>JADLZK010000223.1:0-736758 GCA_015847255.1 Hyparrhenia diplandra | reverse complement strand
ACAGGCATAGGATCTCATATGCGGGACCCATCTTAAAAAAACCACCCTATCTACACGGCATTGGCCTGGCCTTGAGCCTTTTTTCATGGATCCATATCGTGGGAAGGAGGTGCCAAGGACGCGACGGAGAGCGGCGGTCATGTCATGATCTTGCGGCGGCGTGCTGCATGTTGTGCGCTGCCTCCTTTGGCCGTGCTCTGCTGCGCCGCGCGGTAGTGCGTCCGTCGGGTGGTTGAGGCGCCGCCGCGGCGGTGGCTCGCGCCGGGAGATTCATCGGAGGAGAGGCACGCGCAGCCCTCGACGCGTGGTGGGACGGACAGCCCGCCGCCGCGAGCTCGGCGAAGGGCTCGACCGCTACTGCGCTTCGACTGCCCAGGGAGAGCGCGTGCAGCACCGTGGGGGGGGGCCGCCATGAAGCACGCGCAGCTCCGAGGGATCCTCCGTGTGACCGGCTCGCTGCGCCGGGCCTGGGTGCGCCGCCTCCCGCCCGTCGGCTGCTTGACGCCACTCGCCGCACGCAGGTCGGGCAGGTCCATGACGCCCCGCGCCAGCCATGATTGTGGAAGGGACCGCGCGCTTCCGCCCGCCACGCGCGTGGCGTGGAAGGACCGCCAGCGCTCCAAAGAAAACGACGTCGCTGTGTCTACCGGGGCGGCCGGCACCGCCACCATCCTCCGGGTCGGGACCGCACCTTGACGGCGCCCAGCCGGGACAGCCGCTGCGAACGGAGCGGGACCTCGAACGGCTCCGGGGCGCCACGGGGGTTTGGTGAAGTAGCGTTCGTCCCCGGTGGCGCATTAGAGAGATTGATGACCTTAGATCTTGAGGTATGTCGCCCAGGCACATGGCGTCGGTGATGGAGCCTGCCGCGACGCCGATCTCGCGTGGTCAGCCTTCTCCCATCGAGACAAACGGTCTCTATCGCCGCCAAACCTGGTCGCCGCTTGCGCTCTGGCCGAGTTGGAGAGCAGTATTACCGCCTGTGGCGGCGTGATGACTCATCTCGGAGAAGCCGACGTGGCTCGGTCTTCTGCCGGGCGGTGCAAGGCATGACGGAGGCGGAGGGGAGTTATTTAAACTATTGCAGCGACGACCTTTTCGGCTCAAGATTAGCGAAGAACTGCGAGACCTTTGATTTTCTTGTTGTCGCGAGGAACCGAGGCGGGCGGGGAAAGGGGACGGACGCGAAACGCATACGCTGGATGACGGCCGGGGAAGGAATGCGAAGGGTACGAAGGAGTTTCTGGTGACGTGGCTTCACCACAGCCCAGAGAACTCCTAAGTGGGGGTTTCCCATATAGAAGGTTTTGATTGTGATCTATGTATGTTTGCTCGATGGCTTCAGTTTACTTATATTGTCTTTAGCATTATTCATGTGCGGTTAAGATCATCGACACGGGCATCCGCTGGCAAAACTTTTTCAGTTCAATTTGGGGTACTTAAATTGTTACTAAGGGCCCGTTTGGCACAGCTCTGTGAGCAGTTTCATGAGCAGCTTTTCTACTTGCTGTGCCAAACAGGCAGCTCTCTCCTCAGCTTCATGAGCAGCTTCCTGAAAATGCGCTGAGAGAACCGCGTCCGCTCGGTGAAGCTGCAAATCCACAGCTTCCTCCAGCTCGCTCTCTCACCCATATCCACGTTACCCCTTGAGTTCCCACGAAATTACAAGAATTGCCATCGACTCCACCACGGCCCTGCTCTCCCCGCGGTGAGTCTCCCTCGCGGTCGTCTCTCTCACGGACCTGGATCAGGTGCAGTTGCTATTGTGACCGTAAGATATGCAGTAGCTGCATCTGACCCGTTCAAAAAGCCACCAATGGCTAGGATCAAAGCAAGCCATATTTCCTTGTTCCCTCCCTGCTGTTAGACTCTGATCCTTTTAGGAGAAAAATTATAAAGAGCAGAAAAGAGAATGCATACATCTTCTAATGCAATTAAATGGAACAAATGTGCATATGTTTGCTGACTTAATACAAAAGCTTGCATATATATAAAAAGACGTGCTAAACTGAGATCCTTTTATATATACCAAGGTTCTCTACTTCTAATTTCATATACAAAAAAGCTTGCATCCACCATCAGCAGCCTGCATCCACAAAGCACATATGCTTAATACAAAAGAGAGTATGATTAATGGGGAGCCTTCTGCACATAAGAAGGTTCTCTTTCCCATTTCATATACAAAAACTTGTATCGCCTAATAGAAGCCATGCTAAAATTCCCAGCCATCTATCCCTTCCAAAGAGTAAGGATTGCTGACATCTTGAACAGGATTTGAACTATGAAAAGAAAGGGATACAGAGACCAAAATAAAGATTGAGAAAGTGAAGACACAGAATGCTATTTTCATGGGAAAAAAAAAAAAGATAAAGCGCAATCCATCAAGAGGACTCGTGTTTGTGTAACATTTTTCGAACATCAAAACCCATCCGACCACCATATGTAGCCCAAAAGTTCCAAGCTTCATCGAAACTGCCAAATGTCATTCCTTTTGTGGAATCCAAAAAGGAATTGCAGCAACTCTACAGTTGTAAGTAATGCATTCAGGTTCCAGAACATGACCGACAACATTCAGAACTATGCAGAAGCTAATAGCTAATATGGCTAACTAGAAGAGGAGCACAAACCTTTCAGGCAATTCCTCGAGTAGCTGTTGGGTGTCATCCATGGCAACAGCATGAATTGCTTCTTGGGCACTCGTCAACGTCCTTGGTGCTGCTGCAAGTCGTAGAGGAGCTTGGGGAGGCTGAACATAACTAGCTTTCTTCTTCCTAGCTGTCTTCTTTGGCGCCGGCGCGGACACCTTGGTACCTCCTCCATGACCGACAGAATTAGAGCAGCGGAGGTTTTTTTTTTTTTCTACCGGTAGAAAAAAATATTGGCACTTGCCGAAAAATGCGATATTTCGGAAATTTCAGAAATATCGGGTCAAATTTAAACAAATTCAAAATGCGTTTTAAAAATTTGGCATCATCTCACTTGAAAAACTCCCAAATCCATCTTCCATCACAAATTTATATAACATGAACAAAACAACACAATATATCGCATAAGTTGTGAAGTGATAATACAACGGGCTCACGGTGGGCAACTTGCAAAAAATATGTTAGTATCATCGAATGTGTTAGTGAGAAAAATTAAATAGATTTGAAAAAAAATAAGTCTTTATTAAGACTAGAGGATATGGAGATTTTAGGATGGTTTGGTGTAATTTTTTAAGTGAAAGTGAAATATGAATTTAGCCGAAAATTTTTTGACCGATATAAAATTTTTTTTTTCGGACCTCACTGAAAAATGCGATATATCGGAAATTTCGCGATATTTCGCGAAAAAATTTCACACGGCACCTGGCACAAGCGCTGGGACAAGAGATGGAGGGGAAGGCAAGGCGGGTTTGGCGAGGTGGTCTCTCCCAATCGCCTCGCCTCGCAATCTGGAGTTTCTGATTTTCCCTCCAAACATAGCGAGAGAAGATAGGCTTAGTACCGGTTCCATGCTCGCCCCTTCGATTCGATCTGACGCGATCGGGATGGTGGGACTGCTTATCTTACGGTCACAAATCACAATAGCAACTGATCCGTGGTCCCTCTCTCACGGCCCGGACTACCGACGCCGCCGGCCTCTACTCGCCGTTGGCCCTCGCCATGGGTGCGCCGCTGGCCCCTGCTATAAGCGTCTCTTCCTCCCGTAACCCTATACCTTTGGCCTTCTACTCGCCGCCGCACTTGTCTTAACCCTCATCTGCCCTGCCGCGGCCGCCCTCTACTCGCCGCGCGGCGCTGCCACGGGTGAGCCCTCGCCCCGAACACGATCTTGGACGGGAAGCAGATAGATCGGGCCTCCATCAAGAGGATCTGCCCTTCTCTGCACTTCTTGCTCAGGTTGGAGGTGCTCCTCCGCCCGGCCAGAGGTCCTTGGCCCGGCGTGGGTCACGGCGCTTGAGGCCGACCTGCCGCGGGGGCTGTGCGGGGCTGTGGGGTGCGCCGCCGCGCCTCTCGGCGGTGGGCCTTGTCGCGCCCGCTGCAGGTGGTGGACGTGAGGTCCGTGCCCGGCGGCTCCGGCCTCCGACCGGCGGTGGTGCTGTACCGCATCCTGCTCTCCGGCGGCGTCTACTCACAGCACGCAACGCTCTCCCAGGCCCTCAACCCCTTGCCAAGGGTGACGACATCCGCCCGCGGCTCCTTCGTCCGCCTCCTCAGCTTTGTCAAGACCCGACCCGGACCACGTCAGGTGACGAATCGATACCAATTCCCCATCTCTACCTTCAAATGAACGAAAAAGCTCACATTTTGATCTATTGTTTTGGTGGTGAATGGTGGCTGCTACTACCATTTAGGTTGCCTGCACTGGGGAAAAAACCATTGTGGATTGGTTCTGTGTTTTGCATATCTACGATACACTGAAAGCTTCACCAACCACGCCCCACGGTGTATTTGTTGGCAGATCTGTGTATAAAGTCATCATGACTCACCAACCTTTGTCTGGAGCTCTGATTTGCTCCTTCCATTCATCACAAGGATCAACTGTACTCCCTCCGTCCCTAAAAGCTTGTCACTGCATTTCCCGGGACACAAATGCCGCAATTATATATTAAAATATTAAAATATTTATGCTAAGTAATTAGCATCATCGGAAAGATCTTTAAGTCTAGTTTTTTAACAAATTTATTTTTAAAATTTAAATGTTGCACGTATTTTCTACAAATTGAGTCAAACTTATGGCACGCATCCCACGGCGACATTCTTTTAGGAACGGATGGAGTACCTATCTTCTGCCAAGGATTCTGTGTAAACATATATACTATAGTAAACTCTAAAATCATTACAGTAAACTCCTATCTTCAGCAATTGTTCTCTGACCGTAACTGCCTACAACGATATTAGTAGAGAGAGAGAGATATTGTAACTTCTGACAGCCAAATGAAATGAGCAGGAAACTAATATAGCCATTTTTTTAACACCAACTGATATAGCCATATTGGTAGAAAAGCTTAGAAGAAGGCTCTTACTTATCCTGAATTGACAGCGGTAGACAGGATGGAGGTCTTCCCTCTTTGTTTCTTGATGAACCGGAGAACTGTAAAGCGCTGATTTATTTGTGTCGTTGTCTGGATGATGCAGCAATAACAACGGATGAATGCATCATGCATGGCAGAGTTGGCACTGAACTAGTGTAGAATAGGACTCCATTGATGAATATCTGTCATGGTCATTTGACTTAGTATGTTGAGCATTGTTCTTCTGCACTCTAAAATCATGACAGGCCTAAATCTGTCATTTGCACTCTAAAATCATGACAGGGTGGGATCATCATGCAGTAACTGATGTTTTGTTTACTGGATCGTCACTCATGATATCTTGAGATTGACTTGGCATACAGATCAAAGGCATTCACGAGCGGACCTCATGTCCTTTCAGCTATATTATGTTGTGTTTTTTAGTACTATGGTTTGTTGATCTGTTACCATAATTGCTTCTACTTGCTGTAGTCTCCCACTGCATTTCATATGATCTGTGATGGTCGAGCAGTCCATCAGGATATGGCATGTCGTCAAGTGCTAGCAAGACAAAGTATTTGGTTTCCTCTGTACTGCTAGCTGTTTACCATATTCCTTTTGCCTTGTATGGCAACAACACGCTGTTCTGTTACCCCAATTTCATTGGTTATTCTCATTTCTGATACTGGTACTGATACTGATGATGTTCGTTCCAATTTCGCCATGTCATTTCTAATCCTATCCACCGCGTTGGTTCTATATATAGTTAAGACTAGTTTTTGCCAAAATAACAATGTTTGTTTTGAAACTAATTGGATGTCAAGTTCAGTTCATTATTTTTTAGATCCATATGCATTTCAAGTCTGATAACTGTATCTGAATATCAGAATAACCGGGTACCTGTCCAGCTTGTTACTTGTTATTCATAACCCAAACTGTTGGTGTCTCTAATCTATATCACTGAAATGAACATATCAAGAAACATTTGTATGCCGTTTATCTGGGACATCCAGTCTGGGCCTTGTCTTTTCCATGGTCCTTCGACCTGAATCTATTTGGCATAGTTTGGGCAAACTTGTAGAGACACGTTGTTGAGGTTGACAGTACTATATTTGGCCCCATTGGAATCCATCCAGCTTCTAAAAATTAGCTAGCTAATATTGGACTATTAGCACGAAAGCAACCTGAGTATTCTGAATGTGACAACAAGGCGTTTGTGAGCAGCAGTTTGGTAGTATGTGCTCGACAGCACTCTTTGACTATATGTGTTTTCCAGCTTGTGACTACTGTTTCTGGTTGTCAGCCATGTGGGTTTGTGACTGTGTGGCCCCAGGTGGCCCCAGATATACCAGAGGGGGCATTAGAAAATGCATTCACATTGACCGATGGATCCAACAAATATTTTTGGTTGCTTATCAGCTTCCAGAGTTCTACTGCTTGGTTTTTCTTGTTACTGGAAAGCATGTTTACATTGCATGCCTTGGTTTTTCATGATCTCTTAGTATTACATAATCTGAATTACAGTAACCTTGACTGATGGATCCAGCAATAATTGTTGGTCATTTATGTGACATGTAATTGTTATATTGGCAATATTGCAAGAGCTCTGTCACTTATATTTGAAGTTTCTAGTATTTGTATTTCTAATAATCTGAATAAAATCGAGCACACACAAACATATGCATGTCTATCCAGTATTAAGCAGGCAGATCTCTCCTGTATCAAAGTTTATCTACTGTGTGTAGATGTTGTGGAGTATGGACTGCTGTTGTGGATTAATACTGTCACAATTTTCTTAGTTAGTTGCAAAATCTTGGCATTCATCAAACTATGAGCTACAGATTATTTGACTAACATTTTATTCCATTGTGAATCGTTTCTACATGGAAGTTCCATATTTTGTTGATGGCCTTCCTTCATCAAGAGGTTGAGTTCCTAAGCGCTAGTAGGAGAAATGAAGCTTGTCCTAAAGAAGCTTGTCGACTGAAACCCGTATCATATTAAACCTCTTGGGTGTGTTTGGTTGCTTTCAAATGGCTTGTAACTGTTAGGATGGGCCTGGTTTTTCGTTGTTTGGTTGCTCAAAACCGGCTGGGGCACTGCTACGATGGGCCAGGCGTACCACTAGAGCCCGGCTCGATCGAATCGCGGTGGTGGCGATTCATTTTGGGCCGTGCTCCTCTCGGCACCGCTGCTCGTCCTGGCTGCGGGCCCTGCTCGCTCTTCTTGGCCGTCGTATATAACCGCGTGCACTCACCGCTCGGCTAGGGTTAGCGGGATCCTGTTCACTCCTCCCTCACTCGCTCAGCCAGCGTCCAATGCTCTCGTCGTCCCTCTCCTCTCCCTGCCTCTCCGTCCATCCTCCCCTCACACTACTAGATAAATCAACCGGTGGCGGGCATTTTGCATTTTTTTTGGCGGTTTTTGTGCCCGCCACCCGGACAAGGTCACGCGAAAATGGATGATTAACGGTGGCGGTTTTTTTGCCCGCCACCGTTAATAGAGAAAAAAATTTAAAAAAAGAAAAATCCCGGGCGAAACCCTAGCGGGCCGGGGCGGATCCGCCCGTTAGGGTTTCATCCGCTTCGATCTGCGGCCTTGCCAGGTGAGCCCGCGGGGAGGAGAGGTGAGGGCGCCGCCGCCGCCCGCCGCCTGCCTCGGCCGGCGCCAGATCGGCCGGATCAGCGCGCCGGCGGCGGATCCGCCCCGCGCGCCTCGGGCTTCGGGGAGGAGCTCGAGGTGGTGAGAGCCCGTGCGGTGGACGAGCTTGGGGACGGAGCGCCGCGCCGCCGGCGGGTAGGAGAGGGGATCCGCGCTCCCTCCGCCGGATCCGGCGCCCGCCGCCGGACGCCGGATCCCATAAGCGCGCTGCCGCCGCCGCCGCCGGATCCCCTCAACGCAGACGCCGCCGCGCTTCGATCTCGCCGCCCCGCCCGCCGACGCGTCGGTGGATGGCATGGAGAAGGACGCCCGGTGGGAGGGAGAAGGGCGCCGGGTGGGCCGGTCGGGGAGGGAGATCGGGCTCCGTGGTGGGGGAGGAGAAGGTGAGAGAGAGATCGAGAGTGTTCGGGAGAAAGAAGGTGGGAGGAAGGGCCGGACTCGGGGTGGAGTGAGGGACGGGAGGCGGGTGGCTCCTGGAAACCCTAGGGTTTCAATATATCTGAGCCGCGATATTGGGCCAATTGGGCTTTTTAGTCTGGGTTTCATTTATAGATAGTTGGGCTTCATTTACCATGGCCGGTTTTTTAAAAAAAACCGCCATGGTTCATCAATTTACCGTGGCGGTTTTAGAAACCGCCACGCAAAATCAAAAATAACCGCCACGCGAAAAATCAAGACATTAACCGTGGCGGTTTCTCAAATGCCCGCCACGGAAAATGAAATATGAACACCACGCAAAATCAATCCTGTAGTACTACCACCCCCGTCGCCACCGGCGGTGGTCCTCGGAGATCTGGTAAGGTCCATGGTCACTGTTATGAGGCCGCCCTTCCTTCCCGTACTCCCTCCCCTTCCTTCTGCCTGTGGTTGTTTCGAATCTTGCGGTCTCCGGTTGTGTTACTATGATTGGATTGGATCTTTACGGCTGAGCCTTAGGGTAACCGGTGGATGATGATTGGGGATCGGGGAGGCACACCACTTCGGTGATGCAACCGATCCTTGTGCATTGCTATTGTTAGATTAGTACTACTGCTATGGTTCACTAGTTTGTAGCCCCGATGATTAGTCCATGTGGGTGTTCAAAGTCATCCTTTTTCAGATCTAGGAGGCGCACCAAGAGGTGGCGTAGCCGATCCATGTGCTTGCATCGGTTTGACCAATGTTCCTTCTTGAAGTGTGGTTGTTCAATTTAGGGTCTTTCATTCTTTCGATTCTGTTTCATTTCTTTTCTGTTTAGCTCCATGGTTCGTTCAACTAGGCGTCGCCAGCTTATCGCTAGGGGGGCCGCATTGGTTGCTATCATCACTGCCTGGATGTTTATTAGATTTAGGAGGCAGGCTTCCTCTAGGCGTGGGATCACTTATGGTCCCTTGAGTGCTAGAGAGGTTGAGGAGGAACAACAATCTTAGGTTCATTTACCATAGTGATGACCGTTCTTTGTGTTGAGCTTTTGAGGATGAGGAAAGCCCCTTTCTTCCAGCTCTCACTGCAATCTGTTCAAGGATAGGGGGCTGCTTGAGAGCATGTATTCACATGAGTGTAGAAGAACAGGTTGCCATGTTTTTTTATGGTTGTTGGTCATAACCAAAGATTCAGGGGGTACTCACTCCTGTGTTCGGGAGGTCCCTTGAAACCATCGAGTAGGTATTTCCAGGAGGTGTTGTATGCAGAGGGTGAGATAAGGGATGAAATGATTAAGCCACCCACCGATGAAGTGCCTCGCCAAAATCAACAACAAAAGGGAGGTGGAACCCCTTCTTCAAGGTTGGAGTTGTATTACTTGTAGTTCTTGTTTTTGTTTTGGTAGTCTTGTTTTGCTTAATGGTGGCCACAGTTCTAGGACTGTGTGGGTGCCATTGATGGAACTCATATTGATGCAAGAGACCCCGAGAGATATAGGGCTGCTTTGTTGGTGTTTCTTACGCACACGAGAAAAATCCAAGCGCACGGAAATACCGTTGTAGCACTTCACCCGGTGGTAAGCGGGGTATCGTATTTTACACAAGGACGGTCGCGCAACAGGCTTTTCTGATCTATGTCAACCTAAGGCAAGGGTTTGTTTTCTAAGAGTAGTGAGGTATCTATAGGCTAAGTTTTCCGTGCGGTGATTCCTAAAGTCAACTCTCACTTCGCACCCGGCCCACGCCCAAGGGACGGTGTCCGGCAATTAGCTTCCCTGACACAACCGAACGTGGGGGGGATTTCAAAGGACAGACAAGGCTTGTCACGACCAAGCCGCCTACCCCTCAACCGTGGGATGCACCGCAAAGGTGCACGTGAACGCTAGTCCAAACACCACGTTTGCACTATTGGTCACAGTTCTTGATGTTGGCCAAGGTTTCCCGGTCAAAGAGTTCCTTCACCAAGAACTAACGCTCTTAACGAGACAATCTACCAATCCCGCAAGTCTACAACAGCTAAGAAATATCTGAAGGAAATTAAGTAGTTGCAAAATAATCACAAGACTCCTTACCAAAGTGTAAGTAGCTTGCAGAGGAGGTACAAGCCGGGCGGGTACCGACAAGTCCGCACTCCGATCCTCCTAGGAACCGCGGAACACCGAGGGGGCGAACCGGCAACTCCGGGTAGAAAGAACAAAGCTTCTTTCTAGCTCTTCCCTCTCTCACTCTCTAGAATTAGAAGATAGAATAGAAGAAGAAGAACTACTTCTACTCCCTTACACAAGTGGACTGGTTTCTCCTTTGAATTGTTGTATTGAGAGGTGAAGGAGGGAGCTATTTATACACAAGGGGATGGGCCTAAGTGCTAAAAACACCAAAACCGACCTAGAAAAACCTTCCATACGTGCCAAACCCACCATCCAACGTCGGTAGTGTCGGTTTGGAAGGTCACAAACCGCCTTCCCCCAAGGGCCCGAACCGCCTCGGCCGAGGTGTGGCCGCACCAGTGTGGTGCTTGGCGCACCCATACCGGGGGCGGCTCGGCTCGGAACCGGCGGTTGGGGCCACCTTGCCGTGAAAAAGTTGTGATGTGGTCTTGGCCCGGCCTGGTTTTGATGTTTTGTCCCATTCTTGTTTGGGCTTGCCGTTTGCTCCTTTGGGCTTTTTTCTATCTGTTGATTTTATTTCTTTTTCTTTATCTTTTTTGGCCCAAAGTGATCATCCTTGAGTTTGTACACGCAAGTCCAAATAAACACCAAAACTTTGGAATATGTTAGTTGAAATCCCTATTTCTAGGTTGTTTTGGTGTTGTGTTGACGGTATTTAATTTGTCGTTGGTTACCGTCAACAAAAACCCCCCACACTTAGCCCTTTACTCGTCCCTCGAGTGAAGGCACAGGACTAAAGTGGTTCAATCTCCAAGATGTAAGCTTGCATACAGGTTTATTCCAAGCCTTACACCGCCTTGTGAGCATTCATGGTGGCTACCAAGCTATCTTAGAATAGTTGAGCAATGGAACAGCATGAACTTCTATCTTCTTGCCACTACTCATGCGCAAAGACTTGGTAAGTTTTTTGAATTTTTGAAAGAAATAGCATTGCTCTTTATGGTATTGACTCTCACAAAGTCACTTTTGTTTGAATTTTCCTCTCAAAGCACTCTTGTTTGTATCACTCTCACTCATCCTATTTTGCAGGGGTTTTTTGGATCTTTTCGGTGGAGTGGTGCATACGTGCCTCTCTGCATATATTGTCGGGTCAAAGCTCGGATCATTGGAAAGAGGTGCCATATCCTTAGATCGAAATGTGCAAATGGTGTGTGGAAAATTTTGATGATATATTTTTTCTTTGTGGTTACTCCTTGACTCATGATCTTTTTCCTCCTTTCTTTTTTGTATGCTTTTGGAGAGATCTGAGGCTACTTCTTTCTTTTTTGGAGATGTGGGCTCTTCTACCCTCATTACCGCGTGTCCATTTTTCATCTCTTTATTCTTTTCTTTTTTATGTATCTTTCTCTACGCATTTTTCCCCTGATAACAGGGGATGATCATGGTATAAAGAATGGAGTATTTATTTGGTGGATGGTTAAGATGCGTGTTGTGCGCAATTCTCATCGTGAGAACCGCGTGTATATGTGGGTGTACGTGTTTTTCGATCTTGGGAGTATGAGCCTCTCTTAACGCGATCACTTTGGAGCCCCACAAAACTCAATACGAGGAGGAAGTAGCTATAGTGGATATTCATAGCATTGTTCAGGGCTTTGGTAGGATTTGGCTAAGTCAAACCATGAGCATGCTTTATTTTAAATTTTTTGAAAATAAAACCAAGTCTTGTTGCAAAAGAGAGCAAGCGTCAAGTCATTCTACTACATATCAAAAAAGATCAATTATTTAGATAAGCATGGGGTCCCTAATGGATAGTTGCTCAACAAAAGTCTAGTATTTGGCGAGGAATAAAATGTGCGCTATGCTATGTATCAATTGGTAGATATAGAGATGGAGTTTTGTTAACTTGGTTCAGGTTTTAGCACTTAAAGAAAAATCACAAGTCAAAATTTAATTTAAATAAGTCGCGTACCTCTGACTTGTGAGCCTCCCCACACTTGTTTTTGTACCGATTTTTAATTTTCTTTTCTTTTGCACAAGGACAAAAACAAGTGGAGACAAATACAATAATAATAATACAACTTCATTGAATTTATAAATAATTCAAACTGGGGCACACACTTGAAGGAATTACAAAATGATTGGAAGGGAAATATAGAAAATTAAACTAGTGCGTGCCTAATTATTGATAAAGAGGTAGATCACTTTTTTATTCAAAAAGGTCAATGAGATCCACCGAGCGCTCTACCCCATCTCCCTAGCAGCGAGTCTAAGATCCTCATGCATATTAACGTGTAAGTCTGTAGCTTATTTTTCCTAAGGCGGATATTGGCGCTATGCCTTTCAGCTAGCCTGCCTCTAAGGATTCGGACGAAGCTTGAGAGTTCGGTGATCTTTTTCTGCACACTCTCAGCTGTAGGACCTTCTTTAGGGACAATGTCGTCCCCGAAGAATCCTTTTGGCTGCCCCTGGATTTGAGGTTTGGGAACCCGCTTCTTCCATTCCCCATTTGGCATTTGCTCTAAGGTGTATGGGAAACAAGAACCGGATTTTTGGAAGAAGTCGGAGAGGGGCTTTGTTGGGACATTGGAGTATGCTTTTGCCTCCTCTTGATTTTCTACGGGGATATTTTCCTTGCCATCTATCTTCCTCTTCTTTGGTGTCAGAATTTCAACCGGGGGAAGGTAGGAGGGCAAGGTCTCTCTTTGGGTCTCTCCTTCTCAAGATACTTGGAGGCAAAAGTTATGGCTTCCTCTCTATTGAAGGGCACTAGTGCCATGGAAAAAGAGAGCTTTTTCTTTGGTTTAGCTTAGAAGAAGGAGATATTGAGGAGAGAAGAAGAGCAAGAAGGAGTGGTGTGAAGAATGGAGAGGGAGGAGGGTGGATTTTATAGGACAAATTCTCCTCTCCGGTTTTGGTAGGTCGAAATCGGGCGGAGCAAACCTTTACTACTGGGTTGTGAGAAAGGAGAAGGAGATGGGCGAAATCCCGCACCCGGCGGGGGCCGGCTAGGGTGTGGGCGCGCACTGGTGCTTGCGCGCACCACTCAGTGTCCCCTTGGTCGGGTTTTCACCACATCCATTTCCTTTTCTCGAAAAGTTTTGAACTGGTGTTTGCCGCGTGAGAAAGAAACCTTTGTTGATCTCTAATTGATCCTCAAATTCAAATTTTGAAAATAGTTTATGCTTTGATTAATTTAGAAAGTATATATCCTTTGTGTAACAAATGACCAGCATAAATTTAGTAAAAGTAAAAAGAAAATAATAAGGTAAAAACTTTATTTAAAACAAAAGTAAAAATATATAGATAACTTTTATGTTTTATTATTACCTTATATATATATATATATTTGTTTTTTTTAGTTGTAACAATTTTAATTATAAAAATACATTCTTTTTTTATTATGCTGATCATAAATTAACTCTCAAAGCATAAATCTATTCTATCGAGCTCTTGGTTAAGATCGATATACTGGCTCGAAGAAAAAGCTTAAGACGCCGACCGTTTACCTTTTTTATCTCACCGCGTCATCTTGGATTGTGATTGCGCCATGTGGTGATGTGTTGATGACGGTGTACGGTCCTTTCCATTTGCTCCTTAGCTTCCCTTCGCCGAATAGTTTTACCGGGGAGTTGAACAAAGAGTACCTTGTCTCCCCGTGGTGAATTCTTTGATCTTGATGCGCCGATCATGCCATCTTTTTGTGCGCTCTTTGTATTGCTTTGCATTTGTGGTACGCCTTCTCGCCATTCTTCTAGTTCGGAGATTTGTCTCGACCGGTTCTTCCCAATAGTCTGACATCCATGTTCCACTTCTTGATGGCCCAATGAGCTCGATGTTCCAACTCAACTGGTAAATGGCGGGTTTTGCCATAGACCAATTGGTAAGGTATCTTAGATGGGGGCTTTGTAAGTTGTCCTATATGCCCGAGAGAGCATCGGGTAACTTGTTTTTCCAGCCTTTCCCCATCTCGTTGACCGTCTTCTGCAGGATGTTCTTGATTTGTTTATTGGAGGTTTTCCCGCTTGCCCGCTGGTTTCTGGGATGATAAGGGGTAGCAATATTGTGCGAGTGCCGAGCTCCTTCAAGAATGCCTTGAATGATTTGTCCTTGAAATGCGAAATCCCTCCTCCTCGAGCATCACCATGCGTGGCGTTCGAAATGGGGAAGATGATTTCATGGAACATCTTGCGTGCATGCTTGCCATCGGCAGCTCGCATGGTAGTGCCTCTACCCACTTCGACATGTAGTCCACTTTGCCACCGGGGATGTACTTTCTTAATCATGAGACTTACGGAATGGCCCCATGTAGTCAATGCCCCACACATCAAATATTTCTATTTGAAGGTTGTAATGTAGGGGCATTGCATCCGCGAGCTGTGATGTTCCCTATCTTCCGGCGGTTGTAGCATCTTCTCGATGAACTCTTTCGTGTCATCGTACATCGCCGGCCGGAAGAATCCGCACTACCAAATTACGGCTTGTGTGCGGAATACTCCCCGGATGCCCACGTAGGGAGATGCATGACATTTTTTAATGATCTGCATTCCTTCCTCCCTGGGTATGCATCTTCTCAAAGAAGCCGTCGCACACACCACCTACACATATGGGTCGTCCCCATAGGTGCCGTCAAGCTCTCATTTGGAGCTTTAAACGCTTTTGTTCTCCTCGTGTGGTACATAGCCTACAACCATGTAATTCACAATGTTTGTGTACCATGGGTTGAAGTCGCGACACCTTGAGTAGCATGTCGTGTGGCCGCGGTAGTCGTTGATTGGTAGTTCCTACATGTTAGTTACCCGCATACGACACAAATGATCCGCGAATCGTATTTTCTACTCCTTTTTTATCTTTTTATTTCAATATCAAATTCTTGGAGAAGAAGAATCCAAAGGATCAAGCGAGGTTTCACATCCATTTTGGTAAGAAGATACTTAAGGGCGACATGGTCGGCGGTAGATGATTATTTTTGCGCCCACTAAGTAGGATCGAAACTTCAGCGAAGCAAAGACTACCGCCAGAGCTCTTTTTTTCTTGTGGCGTAATTGCTGGGCTCCTGTCCGAGTTTTGCTAGCATATGCGATGGCATGTTTGCTTTTGTCCTTGGTTTGTCCTAGGACCGCACCAACAAAGATAATCGCTAGCATCGCACATGATTTCAAATGGCAAATTTGACCAATCCGGGGTTGGATGATCGGAGCCGAGATGAGTGCTTTTTTCAGGTTTCAAAGCATGCAAGCACTCATCTCGTGAAGTCAAAGGGTACGTCCCTTGGCTAGCGGGGATGTAAGTGGTCTAGCGATTTGCGAAAATCTTTTATGAATCTTCTATAAAACCCCCTCGCATGGCCTAGGAAATCATGGATACCTTTGACGCTCACTAGGGGGTGGTAGCTTTTCAATAACGTCTATTTTGGCTTTGTCTACCTCTATCCCCCTTTTGGACACGAGGTGCCCGAGAACGATGCCTTCTCGGACCATAAAGTGGCACTTTTTCCTAGTTAAGTACTGTGTCCTTTTCTTGGCATCGCTGCAAGACCCGGTCTAGGTTCTTGAGACAACTTTCGAAAGTCTTGCCATAGACGGAGAAATCGTCCATGAAGACCTCCATGATTTCCTCAATCATGTCTAAGAAGATAGACATCATGCACCGCCCCGGTGAAGGTGGTGCATTACACGCAAATGACATTCTACGGTAGGCATAGGTTCCGTATGGGCATGTGAACGTGGTCTTGCTTTTGGTCATCGGGGGTGGATCGGGATCCGGTGGTAGCTAGAATACCCATCAAGGAAACAAGAAAGAATGTTTTGCTAACCGCTCCAACATTTCATCAATAAAGGGCGTGGGAAGTGATCTTTCTTTGTTGCCTTGTTAAGTTTTCTATAATCAATACACATTCTCCACCCTCGTGACTTGTCTTTGTGGAATGAGTTCGTTTTTGGCATTCTCAACGATTGCCATTCCTCCTTTTTAGGGACCACTTGGACCGGCTAACCCAATCATTTGTAGTGGTACGGGATAGATAATCCCGCGTGAAGAAGCTTGAGAACTTCCTTCTTCATGACTTCATGCATCGCATTATTGAGCTCTTGGCTGGGGTTCGCATGATGGGGTAATTTTGTCGGGGCCAATAGGAATGCGATGTGTGCATAGTGTCGGGCTTACCCTTTTAGATCTTGAAGGGAATACCCGAAGACCGATCTGTGTTTCTCTAAGACGGCTATTAGCTGGGTAGATTCCTGGTCACTAAGTTTATCGCTTATAATGACCGGGTGCTTGTGAATCGCCGTTTAGGAAGACATAGCATAGGCCGGGGGTAGGGGTTTAAGCTCAACTGGAGGCCGAGTTAGCTCTTTCTCTTTGGGAAGTTCTATGAGTTCCCCGAATCGTCCTCTTCTTTAATGAAGAATTGGGCGTCTTTTTCAAAAGGTCCTTTACGGGTTCTCATATAGCATAACTCCCATGACCTCCTCCCTCGGGCGTGTCATACTTATGGAAGGGTTCCGTTCTGAGAAGTTTTTAGCTCGAGTAACGGGATAGAAAACTTTTTCTTCCCGAGTTTGACATCTAAATCCCGGATGTTGATAGATCAAGAATCTTCTCCAAGGGATGCCCGATCCCGGGATGTCGAAGTCTTGGATATCAAAAAATATGAAAATACAAAGACAACTTGACATCCTTGTGTAGGAAGATTTGTTCATGTATAACCTCCGCGGCTTTCAATAGTGGTGATGCGTGGTGCTATGCGCAAGGTCCGTCCGCGTGGGGTCCTAACAGCTTCCTCGTCCAAAGCTTGTGCAAAGGTTTTGGACATTATGTTTATCTCCCCACAGCGGGGTTATACATGACTTCCACCATGTTTCCTCGATATCTGCGGTGGATTGGTGTAGAGGGGCCACTTATCTGAATTTCTTCAAAAGAGGGTCCTTCCTCTCGCAACTATTCCGTGCTCATTATAGCTCGCCAGCTCCTTAATAGACTCTGGAGAAAGAGTTTATCCGAGGGGGTTGTTCAGGGCTAACTGGGACAGGTGGTTTCTTCCATTGTTCATACTTCGAGGTGTCACCGAATTGATCGATAAAGTCAACCTTGAAGAACGGGAGATCCGTGCATCACGGTCTCCTTTGGTTTCTCGGTTCAGGCAAGGGTCTCTCTAAGGTTTTAACGGGTTCGGCCTCGGTAGAGACTTCCTCTTGTTTTACGCTTGGGTTCTACGGATGGGTTCTAGCGGAGGGTATTCTCAAGAATACGGTTTAGGAGAGCTTCTCCTTCCGCTTGTGGTTTTGTGGGAAAACGACCCTCCGTGACTAAATCAATGATAAGGCGATTACTCTGTCAATCCTAGCCAGAAATGCTTTGTAAAAGCATGTGGTTTGGTATGGGCAGTGCAGGCCGGATCGTGTAAGCGTGGTAAACCGGTCCCAGGCTGCACCTAAGGTTTCACCCTCTATTTGTTGGAAGTTGAGTATCTCTTATCGCAGGGCCGCGATTACGGATATCGGGTAGAATGCTACCCGCGAGAATGCATTTCCGGTTCTTCCCATTCTCCGTTTACCAACCCTACGCTGTGGGCGCGCCATTGAGTCGCCCTCTCGTGAAGAGAGAACGGAAACAACTTCCACCTCAGCGTGTCGTGTCATGCACGCACTGTCGCTGCCCCAGGAGCCGCCAAACTCCCGTAAGTGATGATAGGGGTTTACATATTCCGAACCCGAAAAGGCTCGGGCCCAACCATGGCTATAAAGCCGGGCGGAGCTCATACTCGAAGCTGTGATTGGCTTCGCGCATTGGCATGGTTCTACGAGCTCATCTTAGGAGCGGACAAGATTTGGATAGTGGGTTGCTCCATGAGTAACAAGGGACTCTTTTTGGTATTTTTGTTTAAAAGGATACTACCAAATCACACAGGTCGACTAGGCTCGAGATATAACTATGACAACCCGTCCCCGGCGCCGTAAATGCTTGTTGGTGTTTCTTACGCATTACGGAAATCCGCAAGCACGGAAATACCATTGTAGCACTTCACCCGGTGGTAAGTGCTGGGTATCGTATTTTACACAAGGACGGTCGTAAGCAGCCTTTTTTCTGATCTATGTCAACCTAAGGCAAGGGTTTGTTTTTCTAAGAGTAGCGAGGTATATATAGGCTAAGTTTTCCAAGCGGTGATTCCTAAAGTCCGTTGTCTACTCACTTTCGCACCGGCCCACGCCCAAGGGCGGTGTCCGCAATTAGCTCTATGACACAAAATGAACATGGGGGATTTCAAAGGGCCGGACAAGGCTTGTCACGACCCCATGCGATGTTTTACGACCGAGAGCCCGCCACGGGGGTGGCCGAGTTTTGTCCGGGCCTCGATGAACCCGAGTCCGGCGGTTTGTTCTTGCTAGATTGACATGGAGACGGGGTTTTATATCTTTGTTCGGGCCCTCGATCCTTGATCGAGTAAAGACCTTTACGCCCACGGGCGTGAGCCTGTTTTTTTGATTGATGGGGTCAACCGAGGGATCGGTTGTAAAGTTTACTGACACTTGATGTGTTCAAGTTGCGCTCTCCTCTGAGGTGCTCTTTGGCCGCCTTTTATAGTTCAAGGGGCCAAAGAGCTTTGCTACGGACCTAGTCGGGATCTGAGAGAGGGTTGTCCGTCGAGGATTCCAACACCCAAAACTCTAAACATGGTAATCGACTAGAGTTCTATCCTGATTACAACAAGTCTACCGTAGCTATGCTTCCATTGCCTTCGGGAGTTGTTTGTGGCGCGCAGCTGGGATAGAATCCTACGAACAACTCTCTTCGAGCCCTTAGGTGATCCCGTATCCACAAGCCCCCCGAGCATCTCAAGGCTGAGTTGTGGAAGTAGTCCCTCGCTCTTTCTTACGGGCGAAGCCTTGATATGGTCTTGAGATCATCACCGCGGTGTGCGCTTTTTGAAAAAAGTGCACCCGTGGGTGTAGCCCCAGCTTCTTGCTTTTTGGCACAAAGAGTTGGAAGGTCTTTGAGTTCTTGCCTCTGTCTTCGACATCTTCTCGACGAGTTCTTTCTCTCTAGATCGCTCTTCTTCCACGAGCTCTTCTTGGATGGAGCTTTAAGTGCGGTCCTCGAGATCTTTTCCTTTGTCTTCGAAATTCTTCTCGTATTTGGAGTTCTTTCTCCAAGGATGGATCTCTTCTTCGTGAGCCCCCGAGCATCTCAAGTATGAGTCATGAGAGCATCTTTTCTCGCTCTTCTCGGATGAAGCTTTTAACGCGATCTTGAGATCTCTCATCCTCGAGTTCTTCTTGATTCGGAAAAAAATCTTGTCCGGGGTATCCAAAGAGCCCCCCGAGCGTCTAGGAGTTCTTTCTCTTGGAAAGGATTCTTAGAGGTTCTTTCTGTCCCTCCGGGATTTTTGACCGTTTCTCTTTTCCGTGTAATCACGGGTCTTGTTGCTCTTGTGGCTCCCTTCTTCGGGACTGACGCCGCATTTGCCTTCGCTGTAAATGGCGGTTGCGGGGGTTCTTTTCTTCTGATGAAGGATTTGACCGTTGTGTCGCCCTCTATTTACTGCTCCGCATAAAAAGGGAGAGCCCGTTGTCGCTGAATTTAATTCGGTTGTAGAGGCTCCCGTTACGGAGAGTTTTATCCTGTAACGGTAGGGAATTTTTCCTGCCCTTAAATATTTGGATACGGCGTTCCTTCTTTCCCCTCCTGCCATTTGCTTGTGTCATTAGCAAATTCCTTGCCCCTAATTCTCCTGCGCCGCCGCCGTCCTTTTCGCCCCGCCGCCGTTTCTTTGGTTCTGCCATCGTCTTACTTGATGACGAAGGGGTCCTCTTCTTCGGCTTCGTCACGGGGGAAGGGGGAGGCCATCCCTCGAGATGGAGAAGGCCATGAAGATCCGCCGGAGTCCGTGGCTAGCGAGGGACGACATGGCGGTGCCGGAGAGGCGTAGGCTTCTTCTTCCTCGGGGATCCTCCGGGTGGCGCTCGCCTCAGTCATCGCCTCCCCAGCCCCTAATCCCCCTCGAGGTTGTTCTGCTTCATCGCCTTCCGTGCGATCCGGGTCTCCGTCTTCCTGCCTCGACTTTTCCATGAGTTTTACGCAATTCTATGGGATTGCTCTTTCTCATCTTGCCCCGAACGGGGTTCTCCTTCTTTCTATCTTTGTTCATGCCTCGTGAGACGTTCATAGGCATTCCTCCTTCTATGAAGCTCTTTTCGCTATTTCTTCCGTCTTCGCCTGGATCTGATCCGTCTCTTGGATGTGTTTGATCCAGGCCCGTCAGGGTCGAAAATCCGCCTTTTTTGATTACGATCTTCCCTCGCGTATCCGGTTTGGCGTTCTGTTGGTTTTATGTGAACAACCCTCCTCCCGCTCTTGCCGATCATGACTCCATGAGCCCGGTTGACCCTAAAGCTTTCAATGTCGACTCTCCTGATGAGTCGGAGGTTGCTGAGTTTGTCAATCGGGTCAAGTTTCTGAAGCCGGGCGCCGGTCTTAGCGGTCCCGGCATTGTTGCCAGTTTCCTTCTTTCTTCACCGGGTTCAGCCCCTCGATGTCCAGAGAGAAGTACGGCTTTGAGTACACTGGCCCCGAGGATCCATCACGTGTTGGTGGTGGAGGTGCCGAGTTATGCGAGGAGGAGCCGATGGACTCTCTTCGCCAGTCTTTGGATGTTCCAACAACTCGATTACGGTTGAGGAGTATTCTGCTGCTAATCCTCCTCCCCGCTGAGTGAGTGATTTTCGGGGTTGTTTTCGACTCTATCTTTTTGTTAGCATCTTGGCCGTAACTACAAAGTCCGCTCTGGTGACTTGTGGCTTGTTTTGCCCTCACGCCTCTGGTAACCTTCTTTGAGTCTTTAGTCCTTCCCCAAAGTGAAAAGTATTGGGGGTTCTTCGTATGTTCCCTTTACTCCGGATCCACGAAGTTCTTGCTCTTATAGGTTAAAATTAGCGTGCGCGCGGCGTTCTTCCGAAGAACCTTGTTTCTTCGCCACTACCACTCCCAAGAGGACTCGCTCTGTCGCTTCTCGGGCTTCTTTTGCGGGAGCCCACAGGTAATATTCTCATAGGTGAGGGGGTTGTTTTTTCTTGTTAGACCCGCTCTTTTGATATGAGTTAACCTCGCTTCTCTGTTTTTTTTTTTTTCGGATGGTGCTCGCATTTGTCCTTTGAGCAGATGAGGAGCAAGTGGAGTCTCTTGTCCTGAATCCGTGAGTTCTTTTCTTTTTTGTTCCACGTCCGGGTTCTTTGCTTTGTGGTGGTCTTGATGCGATTTGTTTCGTAGTCCTCCCCGTTGTGCAAGTTGAGGCTTCTTCTGGGACGGTTTCTTCGCTTTTTCCAGTTGCTCTTGAAGTGAAGCCCTCCACACTTGCCGGTTCCGCCCCTCGTGCTCCTCGAATATCATTCCTATGAGTGCTCTTTGTCTTTTGAGTTCTTATTTCCGGTGTAAAATCTGAGGTGCCTTGTGTTGAGGGGTTCTTTTGTAGGAGGCCATCTGTGAAGTTCCCTGGACGTTTTCTTCTCCTGACTTCATCCGAACGTATGGCGGTACTGATGCTTTCTTCGTGATCCGGTTCGCTTTGTGCATGCTTCCAACCACGAGGTTCATCCCCATCCTTCTCTTTCGATCCGGAAGGTTCTTGCGGATTCTGTTGATTCGAATTCGATTTGTCCTCTCGGTTTGGTAGTTTGTCCGTGGTGTATAAGGCTACCACTGATGCTTTGTCCGCTCTTGATCACAAGTTCCAAGTATGTGATCGGCTATCTTGATTGTTTTTCTTTTTTTTCCTTAAGATGTTGCCTCGAGCTTCCGACTTTGTTGCGCTTTTTGTCCGTGACCTTCCTGTCTTCCTCTCTAGTCAAGAGAGTGACTCCTTGCGGTCGAGGTTACTCGTCTTCAGAGTCTGAGCGAGCTCGCTTGCAACTCCAGGAAGCCCGTGCTCTTCTGACGGGCTGACCGAATCCTACGGCAAGGTTGTCGGGAGGTCAAGGTATTTCTTCTGCCTTTCTTCTTGCTCTTCTTGGTTGTTTTACGCTTTGCTCTTCCTCCCCGATAGTTGTTTTTGTAGCTCTTCGTGTGACCAAGACTAGCCAGAGGCTACTATCGCTGAGCTGCATCGAGCCGCGGGGCGAAGGATTCTCTTGCTGCCCTTCGGGAAGTTTTGGAGCTTTGGCGCCGTGTCTCCTCTTCTCGTCGTCATCCGTCTTCCTCAAGATCAAGAGTTGACTGGAGGGTTCCTTCCTCAAGCCTCCGAACGCTTCCCCTTATATGTGGGGGATGTTGCCGGGAGGCTTCGAGAAGCTCTCTCTTTATTTTCATCATCTTGTCCCGAGCTGCCCATTGCTACCAAGTGAATGGGTTTGCCTCTATAGAACATGCCGATATGATGGAGAAGGAGAACCTCCGCGGTGGATGCAAACCACGGGCGTCTCTTTGTGGATACCACCGATCTTGGGATGAATGACGCCGTGGAATTTGATTTTGATGCGCCCTGTAGTGCCTGGTTGTGGCGGCTTCGTCCGTCTTGTAATGAAAACAGTTTTGTTGGTGGCTTTCCTACGTATTGTGGCCTTTGAACAATTGAGTCTCTTTTGTGCAGGACTTTTCGGTCATATCCGTTCCGCCTTTGAGCGGCTTTGTTTGTAGTTTGTCTTCCGCTTTGTCCTCTCGAATTCTTCTTTTCTTGGACAACTTGAATGTGGTTGAGCCTTTAGATCTAGGCTTCCTCGCTTCGTCTCATTTTGTAGACTTGTGCCGAGTAGTTGTGAGGATTCGGCTCCATAATCATCGTGGGTTGTTCTTCGATGAATCGCCTTGCCTCTTTGTAGACCCGCTTTGAGTAGAAAGGAGTCTTGTTCTTGTGCGTTAGGATTCTTTTTTTCCCTTACGCATCGCCTTTAGCTCCTCTTGAGCTTGTTTTTCGTAGATTGTTGGAGTCTTGCTCTTGCGCCTCTTAGGTTATTTTCCTTGACGCCCGACTTGTCTTCTTTTCTTGAGACTTGTCGTGATGGTAGAGTCTTGCTCCTCGTCTTCCTGGTTCTTCCTTTGACGCCCGACTTGTCTTTTTTTTCTTGAGACTTGTCGTGAAGATGGGATCTTGTTCCGAGGTGCTAGGGTTGTTTATTCCCCGCTTATAGTAGCACGCCTTTGTTCTTGGACTTGCTTGTAGTAAGTTGGGTCTTGCCCATGCGTCTGCCGGGTTCTTTCCTTTGACGCTGACTTGTCTTCTTTTTTTCGAGACTTGTCTTGTAGGTGGAGTCGTATCCGATTTGCTAGGGTTGCTTCTTCCCTCACGTAGTAGCGCCTTCTTCTTGGGCTTGCTTGGAATAGGTGGGTCTTGCCCCTCGTCTGCAGGGTTCTATCCTCCTCGACGCACGACTTGTCTTCTTTCTTGAGACTTGTCGTAGATGTGGAGTCATGCTCCTGAGTGCTAGGGTTGTTTCGCCTGCTTCAGTAGCTTGTCTTTGCCTTAGACTTGCTTGAAGTGGTTGGGACCTTGCCCCTCGCTGGTCATGGGTTCTATCCTTCGACGCACAACTTATCTTCTTTCTTGAGACTTGTCGTAGATGTGGAGTCGTGCTCCAGTGGTACCAGAATTTGCTTTTGTTCGGATTTCCAAAATGTCGCTTTTGCTTGAGACTTGTCGTAAGTGTCCGGGGTCGTGCCCCGCCCTACCAGGATTGTTTTCTTCTCGGCTTGTGACTTGTTGCCTCCTTTCGAAAGTTATGTCACGGTGAGTGGAGTCTTGCTCCTGGCCGTTAGGCCTCTAGCTTTTGTCTTTTTAGACTTGCTAGTAGATGTTTGGTGGAGTCGTGCTCGAGTATAGTTGTTTTAACTCGAAGTTGCCGCTTCTGGGCAAGGGGCTCTCCCATGCTGTCCAGTGGACTATAGCATGACGTCCCTATAGGGTTCTCAGTCCGGGCCCATTTAAGTGCACTGCGGACTGAAGGTCAAGGTGGTTGGGTTTCTATTTCACAACACTACAATCCACCTTGCCTGGTTTGGGCTGCTCTGCTTTCTGAGAGACTTGATGTGAGACGATGGGTTCCTATTTTATAACACTACACCGTTTCACGCCCGATTCGAAAGGCCGTCCTCTGCCGTAGGACATAATGGCTCTTTCTGGACCCTCGATTGCCTCTACGACCTAAACGGGCCGATCCCCACGTCCTCTTTTCTTTGAGTCGTAGTTCACGATCTGCCGCTAGGATTTAAGGTATGGACGCTATTCCAGAGGACTTCGCGTGGTTCCACCCTTGTTTGGTGACCTCCGTTCTGGTGGTCGGGGTTGCCTTCTGTCGGCCGACTTCTCATTCTTGAAGTGCCGATTTGGGCTGTTTTTGTTCTTTCTCCTCTTGGGAGGCATGCGGCGCGCTCTTTTTAGAGTTCTTTTTGGTTTGAACTCGCTTTAGAGTGCCGCGCATTCTAGTACCTCTTGTGGGTCTAGAGTTCTTCGCGCCATTTGCTTCTTCTTCTTCTTCCGAGAGTTGGTCGTGTTCTGCGACTTCTTTGTGGCTGTCAGAGTCTTTTATGGGTAGAACCTTCTCGAGTTGGCCGATGTGCCAAGAGTTTCGATTTCTTCTCCTTCTCGTGGTCATCGGTTTGTAGGTTCCTGGTCCCAAGACTCCTTTAACGATGAAGGGTCCTCCCACGGACCGAAAGCAATTTTGTGCCTCGCTTTCGCCTTTTGGTTTCTTTTGAGTACTTGATCTCCTAGGTTCAGATTTCTTGGTCATGTGCTCTTGTCATAGTGCCTTCTGAGTCCTTGCAGGTATCTTGCATTCTGAAGGATGGCATTTTCTCCGACTTCTTCTGCACAGTCGATTTCAAGTCTTCTTGTCGTTTCTCCTTCTCCTTCTTCAAACCGCTCTATCCGGTGGAGAGCTCCATATCGATCTACTGGGTAGTACCGCTTCCGATCCGTATGTTAGGAAGAAAGGTGAGTAGCCTGCTGCTCTGCTGATTTGAGTTCTTAGGCCTCGCACAACTTTTTGGTATCTCTTCAATCCATTTTGCCCCGTAGTCTTTGAGTTCTTCATGTAGTCTTGGCTTTAAACCGCAAGGATGAGTCCGTTGGCTCTTTCTACTTGTCCGTTTGCCCGAGGATGTGCTCTGAGAGGCATAATCGATTTGTATGCCGCAATCTCGTGCCCAATCTTCGAATTCTCGCCGTGAAGGGTGATCCGAGGTCTGTTATGATCCTGCGGGCATCCCGAATCTGTGCATGATCTCTTGGATGAACTCGATCATTTGTTGGAGCCGTAGTTAACCAAAGGCTTGTATTCTATCCATTTGGTGAACTTGTCGATTGCTATGAAAATGTATTCGTATCCTTCTTTGGCTCTTTTAAATGGTCCGACTTGATCTAGTCCCTGCCGCGAAAAAGGCCATGATGGTATGCGTATTAGGTTGTGTCGCGGTACATGCGCCTGTTTTCGCGAACATCCGCATCCTTTTGCATCTTCGACGAGTTCTTCTCGCGTCTTTGAGAGTCATTGGTTGGGCAATATCCTGTTACGAATGCTTTTCCCACGAGGGTTCTCGACGCCTGCGTGGTTTCCATAGCATCCGGAATGGATTTCTTTGAGGATTTCTTTTCCTTCTTCGTTTGCTGATGCATTTGAGTAGTACTCGATGATGTTTGCTCTTTTTATATAGCTTGTCCCCCGATGAGCACATAGTTCTTGCTTCTTCTCAAGATCCTTGTTGCTTCGCTTTTGTCTTGGGGGTAGCGTTTTTGTTCTTGATGAAGTTGATGATGTCCTCGATCCGGGGGAGTGGTTCTCGCGACACGAGATATTATCATCACTCTGTCGAGCTGATTGCTCCATATTTTCTTGCTCGGGTTCTCTTTGATTGAAGGCTTCGATAGTTCTTCGATGAATACTCTGGTGGGACTTGAGCTCATCGGATCCGAGTTTGGCTAATACATCTGCGACCACGTTTGCGTCTTGGAGCACGTGTAGGATTTCTAGGCCTTGGAAGTTCTTTTCCAATTTGCATACTTACAAAGAGAGGCCCATGTTATCCTTGGTGCAGTCCGGTCTTTGTTGACTTGATTGATGACAACCGCGAGTCGCCAGTACTTGAAGTCTCTTGATACCCGAGTTTTTGCCACTTTGAGGCCATGGATGAGTGCTTCGTACTCGCCTCGTTATTGGTAGCTTGCCATATTATCTCGCAAAGACATACTTGAGTTGTCTTCCTTACGAGATATGAAGAGAATCCCGCTCCTGCTCCCCCGAGCTTCAATGATCCATCGAAGTACATGCTCCAATGTTTCTTGATGTCATCGGGTATGGGTTGTTGGAGCTCATTCCCATTCTCGCTATAAAGTCCGGAAGTGCACGAGATTTGATTCCTCTTCGGTGGGGTGAACTCTAGATTTAATGCTCGAGTTCTACCGCCCATTTTGATATGCGTCCCGTTGAATCCTTGTTCCGTAGGATGTCTCCGAGTGGAGAATCTGCGACCCATCGTTATCTTGTGGTCGTCGGTAGTGCCGTAGCTTTCTTGATGTGATCAATATGGAGTAGAGTAGTTTCCTATGCGTGAGGGTATCGAACTTTGGATTACGAAAGGACCTCGCTCACGTAGTAAACCGGCCTCTCCGGTTTTGCTGCTGTTCCGGGCTCTTCTCTCTCCACAATGATTCTTTGAGCCGACTCATTGACTTGGTAGCCGCTATGTAGAGCATGAGGTCTTCTTGATCTTTGGGGGAGTGAGGACTGGTGCCGACGTTAGGTACTTGTTTGAGTTCTTCAAATGCCTTGTCCGCCTCTTTAGTCCATTCGAACTTTCCCTTGGTCTTGATCAATTTGAAGAAAGGTAATCCCTTTTCTCCCCAGTTTAGATATAAATCATTTGAGTGCCGCCATGCACCCCCTGTGAGTTTTTGGACGTCCTTGACGTTTTGGGGTTGTCTCATCTCTGTGATAGCCTTGATCCGTTTAAAGCTGGCTTCAATGCCTCTCGCTGCGACCAAGAACCCGAGTAATCTTGTCCCGATGGTACTCCAAAAACGCACTTTGTTGGGTTGAGCTTCCACCTCCATTTCTTAAGGTTGTTGAAGGTCTCTTCCAAGTCTTGGATTAGAGTATCTCGGCTCCCTTTGTTTTCACCACCACGTCGTCCACGATGCTTCGCCGTTTTTGCCAATCGCTCTCCTAGACAAGTCTATATCGCTCTTTTGATACGTTGCTCCGCGTTCTTTAATCCGAATGACATTGTCTTGTAGCAAAGAGGGCACCGAAGGGGGTGATAAAAGAGGTCTTGCTTTCGATCTTCTTTCTTGAGTGCTATTTGGTGATAGCCTTGAGTGCTTGATCCGGGGAATGATAGTAGGGCTGATCCCGCTGTGGAGTCCACTATCTCGTCAATCCTTGGTAGCCCAAATGGATCCTTTGGGCAATGCTTGTTTAGATCTCGTAGTCCACACACATGCGCCATTCGAGGTATTCTTCTTTCGAACGAACTGGATTAGCTAGCCAATCGGATGTAGGATTTCTCTGATGAATCTCGCTGCGAGTAGTTTCGCGATCTCCTTTTTGATGGCTTCTTTCTTTTAAATTTGAGAACCTCCTCGAGTCTTTGCTTGATGGGTTTGGATCCCATATTGATATCAATTACGTGCTCACCAACTCCCTTGGAACACCGGGCATGTCTCGCTGGTTTCCGTGCAAATATATCTTTGTGTCGCCTTAGGAAGCCGGTGAGCGCGAATTCCTATTTAGGAGATAGGTGAGAGCTGATGATCGCTGTCTTGGATGGATCACCTGGGCCTGTAAATCGATGTGCTTGACGTCGGCTTCTTCTGGGGTACCAAGATTGCTTGTTTCTTGGCTGGTATCTCGAAGTTCCTCTGGATTTGTCTCCTGTGCCATCCGATTGACTTCTTTTTCTCCAAGAATGTTCCGGACTTGTTTGCTATTTCAATGGCTTGGGCGTCACACTCGAAAGCCTTTTGAGATCTCCTTTGATTGAAAGAACCCCAAACGGCGCCCGGCATCTTTAGCAATAGATACGGGTAGTGTGGAATGGCCATGAATTTTGCAATTGCCCCTGGTCTTCCCATGATGGCATGATATGGTGACTCGAGATCTGCTACCGAACTTGACGTATTCCGTTCGGTAGTTTGAAGGTGTTCGAAAGTGATTTGGTAGGGTGACTTGCCCAATTGGCATTGCTGCTCGTCCGGGAACTATCCGTAGAAAGGTCTTTGGAGGGAGCAATTAACCCCGAGAGGTCTAGTCCCATCTTGTCCAAAGGTTTCGAGAGAATATGATGTTCAGCCACTCGCACCTCCGTCGATCAGTACCTTGGTTACTGTTACTCCAGCTATGGTGGGTTCTATCACCAAGGGATACAGTCCGGCGTTGCCTACACTTGTCCATTGATCCTCCCTTGTGAATTGAATCGGGTATTGGGACCAATTGAGATAGCGTGGCGTTGGGTTCTCAGCGCCATGATCGATCGTAGTGCTAGCTTGTCTTGTCTCTTGCTCTTTGATCCGGGGACTCCCGGAGAATATGACGTTTAGAGACCTTGTTGCTTTCTGAAGTCTCACGCTTTACGCCTGTCGTTGTTTTCTCCTTTGCTCTCTTGGTCGTCCCTTTTTACAATTGAATCTCTTCCTTTGTATCTCTCTTGGAAGGTTGTACAGTTTCGAGCGGTGACGAGCTCCGGGATGGAAGACGCAAGGTATGTCTTCTAGGTTGACGTTGTCCCTTGCTTGTTTTTACCTTTGCTTTTGTTGTTCTTTGTACTTCTCGCTTTTGTAGGGCTTCTTCGGCTTCTCCGCCAATGCGACCATGTTATGCGGCCCTCGTTTCTTGTGCTGGCCGAGTTGTTCTGTTCTTTCTTGGGCCCTCCGTGCTCTTTCTCTCCGGGGAAGCGATCACGGGTTCTTTCTTCGCACCGATCATCTTCTCAACAAGAAGCTTGAACTGTTCATTGGTCCTCGGGTTGTCTTTGTAGAAGTCCGAGAATTGCCATCTTTGAGAGATTCCATTACCGAACGCATCCACCACTTCTCTTTTACGTGATGTCATGCACCTGGGGATCTCATCTCGCCAAATCTTCGATAGTAGTCTCTCAAGGATTCTCCCGGCTTCGCTTGAGGCTCTTTAATTCGGCCTGCGTGATGGGATGGGTGATGATTCTGCGAAGTTATTGCAAAATACTTTCTACAAATCTTCCCAAAGATTCTATTGAGCCCTCTTCGATCTTGTCGAACCATTGGAGCGTAGAGCTTCTAGAGCCATGGGAAAGAAGACGGCTTTTGCGTCATCATCTCCTCCAGCTAGCTCAATGGATTGTGAGTAGACTCGAGCCACTGCTTGGGCTCTGTTTTCCCATCGTATTTTGAGTGATTTGAAGGTTTGAACTTTGGGGGTAGTTTGACTCCTTGTAGTCTTTCTGCGAAGCAAGGGAATCTGTCATAGCCCCCCTGTTGTCCTCCCTTCAATTTGTCCCGAGGATCTTGCCCTTTTGTCGGGGTTCTTGCGGTCTATATGTGGACTCCGCGACTTCTTCGTGTCGGCTTGGTCTTGGGGTGAGATTAACCTTCGGGGGTCTCTGGTTTCCACCATCCCTCCGAGGTCGCCTTGAGTTTCTGGAGTTCTCCGGCGTGCCCAACCTCTCGAAGACATTGGACCGACTTCCTTGTATGTGCGAGTTGTTTGCCTTTGGCGTGACCTAGCGGGATCTCTTTCTTGGGTGGCTTTGAGAAGCGCTTCCTTGATGAGCCTCTCCTCGCCATTCAGGTTCGAAGCAGTCTTCAGGCGTTCAATCAACTCTCATATCTTTCCGTGTGTTGTCTGATGGTCGTCTTCAGCTTCCCTCTCAGACTTCATCTTCTCATATTCGCGCAAGTCGGCTTGGTACTTGCTCCAGGCTTGTTTGCGCTTGTTCGCTCTATCTCGGCGTCCTCCCTTCAGCTTGTTTCTTCTTAGCCTTGAATGACGCTGGTCTTCTCCTTCGTCTTCTTGGGTTCTTTCATCCGCCGAGATGTTTGATAGACCTTCGTCAGTGGACCTGATGTCAGGGGCATCTGGAGGGTTAAGCGGCGTCTTGCGGGCTCTTGCTATCACCAAGATTTCGTTGGGAACATGAGCCTTTGGACGCCACTCCTTCCGGCCCGGGGAAGATTCGCCGCTTGCCATCCCCGTACACCGTCGTTTCTTGACGTTCAGTCTTTGTGAGGGTTCTAGGCCGATGGATGATGCACTCCTCTGGCGTCCTTGTCGATGAGCCCTCGTTCTGCGCCCTTCAAAGGAATCTCCCACCTTCTTTTTGAAAGTTGTCTTGATACACCTTGTATGTGAGAACGCGGCATTATGTAGTCCCGTTGGGAATTGGTAAGGTAACCGGGGTTGATACCCGATTTGTCTCCTAGGTTTAAGCCTTCTTTCTCCGAGGGTAGCCTTTCTTGAAAAAATTCTTTCCCGAATTGATTACGGTTCCCTTGTGCGAGTCGGAGTAGGAGTATAGCTTCGAGTTGTCTTCGAGTCCGTCTTTGAACCATGGGTGTCTTCCCTTCCCGACTCTGTTTGGTTTCGTCCCTGCGGCGTGGTTCTCCGAGTCGGTGTCGAGCTTGTTCTCCGTTTACGGGCGGTGCCGGTGAGCGTCAACCGCCGAGCTTCTCGGCGAGTTCGATTCTCCGGTTTTGGATTCTTCGATGATGTAGCTTCGAGTCTTGCCGTCGTTGTCGATCTCGCAAGTCCATGATCCGAAGATGATTGTACTTCGCCGTCGAGCCCATGATGTCGTGGTCCGCCGAACTCTCATGCTGAAATTCGGCGAGCCCCCTACCCGTGCCGGTATGCCGATGTTTTACGACCAAGAGCCCGCCACGGGGGTGAGCCGGCGGTTTGTTCGAGCCTCGATGAACCTGGAGTCCGGCGGTTTGTTGCGCAGATTGACATGGAGACGGGGTTTTTTATCTGGTTCGGGCCCTCGATCCTTGATCGAGTAAAGACCTTTACGTCCGATCGGCGTGAGCCTGTTTTTGATTGATGGGGTCAACCGAGGATCGGTTGTAAAGTTTACTGACACTTGATGTGTTCAAGTTGCGCTCTCCTCTACGAGGTGCTCTTTGGCCGCCTTTTATAGTTCAAGGGGCCAAAGAGCTTTGCTACGACCTAGTCGGATCTGAGAGGGTTGTCCGTCGAGGATTCGAACACCCAAACTCTAAACATGGTAATCGACTAGAGTTCTATCCTCGATTACAACGTAAGTCTACCAGTAGCTATGCTTCCATTGCCTTCTCGAGTTGTTTGTGGCCAGCAGGCTAGGATAGAATCCTGCGAACAACTCTCTCGGAGCCCTTAGGTGATCCCATATCCACAACGACCAAGCCGCCTACCCCCTCAACCGTGGGATGCACCACAAAAGGTAGGTGAACGCTAGTCCAAACACCACGTTTGCACTATTGGTCCGCGATTCTTGATGTTGGCCAAGGTTCCCTTTGGTCAAAGAGTTCCTTCACCAAGAACTAACGCTCTTAACGAGACAATCTACCAATCCCAAGAAGTCTACAACAGCTAAGAAATATACGAAGGAAATTAAGTAGCTGCAAAATAATCACAAGACTCCTTACCAAAGTGTAAGTAGCTTGCGAGAGGTACAAGCGGGGCGAGGTGCCGACAAGTCCGGCACTCCGGCCCTCCTAGGAACCGCGAAACACCGAGGGGAGAACCGGCAACTCCGGGTAGAAAGAACAAAGCTTCTTTTTCTCTCTCTCACTCTCTAGAATTAGAAGATAGAATAGAAGAAGTAGAAGAAGAAGAACTAATTCTACTCTCTTGCACAAGTGGACTTTGGTTTCTCCTTTAAATTGTTGTGTTGAGAGGTGAAGGAGGGAGCTATTTATACACAAGGGGAGGGGCCTAAGTGCTAAAAACACCAAAACCGACCTAGGAAAACCTTCCATACGTGCCAAACCGACCATCCAACGTCGGTAGTGTCGGGCTTTTGGAAGGTCACAAACCGCCCCCCCGGCCGGGCCCGAACCGCCTCGGCCGGGATGCGGCCGCACCAGGTGGTGCGCGCGCACCTGCCGGGGCCGGCCTTCGCTCGGCTTCGAGGTTGGGCCACCTTGCCGTGAAAAGTTGTGATGTGGTCTTGGCCCGCCCTGGTTTTGACGTTTTATCCCGATTCTTGTTTGGGCTTGCCATTTGCTCCTTTGGGCCTTTTTCTATTTGTTGATTTTATTTCTTTTTTCTTTTCTCTTTTTGGCCCAAAGTGATCATCCTTGAGTTTGTACCTGCAAGTCCAAATAAACACCAAAACTTTGGAATATGTTAGTTGAAATCCCTATTTCTAGGTTGTTTTGGTGTTGTGTTGACGGTATTTAATTTGTCGTTGGTTACCGTCAACAGCTACCTTCATGGGGAGGAAGCATTGCACTACCCAAAATGTTCTTGCTGCAAAAAGGGATTTTTGATTTGAGGTTCACTTATGTGTTGGCTGGTTGGGAGTGGCCAGCTCATGATGCTAGGATATTAGCTGATGCTTTGGAGGGGGAGAATGGCCTTAGAGTCCCACCAGGTAGTACTCCAATCACTCCAGTTTACTAGTTAAGGCCCCTAGGTCCATGTTTAGTCCTCTAATCCTATTGTCACTTATGATGTTTAGGGAAGTTCTACTTTTTGATGCCGGGTTATCTGTCAAGCCTAGATTTTTGCCACCATACCGAGGCACAAGATATCATCTTAAGGAGTTTGGTGTTAGAATCCCTCAGAACCCTAGGGAATTGTTCAACCTCAGACATTCATCCCTAAGAGTCACTGTGGAAAGAGCCTTTGGTTCACTGAAGACTAGATTCAGGGGTCTTGTACAGCAAACCCTTCCATCCCTACAAGACTCAGGTAAAGTTGGTGCTAGCCTGTTGCATCCTGCACAACTAGATTCTTCGGTTTGGACAGGATGAAATCATACCACTTGAGTCTAGTTGGGAACCAAACCTCCACATCACCGTGGACCCAATGACAATGGTTTTGACAACCAAACCTAGGCAGCAAAAAGGGATGAATGGGCAGCTCAGATGTGGGCTACTAGGACTGGGGCTCATTAGTGGCTTTCTATGCAGCAGTACTTCTTCTTTACCTATTTAGCATGCAATCTGAACTTATTCTTGAGACCATTACCCTAAGGCAATGATGCCATTCTTGTATGAACTTATTTGTTTAACTGTATTGTATTCTGAACCATTTGGTTTGTTCAATGTATGAACTTATTGTCCATAACCAGGCATATCTTAGTGCTCCTATCGTTAGGCACTACACAAGTTCCATCACCAAGCCAACTTAGCAAAGGCCATTAGTGGCCCAAAATAGCGCGGTCACACAACCTGCCGAGTTCACCACACCTAACCATCGGTGCTACCATTAGTTCTACACCACTACATGACCTCCACCAAAGACTAATTTGTTTACCATAACCATCAACCGAGGACTCCTAAGCATGATCAAACAAAAGGGCAGCTACCACTGCTGCTGCCAACCACCAGGCTTCACTTGAACCATCACTTCTTGAAGAGAATCACCACCAGCTCGATTACCACGACCGCGAGGAGGCACTGCACCAAGTACTGGAGCATGAGTTTGTCGATGATGCCACAAACGACCTTCCCGTGGTAGGAGGTGCACACCCGCTGAGCAACCCTCTTGGTGCGAGCAACCTCGTCCCTCCGGGTCCTTCTTACGGTTGAAGACCACCTCGTTACGCTCGAGGGTGTCCATCGGCATGTCGTGCATTTGGCTCTCGATGTTCCTCGAGATGTCCAGCTCATGGAACAAGGTCTCGAGTCCTCTGCGCGACGCTCCAGGGCAGGATCGTCCCAGATACTCACAAAACTCGCAACGGTCAGCTTTTCTCCTGCCAAGAATAGATCACAAAGCCAAGAAATGGATCAAACACAAACCAACCATCATTCAACATAACAGCCAATGCAAATTCTTCAAAGAAGCTTTAGGGGATTACCTTGATTGGACAACCCATGAAGCGCCTACCGACATGCTTCCCACCCCATGCTTTCTTCAGCATGCAATGGCGATGGAAGCACATCGGCACCGACATGGCTCAAGGCTAGACCCGGTGGGACTCGGGGAGCCCAATCGGCACGGCGGAGTCCGTGAAACACTAATTTCATTGACAAATCCCCGTCGATCACAAATAAAGAAAGGAAAAACACACCGAATTTGGGGAAAACCGAGAAAACCCTAAGAATTTTGTGCGAATCGAACGTACCCTAAGCAATTTGTGCTAGCGAGGAGTCCTAATCGAAATCAATCAGCTATGAATTGTTGTATGAGCTATGGAAAACCAACAATCGGGACTAACGAATCAAGAATCTCTAAGCTGATAGAAATCCCAAGAACTAGGGTTTCGAAGTGCTAGTCTTACCGATGACCCGTAGTGGTTTGAGGACTCGCCACGCTTCGACTGAATGGCAGCCATGGTGTAGGCCGCTGTCTCCTCACCGGCGAAGATCTTTGGCCGACGGGGAGCGGGGACGAATGCGCCGGGCCATGTGCCGCGCATTGCAGTGATGCACCGGAGGAAGACGGGGGAGGCGACGAGGCGAGTGGGTGGAGGCGAGTGAATGAGTGAGAGGTGAGCGAGAGGGAAGAGTGTGGAAGCCGACGGGTCACATTTATATGACTGGATCGCGCGGGGGGGGTAAGGTCACCGGTTGGATTCATGGGTGATTGGCCACAATGGGCTGCCATCACAATTTTAGCCCAAACCAAACAGTCATTTCTCCAAGCCATGCTAGATTGGGACCAGAAAAATAGAATGAACCAAACAAAGGCATAGCCAGGGAAAAAACACATCCGGGGCGAACTTCTAATGACCGACTAAAAAATCAAAAACATTGCAATCACACAATTTTAATGCGAGTTGAGATCGTACCTCAAATTTGAAGAGTAAATTGATAGTCCTTGCACCAATACATGGTAAAATAAATAAAAAAAAAACAAAACCCAACCTAGGAGGAACTAGGGGGCTTTGTATTAGGAAGAAAATGAGACGCGTAAGTCCGTCCCCGATGGGGATCGAACCTAGGAGCGGTTGCTTCCACACACAGGGAAGCTAACCATCCGGATTATCGCCCGATCCTCAATACATGGTAAAATACAAAAATAAAAATAAGAAATATATAAACCTATAAATTGGATAAAGACATCAATTAGCAAATAGCAAGTGATAATAAGGGGCAAGTTAACATCATAAGAATATACATACGCGGGAGCGGGACCTAGGCGGCTAGGCTAGGGTTTATCGTCATTCGCCGTGAAGCCGTGTTAGCGGGACCTAGGCTGCGTCCGTGTGCGATTAGTATGTTGATGATCGAGATCGACGATGCATGGTGGCAGGCGGATGGGTGATCGGCCGTGCATGTGGCCTATTTTCTTTCTTTTTTTTTTTTTTTTTTGGGGCGCCGGATGGGCCTTGCCGTGTGGACTTTAGTTTTTTTACGGGGAATTTAGCTGGGGTAGCTGCCCCAGCTTGCGCCAATGTGGATACGCCAGTGGAACCAAACAAGGCAAGGAGGCCACAATGGGCATGGTCAATCCTGGACAGGCTAGGGTGGGCTAGCTAGCCAAGCCCAACCTAGCACCACAACCAAACACACCCCTTATGTGCTGTTATGAAATGATATAGATGGCTAGTAAAGATTGAGCGATGCCTACCCTTTTAAGCGGTTTATCACACTGTACTTTTGATTCTCAAGTCACTGGACATTTCTATGCAAGTCCAGCCAGACTTGTTCGTTATGTGGCCACTGATGAGATATGTACGTGTCTTTTGAACTTGTATGTGTTTGTATTGAGCAGGACTAGTTGTTTGTAACCAGTTGTTTGTTAGGGCTGGTATGTATGGATCCAGACATGGCTTCTTTTTGGCCTTGTTTTGGCTTCTTTTTTTTTCACGGTGATCTATTTTTTTAGGGCTGGTGTGTATGGAGCTTTTCTGCAAGAAAAAAATAATCACTTTGGAAAACGCATGTGCGTGAGTCACTGTGAGCTGACGGCAGTTTGTTTTGATCAGCTGCATGTTGATAGGGGCATGTTGGACAATCATAATTGAAAAGCTGGTGGTGAAGTTGCTTTACCAAACATAATTATCAAGACAGCTCATCTTAATTAAGAAAGTTTGTGATGAAACTGTTTTCTAGAAAAACAGCTTAGCTAACTAGTTTATTACACACAAATATCATATTCTATCCTAATAGTAGGATACTGACGTGGCAATGAACAAATATATACTGCCGGCCTGTGAATCAAGCTAACGACTACCATTGACTGCCACGTCAGATGTGCTTAATCTGCTAAGTCTTTTTATATATATATATATATATATATATATATATATATATATATATATATATATATATATATATATATATATATATATAAGTTGTACCAGAAATGTGGTTCTACTTTTGATCATTAATTGTTATCTGTGTATGTTTGCCCCATGACTTCAGTTTTACTTGTATTGTCTTCAGCATTATTCATGTGCAGTTAAGATCATCGACACGGGCATCCAGCGGGCAAAACTTTTTAGTTCAACTTGGGTACTAAAATTGTTACGAAAACGGTGGGGGAGATGGTGAAGGGCGCCGCCACGATCGATGATGCCACCATGGTCGAGGGGTGTAGGGCCATCGTCGGTCGAGGTGACCGGGGGAGCGCTGCCGTTGACTGAGGGGAGCGAGTCCGCCGCTGGTCGTCGCGCCACAAATGAGCAAGCGTTGCGGGGGCTTGCGGAAGGGAGGGGATTACAGAGTGATTACGAAGGGAGGGGATCGCGGTTTCCTTTCTTAGGCGTGGAGCGCGGGTGCGGCGAGTTTCTTTTTTCTACCATGCGGGATCGCAGAGGCAGAGTCACGGGTGAAGTGAAATTTTACCGCACCAAATGAAAGCCTTACTTTTGTTCTGTTATGTTGTATAAGAGATATACAGTAGTATCTAGGAATTGTATATAGGTAGAAATTGTATAGGCAGGCAGAAAAAATAAGGTGAATGGGAAATTTTCTCTCTTTATTAATAGATATAGGTTTCGTTCTTTGTCTTTGTTTGAACTTTGTAAGGGGGCTGTTTTTAATCTTAATTATCAATGAAAGCAAGGGTGGGGACCCCTCTTGTTTGCCCTAAAAAATAAGAAAAATAAAAAAGGAAAGGGTTCCTGCTATTTCTTGTCAGTGTCCTAGTGCCCAACAAAATTGGCCTAAAAAGCCATGCTTTCAGCCCATTAGGCTTCTTGCAGATAAAAAATACAGCCCATTAGGCCTGTATTTTTTTTTCTCTAAGAAGCCTAATTTGTGCTTTAGCATTCTTTTCTCTCTGATGGAGCCAATAGTCGCCACCTTGTGGTTGTTGATTTTCTTTTTGCAAATTTGTGCTCATGCTCACACCTTGATTGCTACAGTAGTGTCCTACCAAATGATGCAGGTCTAGTGTAGTCAAAATGGACCACTCGATCAACCATCAACATAACAATACAGTAACGTGTAGTGATCGACTTAACGTATCTTACTGTACTGAAAGAATGACAGTCCCTCCACTAACGATGACACATTGACACCAAACCTTAGCAGGCTACAATAAACGGGGAATGGAAACACAGAGCACACGCAGGGTTTCACACGTACGGTTTTGAAGAATATTCTAGGCGATCGATCGAATAGCAGGACTGCAAGATTAGCTATGTGTCACTGCAGCAGCCGGTGGCGAAGATTGATGCCGTCCCAGTGCCACAGGATGATCATGCCAAAGCATTCAATAATTGGAGCTGAAAGGACACTGCAGACACAGGGCTCGACAAATGGAACAGAGACACGCGGCTAGTGTGATCGGATGACCATTCCAAAGCATTCAATAATGTAGCGTGCATCGAGAGTACCCGTACACTTCCTTTGCAGGGTCGGACCCATAGGGTGGTCAGATAATACAGGGAAAAATGAAAAAAAAAAAAAAAGCCATCGAGAGCCTGCTGGTCCAAATCGTCCGACTCCCATCTTGCTGCATGGGTGGTCCAACTCGGGGAACATCGGCACGAAGGTCGCGCCGACCACCCTGTTTTGGGCGGCAAGGCCCGCCAGCCCACGGCCTGCTCGGCCCTGTCCTCCCTCTTCTTCCTCTTCAACGGCGGCGGCGGCAACTGCAGCGGTCCGTGAAGTTAGGTTTCCGGCGAAGGGGTTAGGGTTTCCATTTCCTTCCCCCGGCTGTAGAAGGCGCCCGGCCGGCGTGGCCTTGGCGTCACACGGCGGTGGCCGGCGGTTTGGCCGCCCGATGAGCTAAGCGGCGGGGCCGCCCGCCCGAGCGAGCCAGGCGGACTCATTCGGGCCCGTGGTGGGTGGCGGCGGGCGTCGAGCTTCGGCGATGGTGGCGGCGGTGGCGGTGGCGGGAGAAGGAGGAAGCGGGAAGGAGGAAGAAGAAGCGCCCCGCCAGCGCCCGGCGGCTTGGCGGCAGCGGGGAGGAGCGGGAAACGGCGGCGGTGCGAGGGAAAAAGAAGATGGGTGGAAGAAACGAGAAGAGAGGCTGGCGGTGGAGCCGTTAGGTGGGCGGCACGCTAGACCTGCCGTCGGCGTGGCCGACCGGTCGGCGCCTAGCACGCCCGACCCAACTCCTTTGCTGCATGGGCTGGCCCGACTTGCTGCTGCGACGGGAGTTCAATCGACTCGACACCAGGACTAATCGGCGGGAGTTCAATCGACATCGCGTGATTTTTTTCTTTGTAGCCGTCGCGATCGCCCGCCATCGCTTCGGCTACCATTTGGGAGACTAGAGAGACAGAACCATCGCTTCTCTCTTTCCGCGGCATCGCCCGCCCGGGGAGTCCCATGGGCTACGGCCTGCGATCGAGACAACAGTCAACAGGTGATCCTCGTTGGCTCCAATTCTCCACCCTTCATGAATTCCATGATCCATGTTCCCCTTCATTAATTTACAAATTGTCTACTTGCTAGCCGTAGTGCTGCTTGCTAGGGGACGGCATCGCCCGATTGCCCGTCGCCCACTTGTCCCAGATCTGAGATCACCAACGTGAGTTCTTCTTTCTTCTTCCCTTGTCTTCGATTTTGATTTCATGAATCGTGATTTCTGATTGCTAATTACTATTCTTTTTCATTTATCTTGAATTATGAAGAGAAAACACGGATATTCGATCCTTTTTTTCAAATAGCGCCAAAGAAGGCGGCAAAAATATTGTAAGTGTCTCATATTGCTATTTTTCGCAGTACTTATATTCAATTTGAACAAATTTTATTAAGATTTGACGTTGTTTTACCGAATTATGACATGATTTACCTAATTATATTATGGTTTTACCGAATTGTAAATGGTTTACCGAATTGTGTAAGAATTTTTTTTTTGGGGGCAACCACCCAACGCGGGTCCGCCACTGTTCTTTTGACCCAACAAATCCGATCCAGTGACCGACCCTACGCAGAACAAATGATTGGGGCAGACACTGAGGAGTGAGGACCGTGTGTGGGGCACTGCCGCACTGGACACCGTTATTACTGTATACTCCCTCTGTCCCATGGAGTTCGACGTTTTTGACTTTTGAACTTCATCTTTGACCATCCGTCTTATTCAAAATATTTATGTAAATTATAAAATAAAATAATCAATATTAAAAGTATCTTCATTGATAAAATAAGTCGTAAAAATATAAATTATATTTGTGTAAAAATTTGAATAAGGCGAAGCATCAAATAAAATGGCACGGAAACCGGGGGTGACAAACTCAGTGGAATGGAGGGAGTACAGCTGCCACCGGATGGACAGGATCGGCGGAGTCTGATTTGAGTTGTCTCTCTAATTCATGTCTGCAGGTGACCATGAAATAGCGTTCACTATGCTTGCAACCTTACAACTCAAAAAAATTGTCTTCATTTTGACAGAGAAATTTTTTCACAAATCCAGTAACCTTGTTTATCAATGAACTCCGAGGGCCCGGCATCTTTTTCTCCTACGGAAACGCTGGCGGTGAGCTGGACTTTGACAAACATTGGACCGTTAAATCGTCAGGGAGCAAGATATCGCCACGCATCATCGGCCGAGAAAGGTCGCCGGGTGACTTGGCCATCAACAATAGATACTGATCCTGCTGCTCATTGTTGACACAAATTATTAGCATCTCTTAAATACGCACTCTGTACCGTCGCTGTTCGTCACCAAGCAGGCTGTTCTCAGAGTTCCACGGCATGACGGCAACAACTTTTTTTGAGATTACAAAGTTCAATGCAGGCGCTCAACACGCATTGACATACACAATCACCAAGCGACACAGAGAAATGCTTGGCAAATGTTAATTTGCTTAACCGTTGAATGCTAGAACTAGAATACTAGCACCAGCAACTCCTTGAGTTAGAAAACAAAATTCAACGATGATGCCGATTTTTTGCTCATATTTTCCCGGACACTACTGTCGCGGTCGCACTTGATTTTTCAGGTTAAGGGAAGTGGTCTCCGCTACGCGGCTGCGTGCTGCACTGCTCTTCATGCTTTAGGGCGCACACAACTTCTGCGGGATTCGAGTTTTAACTGGTAGTGGTGTTGTGGTCTCCAAATTGCCTCTTCTATGTGTAGTGATGGTTCAGAGCTAGCCGAGGATTCAATATATATCGGCCAAAAATGGTCAAATTTTTTTTTTTTTTGTACGTGAGGAAGAAAAAAATATACACATTTGGTAAAAAGAAAGAAATACAAAAATTGAAAACATTGTCATATGGTTTGAATAATATTAAGTAAACACGTAGCTGCTTTGTAGTGTAGCACGGTGGTCAAACATTTATGAGAGATTTATCTACAAGCACAAGCAAGAGATTTTTGGGTGAATCCAGCTTGGAACCGGTTCCTGATTACTTGAATTTATCATCCCTGCTTATCAGCCATTGTATAGTGTTTTTCTCTCAAAAAAACATAAACTGGCTCATATATAGGTACGTCTTCTGAAATTAGTCACTGTAAAAGCATATGTTCAATATCAAATCGATAGAACATTTAGGCACGTTGGGCATGGCTCTGGCTTCGTGTAACACCCCAAATTTTGCAATTTTGGAAATAAGGCTAAATTGATTAATTTTTATTTTTTTGTGTTCATGAAACATAGAAATATAATATTTTTCATTAAATTAAAATGCATCATAGGGTTTAGCAACCTTGACTGTGCATTCATGCTGCTTCACATTATTTATTGTACCGTGTGGTTTTGGCTTAACTTAAATTGATTTGAAAATGTTTTCCAAAATAGATTTGGAAATCTTTTTACAGAAAAAGAAGAAAAGGAATTCTTTCTCCTCCCTCTCGTTGACATGATTATCTTTTCTTTTGTTCCTGGGCCTGTGTCATTGACCTGATGATAATCCAGGAAGCAGTAATAACTAAGCCCACATCCCATCTTCCTTTGTTCCTTGTTCTCACGTATCCAACTTAGCACTTGCATATTCGCCAGTCAGCTTGTTCCTTAATTTCCTTTTGTTTCTCTGCTTGCCAGGCCCCAAGTTTAGCTTGATTATATGTCCAGCAGGCCGCCGCCGTAGCTGTCCTTCTCGTGGCCTACACGGTTCCGTTTCCATCTAAAAATCCAAGCTACTGCATCTATAAATAGCGATGAGCTGCTGGGCTGGTTCCTTTTTTCTCCACAAGCAATCTATCGCCGCCCGTGCCCTAGATGGCGTCAACGTCGTCTCATCTGATTCCGGGCAGGTCCATGGCACCGCCGTCGGCGAAGCGTGGTGTACCACACCCTTGATGCCATTGGAGGGAATCATCAACATCTCAAACATCTGTGCGCCGCTGCTGGTGGTCGTCCATGTATCGTCGGCTCTCGTCTCGGTCGCGTTTCTATGTACGGTGAGCATGCCACGACCGTGCATATCTTCCTATGTTTTTTTTTTTATTATCTGCAAGTTCAGCAAGTCCGTTGTGCTGTGCTTATAGATCATCTCCGGCCATCATTCAATGCCGTGGCGGTCACCCTAGTTTCACGATGAAACTTCCATCTACTGCAGCGCCTCCCTTGCCGCAGTGTTGCGTGCGGCCGCTGCCATCTTTGAAGCCGAGCGCGCATCTTGGTGAAGACCGGCCGTGTGTGCCCCAGTTTCCTGCCACGTCCATCGATCGGTAAGGTCATCCATCGATCGTTCTATCGTCTCATTGTCTGAGCGTTGTTCTCTCCCTCTGTATCTATCTCTCATCTACTCTCATTGTTTCTGTCACACCAGGCCAAATCGAGCTGCCCTTCCCCTAATGAAGTGCACTTTATCTGATGTTATCGATCACGGAGGCCCTCCAGACTGCAGCGTGCATGCCCTTCAGTGGTGTGCTGGACGATTGTTCCTTATGGATGTGTGCGTTAGCTGCATCCTGTCCTTGTCCAGCAAACTATCTCGTGCAGCATGCAAACCGTGCCCCATGATCAAGTGAAGGTCACTACGTGGCCACATTAGTTCCTTGCCACATTATTCTATTGATTAAACTTTATGGTGATGTCATGTGTATGTCATCCATGCATCATAAATCATCATTTATTCCGCAATCAAGAAAATTGAATCTTTCATATACATAGCCTGTCATCGAGTCTATGTATGTATGGTCACATTGTCATTATCGTATCAAAAATTGGTTTACCATGTATCTGATTGATGAAGTACATAACTTCCCCAGCTCGGTTTAAAGTCAGAATCCATTTATTCTATTTCGAAAATCCTGTTAACTTTCAGAATTGTCATTCATATTCAAATGTTTATAGATTTCTCATTTTAAATCCGATTTGGTCCGTTCAAGTTGCGTTAGAATCATAATTTCGTAATCTAAATGTTAGTACCACTGCTGGTCAGGTTTCAAACTTTTTAAATTTCGAATTTGAATTTAGTTAATTATTTTATTACTAAAAAATTTGTAAAATTCATATCTACGCCGTTTAACTCGATTTCGGTGATCTTTATGTCTCGTGTGATCGAAGAGACGTGTAGAATAGTTTTATGTACTTTCTAAACTGTTTTTCCGCTGTTGGTGTACTGGTCTAATTTAGATCTATTGTTTGCTTCGTGTATGATTGCTTGGATATATGTGTGGTGCTTTGTGCTGATGTCCGGTCGGTGAGCATTACGTTGGTTACCTAATTGATGATCTATAAGAAGTTGTTGAAGAAGGTGTTTTTGGGAAAGCATTGGACCTGAAGAAAGGATCTATATTTAAGGCAAGTAAAGTTTTGGGATATGCTAGCTTTAAACCATGATCTTATGACTTGCTTAATGTTTATGCACTTGGCGTTAAATATGAATTGTTGATAACATGGCTCATAGGGCGAAAGAGCTATGTTTTGTTTATGATGCTCTTAGCTCTCCATAAGGACTTATTCATTTGTGATCATCCGGGATATACAGTACAGCTATGGGGTTCACATGGCTCGGCTTTAGTCGTTCGAGGGGATAGTGTTTACTTGTGTCGATGGTTACCGAAACCGAAGAGAATGGGTTGTAGCCCGGTCGGTCGTTCCATGTGGTGCCTACATCAGAAGAACGAGAGAGTCTTTCCGCTGTCTACTAGCTGAGGTTATGTCTTTCATGTTAGGTTTGTTTTATTTTAAGCATTGTGAATTGATTACCATTCATATGTAAACTATATGTGAGATTTGACTTCCGGGGCTCACATATAGCATCATCTGGTTTTATTCTTAAAACCGGGTGTTACACCGACCTCACACGATTTCTTGCAAGGAGCCCTGCCAAATGTGCATCTATAAATGACTCTTGCAGGGGGAGTTGGAGGAGCTGAAGCACTTTTGTAGAGAGAAGTCGGAGCTTCGAAATCATGGCCGGCCTCTGCCTGTTCCTCCTCAAAAATCTAGTACAAATTATTATAATATTATTACCAGGCATGGATGCAGCACTGTGGGTAGGGGGCTTCAGCCCTCCTACCGGCTGAAACCCCATGGAGCCCCCTAAGTCCCTCATACAAATTTTAGGAAGAAGAAGAGGATAAGGAGAGGCTAGAGGAGAAAGAAGGGGAGAACCTTCCTAGGGTTCAATCTTAGCTCCGTCATTGATTGTTACTACAGTCTTTTTTGGAAGTGTTTTAGAAAAACAGCTTCAACTCTACCGCGGAAGCTGCTCCACATAAACAGTCGGGGCCTACCAAACAAACCCTCAGTAAGCGTAGAAACAATCAAAATGCGTATACTTGTTTTTAAAAGGAAAACACAAATTGATGGTGATTTTGTGGGGATTGAGAAAAATTGAAAAACAATATAGAGAAACCCTGTTGAGGCCCGTTCGCAAGCTTGGTCTCACAAATCAATCAACAAGATATATATATAGCTTATTAGGACAATTGATTTTGTACGTTCCTGTTTGTAGAGCAGGCCGTCAATTAAATTTCATCAAAAATGGTTTGGTTGTCCGTTGGGTCAAGTCATACCATGACCAAGCTATAGATAGCATTACCCAGTGGACAGGAACAACGAACATGCGTATCAATCTTTTAAATATATATTATTATATCCCCCACCCAATCTTTGAAAAAAAATTGCCTCTGTCCTGCTTGCCCAATCATTCACATGATTCTTTAGTACACGTAAAACAAGTGCACGATTTAGTTGCGTTGTGTAAACCAGTCAATGTCGCGTAGCCTTGAATCTCCATCAGCCTTGGCTACCACAGCAAGCAGTTACAACTATATAATACAGGTGTTGACACTCTGAATCACTACACTGCTCAGTCTCTAAATTGGTGCAGTTACATTCTTGTAGAAGAGAACCGTGTAGAAGATTAAAAGCACACCCTCCGTATAGGTACACGGATTTTACTACGTAGTGTTTAGTTGCATAACAAAGAATATATCTAGGAATTCTAAACGGTTTATAATTTAAAATAGAGGGAGTAATAGTTAACACTGGTTTGTGGTACTTCCGGGTTACTCTCGGTTCCTAAGCAAATAATTAGTACTAATTAATTTTTTTGAGTGGAAGGTTATTATGGTAATAGTGTTTCACACCACGGTACTTGGTCTCCCACCTCTCCCTTGCCAGCCCCGTTGTCATCTCACTCGCCAGGTGAGGAGAGCTAGACGCCCTAGCCGTTGCCGCAGCTGCCTCACCCTTGCCCGCGAAGGGCGCGAAGCTATGCACAAGCCCTAGCCGCCTTCGCCGCCTCGCCCTCGCCATCGCCACCGCGTGCGCGTCGCCGCCGCCTCACCACCCCCTCGCGCTTTGCTGCGGTGGTGGTGTGTCCTCGCCCACGCTTCGTCGGAGGGAGCCAGTCCTCCGCCCTCCTCGCCCGTGCCCCTGGTTGACCCCCGCCACGGAGGGTTGGAGAGAAGGAAGGATGTGTCGGAGAAATAAGTTTCATGGCCGATCATCCATATAGTAAACCGAACATTATACTTGTATTATACATTTACCATACTACCCTTAATTATATAAATAAAATTTGAAATTAGAATTTTTTAATTTTTTGTTAGGTCAAATTTAGTATGCACCTGGTGCATATGGGCCTACCATTTAATACACATGCCCTCCCGGTACCACTAAAATTGGTTTCCCTATCTGCCGTTGGATCAGGCGTCGTGAGGCATATAACCATTTTTAGAAAAAAAACTCTTTATATATAGCAGCTAGCGTGGATCCAAGCTAATTCACACCACTGCCGTCCAAAGTACTTGCAAGGCAACATGTCTTTTTGTCCACTTCTGCATGATGACATTGATGAGTACTCCCTCGTCCCATGGAGTTTGTCGTTTTTTGACTTTTGAATTTCATGTTTGACCATCCGTCTTATTCAAAATATTTATGCAAATCATAAAATAAATTAATCAATATTCAAGTATCTTTATTAATAAAATAAGTCATAATAAAATAAATTATATGTGTACAAAAAAATTTGAATAAGACGAAGCATTAAAAAAGATGACACAAAATCCAGGGTGACAAACTCACTGGGACGGAGGGAGTATATGGTATCCTGCATTGTGCAATAGTTTGTGACCGAGTGAGATCCTTTCTGGCTAACTGAAGCATATATATCTACTATAACCAGTGGCAGTGGGTAATTTTCTCCAACTTCTCCATCCAAAAGCCAGCAAAAAAGAGGGTCCGGAGGTGCTTTTATTTTACACTAGGATGAAAGCTGCTTTTGCTAAAAGCTGCTGTTGGCTTTTGACCTCTTTGGTTGGGCTTTTGGCTTTTGGCAAAAGCAAAAGCAGCTAAAAAGCCCAACCAAAGGGACCCTATATGGACGGTGCCACTTGGAACAGGTGCTTTCTGCACAACGCCCATTTGTCTGTAGACGTATAAATGACTCTTGGAAATTTTAACAAGCGGCCATACTGGCTTCTAGCGATCTGCTTTCTGCTATTATTGATTAGATATATACAAGAATACGTATATTCATCAAAACTGTAGCTGCCGTCTTCTGTGATTTGTTTCTTTCTTACGACCAATAGTTGCTGTCAAATCTCTATCATAACAATAGTAGGATGCAACTATTTTGTCTGTTCATATGGAAAGAAGCAGCAACAAGCAGCAAATCCTCGTGGGACGCAATTTTTGCATGATACAGTATATATTTCCTTCCAAAGACGAGCTACCGACAGTTCTGTAAAAGTTGCCAAATAGCCCTACCAAACTTCGTGTCCAGAACTCCAGATTTTCCAAAAGATATGGTATCTTTTGGACCGACTGTGTTCTTCTGTCCTTGAAAACCTTTGTTGTCACTTTCACGACAAGTTATTCTTTTCTCTCTGAAAAGTCGATGTCACAACGGGTCTCAGTCATGAAAAGAAATGTAAGAACAAACACGAGACACGTTCGATCGGGCATATCGAAAAGGGTTCATGATCATCGTTTTTAATATGAATTATATATTGCAAGTTCCAAGCAAAATGATAAGATATTTTCTTATGCTATTGGCCAAAGCACATTGCAGCCAACCAACCACAAGAATTAATAAATGCTTCATCATTTGTGTGAATCATCTTTTGGATTTGTCTGCCTTAAGTTATAGCCGATTACCAACCACAGAAATAACGTCATGAGCCCTGCTTCTCAAAACAGCCATCTTCTGTGCCGATTCCCGAATGAATATATTGTCATTTTGCTGCATTTTAAAGCCGACATTGTTGTTGTGTTACATTACATTGACACCGTGCTGCCTGACGTAATTAAGACAGCTGTTATTATGAACCTATGTTTATCTAGAACAGTTGACATCGGCGCCCTAGCTTCAAGCTTCTGGTGAAAGCCACTAGCATCCTTCCCTCAAAAAAAAGCCACTAGCATCCCCACAAGCCTCCATCATCCACAATTATGCTACCGTCGTCCACTAATTACTCCCTCCGTAAAAGTTGCAATTGTAGGATATGACACACAAACCAATGTAGCTAGCAAATTACCAAAATACCTGTATCCTCAATCTTTCCTATGAGTCAGTCCCATGATATGGCACTTAGCCTGTACCATCTACTTTAGTGCTTTCTATGGGACAAATTTTGAACTCCTGTACTATTGTTTTTTTTTATTGATGGAGTGTATTTTAATATTATATATATCTTTAGATTAGATATGTTTACTATAAAAATATACTTACACAATTAATGTCTGTATACTGTAGGTAACCATGAACAGGTAGCGTTGGCTTTCTTGCTTGCAGCCGCAAAACTCTCGATCCATAGATCCATTGCCGCTTGCCTTCTTCAACTAAATTCGATCGGTTGTCATGCTGATGTTTCGGTATGCACGCACGTAGATTATCGCACACGCAACTCAGGCCGTGCAAGGTCACCGGCTGACTTGGGCAAAAAACAAGGATCCTGCATGCTGCTCGTTGGCACAACTATATATTAATTAGCGCCTAAAATATACTACTCCATCCATGTATCCATACTATATATCGTTGTTGGTACCTCCTACGCACCGGGGAATTTCTTGCCAATTATATGTGTGGTGCAGCAGGATCGGACCGCTAGGAGACAAAGGCTTGGCGGCTTGCGCTAGCTACTCCTCTGTCCTCTGGCGCACGTACGCGTCTGCGTCTTGCACCAGTTAAAGCTCGCGTGCGAAGCGCTTGCTTAATTATTTGTTAATGGCTTGGCTGATCTGATCTGATCTGATCTCGGGCGTCATGAGCTACATATATACTACTCGACAAGGAAGCTAGCTACACGGCGGCAAATTACACCAAGCGATCGAATGGCGAGGTTAAGCAGTAGATGGTTTAGTACATGCCGAGGTTACGTACACACAATAATGAGCAATATGATTAGTTGCCAACTGGTGGAGTCAACGTGTGTGTGTGTGTGTGTGGGGGGGGGGGCGCGCTTTAATAAGATTCGTCAAAGCTCACCATGCAAGTGTCTCTTCGGGGACACCCACTAAAAAAAAAGCTCACCATGCAAGCAGTTAGTTGGAAATAGAATAGCAAATACTGTTGATGCCAACAAGAGAACTACTGGTGACAGCATCAGTTTAATACTCCTACTGAACCGGCTCATCATCAATTTCCAACATATTGTTTGCATCAAAGTCCATAAGAATGCAAGTTTTAGGGCGCACCAGCGAATGGAATCAGATACTACCAGAAGCATATATATGTGGTGATGCCCCCATTGTGAATTAAAGATGGAACTGTTCCATTCTTCGCCCGGCTGTTTTCTTGACTTGACTGAATAATTCATGTTTATGACTATGGTGGGACACGGAGATCTCAAACAAGATATGACATCTATTGCCTATACCCGGGACGCACATTAACACAACCGCGCAGCAGAAACAGCAACATTTTTTCCTTCAAAAAGAGGAACATTTGTTTGGAAAAATATCTAGTGGAAACATGGAAACCAATTCAAAAAGTCATATCTTGGTTGTTTCAAAAATTTTAAAATTTGGCACACGCATAGTGCATACAAATATGTGCTCATATAGAAAAGTCGGGATGTAAACTCAAACTAGAAAAATTCATATGAAAATGGCAAATTTCAGGTTCAAGTGCACTAAAAGACAAAATTTAAAGAATTTTGTCTTTTAGTGCACCTTGAATCTGAAATTTGTCATTTTTGTATGAATTTCTTAAAACTGAGTTTGCATACCAACTTTTTTATATGAGTACAAATTCGTATGCACTATGTGGTTTCCACCATATATTTTCCCCATTTGTTTATCTGGTCTGAAACAATACAATTAACCCATCCTCAGTTCCTCATCGGACACCGAAATTGGGACCTTACCAAAGCTACATATTACGTGCAACCTTAATAAAGTCACGAAAAGGAGCCACCGACAGTTAAGTTCCCATGCAAATTCTGTCCATCCCGATTTCCCTAAGATAAGATATATATTCAGATGACTGAACCCTTGTCCTCCTAAAACCCTTTTTTTCATCACTTTTTGCAACAAGTCTCATTCAAGAAACGTAAACAAGTGTATGCTTAGAATAATAGGTATTTAGCAGTCCTGAACACATGGTGTTATTTCACAGAAAAAAAATATATGGTGTTAGTGCTTGTATGGGCACGTCACAGAAGTCCATGATGCTCATTATGGGCTTAATGTATTAGGTACACATCAAGTTATCTTTCACAACCAAAATTCTATATTTTTCCTAATGAAGTAGGCTTTTCCTAGTGCTTTGGCACTCAAATTTTAGTATAGATTTTGCCTACTAAATGCCTCTAGTGATATTCTCATGTGCCTATAACTAGTGGTAGTGTGTTTTATTATTACTAACTAAAACTCTAAAAAGAAGTCCACCATTTTAATAGTGTTTTTAATTTTTAGTTGGTCATCTCTGGCTCAAGAAAATTGGTAGTGCTTTATTACTAAATAAAACACAAAAAAAGAAAAGTCCACCATTTAAATAGTGTTTTTTTTTTAGTTGGTCATCTCTAGCTCGAGAAATTGGAGCCAGAGTTACTTACATAATACATTTTAAGCATATTTAGTTGAGTTGCACTTATTTTGGTTAAAACCTATTTTTACTAGCTAATTGCTTTCTCAAACAAACTCCAAGTGTTGGATGAATTCGATGTTAGAGCTTTGCTAGTACGTGGTCCCAAATATGGATATGCATGGGAAAATATATGGTGGAAACCACATCTTAGGTGGAAACATGAAAACCAATTCAAAAAGTCATATCTTGGTTGTTTCAAAATTTCAAAATTTGGCACACGCATAGTACATACAAATATGTACTCATATAGAAAAGTTGGGATGCAAACTCAAACTAGAAAATTCATACAAAAATGATAAATTTTAGATTCAGCTGCACTAAAAGACAAAATTTAAAGAACTTTGTCTTTTTAGTGCACTTGAATCTGAAATTTATCATTTTTGTATGAATTTCTTAAAACTGAGTTTGCATCTCAACTTTTTATATGAGTACATATTTGTATGCTCTATGCGTGTGTCAAATTTTTAAAATTTTTTAAAATAGTCTAGATATGACTTTTTAAATTTGTTTTCATGTTTGCACCTAAGATGTGGTTTCCACCATATATTTTCCCAATCGCATTGCTCCAAGTAACGTAATGAGGAGGTTTTGTTACCATAATTGGTGACAATTAGCATTTTTTGGTAGTGTTACAGTACATTGTACCAACCACAGAATTTAAAAAGGCATCTTCACTTGCTCATGTAGAATTAGCTTTTCAACATTTTAGCGCTTGTATTTTCAAATCACAATGTACCAACACGTACCCTGTTGTTTGGTCAGCATTTTGGCGCTTGTATTTTCAAAAGCTGTCATACAGAACTGTAACGACCTACAAACATTAGAGTAGCTAGTTCGTGTTGCACAAGTGGTATGACTCATCACTGCTATTTGGTATTAAATAGAACAAATGGATGTGATGAAAGGAAGAAGATACGATGGGAGATATACCTTTAGAGATGGTGTGACTAGAAATCCACACATTGTAAGCAAGAGTGTCGGCATTATACTATTTGATCTCGAAACTTTTGGACTTATAAAAGTTCATACAACTATATATCTCAGTGCGGATAAAATAAAGTAGTCAAGAGAGTGAAATATTGAATATAATTTTTTTCGCCGTTGGTTGACGAGACGAACTGCCCGTAGTAGCATTATATTGTTTATAGATAGAAGAAAAATGCACTTCTTTATACAAGTCTACACGGCTACATGTATACAAAAACGAATGGTGTTCTTTGTTTTTTCACCTAGTTTTCTTGCTAAAAATCATGGCCTAAGTTGTTTAGCTGCGTTGGAACACCAAGTTGGCTATTTTGGTGAGTATAGTGAAGTTTGAATGTTTGATTGGTTAGTTGCTAGGTTATTGTATTGAAGTTGTGAGGTGTGAGCTAGTTTTGTGTGTTTTTGGTCTCGTTTACACTAAAAAAAAACTCCATTGCTTTTTGTCAATTTTTCTCCTTGTAATAAAAAGTGCAACAAAACCATCCATTTAAGAAATGTGGTAATTCTACTAGCAGAATTTAAATTGATATAGTTTTGTAATACTGTATAGACACTCATATATACTCTATTTCTATGAGCACGTCCGAAAGATTGAGCTGGTAGACCTCGAGATTGTATAACTCATTACCGTTGCATCTTGGGTTGGTAGATCTCGAGATTGAGAAAGTCATTACCTTAGCATCAATGTGGATAGGCACTTTACTATCGAAAGAATAATACCATTAATTTATAATAAATAAAAGATAATAGAAGAGAATATAAATCTGACATTCAACCACGAGAAAACCAACCAATTGAGTAGACTCAGTCCCCATTTAATTAGACATACATACCTATGATTCAATCAAGAAATAGTAGGATTAATCTTATATAATGGAACATTTTCCCGAGGGCATGACATCTATATATGTATCTCCTATAAAGATTCTCTAGCTCATCCTTATGGCACGTCATCCACGAGGCCCCGCTACTGTCCCACTACCGTCCTAGCTATATATAAAAAGCCACATCAAGCAAAGTCATTATGTGTGTCACTTGCACTTCACCTTCTCCACGTTGCATACAAATCCTGCGGTAACGCGAGGCATCCATCTATAGTTTTTAGTGGTTAGCATTCTAACAAATATATATTTCTCCTCCATACCCGCAGCAACGTGAGGAATTCCTCGTAATATATCTTAAAAGCCAATGCAGCAGCACATTCCATTTCGTTAATGATGCTTAGGTGTTAATCGGACAAAATATACCTGTTACTACCTAGCACGCACAGCATAATTTCTGTTATTGAAAACCTATTATAGAGCCGGCGTTTTTCCCTTAAACTGCAAGCAAATTGGAGCTGCCTTTAAGCAAGTGGCGACCTAATTAATAAAGGAAAATCCATCACCAAGTGGTTTATAAAACGTTGTTCGTAAAGAGATAGCTAGCTAGGGAAGTTGTTCACGGCGGCAGCCCTAGCTTGTTAGCGAATCGTGAGAGTTTTTGTCACATTCGCTTGACCACATAAGAGTACTGAGTACGTCTTTATGCACACTCAGCAACAAACTCTCTGAAAGTGAGCCGTCGCCGTCAATTCTGGCCTACGTGTTGAGGGACGCAACGCAATACGTGTGATGTTCGTCGTTACTCGTTATTAGGAAGTAAAGGCCTTTTTGCACGTACGTGCTTATTCTTTCTTTTTTTGAAGCAGCAGGTGATGGCCGACACGGACGGACCTCACCTGCATTATATATGTATTTAGTGAAAACCTAAACTGCATAAGCTATGTTTACATCCTTTCATTTTGCATGCACATATTAAGGCGAACCTATAGTTTCTCACTTTTTTAGATAATGGAATATATAGTTTATCTACCATCCCCATTGTGTATTTTTCATGACGATAGATGGGAGTTTTTTTATATAATAAAACATGAATCATCTACTTGTGTAGTGTGTACTATTGATGATAATGATTAGAATCTACCAAGTAATGGTCAGATTAATCCAAAAGATTTTAGAACCTATCTTTTTCCTGGCTTATGGTGAAAATTAATGTGTCACTGTCGAGCAATGGTAAGATAAGATAAACTAGGTGTCTGGCACTAGAATAGAACCTGTGGAGATCAGCGCCGAATAAAACCGCAGTACAAAGAGAGATGCTCCCATTTTCAACTCGAGTAAAACAACCACCTCATCATTGGTATGGTTCCCAGCCCTAGCTTATAAAGTCGTGCACACAGCTAGTTGTCTTGCCAAGCTGCTAGAGCTGTCCTTCCTTGTTTCTTCCTCCTTCCTCCTGCTTGGGGAGCTCTCCGCTCCCGTCCTCCGCACTGCAGCGACATTATTTCCTCTGGCAACAAGCAGAAAACAATGGGGTGCAAGGCGTGCCAGAAGCCCAAGGTGCAGTACCGCAAGGGCCTGTGGTCGCCGGAGGAGGACGAGAAGCTCCGCGACTACATCCTCCGCTACGGCCACGGTTGCTGGAGCGCTCTGCCCCTCAAGGCTGGTAAGAAATCGCGCGCACGAGAATCCTAGCAAATTGCAATGCGCCGATCCCTGAATTTGCAGCGACAAGCTAGCTGGGACCCTAATTTTCAGCTGCTTGTACATTCCTTCTCTTGTGTGCTGAATTCTGTGTGAATTGCCCGCCACTCGTTCAGGGCTTCAGCGCAACGGCAAGAGCTGCAGGCTGCGATGGATCAACTACCTGAGGCCGGGGCTGAAGCACGGCATGTTCTCCCAGGAGGAAGAGGAGACCGTCATGAGCCTTCACGCCAAGCTGGGCAACAAGTAAGCACCAGCAAAGACTTTCTCACCTAATTTTTTTTTAGCCTGTACTACACTTGTACAGCTTGTACTGCTAGAAGACGATTACTGACAAGTAAGGTTTCCATTACCAAATGGCTAGCTCAAGCTCAACTATATTGTAGTAGCCCCTTTCTAGACCCGGGGAGAAAACAGAATAAATAAAGAACTCTGACACACATATGCAAGTAAAGCTTACTTTATGTAGTTCCGGTTTTACACTTTAAACGATGTACAAATTTAAACACACGATACCGTTCTGAATTAAATGATGGAACGATTTATAAATACAAGTGTCAACTGTCCAACCCGACCAATTGGATTGGAGTTGGCCGATTTATATATATAACAATCATTTACTTCGACGATCTGAACCAAGACCTTTAAGTACTGGTACTGACGCCAAGTCACCAAGTGGCATAGTATTATATTGTATTCAACTGATTCGTAGTTATATAATCCTATAATATTATACTACTACCCCCAAGCGAAAAAGAAGGCGTCAGAGTTCTTACGAATACCTCATGCCACTATACATACGAGTAGAGTATATAGAAAGCTACACGAGTATAGCACAGGTTTAGGGTCCCACTCCCAGCTAGCTTGTCGCTGCAAATTCAGTTTTTGTCAGTGATTAACGTAACCTTTTATGACCGACTCACTGATGACACTGAAAATTTTCTTGTGCCTCAGGTGGTCTCAGATCGCACGGCATCTGCCGGGCCGGACCGACAACGAGGTGAAGAACTACTGGAACTCGTACCTCAAGAAGCGTGTCGAGGGCAGCGCGCAGGGGAAACCCGGCGACACCCGCCCGTTCCGACGTCCACGTGAGCCCGGACCCCAGCGAGAACGGCCAGGGGTCCGTCGTCAGCCGGCCGGCGAACTCCGACTCGTCCGAGCCAGCGGTGGAGTCGTCCTCGGCCGACGACTCGAGCTGCCTCACCGTCACCGAGCCTGCGGGCGTGGGCGCGGGCGCCGCGGTGCGCCCGCACGCGCCGGTGCTCCCGAAGGTCATGTTCGCGGACTGGCTGGACATGGACTACGGGACCAGCCTGGTGGCGCTGGGTCCGGACGCCGGCGTCTTCGACGTGGGGGCGGCCGCAGCCCGGCCCAGGGCCTCAGCCACCAGGGGTCGTCGTCCGCGCAGGTGGAGGGGCCGTGCGGCGCCGTGGATTCCCTGCACGGGCTCGGCGGCGGCGGCGGCATGTGCTGGGAGTTGGGCACGGCGGCGGATCAGTTGGATGTGCAGGGTGGAGAAGAGTTCTGCGATTTGCTCTCCATGAGCGAATTCCTCGGGATCAACTAGGCCGTCAGAGTGTTGTTGTCTTCTTTCCAACTGTTCACAATCGCGAAGCATTCTGTCAAATCTGTCTCTTCCTCCGTAGGCCAAAGTGTAAATTGTGTTCTATCTGAGTAAAGATGTGTGAGGGTTATTCATGCAGCGGTGAAGCCAGAAAAAATGGCCATCGGGGGTCGACACTCACACTACTTTAAAAATGGCAGTTGCAGCTATGCATAATACAAGTTTTTTTATACAAAGCATAATGTCAATTCCATAATATAGCAATGCATATTGTATGTAACAAAACATGGTCTTACAAGGGTAGTTACCTCTTACTGTTTCCCTCTATAATTACGATCCTCCATGTCTTTGTTAGGGCCGATCAGCTAACGCTGGTGTCATCAGGAAGCCGACTGCTTGTGGAGGTCGAGATGCGCCTACCGTGTCGTAGCTGCGAACGAATGTGTAGCTTGGTTGTCGATGTTCTCCGCCATAGTGTATGTTGGAGGGACATTCAGCAGGTTCATCAGACTAATCTCGTCGTCGAAGTGCGCCGAGTAGATGACCATGTTGGCGGCGGCGCCTGAGGGGGCTTTGTTCTTCTCATCTGCGGTGGCATCCATGGGGGCGTTGTCGTTGTCATGGATGTCGTTGTTCTGGCGTCGACATCGGGGTCAGCAGTGGCACCCGTGGGAGAGGCGTCGTTGTCGCTTGGCGATGCCCTTGGGGGCAGCGTCGTCATCGTCGGCGTTGGCATAGGTGCCCACAACGATGTCGTTGATAGCATCTTTGGAGGCGTTGTCGATGTCAAGGACGTCGTGGTGAGCGACGTCAATGGCGACGTCATTGTAGCATTGACGATGGTGGTAGGGGCTCCATGTTGGTTGAGATGGACTTGCCTGGTGACTTTGGAGCTGGTGATGTTCTGGTCTGCGAGGTGGTTGACGCCATTGGTGTCCCTAGTGCCAGCGTTGTCCGGGGTGCAGAGGCCAACATCAGACGACGTCGGTGTGTTGCCCACGATGGTAATGGTGTTCCTGATGTTGCTGTTGTCAAAGATGACGTTTCTAGTGTTATAGGAACTTATCTAGACCGTTGTTGGGGTCTCGCGACGTAGGCCTAGTTAGGTAGGCTTTTCGTCAAGCAGCTGGTGGACGTGGTGATGGCCTCCTAATCAGATCTGATCTGAGCTACGACAGTGGAGGCGTCCTTGGGGAAGGTGTTCTCGTTGTTTGTAGTGTTAGTGGTCATGGCGGGGACGTTGTCGGCGGCGCCTAGGGAAGTACTGTTGTCGTTGGTGGCGCCCGTGGTAGGGGCGGCGTCGAGGATGTCGTCCAGCATGCCGTTGACCTTCATGTAGGTGAGATAGCCTACAAGGATGGCGCTATGCTGGGATGGGAGGATGGAGCCATACTTCACCTTGATGTGGTTGGAGATCGCAGCGTTGTTGGTGGCGTTCTCTTATCCAAGCGCGTAGGTGGCCTCCATGATCATCTCCCCGGTAGGGCGGCAGCGAGCAACCATCGAATCCTAATGGTGGCGGCGTGGGTGGATTAGACTGGTCCGGATACCAGCTGTCACAGCCTTCTTTGATGGGGCAGCGGCGACGAGCGCCAGCCCGACGGTTACTGCAAGCGGCGCCGGTTGTAGGTCCGGGGTGGCGCATGCGGCGCGGCTAGGGCTGGGGCCGCGTGAGAGAAAAAGCTGTGAGACATGAGCTGTTGGGTGTTAGCCCTTTAATTTTTTAATTAAGTTTCATCTGATTATAAGTCTCTTGTATTTATAGTTCGTGGAAGACGTGCATCTAAAGAAATCCCTATTTTATTTTCTATTTTATTTCTATCTTTATTCCCTAATATTAATTATTTAATGACGAAGGTGATGACGTAATGACGGTGGAAGGCGGCGGTGGCCAGCTGGCCTCCTGGCTGGCGTGCGCGTGCCTTTTGGGGGCCCTTGGGGCCGGCCTCCCTTGGGTTGTGACAATTTCTTTTTTAAAGATCTACATTTGCATGGATCTGGAATGTTTGATACAACTTTTATATATGGAGTGAAGCTATTTCTTTTTAATATGAAGCTAGTGGAACTCTCCTAAACTAACTATTGTTGAGTAAAATATACCAGCGACCCCGAAACATGGCAGAGGATATTATCTAGGCCCATTTCCTTAAACTAGACACATGGTACGTCTTCCCGTTAGTTGATGTGGCGGTCCACGCTGGCACTAACGACGCCAGACCGGTCCTAAACATAGATGAGTGTGTCACCTATATCCATTAACAAGTTTAAGATGACTTTACAGTGTGCTTTGTTATTTACTGATACAGATAATGCCAGATATCTCATGATTTTTTTTTGAATACGAACGTGGAATTTTGGATAGAGAAAAATATGGATACACGAATACCATACATGCTCTTCGTATTATACTAAGGTAAATGGGGATATGGGCCCTGTGACGTAGTGTGAGCCGAGTTCATATATGTGGACGTGCACTCACTACTACAGATTAAGCTCATCACTACCGCCGGTATCACGGCGAAATTTAGTCCACCGGCGCGATGAACCGCGCCCGGCAGTGATGAACCGTCCCAGCGCTGGGACAAACCAGAATCTCCACGGACTCGACCAATACCGGCAGTGAAGATTTATATCTCTACCGGTTTGAATCATTCCCCGGTAGTGGTCTTAATGGACACAGATCACTGGCGGGTTTGAATTAGAACCGATAGCGATTCGACGATTCACAACCGGGTTGATTGGAACCGATAGCGATTTGGGAGGGGAAGCAAAGGAACAGAAAAACAAAAATCGAAACTGAAGATTAACACGCATCAGATTAACAAACTACTGATCCATTAACAAACGACACAAACCAAATTAAACTGTCATAGAAACAACTGATACAATAAATTAACATAAAAAGAAAGCGGCTGGCCTAATTAAGCCGCCTTCTTGGCCTTCTTCTTGGCCTTCTTGGCCGCCCGCCTGGCCTTCTTGGCGCCATCTCCTCCGGTTTGGCGCGGTATCCCCTCGAGGTTATCGGCCAAGTACTCGATCCGGAGGGCGATGATGGACTTCTCCTCCAAGTGTTGATTCACCGTTGGCGGGCTAACTTGGTCGGCCAGGCTGTTGAGCTTGTTGCGGGCGGCGCCCGAGGCGATGCGGATGATCTTCTCCGCCCGGTCGGCAGCCTTGTCGATGGACTTCTCCTCCAAGCGGTGATTCACCGTTGGCGAGCCAACTTGGTCGGCCCGGGCCGTTGAGCTTGTTCGCGGCGCCGAGGTGATGCAGGATGAACTCCTCGCCCGGTCGGAATCCATGTCGGTCGTCGGCGGCGTCACCGACCCGGCCGGCTTACTGTGAAAACGGGTAGAGGGGGACTGTGTTTGGAGCGGAGTGTTGGAGAGCGGACCGGAGACAGGGGGTTATTATGCGTATAAATAGGACTCGGCCCGCGGTTTCATGAGGGAACAGTTGAACACAAATGATAGAAAATTAACATTGACACGCATCATAATAAATAATAAACCGAAGAAGGCGTAGTGGTTCATCTTTTCTTCCAGGGGTGGAAGACGATGGCCGTCCGCCAGCTCCTTCAGCATCCTGAAGGCAGGCCGGAGACGATCGAGGGTGAAATCCCTCGATCACCTCCGAATGCGGCTCCGAGCAGCAAGGTCATCGGCCGCCGTCTCTAGCCGGGTGGCTAGAAGGTCCATCTTGGCGGTCCCGCGCCCCGTCGGTGTTGCGCTTCGAATTCACGGGCTGCGTTTCCAATGGCGCGGGGCGACAACAATCTCCACCTTCATTGATCACTATCGGGCCCACACACAAACCGGCGGTGATTAACAAATCGGTGAAACAAATAGTTATATCTGTAAAAATCGATTTATTGAAATCATTAATTTTATCTCAGCGTTAATGCATTGAGATTTCAACCAACCCGTTAAGCTTTTGCCACGTTACACTCCGTATTATAAATTTTCATTTTAATAGTAATGCATATATAGGCTGCCGAGTAGGTCATGGCTTTGTGATACGTCACGGCTGCAGCCTTGAGAATCGTGTTGCTCTAGTCTTCACTACGGTTCCGCTTAATTAAACCGGCGGTGTCTCGCTTCCCATGAGAAAAGGCCGAGCACCCTCGCTTGTTGCATCGACGGGATATCAATGTCGATAATAACACTTGCGGTGCACTTTCAGCACCGGCGGTGATCACATATATCCTTTGCCGGTGTACCACTACACGGCGGTGTTATGCGATATCACCGCCGGTTAAAACTACTCACCGGCGCATTTTTTGCATTGTCAACGGTCGAGCGATGCGCCCGACCGCTGACCCTGCACCAATCGAGGAAGGAGCATTGTTGCCTCGCTCTCCGTACCACGACCCGCGGTGCTTGGTTTATGCGGTGCCAATTATCCGGCCATGAACTTCCATATTACTGCCGGGGTGCCAATTTGAAACCGGCGGTGATCGGTCATTACCACGACATCGGCCTATAAAACGGCTAGTGCGGCGCTTAGGTTTGCAATTCAGTTCTCTTTGTCCTCTTTCTTGATACTTTGGATTCGGTTGCACTGTTCTTCTTCCTCGATCTTCTTTGCTACTCTCCACATACATATCTATGGCCTCTCTATGGGAGAAAGCCCTCCACGTCTGAGATATCATTCTTATGCATCTTAGGCCACCAAAATGGTTCACACACAAGAGGTGCTACAAGAGTCTTCTTGAAGATAGAGCAGCGCCCGAAGGTTAGAACAAATTTGTGAGATTCATGGAACCATCCGGTTACGTGTGTGCTTGAGAGGCTTGGGCAGCGGATTTACATGTCCATATAAGAGACATGGCATTCTCGAGAAGAAGATCATGTTAATCTATGAAAATCTGCTTCAATGAAAATCTCCTTTGGTGATCAAAGCATTTTCATAGATTAACATAATCTTGTCTTCGCGAATGTCTATGCATCTTTGTCATTGGATGCAACCACGGCTTGCCATTACGAGATAATTATCTCGTAAGGCATCCTTCTTTGTGGATTCAATGTAAATCGAGTTATGCCCTCCTTGAAAGATCGCCCACAAGAAACCTCACAAAGACCGATGGGACCTCAACGGGCACCGATGGGCTTTCAAAATCGCTTCGAATTTCATCGGCAAGAATCACATTACCTTCGGCGTTTTTTATTTTAAATGTGTTTGTACACTTTGATGATAACATTGATCTATTCGTGGAAAGGTCTTTGTTATCATATATGTAAATTTTTTCAAGGTCTTTGTTATCATATATGTAATCGGATATTGTAATCGGTTTGCTCCTCTATATATATAATCGTGTGTGTTCCTTTCCAATTAATGGATGTTTGCATTTATATATCATAATACGGGCGCAATTCTTATTTTTTCGACGCCCTTCTTATCTTTCATGGACGAACATAAATATATAAATGCTCTATGTACTAACCTAAAAGTTGGTAAACATCATTCAAACGCTCAACTTCGGTGAAAAAGAAAGGTCCAAGTAATCCCACAGCGGTGAAAGATAAGCGTCGGTTTGAAATATATCACTGCTTAGGGTTTTAAAAGTGCCCCAAAGTAAAAAGAGACAACACTACCGGTTTGCAAATCTGAAACCGATAGTGATCAGCCTTCTATCGCGTTTATCACGTAGGAAAAATCTAATAATAAAAATGTGGATCGAAAAGACCTAAGATCTTGTGTGGGGGCATAATTTGGGTGTACAAGGTAGTAAAAAAATTCAAGGCATTTCTACATTGTGGGAGTAGACATGCTTCACGCAGTACATGACCCCTTTCATCGGAAGCATGACTAACAACTACATCCATAAGATATCTTTGGGTCATCTTCGTTTACGGTGTGGTCTCGTCCTCAAACTTTTTTTCTTAGGCGTGCACATGCCACGTGTGAAGGAAGCACGATGTTTGAGATTTTTAAGACAAGGTTTGGTACTTTTTTTCAATTAAATTAAATTTCTACTGACGACCGAGTAATTACGAGGTTGAACCTGGGATTACCCACTAACGAGCAAGAGTGGTGCCAAAATTTCCCGTGGTCTCGTGTGTCCTAGGAGGCAATTCGGTGTGTAGGTTGGTGCCAAATTTATAAGTTTTCAAGCTTTAATTAACCTCTCCTTCTATCGCGTTTATCACGTAGGAAAATCTAATATTAAAAATATGGATCGAAAAAGACCTAAGATCTTGTGTGGGGGCATAATTTGGGTGTACAAGGTAGTAAAAAATTCAAGAAATTTCTACATTGTGGGAGTAGACATGCTTCACAAAGGTACATGACCCCCCTTTCATCGGAAGCATGACCGACAACTACATCCATAAGATATCTTTGGGTCATCTTCGTTCCGGTGTGGTCTCGGCCTCAAACTTTTTCTTAGATGTGCACATGCCACGTGTGAAGGAAGCACGATGTTTGAGATTTTTTCGGACAAGGTTTGGTATTTTTTCAATTAAATTGAATTTCTATCGACGACCCCCCAGAGTAATTACAGGTTGAACTGGGGTTACCCACTAACAGAGCAGTGGTGCCAAAATTTCCCACATGGTCTCATGTGTCCTAGGAGGCAATTCGGTGTGTAGGTTGGTGCCAAATTTATAAGTTTTCAAGCTTTAATTAACCTCCTTCTATCGCGTTTATCACGTAGGAAAATCTAATAATAAAAATATGGATTAGAAAGACCTAATTATAAAAATATGTATCAGAAAGGCCTAAGATTACAATTGACACAAGACAATAATCAAAGTGTACAAACACATTAAAAATAACCACCTCAAAAACACCCTTCTAGCACCTATGCCCGAGGTGGTTACAATGCTACACGTTATGCTTACTTGATCTAAGTAAGGCGGATGGGACCTTTGTGAAGAACCAATGTCTCTCTGTGCCGGCAAAGGCCAGACAGGAGACGGGGCTCTCATCTCCCGGCGACGAAGCACAAGAATGCATGCTACTTTGCTCCTGCTTTCCATCTTCCGGCAGTCCATGCAACAATGGCATTGCACGAGCATCACACCCAGCTTCTGTAAGCAACGTTGTAGTTTAATCTTCAAAAACACCCTTCTAGTACCTGCTATATACACGGTCTACCCATGATAAAATGTTTATGTGGAGGGCTTTCTTCCAAATAGAGGCCATATATGTGGATAGGAGAATTGGCAAATAACAGAAGAGGTCAGCCGGTGCACGGTTCGCCATACAAGACTCTCTCTGCGTGGGGCTGTTTTTATAGGCGGTGGTAGGTGGGAATGGCGGTGGTAGGTGGCAACAGTGTGATCTTATCACCGTGGCGGTGGTAGGTGGCAACAGTGTGATCTTATCACCGTGGCGGTGGTAGGTGGCAACGATGTCGATCACCGTCGGGTCACCAATGTTTATACCCGACGGTGAACCTATAATTTAACATTGCCGGGCTCTTTGTTAAACCGGCAGTGATTAACTATAGAAATGGGCGCGGCGAGCTGAAATTTTCCAGGTCATTTCAACCTGGCGCCCCAATCGTTCCCCCACCCGGCGTCGCCCGGAGCACCACCCCACACACACGCCGCAGTCGTCCGTCGCCCCCTCTGGCGCCCCCTCCATTCTCTTCTTCTCCGGCGTCCTCAGCGCCCGCGCCCGGCGTCTGCGCCCTTCCGCGGTGAGAACTAATTAGCCATTTAGTTCCTCGAGATTTTGCCTATGAGAATGAGATCTAATTCGCCGTTGTTCTCGCCTCGCCTCGCCCACTTATTCTTCGTCCACGTCGACGGGGGGACCTCCGCTACACCGCACCGCCGTCTGCAGCCTCCTGCCGTCCCGTCTCGCCCGACACCGTACCTGCCGCGACCTCGAGCTCGATTCGGCGGAAGAATGCCCCGTCCGCGCCCTCTGCTTCCTTCTAGGGCCGCCTGTGTCTCGCACCGCCGAGACAAGACGAGAGCGCGCGGACGCACCGAAGCTTCGGTGAGTGCGTCGATCCACGCCTTTGAGTTGTTCATTCAAATGCCCGTGTTGATAAATCCAACTGCTATTTCCTTTTTGTATTTAGATTTTGCTTTCAAACGGTTCAGGGATCCTAATATAGTGCCAAAAGTATTTTAATTGGTCTATGGTGAACAAATTAGATTTAAACATTGTGGTCATTTACAGCAATGATTGAAGACATGGAATTGTGATTGAAATGAGATAGATGTTGAAATTCATGAGTTTCGTGGTGTTCAAAATCTTGCTTGTACAACATTTCGAATGACATAGCATTAACATCCTATTTTGGCTGCATGTATAGGCAAACCATGGCGTGGTATGTAGTGCATGTTGGTCAAGTGCCGGGGATCTATCGAACCTGGGAAGATTGCTTTCTGCTCAAGTCTCGGCTACCACCGGTAATTGTTACAAAAATACAAGACTGAAATTGAAGCTTTCGGGGCCTACTATGGTGAAAACTTTCACTATCAACCAGCCACGGAGATCGATGAGAAGCCTCTCTCCATAGATATGAAGATTAGGAGAATTGCGACTTGGTGTTTTCCTTATTTGGAAGTTGATGTCCTAGGCTCAATTTAAGTAGAACATTAGGTGGAGTTAGTTGTATGTAACCTTTGAACCATGTAATGTATCTATGATGCTTTTATGGGTTTATTAAAAATAGCTGATTTTCAGGGAAAAAATTCATAAATTATACAAATTTTAAACAAAAACGGCTGGGTGGCATGGGCCCGGCGGTGAATGACATACAAACCGTTAGTGTAACTACACCAAACACTATCGGTTTGAATTACTAACTTTCGTCATAGACGGCGAAAACATCAGCATCACCGTGCATTAACCAACCGATAGTCTACACTCTAATAACTTATTTGTCGGGTTGAGATCGGTAGCCGGCGGTGTTCACGTAAAGTTCAGCGGCGGGTTCAAAGTAAGCCGCCATTGTTAGCTCTTCGATACACCGTCGGCTCCGGTCTAACCCGATAGTGTTATCTCCACCGATTCTGTCGGTTCGTTAAAGCCCGACATTGCTCCCAATATCAACTCTGCCGGTGACTTCGAACCTGCATTGCTTGGATCAAAAATGTTGCCGGGTCGTGGAACACCCGGCGGTGTTCGGTGGCGATCGATGCGCCGCGGTTCGATATCAAACCGGCAGTCTCTCCTCGCATAACCGTCGGTGTTTTTGACCCGGTAGTGTTTCAAACCCCACATCACTACCGCTATGGTTCTGCGGTTCGGTTTTCGGCAAATGAAGGGGGTTGGAGCCCGGCAATGATGGACAATTCGTAGTAGTGACTTCTACGCAACATAAAGGATGAAAGTAAGACTCGAATGGTGCGACAAAGTTTTCCAGTTCCCCTCCCCACCCCACCATGCGATCCCTGCGCTACACCTCCCCGTCCACAAATCTCTACAACATAAAAGGGATGAAAGTAAGACTCGAATGGTATAACAAAGTTTTCAGTTCCCCTCTCCCACCCCACCATGCGATCCCCGACTCTACCCCTCTCCGTCAAAAAAAAATCCCGTCGACAAAAAAAGAGGGCCTCCCCATCCGTATTTTTTTAGAAACAAAAATATCCACTGATCGCTAATACCCGCTCCTCTGTAGCAACCCGGATTTTTGAGTGGCCAAAAATACGAACTTTTAAAAATTTCCTGCAATGTGTGAAACATGTAGTTGCTAGGTCAAACATAGGCGGACCCACTAAGCAAATGTTGCATTCATATAGAATTGTTTGTAGGAGATTGTTGGAGCTTTGTAGTCGAGTTAGGGTTTTGTGTCGGAGTGCACAAATCCGTAGCAAGTTATCTTCTCACTCTCCAAAAATTCTCCTAATAATTTTAGGTGACAACTCATGCCTCAACTCAAATCATAGCCATCTCCCCGGTTGATTCTCATAGCCTCTCTGAGCATCTCTCGAACTTCTCCTATCTCCTATGAACTCTTCCAAATCGTCCCCGGATTATCTCTCGTATCTCTTGGATCTTAAATGGAATATCCCTTCCTTATCTATCTCTTATGATCTCCGAAGACCGCAACAACGAAAGCGTCTCCCGTCGACACGAAGATGAACCGTACCAACATCCCGACCTGACCAACCACCACAAGTTATCACTTAGCTATCTTTAGCACTACCTGGATGTTCATGGCTAGTCATGGCCTTGCCTGACTAGCCGTAGCCCTCCGTACCCGTGCCTAGCCAACCCCGATGGCCAAGAGAGAGACCTCAACTAATCGGCGATGACACGACAAGCCAGAAACGCGAACCTTTTAGATTTATTGGATCCCTTTCACAATCATGGTGGCGATAAATCACGGGTGCGACACTTTATCTGGATTTATTTCGGGGATTTTCGGCGGCTGTGCATTAAGTGGTAGGCGGCGTCCACAATGGATAGCGAGGCGCCGGTGGTGACCGGAACTTCAAGATTTGCGGCTCATTCCTTCGGAGGTGCTCATAGGGGTAGGGTTTGCGTCGCGTGTGTTCATGGGGGTGAGTGTGCGTGCGTGTTGGCGTCTGCGTTATCTTGTGTAATCTCAAAAAAAAAAAACTGGATGTCCCTCTCTCAACCCGGCCTATGTCTAAATCAAGTTCCTTGGATCACATCCATGAATCCTTGGCAAGCTTCTTCGTTTCCCGGTGGGGTTTTCTCATCTCATTCGAATCACCATATAAATCCATCTTTCGGTTTATCGGCTTTACCCTTGGATGCTTTAGTAGAGTATAGACGAGTCCTTTTGTGAAACCATCCCAAGACTCTCTCACAAGTTCTTCGAGACTTAATCAAAATATCCATCGTGTACGTTCCTCGAACTCCCTACGTGGTCCTTTGTATCCAACTCCTCCCTATTCTAATCCTCTTCTCCTCAAGTCAAACGACCATTGACTTGATGTTGCCATCCCCTTTGACATGGTTTCCCAAAACCCTAATGACCCCTAGTGGACCTCCCAAGTGTTTACATGTTGGCAAAGACATGTAGATACGCATAAGGTGCCCATGGTATAGAGTAGAGTAGAAAAGAAATAAGAAAAGAAAATAGAAAAGGAATTAGGAGGAGGGAGAGTAATAGAAAGGCCATTCGGGCCTGGTGGCCCAACCACCTGACCCAACCAGCTCGGCCACCTTGGCCTACTTGGCCCGCCCCACGAAGCCAAGGCACGGGTAACCAAGCGGGCGGCCACTCAACCGCCACCGGCCCAAACCGACTAGCCCGGCCAGCCACTTCCGCAGCGGTCGGGCGCCGGCGCAATAGGCCGGCCCAGCAACTTAACAAAGGACGCTTTCGTCTTTTCCCATCCCGGGCCGCTGACGTGGGGGACCTCCATGTCATCTTTTTCCTCTCCCTTCCCCACTCTATTTTTCTCGGCGCAGAAGAACGCCGCACACGTCGCAAGGGGATCCGAGGCCCCCGTCCGTCCCATCCACAACCACTCCGTGGGTCCATTCGATGCCACGCAAGCCGACCAAGGGCCGACAAGGTCACGCCCCGGGCGTGAACGCCCGAACAGAGTGCGCCTCTACCATGGCCGCACCTATGGCCTTGTCCCCTCCTTTTTGACCGCCGAGCTGCACCTTTGGAGTGCCCGTCGCGATGAAAGCGACCGCGAACCCAAAACCCTTGGCCCGGCGTAAGACCCTCCGACACTCCTATCGCACCCACCGTCCGTCAACCCACCATGGCCGCCGCCCTATAAAAAGAGGTGCCCTGGGCAACGTAGGGTTTTCCCAGGAGCCCGCCGCCACTCGTGTCTTGCCCATCCCTTGCTCCCCTCGCCAAGAACCGAGAGAGGGAGGAAGAAGGAGAAGGGGAGATTTGGGCAAGAAGGAGGCGGAGGAGGAGCCGCTGTCCACCGCCGTGCCGCCGGTGCTCGTTGGGTGCCGCCAGGAAGCCGGCGCGTCGCCGATCCGGGCCTTAGCGGACAAGGGCTCCTCCTCCGCCTCCCCTTGTTTTGGCCCTAGATCGTAGGATCCCGCCTAGAACAGCCCGGCGCCTCGCGATCCGGACCTTAGCGGCTCCAAACGCGCGCGTTGCAGCGTAGCGATCGTCGCTTGCATCGCCATTACCGCGAACCGCCATGGCCGAGACACCTTGGCGCCGACACGTTCCTGTCGAGCCCAGCCAAGAAAGATCACCGGACCACTGCCACGAATTCCGCCGCGTCGAGGGGCGAAATCTCTTGACCTCTTGTCCTTAGGGAGCCTTGAGGACCTAGACCGGCATCTCGCCACCACCGCGGTTGCTCTTTGAGCACCACCGTCTCATCGGCGTTCTTGTCATTTTTCGGTCACCAAAGAGCTCTAGAGCGAGCCAATGAGCCTCGCCTCGTCATCCCGCACCTAGCCGTCTCCTTGGAATGGAGAAAAGCCTCCGCCTTGCCATATGACGACGGCGTCCATGCCGCCACCGAGCACCGCCCGCGCACGCAGTGTGTGTGAGGACTCCGCCGTGGATTGCGGTCATCGGTGCCGCCACCTGTAGACTCGTCCCGTGAGCCCTATCGCAAGGCAAAACACTCTTGTTCCCTAGTCGCGGCCACAACCATTCCTTGCTGTCATTTGCTATGGCGTCCGTTCGCCGCCCAGCGTAAACTGGAAAAACCAAGCCGTCGTCTTGACCTCGCAGCACAACCGCTCTACCTTGCCAAAGCCCTAGAGGCCATCCTATTGCCTAGCCGAGCCGCCAAGGGAGGCTGCCCGCGCGGCCTAATTAAACTGGCGTCTTGCCGCCGTGGCGAAGAACGGAGAAGGGGAAAAAGAAAGCCCTAGCGGCCTAGACCACATCCACTCTGGACCGGAGAAGACATGCAAGTGGACTTGGTCCACGATGAACCACGCAATGGTCTATGGACCACCAACACATAGTCCCTTTGTGGACCCAGCCCCATTCATAGCGTGGTGGACCCGAACCGATGCGCGACCCTAATGCGCCCGCGTGGCGGCGGCGTTGTTTGACGCGATGTCGGGCGGCCGCGTATATGCGGCCCATCGGGCCCATATCCGGTCCACTCGGCCCATTAAATGTTGACCGATCAATGTTGGCCGTTGGCCAGGACCCACCGGTCGACCCGCGCCAGCCCCTGGACCCACGTCATTGTTCGTACCACGGGGTCCCGTGCATCGGCGATGATGTCATGGTGACGTCATGCGTGTCGTCATCCTGGGCCCACCTGTCAGCCACTACGCCCATGCCTGCGCCTCTGGCGGCGTCATGATGGCGCCAACCACGACCAACCCGGATGCCGCCACGTGTGAGCCCAAGGATTTCTCGACCATTTATAAATTCCTGAATTCATTTTAAACTTTGGAAATTCATAGAAAATCCCTCCGACCTCGAGAAAACTATGAAACCGGTGCCCATATTTTTCTAAAAATCAAACCCCTACGCCATGAGCAAATGCACAAGTGCATTTGCCCTCTTTATCTTACACCTACCATTCTTGCTCGCCCTCTTTTATATATATGATTTATTCATGTATATTCTTAATCATTGCCTGTGTCGTGCCTTCGTGCCGGTCTTGTCTATCTTCTTATCGCTATGAAATGTGCTACTCCATCTGTGGTTAGTCATGTTGTGTTTGCCTGTGTGCCGTGTCGTCGAGCCGGTCGAGGGATCATATATATCGTTCGAGCGTTTCGGTCATGGGTTCATCCGGCGTGGCCGTAATGCCGGCGTAACTTCGCCCCGGCTTTTTAGTTGTCTTTGTCAAATTATGATTGTTAGTTCCTACTCCCATCCCACAAACGTGGTCATTGCGGACTCGACTTCGACGCATCGACGCGGATTCTAATGGCATAGTTTAGTGGCATACGAATTAGGAACCCGCTTTAGTAGAGCGACGGATGCCAACTCGCTTAGGTGAAGCTCGTGGCCTCGCCATGGCCATTGGGTTCTACCTTCTTTTTCGCAGGTTTTTATCCTCTGTCTTCTTACCTTCTTTTGATTCTTTCGTGCTTAAACCCTTGCATGCTTGTACCTAATAGACCCCCTTAGTGTAATTCAAGCACCATGGTCTTGGTACCCTACAAGTGGATTAAGCAATTGTGTTCTTGCATGTCACTCCTCTTCTCTTCCCCATTCCATCCTCTCTTAATTCTCGCCAATTATAATGGCATTCGGATTAGGGGAGATCGGAACTGCTTAGCCACTCCTTTCGATTCTCGTTAGTCTAATGACGTCTGGATCGAAAGTAGTGTGTAGCGGTGTTTGCTCAGGATGAGCTAGAGTCTACGCCATTTATCTGAAGCCGTACAGGTTGACACGATCGACCCGTGAAGTACGAGCTAAGCTACAACTCGAGCTCATACTTAGCAAACAACCACTCTTGTTTCTTAGTCTAAGGATAGGATATACGCCGAGAGGGCTCAGTCGTTCTCTTTTGTGTTCCTTGATTATCGTAGTCCTTTTGAGTCCTGCCGCCTCTTTGTTGATTGATTGCTCTCTTGTCGCATGTAGTCTCGCGAGATAGTTGCTTTGAGGTTAGCGTTGAATGGGAACCCGAAGGAGGAAGGGAGCATGGAGGACAGCAGGACCGTGGAGTGGAGTTGCCCCAGGAGGAGACCACGGTGTCACGACTACCCCACTGATGAAGACTAGTACCACTACTTCCTCAACATCGTAGGTGTCATGGCAGCACTTATTTTAGAGAATCCTATCTAGACATTACAAGTAGATATGCTAGCGCTTTTACTCATTTGCTAGTATATATGGATGCATGCTTTTACTTTGAGCACGATATGCCTTGATTGAAACCCATCCACCAAATTACCCGGCTTTGCGCTCACATTATATACTCCTGCACCTTGCTTGCACCTGCCACTATGTGGCTATACCTCACTGCGTGTATATATATGAGAGCCGGAGTATATGACCCGGACGGTTGAGTTGTATCATCTAGGGATTGTGATTCTGCGTGTGTCTTGGGTATGTGATGGTGAGGGTCGAGTTGGCCCGGGCGGGGATCTCTGACGAGTCATTGAGGGCCGAGTCTTGCCGGTGCGACCTAGGCATCCCTACGTGGCAGTACGTGGCGGGTACATGGTGATTTTTCCACTGAGTTCTTGGGTGGAGAGCCTTTGTGGAGTGAAGCCCCGGACCCGAAGGTGCTATCGAAACCTGAAGATGAAAAAAAGATGTCTTGTGCGGTCAACCTAAGGGTGATGGATCGTTGGGGCCGGAATCATATGGAAACACGGTACACATTGCTCGCCCCAAAATGGGTAGGGGGCGGGTAGTCCGACTAGCTAGGGCGGTGCCATTACTGCTAGGTTTGTGAGGTGATTAGGGTCAGCGGTGGCGGAGGGTGCGTGCCCCTTCCGTTCTAGTAAGCAGCACCACTTGTGGGCCGGTGTTGTCTTTCGGTCTCGGCGTGCGGTGGTACTCCGGGGTTTCGAGGGGATGAGTGGTAGGATGGCATCGTACTAGTTGGAAGGCAGCCGGAATCTTCTAGGTGCTTCGGGGCATCGATGATGGTGATCAAGAGATCTTGTGTACACCGCTCTGCGAGTTTAAATCAATACGTATTGTCACGCGCCGGGCATGGATCTAACTTTTAGGCTGGATTGCCTAAAGGTGTGCGCCGGCCTTCGAGCTTGGACGACCTAAAGGTGTGCGCCGACTTACTTGTTGGGTTTACCCCATGGGTTACTGCTTTCAGCGAGTAGAGAGTGTGTTTTCTCTGCTTACCTCGGGTGTGGTTGTGAGATGTGTGATGATACGGCTGAGAGCCTGCTGAGAGCCGATTAGGCAAAGCGGAGGAAGCGAGGTGCTGTCTTGTATAAGCCTGTGTCGTTGTGAGTTGTGAGATGTGTGTCGTGTTGGAGATGGACTTTGGGGAGATGTTGGGAATGAGTTTAAAATGTGAATATTATTACTAGTATTTACTTGCTACTTAGCATGCGCTAAGGATGCAAATCACAACCAAATACTAGGATCGCCCGGATCCCTTATTTTCTATTTTCCACCAAAGCTCATTCAGTCTTGCTGACCATGGCACGCACATATCGTGCCGGTGTGCAAATTACGTCTCGTAGTAAATAGAAGGATTAGGTGGTCTCATGCCTACGCTCAAGCCTGGATCTGAAGAAGAGGATTGTTTCCACCAATCTCTACACCGACTCTGATAAAGCCCGTGAAGGAGGAGCCTTCACTCACCCGGCGTGATCGTCTACCACGAGATCGAGTTAAAGCTTCCGCTAGGTTAATCTTGTTTTAGGTGAGTCCCGGGGAGTTGTATTTCCTTGTAATGATGTAAATATATCGGCGTATGGCTATGGTATTGACTGTAAATAATAATGTGATGGAGTGATCATGTGGCACTATCACATTCAATTCTAATATTTTCCTTCGTGGAAAATCGGGATATTACATCCTCCTTCGGTTTCCTTCTACATTATCAAGAAGGAAACCGCTCCTCAATCGTGCATCACGGACCTCGGTTTGCTCCCCACCAATCAGCGCCCTCTACCTCTCCCCTTCCCTTTCCCGCACCTGCTCCTTCCTTGGGCGCCACACCCCCACTCTCTTGCTCGCACGTCATGCGCCGCACCCTGGCGCCCGCCGCCTCCGAGCCCGGCGTCGCCCATCCGCGGCATCTCCGGAACCCGTCCTCACACGGAAGTCCGCGAGCTCTCCCTCCGTCCTGCCCTCAACGCCGCCGCCCGGCCCCTTGCAGCGCCTCCCTCTCCGGTGCCATCCCGATCCCCCCCGACCCAGCGCCAAGCAGATTGGCCAAGCACCAACGCCGAGCCCGCCGCCATTGGAGGCCTAGCGGGCGATAGCGAGAAAATGGCGGGGTGTGTTGCGAGGCCCTCCTCGATCCTGCTTCATCGGCACGAAGACCCCAGTAACAGAAGTAAGCACCGTTTCTCCAGCCTTCCTGTTGTGCCACCAAACACCAGACGAACCCTATTGTTCTATTTAGCAATTTGCATTTCGATCTGATCAAATCACAAGCACATAAGGGCAGTCCAGAGATTTATTTTATGTTTCCCACACCAGGATCTAAATGTTCCGTATTTCATAAGTACACAAGGGCAGTCAGATATTTAATTTATTTCCCCATGATGTGTGGTGTTTATTTCCCCATGGAATACAGTAGGAGTTGATGTTTCATGCGTTTCTATGCTTTGATGCAGTAATTTGATCTTTATTAAAACCTTGAGTTTAGAAACTTTCTATATACATACACCTCAAATTAAGATTTTTGTTATATCTGCAAGAGTTAGAACAGTCCCATGGGATCTTGCTGGAATAAATAATTTGGTTCCAGTTGAATATATAGTAAAAAGTCAGCCCCTACACGGTAACACTGTCATTCGGGTTTGCATGATTAAGTCATTTTTATTGTCATTTTGGTAAGGTTTGCAATAATGAAGTTATGTGTTCAATCTATCAGCTAGAACTGGAATACCTAGCAATGATCAAGTCATTTGTTAAATCTATCAGCAGGAGGATATTGCAAGCGACAGCACTGATTTAGGATGATACCTTGCTGTCTGCTAATCAGGGTGGGCGGACGGCATGGCGACGACCAAGGTAGGGCGGCGTGTCGAGCGCGATGTGGGGCTGCCGCACCAGCAGCAGCAGCAGCAGGCCAGCGGGGCCTCGGCTCTGTGTGTTTGCTAGTGCTCAACGAAAAAACTCAATCTTTCTTTCTTCAAAGGCCTGTGTTTGATTTAATTTGGTGGTGTTGTACGTGTTGTATTCGATTTGCTGACCAGAATACTTCCCTTCGATTTCTTCTTTTGTTCGGCACGGATATAAAGCGGGCAGGGGTGGACGAAAGGAAGGGGAGACGACGGAAATTTCTTCATCGCTTTATTAGTAGGTACAGATATAGATTTTTTTCAGATGTCACCGTGGCGTTAGCACGAGTAATATACTAGCACATATAACTTAGGCGTGCAATGCGGACAAACAGGCCGGTCTCTATAGTTGCTGATTCAGAGTGAGGACCGCATCATCAGCTTGCCCAGCTCCTCCCTGAACCTATCCATGGCCCGGGCAGGTAAGCACATTGGAACCACGATGCCGTTGTCGCCCTTGGCATTCCTGTATGGTATGACGAAGCTACCCATCCCAGGGATGGGGGAAGGGCCCATGGGAGCCGCCCCTCCATACACTGGCTCGCCCCACCCGAGTCGAGCGTGGTGTACCCGCCAAACTTGGTCACGTCGGACACCAGGTAAAAGCGCGAGATCGCAAAGAGCGGCCGCCCGCGAAGAACCATCAAGTCAGCCACGGACTGAATGTACTCTGCGTCCACCTGTGCTTTGGCCTTGTGCACCAGTTCCACGGCGTAGTCAATGGACTCGCGCACAGCTCGCCGGCCGTCGAGATGGCGACTGGCAAAGCGATAGTGTTGCCATAGTAGCCCCTGGGCAGCCGGAGCCCTCTCTTGCTGTGGCAGGCGCTGACGGCAAACCCGAGCCGCACCTCCTCATGGGCGTCTGGGAGCTGCAGCGCCATGGTACGGCACTTCCACAGCAACGCCGCGAGGACATCGAACGTCGTCGACTGCTCCCTGAGGCCTGGTGTGAGCCGTGCCTTGATAGCGGCGACGTCCTGGGGCTCGAAGAAGACGAAGCCCTGCACTGGCTCCTCTGCCGGTATCGTGATGATGTCATTTTGGGTCCGAGTGGCACCTCGTCGTACTCGCGGTGGACAAAGCTCGGCCGTGGCGGGTTGCGCGCCAGCAGCAGGTCGCGTGCCCACACTGGACGCACCGTCGGCGCCGCCGCGCCCCGCGCCGGCTCTGCCACCGCTTCCAGGAACTGCAGGATGCCCTGAGCGTCAGCCACCGCGTGGGACGTCTGTGCCGCCAGGATGAAACCACCGCATGCCAGCCGCGTTACCTGCACAAACCAAGTTAAAAACAATACCTACGACATGTACTCATATGTATGTAGGACAGGAGTGAACCTGGATGTGGACGAGAGGGGAGTCGACTATGGAGGTCGTGGCAGCAGGAACGTCAAAGAAGAGCTCCTCAAGGCATGGCAAGGGTGGGTGCACCGAGTCTCCGAAGTCATCGAGGTGGACGTCGGTGTCAGCCTCGGCGAACAGAACGCCCTCCGCGGTGCAGTCGACGGCAAGCTTTCCGCCCTGGAGCTCCCTTAGCCGACCGGCCAGAGGGTAGTAGTGGACGAGCGCCCTGGCGATGGAGCCCCGGATGACCGCCGCAGGGTCCAGGCCGTCGCAAGACGCATTACGCCGGTACAAGTGGATGGTGGGCGCGGGGAGCCGCAGCCCTTGCTGGTCATCTATGTCGGATAGCCGTTTCAGCTCTCGTGGTGTCGGTGCAGCAGGCGGCACCAGCACTGCCGGCAGCCTGCGCACCGTGAACTTCAATCCCGCCGGCGACGTCAAGAAAGTGGCCATGGGTGCGTTTTAGTTGCCTAAGTGTAATGCACACATTAGTCGCCCCGAGTAGCTTGTGGAAATAGCTGCGGGTTGCCTTATATATGGCCAAGTAAACTCGGTAGAGAGTGTCATTTATAGTTTCCTGGACTACTAAAATGTATATCAGATTTTTAAACTATGCACAAGTCCAAACACATGTCAAGACTAGACTCGTGTAATTAAAATGCTATAAACATTAAGGTCTCCTGGGTTCGTGCCCGTCCGTCGTCGCTCTGCTCCGGCATCATCGGCAAGCCCATGGATGAGGGTCTCCACATCTGCAGCCTGTGTTTTCGAGTCGGTCGGCCATGGTGCATTGCCTTTGGCGGCGGAGACCGAAGCTGACTTTATGTTTCGAGGAAGCGGTCGAGGTTGTGGATATTGTGGATGAAGAGTCACTACAGGAATCCGCTTCTTTGCCGAGTGCAAAGAAGTTTGCCGAGTGGCAAAAGTCGGGCACTCGGCAAAGAGCATCTTTGCCGAGTGCCAAACTGAGCACTCGACAAAGACTACTTTTCCGAGTGCCCGGCCGTCGGCGATGTACAACACTCGGAAAAGAATACCTTTGCGAGTGCGTAGCCGTCGGCAAAACATTACACTTTCGGCAAAGGATAACAGAAGCAAGCGGCCACATTCTCCGTGACCTTTGCCGAGTGTCCAACGTTAGACACTCGGCAAACTAGGCACACTTTGCCGAGTGCCGCACGTATAGGCACTCGGCAAACGGTGTCTTTGCCGAGTGTCAAACTTGGCACTCGGCAAAATATCCTTTTTTGTTGTTTTTGCCCCATTTTTTTTGTGTTGCCTTGGTACAGTAATTACATCTCATGTTCACAATTTGGGACAATTTGAAGTTGTTTTGCTATATTTCATGAATTATTTCTATTTTCTTGCTTTTTCTGGACCACTCCAAATTTGAACTGCAGGTACATGAAATAATGGAATGTGGTCATTCAAAAAATGTTATTCATGATGTTTGGCGTATGTTTAGGCTCCATTCCAGGACTCCATAAAATTACGAACATTTATGTGTCGGAACATGACGAGTTACATCTTGCGGGAAAAGTGTTTTTAAAATCTATAAAATCAAAAACGAAGTTTAAAAATCCACTAACTTGGCGAGGTGTCTTGTCATCTCATGAGGAGGCTGTGGAAAAAATTTGAAAAAAGTTTAGAGCAAGTTTTGGCGTCGGATGCCTAAAACCCGGACATCTCCACACTTGATCACATGTCCTTTGATGAGTGGCGCACTATCATGCTCTATGTGTTGTTGAACCTTGACCTAAACTGCTCCTTATCAGCGGTAAGTTCTCAATGAGCTTGTTCCATACGCCGTCACTATCCTCCACCTATCGATCCGACCCACTTGCCTTGTTTTTTTTCGGGAATTTATTGGTCAACACCGGAGAGGGAATGGGGCTCCTACCTTTACAACAAGAAGACAATCTTCTAAAAATGGGCAGCCCGATTTTATTTCACAGTTACGCTCAAAGGTACCATCCAACTAACCTCGTTCCGACTTTGATATTCCACTTTGGTCCTAGTAACATATAATGTAACGATCTCACGTTGGCCTCACCTTGCGAGGCCCGCACGGGATGCTTGAAAATGTCGAAGATTTAAAACAGGTGGGCAATGGCTTCCCCGTAGGGTCAACTCGTTCACCATTTATGATGTGAATGGCTATCGCTTTTCGCCGCGAGAAGCTCACGTAGAGTCGGCCCAACCGTAAAACAACGTGCACCGGAGTTAAATGCGCCCGGCTTGGATAAGAAGGACTATTACGGCATAGTCGAAGAAATATATGAGCTCAACTTCGGGGTCCTAAAGAGCTCAAGCTAGTGGTATTCAAATGCCATTGGTTCGATCCTGATGACACGAAAGTAGACCCTACGATTGGGCAAGTCGAAATTCGGCGGGATTCCGTATATGGAGGAGAGGATGTCTATATTGTGGCTAATATACACGCCACACAAGTTTATTACCTCCCATGGGCGTGCCAAAAACACGAGGACCTTGCGGGTTGGTACCTTGTGCGGCGAGTATCGCCGGTAAAGCGCCTTATTCGAGCGATGATGATTACAACCTTGACCCAAACACCGAAGAGTTCTATCAACCCGAGGGGCTAGAAGGGCGTTTAGAGATAGACATTCTTTTCGCCGATGGGCATGGAAGTAGACAAGCGCCATCGATGAGGGCGAGGGTGATGAGGTGCAGGATGCTAAGGACTTGCAAATTCTTGAGCGATGGAGGATGGTGCTTGTGAAGGAGTTGTGGAGGGCGATGCACATCTTTGAGGGCGTCTGGATGATGAGGATGGTGACATTGATGATTACAATAGTGATAGTGATAGTGATGACTACATGCCAGCCTTAGGCATTCGGGGAGATAATTTCTAAATCATGTAATACTATTTTGTTATTATTGTTACCTTTCAATTATGTTTCGTTCATTTTGCAATACTAATTGGTTTTACTCTTTGTCTTTGCGAGGGACTCGACAAAATGCCGGGCGGAAGGCGGCAACGTCGGCGGGGGTCCGTCCGTCTACGCGAGGCCCCCCCCCTCCTCTGCGCCCACGCCGGCGAGGAGGAGGCCGACGAGCAGCACCTGGTGGAGACGTCGGCGCGGCCGGCGTCGCCCGTCCACGAGGAGGAGGCTTTGAGTTTGTGTCGGCCCGGCCCGGGCGTCGTCGGGCCAGCCCGGGGCATCGTCGGGCCACACCTCTTCGGACTTCGGACTCCGGTGCCGAAGAGACACTGTCGAGACGCGTCTTCCTCGAGTGCCGAGCAAGGTCTACCAAATAGGGGCCTCGTCCCTCCCACGGGGGACGATCCCTTTTGCCCGCGCCCCTGATTCGACCCCCACGGTGACAAGTAAGTAGCCATTCATATTTTCACTACTTGTTCATATGACATGTTGAAAATCGAACTTCAGACTAACAATTCGTCTTAATGGCTCGTGCGAGAATCGGAAAATTGTAAGCGGAGGGGGCAGTTCGCGCCATATCAATGGCATCGAGCCTCCCGATTAAAGAGAACTACCTAGCCCGGTGACCGTCGGGGACGTGAGGGAGCCGCCCTATACGTGGGAGCACTTCGTGCGCGTGGACGAGGGCAACCTTGCTAGGAAGATCAAGTCGGACTTCTGGGTGAGTCTGTATGCAGGATTACTTCACGTTGTTTAAATACTATGTTTTTAAATAATTGAATGATACATGTTGTCTATATGCGTAAGTACTTCGCCACGGGCGGGGCAAGAGGCGGTGGCCGCTAGAGTGCGCGGACAAGGTCTGCCGAGACCGACTCAAGGACCTGTACCACGAGGCACGTGTCCAAAGCATCATCACCTTCAACGCTGGCGTGCTTGGCAAGGTGGTGAGGAAGAACGGCAAGGGGAGATGATGCTCCGAGAGGGAGACCGACCTCACAGGGGACCAAGACATCCAGTTCGTAGAACGCATGTATTGATTCCTTCAATGAAAAATAAGCAGGCTTCCATTAATCCTCCGCTATGTCATGCGGATGTGTCCGGAGGGTGCAGCAAGTACAAGGACTGCCGGGAGTCCATTGTGGACAAGTGGTCGTTGGACGAGACGTCACGAGACCAAGAGCCTCCGCCGGAGATGTCGCTTGAGATGCCAGCGCCCACACCACCAAGGCAGCGTGCCCCTCCCAAAGGTATATGGATAGATGGGTGCGATTACGTTGATTTTTTATTCAAGCGCTCAAATCTCTTCACTTCTAACCATCTCGTGTTCTCCTCGCAGTCCGCTTAGCATGAAAACCAGCACATCGGGCCGAGCACGCGGGGTTCGCCTTGACTCACGGCGCGAAGCGGACGACCGAGAACGTCTATGACCCTGAAGGGGCCGAGGCGACACACCAACGCCAGCGTCTACCCCAAAGCTTACCCAAGACGCCGAGGCAGCAAAGCAGCGATATGGGGGCGACTTCGATCCAGCCACCGCGCCCACCGACATGCACTGGGTGATGAGGTTGGGAGGAGGGAAGACGGCGGCGGTCTTGGATGGCCAACAAATAGCGATCAACCCGTCCTCTGTTCATAGGTCGAGGCGAGATTCGCTCAAGGAGCATGACCTCCACCGACATCCCCATAGCACCTCGCCCCAGAGCTCCACGCGAGATGATGCAGAGTTTCGGTAATTTCAGTTTCATTCGCCGCTCACCGGTTTTACACATGTCCGCTGCCTATGCATTGTTTCAACGTTACGGTTGTAATATTGCAGGCCCGGATGGTAGAGTTGGAGGCCAAGCGCGCGCCCAGGCGGCAGTTTGAGGCCGGCAGAGGGCCCGTGCAGAGGCCCATCGGGGGAGTTGGAGGCAGTCCAAAGCAATACTGGCCGCGCCCCGTTCTGCGGGACATGGCGAGCTACTTCCGTGGCCTCCAAATCCCGGGTGTGACCCTGCCTCCGTTGCCTAGCTCGTTGTTAAGCTCCACCCCGTTTCCCGTTCCTCCTCCTGCAGGGACTCCGGTGAGTATATGTTGTTGTTTATTTATTTGGCTTGTGCGGCTCAACTGCAGGTACTAATGAGATCGCCTCTCCTTTGTGCAGCCACGCCGTCGCGGGTTCAAACCGACTCCTCCAGTGGCCCTTCTCCACCCCATCCACCCTATCCGGTCAGCCCGACCGCACAATACACGTGGCCAGGTGGCGTTCCTCCTCCGAGCATGCAACAGCCACACTACGGGCTTCCACCACGTCCCTCCTACACACCATGGGTGGGCGTTCCAATCGGCGCCCGCAGCGACGGTGGTATCCGGGGCAAGGTGAGGGCCCCTCACACTCTTCGCACCAGGGGGAGGCCGCGGGTCGGGGTAGTTGCACTTGTGATGGATTTCTTTTAGATGTTGGATATGTTGCCTTTGTGATGGATCTCGTTTCAATGTTGGACATGTTAGATTTCGTTTAGTTGTTGGACATGTTGGATTTCGTTTCGATGTTGGACTATATGTGTGAATTTATGATATATGTGGATTATATATATGTCAATTTGTGAGATATGTGGATTATATATGTGAATTGGTGATATATGTGGTTTATGATGTATATATGAATGCTTCGGTATATGTATATGTTGATTTGCGGCAACAATCAGCGAAAAACAAAAAAATGAAATTCCCAGCTTTGCGAGAATGCGGCAGCACTCGGTAAAGCTAGGCACCCTGCAGAAAAATGGCGAGGTTTGCCGAGTGCATGCGGCACTCGGCAAAATGACCATAACTTTGCCGAGTGTCTTACGTATTGCACTCGGCAAAGCTTTTTTTGGTAAAATAAATACTTTGCCGAGTTCTGACATTTGGCACTTTCGGCAAAGTTTTTAAAATATTCAAACCTTTGCCGAGTGCCAAACGTTGGGCACTCGGCAAAGAGGCGTCATATGTAACGTTCGACGTTACGATTCGCCGAGTCGACATGGCACTCAGCGGCGCCTTTGCGAGTGCCCGACATTTGGCACTTTCGGCAAAGAATGGTTTGCCGAGTCATTCTTTGCCGAAGCGCCGCCCGGTTTGACACTCGGCAAAGGGTTCGCCCCAGTGGATACAAGCCTTTGCCAAGTGCGCTCCGCACTCGGCAAAGCAGGCGATTCCTGTAGTGAGTAGATGGATCGAGCTTGACTCTATGGCGGCGATGGTCATCGAAGGCAAGTTTGCATCCATGGTCGATGGGAGCGGGGCGTGGATCTGACCAGCGGGAGTTCAACTTTTTGCTCTTCTGAGCGTATGGGCATCTACGACAGTCCACCTCAAAGCCGGCGGCGTGCGGTCGAGCTTCTTTCGGCCTCGATTTTTACAGTGGCATTTGGAGTCAGCGTTCTTCGGTGTTGACTTGTACTCGCTTCTGTGCTTGCGAAGTAGGTCCAAAAACCAGTGTGTAATTTCATTTTTCTTAATGTCCTTAGGGTCGGACAGGTGTCCTCCGTATCTTCTACGGTGTTCTGCTTCAATAACTTTAATTAATACCGTGTACTTTATAAAAAATGCATGTCCACATATATGCTACGTCAGAGGGCCCATATCCCTATTTACCTTAGTATAATATGAAGAGCATGTATATGTATAATGTATTCGTGGATCCATACTTCTTTCTCTATCCAAAATTGCACATTCGTATTCCAAAAAGAATCACGAGATATCTGGTATTATCCATATCAGTAAATAACAAAGTACATTGTAAAGTCATCTAAAACTTGTTAATGGAAAGTTTAAGGATATAGGTGACACACTCTTTAAGTTTAGGATCCGTCTGGCGTCGCTAGTGCCAGTGTGGACCGCCACATCCAACAAACGGGAAGACGTACCATGTGTCTAGTTTAAGGAACTAGATGGTGGAATTTATGGGCCTAGATAATATATCCTCTGCCATGTTTAGGTGCCGCTGGTGTATTTTACTTTATATAGTCTCTTTAGGAGAGTTACACTAGCTTCAGATTAAAAACAAATAGCTTCACTTCATATACAAAAGTTGTGTCAAACATTCCAGCTCCATAGAAATGTAGATCTTCAAAAAAGAAATGCATTTGAAGGCCATCCATGGATTTCATATCAGAATACTCAATGGGTGGTCTGAAAAATGTTAACTGGACCTTTCCATGGAGTTAGAAAAAATATTCGCAAAAATATATATTTGCCAAATCGAAATAGTGGGCTTTGCAAATTTACCATGCTACCACAAAATATTCGCCGAAAAATATGTCAGCACGTGGAAGGTGTTACTTATGGCGTTAGAAACGATGATAAATTTTTAAACAGTACTGGTGCGTTTTCTGATAAGATGTCGCTAGCTCGTTAGCTACCTGCTGACTGTTATTGTGCTAGTTTTCTGATACGATGGAGATGTGTTCCGCACCCGTCATCGCCGTGATACGGAGTACATCGTCAAGAAGCTCAAGAGGAGGGACAGGTAGAGACGGTTGGACACCCACGATGGAGAAGCGGCAGATCAATACGCATCTACTTCGCCTCCGACAGGGATCGGACAAGTAATCCAAGTTCCAACCAGTGACATGCCAAGGCAGAAGTAGACAGAGTCAAAAATACAAGGGATGACACAGTGGTTTTCTGGAAGATTGATCTACAAAATTTACAAGAATGATTTTTGCGTAAAATTTGTTTAACTAGTTCATCAACCCGTGTTCTCCGCGCGGGTTAAAATCTTGTGAGATACTAACATATAAAAATAACATATATTAATATATTTTCTCTTCACTAATATTCTAAAATAATAGATACTCTTCATCCATATATATTCATAGTTATTTTTCTTTACTTAGTAATATCTACAATATACATCTAATTGACACATTTGGTAAACTACCATGGTTGCAGTCTTTAGTTTGACGACATGAACCTAATTTTTTTATTATTTTCCCTAAATTTATGCATTATTAATTGCTCTGCTGTGACTACTATTTACATTGGTGAAATTAGTGTACGATTGGAAAAAATATTTTAGATTTTTCTAAGGGTTTTATGATATATCTTTTCATTCGTAGCAGTTTTGTGTGAGTAATAATTTGTAGTTGAAGCATAAATAAATTCAAAGTATAGAAACACAAATTTCGTCCCTTTATGGGACATTATGAAAATATGTATTTTAACAAATCTATATTTTAATTCTAAATTCTAATGCTTATTGTAGCGTTATTTCAAAATTCTCATATTTTATTTTACTAAAAGTATATTATAGGTCCTAGGCTGCACTCCTAGTCCTTACGATGGCACAAATAGTTGTTTTGGCATGCACCATGCCACTAAAAAGATGTTGTTGTTTTATTAATAATGGTTAAATTTAAGGTACTAACATTTAAGTGAACAGTGTTATTAATATATATATATGGTTTACTAAGGATATTTTACAATGCTTCATAAGCGTATAGAAGAATTTTTACACTAATGTAAGTTTTAACAATTGTATGCTAGATTATTTTTCAATAGCTTATGTTAATATTTACACGTAGATTTGAAAGGTTTTGTTAATCAATGACATTATTATTAAAGGGAACAAATAAAATTATACATTATAGTCAATAAGGATGATAATGTGGGAACTTATTTGTCTGAAGTAATCTAAGGATAATTAAATTAAAATGAAAAATAGATCTAATGGTCAATAAGGATCATACCAGTTACATAGAAAATTCAATTACAATTATGGGATTTATAGCTAGCAAGATTGTCATACCTTTAGTATGCGCCTGTGTCATCGTTGATGTTGATGTCATGGACACTGAACGTCGTCACTATGGTGACTTGCCACTCTTTGATTTTCCGCACCGCTCCTCTCCTTTCGTTGCTTCACATAGATCCTCTCATCAATCTCTTGTGGACATGGATGAAATAGATGGTGGTGGCATTGACGAAGGCCCACTCATGTCTGTCCTTTCAAATCAGAACCTAAACACATACGAAATCAGGTTTGGCCCATCCGGTCCTGCAGGGTAATCGTCGCATCCAAACACACCTATAGGCTCTCATTTAATTGACGCCCTACAAAGACACAATCTATTCAATCATACACCTCCCGCCCCAAAAAAATCTGAAAATAAAACTTCATGCTACATCACAGGGGCTCAAGAGTCAAGAGGAACCCACTTCTTGTGCAAGCCTATGACCACCGGTTTAAATTGAATAAATAAACTAATAAAGAACATGGGAAACCACCACATATCGATGTAATTTAAACTTCCCATTTCATAAAAATATACATATAGTTGAAGTAGATCTGACACCAAGATACCCACTTGTTTCAATACAAACTCTAAAATAGAGAGGTTCCTCACCTGATTTCGGAAAATATCATGCTCAAAGGTTAAGGCCACATCATTGGAATTATTTTGCAGAAAATTTGAAATACGATATGAACTTTGAACTCAGAACAGATATAAATAAAATCAAATACAGTCAGAACTCAGAACAAAGAGGAACTAAACAGGAGGTGATTCACTCCCCACATGAACAACAACATGTTCTTGCCATGAGCGCAAACAATTATCAATCGGGGCCTTACCCCGGAGCAATTGGCATTCGGCACTGCCGCCATAACATGGCCGTCTCCACGTCTGTCCCGAAGTGCGGGCGGTGTGCATTGCCTTGTAGACAGACATAGATGTAGATGAGGTCAAAGATGTGGATGCCAGGGCGCAGCATCCAGACCTTGTCGTCATCCTACTCGTACCACCGTGGGAGCGAACAACTCGGCGCCGGCGCATGCGAGGAAACACGAAGGAGATAAATTGTTGACTTGACTAATAATAATCCCGTGGTTTATGTGATAAATGGATTTTTTTATTTATATAAACAATAAACAATAATGGCAGTGTGGTTAAGTTTTTTATTACAAAACTAAATAGATCTAATAGTTACAGAAGGGACAGCATATAGATTTGATACCTAATTAGTATGAGAAATTTGTAGCTTTTATTTTTTTTTTTTTCCAGCTCGCTACAAATAAAAATACCCTAAAATATCGTTGGCAAAAAAAACTCTGGCCACATAGGATAAATAAAATACTCAACGACAGATGGTCCTAACAGGGTAGCCTTAACGGGAGGAGATATTTTTTAATGGGCTGTTGATGAATAAGAAAATATCTAGCAGATAAAAATCAATCGATATAACAGTAGTACGGATGGTGCATTATTCATTTATTCACCGTGGAAGATATTAGTTTATTAACAAATTCTGTGCGTGTCAATACAAAATTCAAGATTTTGTTGGCATGGAAAGATTTAGGTATTTATTTTTTTTTACTGCTATTGCTATCTATATATAAAATGGTATGGTGGGTAATTTCTTTAAAAGTTAAATTAGATCTGACGGTAATAGATAGCTCTAATCATCGATTTGATGGCGGATGTTTTGATTAATGTGAGAATTTCTAGCATTTATCTCTTTTTCTAGAGCGTTTGGTGAGACTAATGTGGAGCCTCCATTGGAGCCTCAATATGCATGTTTACTTTAATCAAATTTATAATATAGAAACATATATATGGTTTATTGTAATTTAAATATTCCTTTTTGTAATAGATATTGATAATTTAGATTTACGTTGAAGATGATATCTTCTTAATAATGCTAGAAGTGTTAATTCAGATGTAACTTTAGTGTTTTATGTGTATTATCTATTGGATATAATTAGACACAAATCTATGTTTACTTTGGATGCGTGTTTCATACTGGCATAAGTGAGGAACTTAATAAACTAAGATTTATGGCATAATAAATTTACTTTTTAAATATCAGTGGTGTCTATGATTTGCATGTTCATAGAGGTGGATAATTATTTAGAAAATAGCAAAGAGATCTTATGGTATTGCCACTTCAGATTATAGTCTACAAAAAAATGATGGTAGGATGATTCCTATTTTTTGCGATTTTTCTGAAATTTGCCTATTTTCTTGTGGGAGCCACGTAAGGATTAATATGGGTGGCTCTATTCTGTTAGGATGTGCATCCTAAAAATATTTTTCCCATTATTATTTTTTTAGTTCTACTATAGTGATAACATACAGGTGTCCACAATATGTCGCCCTAAATTCAAGGGAGAAAGAGGGTTAGTTTACACTAAATTTTGGATGCTGGATAGAGGAAACGTTGGAGGCTCAATTTTTACACATAGACGTTCAATTCATTTTAACTTTAAATGGTTTGATATGGAAACTCTTGGAGATGATGCATAACTCCACTCTTGGTTTTAGCACTGGCAGTGAATCGGAAAACAATTCTTCCAAGGTTGTTTAAATTCTTAGTGGATATAGGTGCCGTCTTTCTCCTTTTTTCCCAAGGAAGTAAATTAGGAAGTTGAATACTTCAATTTGTTTATGTAAAGATACATGGCTGCATTACCTTGATGAGTGGAACTGTGGAAGAACCCTTGTGCAATCATTTTAGAATCTAGCATGACATATATATCGTTGGGCCAAGCTCTAATCTTCCAACACATACATCAGGATGACACAGAATATTGCCTGGGAAGAGAAAAATAAGCATAATGAGATGGCAACAAAAAAAACAACGTATATTACATAGAAAAACGACCATTATCCGAATGGGTTTCCTCAGCCTAACCTAGCACGCAATTTGGGATTGGTGCATCTTGTTGCCCGAGGTGATCTGGTTGATACATAGGGATGTAACCTTTTCAGACCAATCATCTTTGTTGAAGGCGATCAACTCGAAGAGACAATGCATGAAAATGATTTGTCTGGTCCTTGTAGGTTGCATGCCACCCCATCCATGCAGATGTACGAATAGATGCAGTAATGCAAACCATTGCCACCGCCCGAAAAGCAATGGCCACCTATCGGCTGCTTCTCAGGCACATGCAAGTTATTCGATCCACAAACCACCACCATCCGGCAACAAAGTTGTTGATTAAACCATTCTTGTATGCATGTGTGGTACTGCTGGTAGGGAGACTTGGAGGCCGCCGCGGCGCCGCCAGGGAGAGGAACGCAAGAAGGAAGAGAAAAACGATGCGCTAGGTCAATAGATTAGAACCGTGAGTCCTCATAAAGCACACGTACGTACATGGAAATTCCGATTAAAAAAATTGGCAATCGTTTAATTTATTTTCATAATGGCAGTGGTGGGTAATTTTTTAGAAAAACAAAGTGGATCAATGGTTATTATTGCTAGTGATTAATGAACCTTATTGTATTGATGGCCGATGTTTCTGATTTTTGTGGGAATTTAGAGTTAATTATCTTTTTTCTAGCTTCTGGTGAGAATTAACGTGGAGGCTTCATTGGAGCCTCCAAATAGTAATAGTAAGAAATTCCGATTAAAAATTAGGCAATCGTTTAATTTATTTTCATAATGGCAGTGGTGGGTAATTTTTTTTAAAACAAAATTGATCCAATGGTTATTATTAAGCTAGTGATTAATGAACCTTATTGTATTGATGGCGGATGTTTGTGATTTTTTTGTGGGAATTTAGAGTTAATTATCTTTTTCCTAAGCGTCGGTGAGAATTAACGTGGAGGCTTCATTGGAGCCTCAATTAGTAATAGTAAGATTGGAAATAGTTCTTGTAAAAGCGAAATTACAAAAGAAGATTGGTATATATATATATATATGATTAATGAGAAATTTTAGAATGAATATATTTAAGTACCATAACAAGAAATTGAATTGAGATATTAGTAAAAAAAGAACAACGTACTACCACTAAAGCTGGATAACGAAATAGCTCAGCTCTTTCGTTATCTTATCGTTAAGCTCATGAGCCAAAGTATACAATTTAAAATGTAAAATATAATAGGCGCCTTAAATTGAAAAAAAAACTAATATGTGCTAACATATATATTTTGACATAAAAGTAATACAAAACTAATATGTATTTTGCTATTTTTTATGAATGTGTAGCTCATTTGCCTCGCGAGCCGCTTTCGAGAGCTGGCTCGAGTTAGCTCGTTATAGCTAATGAGCTAAAATCATGGCTGTAACACCCGTATTTTTGCATCATTATAAAATTCACTAAAATTTGAAGTTTTTAAAACTTTACAACAAACTAAAACTTGACTGTTTATTTTCCGTGAAACCATTTTCAAAATAAAATGCTTTCTGAAACCCTGCATGAAAATTCACCATATAGAATATGTTAGGATTGCTTGAGTGTCTGAATGTTATGTTGCATGTGTGTCTGCTCTAGGATTTATTTTGGCACCGCATAATCCTCCTTGACTTATTCTCCAAATATCATGATCATCCTCTTGGAAAACGATCCCTTGCCATCCTTGAGTTATCCCAACCGTCCACCCTTCACGTATCTTTGAAATCTAGATTCAAATTCAATTACGACATGCCCTTGTTCATTTTCTGGGAGAATGCAAACCGCCTTTTGTGCTTGTGTACATATATGTGTATATACCTGTATAGGTTTATACGTATAACTATAATAACCATATATATTTATTTATGTATACAAGTATATAGGCATGGACATGCAATGGGCTCAGCCCAGCAACGGCAACAGTCGTGATGAATGGCCGTGTGTCGTCTTGCTCTTGTCCTACGGATGCATGTCGTCTTCCTCCCACAATTTCCGTCGACAACGCACCACCAGCATGAACGCCAGACTGGTTAGGCTAGAGCTGGTCAAGCCATGACATACGACTACATGTTGAACACTGGACCGATGACCCGTCGTCTTCCTCGCTCAGTAGCAGCAACACGTATGCCTGCTGCCGAAAAACCCGTCGACACGCAAGAGGCACTGCCGCACTACTATGGCCACCGGCAAAGAGTCCCTCTGCCAGATATTTTGCCACCATGTGTCCGCGTCCCAGAGCACGTGAAGCACGCCAAGGCCGTCGTCCAGTCCGTTGCCAGTGCCAGCTCTCCATGGCAGCAACAAGTGCGTCCTTCCGCTCCCGGACACAACTGCAGCACGAGCACCGGCAAGAAATATCTCCATGACCGCCTTACTGTGCGCCACCGCCTTACTATGCGCCACCGCCTTACAATGGCTGGTGCTTGGCTATAAATAGCTGGCCATAGACAACAGCGACCGACGCCGAGGACTGCAAGTTGGGCATCGCGCTCCTGCCTCCGTCTCGCTGAAGCCGGCCAACCGAGGCTCGACGGCGCCCAACCACTCTGGTCGCCGTGTCGAGGACGAAGACGTCGAAGCCGCTGTGCTCCCGACTCGCCCGCCGCCGCGCTCAGCTACTGCCGCTGGACTCCACCACCTCCCATGGCTTCTGTTCACCGCCGTACTCGCGTTCGTCGAGGACGACGCTGCTAAGGCCAAGCACCGGAACGCCGCGCCAAAGCCCCAGCTGTCGATGCCAAGAACGCAGCCGCGTACCGTTGACGCCGTTCTCTATCTTTCTGCTAACCCTCTCGCCGTGCTGGATAGCCATGGCCGGCACCGCCGCCGCCCAGCCGCCGAAGGTCGACGCCGCGCTGGAGCCATGGTCGGCACTGCCGCCGCCCAGCCATCGAAGCCACACTCGTCGGAGCTGCCTCCGCACCTCGTCGTCGGCCACTGCTGCGCTATAGCCGAGCAGGGCCGGACAGCTGCCAATGAGCACTCGGGTCACTCGAAGGCACCGCACCACGGGTGACGTGCATGACTACCCAAACATGCACGAACGCACGGCCGTTTTGCCGAGGAACACCACCATAGGCGCTGCGTTGTTCTTTTTCCCCATCAGTTCGCAAGAAACGTCCATTCTTTTGGCCAAGTCGCTGGAGCTAATGGAAGGGCACCACATCAGCATAGTGCACGAGCATGTTAACCATGCAAAGCAACTGTGCTGTGTGGGTAGAAAATGCCACGTACATCTGGAAAATGCATGCAAGGGGCTTTCTCTGTCCCAGAAAATGCCTATAAATAAACTAGGTATAATCTAGATCCTACTTAATCTTTTCCGTCTCAATTCCGTCGTTACAGTCTCCAGAATTAATTCCCATGTTTATATTAAATCCTTGTAAATTCATATCTCTTTTCATCCTAGCTCCAACTCAATTGATTCCAACACCAAAACCCTTTTCAAATCAAACCCCACACCCTCATATCCTTGTTCATATTTTTAGGTGCCACTTAAATTCTAGTATGTTTGCTTTTCCTTTCTATAATTAAAATAGATGCTAACTTGAGTAGCCGTCCATAGTAATAGTTGGCCCACGTATATTCGCGTTTGTGACACATACGAATATGACGAATATGTCCTTACCCAATCACCTAAAGCATATAACCACATACATGGACATACCTCATGTATAAATATATACCTAGGTATATCTCTATGTATGGCCAACCCTACCCTCCACCTTCTTCTAACCCAACTAACACAAGGCACATACATGTGCATGTGTGGATGTGTCGCTAACCTCGTGAACCTATAAGGCCGATCAGGTCATCCATGATGACCTTGTCAGGCTTTCGCTTCCATGTTTACATACTAGTGAATTCTAATAATGTGGTTTGGTTCTCCATTAGGCAACCACACACCACACTAACCCGCTTAGGATCGTTGTCTTCGTTGATTGTTTATGCTTGTTTCATATGCATGTTTCTTTGTTGTATGCCTTCTTGTTTGTCGACACAAGACGACGTTGGATGGAAGACGTGGAGAGAACTTCGATGGACCCCAGAAGCACCACGCTACACCAGGGCCGAAGGAGGACAAAGGAGCCGATGCACAATAATCGGATGCCTTAGATATACTCGTTCGACAAATATGAGGCAAGTCCTAATTCTCACCTATCCGCTACATTACCATTCCATTAATTACTCCATTTCCGCCACCTCTACATTTTGCTAGCCTCCACCATATAAATCCGCCATATCCAAACCCCACCAACTTATAATCTTAATTTATATACTCTATAATTTCTCATTCATGAATTAATATGGAATTATGGTGAGTTATGAGTTTGTTTATAATTATATGATTTATGAGAAGGTAATGGTTACCTTGATGAGATATGAGTAATATGAATTTGATTATAATAATTATGGAACTTAAAGTGGTAAAACCGGACTAAACCTTGACAAGGGGCGAGTGAAGGGTAATTCATGTGGTATGGATTACCTTAACAAAGTTCGCCTGTGTGGGTTCCCTCGATGGGAGATACTCGCCTCGGGTCGCATAAGGACCGGTTCGTAGGCCATCTCGCCCTAGTGAGACATTTCGCATACCCGCATGTCTATATGGGTAGACTTGATCTCACACCCCGTTAGATAGAAGTATAATCCTTACTAAGGAGGCCGGTGTAGGCAGCGGGACTATCGAGGAGAGGACACGGTTGTTGAGTGATCTTCCGTGGTCCGGGTCGGCATGGTTGCCGAGTGGTCTTCCATGTAAAATTTATTGTTGTGCCGCGTGCGAGCACCCTTAATCAAAATCGATGCTAAGTGATCATCCAACCACTAGATGTTTTTGGGATGCCGTGTGATCATCCTAATGTTGTGTGGGTCCGACCGAGAAGTCGTGGTAGGATTATATGGAAATCTAAGGTAGCGCCTCTCTCGGGTACGCAGGTCTCGTTAGGCCCGTCTAAGCCATGACGATGGTGTAGGACTGTGCCTATCATCATGCGGGGAATTGTGTACACCTCTCGCAGAGTATTATTGAATCTATTCAATAGCCACGCCCTTGGAATGGGCAATACTAGGATGAGGTCCCCTAAGTGATTAGACTTCCACGACTATCATGATTTGGTAAGTTGTATTTGTAATTCAATTGAATTATAACTAACCGGGAACTAGCGAGGATGGTAATTCCCTCCTAGGGCCCAACCCTATATTTTATATACATACTTTAATTACCCTACCACCTACCACTTCATACCACCACTACCAGTTCCACATATAGCCTCCATCACTACACTCCACCTCTACACAAATTAGGCTTGCTGAGTACGTAAGTACTCAACCCCCTCTATTCTATATTTTTTTTTAGGTATAAAGCTGCTGGAGTATATCAGGGATGGAGCTACCAAGGAGAACGCAAGGTTAAAGCCAGGAAGATTACACCCGAAGACGGAACCGTTCGACTACACGGAGGAGCTACGTTAGGAACACGCTTATGGAAGAAGTCCAGGGTTTTGTCTGCACTCCAAGTTGCCTGTAGGAATGGAACCATGACGTTGTAGGACCGCTGTATTAGGAAAACTCGATATATGGTATAAGGCCTATGGCTAAGCATGTAAACCCGAGCTATGTAACGTGTTTTCCCCATTAGTAATCAAAGTATGGTTTTGATATCAACTCTATGTTAATTGGGCGTATTTGTGTGCGATCCGGCACAAATACGTGTGATTAAGTATCCGCAAAAATGGGGTCCATTAATGGCCGAGCCAGCAACAAGCACTAGTAATGAAATGATTTTTCGCGTGGGTGGGCATTAGAGCTCGTCACCCATGCAAGGTCATGGTTAATCATGGATTAACCGTGGCGACTCTGATGCCCACCACGGTTATCAATTATCCGTGACGGGCACATAAGGATGCCTACCATGCAAAATAATTTAGGAAATATAAAAAAGCCCACCGATCCCGTAGCCGAGCCTGGTAGCCCACATCCACGGTCTGGATCGTGGCGCCGCCCGCCGATCCGCCACCGTAGCCTCCATCCATCATAGCTCCGCCGTCGATCCGCCATCGTACCCTTCATCCATCGCACCGCCGGATCCTCACGCCTAGGTTCGGCCGCCGCCGACAGCCCCACCCATGCCTAGGGGTTTGGGGCGCCACCGCCATGGCCTGATTGTGCCCGTTGCCCGATCCGCCGCCGTGGTGGAGGGAACCCACCGGATCCGCGCCTTGGAAAGGAGAGGCAGCCGCCGTCGGCTATTGGGTCTCAGAAGGAGAAAGGAAGAGTGAGAAAGAGAGAGGGGGGAGAGACGAGAGAGAGGGGGAGACAGCCGGATCCACGCATACCTTGCACCGCCGCCGCCATAGGAGCCGACGCCGTGGAGGGCCGAGATCCGCCATCGGCGCCACCGCCTCCGCCCTCGGCTTCCCGGCGCCGCCACCAAAAACCGCGCTGCCCTCCCTTCTCGGGTCGACGGGCCATGATGCCCGGCCGCGCCCCCCGCCCGCCAAATTCGCTGCGGCGCCCTCGTCTCCTCGACCACCGCCGCCAAGTGCTGGTGAGGAGGGATCCACCCCCCGCGGAGTGAGGAAGAGATCGAGTGGAGAGGGAGACGGGAAGGGAAGTGGCCAGCGTCGCGGCGTGCGACGCCGGTGCGGTCTTGGACTGGATAAGTTTTTTAGGACGAAGTGTGGGACTAGATAAGTGAACGGCAGGAACCCTAAGTGTCTATTTTATATGAGCCCACTAAAAGAGTAGGTATGTGCTTTTCTAGCCGGGCCACTGTTTTTACATGGCGGGCTTCTAAAATTGTCCGCCACGGTAATTGATTTTATTGGCGGGCATCTTAACATGCCCGCCACGAAAATACACTATTTTCTGTGGTGGGCGTGTTAGGGTGCCCGGCACGTAAAATTAATTTTCCGTGGCGGGTAAGAATTTACCATCACGGATAATAAAATTAGATGTGGCGGGACATTTTGGCGTGGTGGCAAAAGAGTGCCCGGTAAATATTTTGTAGTGTCACGCAAAATCATTTCGTTACTAATGAAGCCGAGCGAGCTAATGAGCTTCGAATTTTTCGTCCAGCTTTAACTACCACAAAGAAAAGATTTGAGCAGATACCTAAACACATAATTTATTTGGCAAGATACGAGAAGACAGCCTGTTCATTTGTTACACAAAAGTGGGTGACTACAGCTGGAGTTGCAACCAAAACAGTTACGATGATGTAAAATTTCAAACAGTATAGATGCGTTTTCCTCCTGATAACATGTCATTGTCTCGTTAGCAACCAGCTGCGCACTGTTATTGTGTCGGTTTTCTATCCATCTGGCACCTCTATATGATGGAGATGTGTCGCGCACCCGTCATCCTCCACCTTATCCAGATTTCACTCGGCAGAGGATATGTCAAGTGTCGAAAAATAAACACTCACCATGTTGTATTAATTATCATGGGTCCCACCTGTCAGTCAAAGTCCACCTTATCCTCTTCCCTTTTCTGCGGCTGCAACCACGTGAAGCTGCAGCTCAAGCATGTGCAGATGCTGCTGAGCAACGTGGTGGAATTAACCAAGTACCCATGTAAAATAGCACAATTAACAAGCCTTCGATAAATATGTTTAGGGTTCCTAGTATGCCTAAGTAATTTATATAACAATAATAACGGGCGAAGGGGCCGATCTAAAAAAAATATATATAACAATAAAAAAACCCAGCTAGCCTCTAGAAACAGATCACCGCTTCACCCGGTCACGTGTCACGACTCGGCTGTTGGCTCAGCGTCCTAACTGCTGTAGCGTTGAGTTGTGTCGTTTGCCGCGTGGACTGTGGAACCTTGCGGTGGCTCAGCCGCTTTACTAACGCTACGGTTATATCTAATAATAATAACATAAGAATTTGATTTTGCGAGGCGGGCAAACGAGCCCGTCACATTTGTATGGTCACGGTTAATTGGGGATTAACCATGACGGTCGCTTGTGCCGCCACACAAAATCAATTAACCATGGCGGGGAACATTAGAAATGCCCATCACGGTTAACGGTTATAAAAAGACAAAAAAAATCACGGGCCCGCCAACAAGCCCATTCGCGAGGCCACCGGCGAGCCCGTTCCAAACTTGATAGGCCGGAACCCTAGTCCAGCCAGATCTACCGCCTTGATCTCCACCTTGCAAGATCCGCCGCCGGAGCCGCCGAGAGGCCCACACACCGCCGGATTCGGGAGATGAAGGCGCACCGCCTCGCGGATCTGTGCTCACCGTGGGGTCGGTGAAGATGCGTGTGTGTGCCGCGATCCGCGAGGTCCGCCGCCGGAGCCACCGGATCCACGCGGCCCACCGATGATGGAGCCATCGAAAGGCCCCACCGACGCCGAGGGAGTCGTCGCCCGCCAAGACATGGACACACCGCCAGACGGAGGGGGTCGCCCGCACCACTTGTTTACGGTAATTAACGTCAATCTTTTACCATCAACTTCCGCATGAAATGATACAAAAAAGGAATTACAAACACTAGATATAGGATTTGATTCAAACAAGTTCCACGAGTTTGGTGTTTTTATTTATCTTGCAAGTTTTCATAAGTTTTCACTGAATAAAAAGTATCTTATATGATGTATTAGAGTGCGCCATTCGCGAAGAGCTCGTCGAGTCGATCGAAATGGACATATTACTTGCCACATTTGGAGTTCAGAATCAAAAGTTACGAACCACAACCATTGGTATGAATTCTAAGGACCTAGAGGACATCAAGAGTCAGCTCGCCAAAGTCGGGACCCACCTACCATAGGGTGGGGCCGCCCGACACCACTAATGGGGCCGCCCGGCACCTAAGTTTGGCCAAATGGTCCCAGCTTCTGGAAGCTTCTTCCACCGACCTATAGGAACCCTAGAATCATATCTAATCGTTGATTTAAGTCGATTTTAGATTGATTTGATCCAACGGCTTAGATTCATCCCTTAGGTCTATAAATAAAGGGGCAGACCTCACCCCTGAAACCCTAGAATTCATTATTCACTAGTATCGCGTCCGTCGTTGCTCACGGGATAAAAGATTCTATACTAAAAACTTATAGATCCCTTGAGGCGCACCATGTGTGGTAGGCGACTATTTCTATAAGGAATCTCTTAACATGGACCACCTTATCATGATTTGGAGGCCATAAATTACATTTATAGCTTGTACCAACTCAGAGTGGTCAACCATAGCAAATTCCTTTTAATTTGACTTCTCTACTTCTCCCTACATTGTATGTAATTAACTAACTAAATAAAATTTGTCCTAGATATGGGGCAATCGTGCTAAATCTGATATCGTTTCATGGTGTTGCAGTAGTCCACATCCCAACCAGGACCCCAAGCTGTGGAAAATGCAGCAAGCCTTCGGAAATAGTGAGATCCTCAGACTTGATCTGATGCAAAAGCTGCAGCCACAAAGCCGACGTAGAATTTATCGATGTTGTAGTATATTCCTGATGATTGATGAGTCAATCGTTTTGTGGAAAATAATGAAGCAATCATTGCTGAACTGCAACTATGCTTCTATTAGGATATTTTGCTATCCGAGAAAATCCATTTCAGCAATTACTCATGTCCCCTCTATTTGCAAGCATAAAAAAATTAAGCGGATTTTTTTCCACGAGTTTTCTTCTTTCCTTTTATTTGCAAGGACGGACAGGCAGAGGACATGAGTTGCATGCGGATTTTTTCCCTCCAAGATTTCTTCACTTTGTTTCTAAAAAATAGAGAGTTGCATGCGGATTTTTTCCCTCCGAGATTTCTTCACTTTGTTTCGAGATTGCTTCACTTCCTATTTATCACAAGGACCACGGACGCCGGTGGAGTTGCAGGAGCCGGTGATTTTTTTTCTGAGATTTCTTCCTTCCTATTTTTATCGCATGAGGCAGGACGATGGTCCTACAGTAAAATGTCGCACCACAACGATGTCTCCTCTTCGTTCTTTTTATTTTGTAGAGATTATTCTATTTTTGGATCTGAGGTGTCCCTACCTCTTAACTAGTTATCAATAAAAGATTAGTTCTCATTAGATCTAATCTAGAAAATAGATAGAGGAGAGGTGAGAGATCAGAAGGAGCTTCCGGATTTACTTAAACTATTTCTTGAAACACGTCTTGTGGGGATCGATATTCGGGACACTGGGAATGAGCTCCCAGTCAACGTCGACAAGATGGCGCGGCTCTAAGAGCGCCCGCCCGGTCAGCGCAAAGATGTCACTGCCCTCCGAAGAGCTCGGCGCTCACGGACGGGCTCCCTCCCATGGCCGGTGTGCGTATACGAGCTCTCCGTGCCGAGGACCCGTTCCCGCCACGGCCGGAGCTCTCTCGGGCAAACTCCCCCATCCGCACAGCGAACACTCTTCCAAGGACCTCTTTTCCGCCGCCCAGAGCTCGAGCTCGGCCGAATCCGCAACGGCGGAGGAGCTCTCCTCGCATCTTCGCGCGAAGCCAGCAGGTACGAAGTTGGCCAACCACTCCCGGCGAAACACTTTGTAGCCCGCCAGCGCTACAGCTATAGGAGGAGGTCTTTTTCCATCACGGCGCCATACCCCATCGACCCAACAGCCGCCACAGACTAGCGTCGGCCGACGCGGCGCAGCTTCCCCATCCACGGTATGGCCGCACATGTCGACGACCACATTTCCCCGCCGCGATTGGGACGGCACGAGCCACCGCCGCCCGTGACCGATGAGCCCACGCGCAGGGCACGCCAGGCGACCACTTCAACATCCAAGGCCGCTGAGCTCCTGAGACGACCCCGCCCCCGACCAAAAAAGAGCTCGTCCGAGAGCCTCCGCCGCCCGCACTCGGGCCGCATCCAACAAACCCTACTAAGGCCCCCGATGAGTGCGCGTGAGCGATTCGGCGCCAACGGCATGGCCGCCTCCCATACCGAAGAGACGGCTTCCAACTACGACAAAGACAGAGCGGCGACGACCGTCAAGCCGTCCGACCACAGGATTCCCGTCGCGACGACGCACCCGATTTCAACATCCGAAAGCCGCTACCAAGAGCTCGAAGAGAGCTCTCGCAATCGACGAGCCTGCCGGAGAGCTCTTTCACCTACCCGCCACTTCATGGCTCCTCATCCCATCCGTCCCGCCTCAACCCGAAGAGCTCGTATGTCCCGCTCCCCTTGCTACTATAAAAGGAGGGGGGTTCTCAAGGGGAGGACGGGTTCCAAAAAGACAGACGCAACCAAGTCCCCCCCGAAACCAACACCCTCATACACACCCGATATTGGCACTCGCCTCAATCCGCGAGAGACTTGGGAGTCCGCCCCTCTCTCGATCCGCTTGTACGCACCCGTGCGGCGTTTGAGCTCGATAGTGATCACATCGGACTAGGGGAGCCCGATTTTTGCCCCGAACCAAGATAAACATTGTGTCATTGTCTCTAGAGCTAGGCCATTCGAGTACGCATCGCCGACTGGCGACATTTGCTGACGGTGGTCGCCGCGATATCGGACCATCTACGGTTGGCGGGCCAGGGGCGCGCTAGTGTGACTCCACCACTCGATGGCTCTTCCCTTCGCCTCGCTTTTCGGCGGCCATGATCCTCCGGGGCTCCCCGAGGTTTTGTAGCCACCGGCGAGGGCTGCGCCATGGTCCTCCTCCCTTCACCCCCCACCCGGCCGGCGCCCTCCGGCGTCTCGGCCCCGCCACCGGGGCTTCAGGGACCATACTCCCGCCTCCCGCCAACGGGAAGGCACCCGCCTCGCTTTGGGCGGCATCTCACCGAGCGCCGCTCCTCGGGTTTCGGTTACCCGTCCCGACATCCCGACGACCCCGGCCACTTCGTGTCGTCGCCAAAGTTGCTGGCCCCGTTCTAGCGTCCGCTCCTCGGCGCCCGATCACGATTTGGGGCGGGAAGACCTCCCTCTCCGACACCTACAGGTCTGCGCGCCCCTCGGGCGCCGGCGTGGGCGTTGGGAGCGGGGGTCCTCACGGGCGCCCCCATGGGGAACCAAAGGAGGCGCCGCACGCACCGCTTCGTCCCCGCCCCGCCATGCGAGCCCGCGCCACCACCCCGACGGTGTCTTGGCATCACGCCCACGTCACCCCTCCGACCGAGTCGGGCGGCGATGCCGCGTGGAGACCTCACATTGCCTCCGCCCGTAGCTCGAGTCATACCGGTCATCCGCGGGCGGCCGCAGAACATGTACAACCTCCTCGACCCGGCTTCTCTGAGCTCGTCTCGGAACGCGTCCGTCGGCGATCGCACGTGGCGCGCCGCGATCGGGCCGACGCATGGGCCCGCCCACTATCTCCGATTGTGCGTACGAGACCTAACCCGGTTTTACCCTCCCGCCAAAAGAGCAAACCGGTCGCCTCACCCCAGCCGCCTTCCGGCCCGCCCGAGCAAGGAAGCGGCACCAAAGGCCTCTACTCCCCTCGCCGGAGAAGCCCTCGGGATCGCCCAAGGGGCGCCGGCGGGCCGCCTCCAGAGCCTCACTGCTTCGTGGTTCCCCCGGCGGAGAGGAAGAAGCGAGCACCTCTCGCTCGTCACCCTCGCATCGGTGGCGACCCGGAGAAGGAGGAGAGACGCGCGGCCGCCCACGAGCTCCATCACCTCGACCTCGACTTCCACCTCGCTCGGGGAGGCCACGGCTCGAAGAGGCGACAAGCGAGCAACGGGATCGGCAAGGGCAGCGACCCACGTCGATCTCTAAGATGCTTGCTTTGATTTTGGCACTTCATGCCCGTGGGCCTGTCCCTCTCCGATTCACCTAGATCTTTGTGTACCCCTCTAAAAATTTGTGTTAAGAAAAATGTCCTTCCGATTGCATCGATCCATGCAAGCACTCGAGCTCATTTTCTCGTTAACGGTTTATTGAGCAACGGCCCGACCCTCGGCGAGGCGGTCCTTGCTCGAGGGCCCACCAAGATCGAAAGTGTACACCCCGCGACCTTCACAAGCCGGTCCTTCACGAGAAGTCGCGAATGCCGAGCTAGGCAACAAGCCCAAACTCACGAACTTGCGCCTCTCCCTCGGCCCAAAAGCAATACCCAAAAACGGCCCCAGCCTATGAGCTCACCACCACGAGAAAGCATGACGCTGCCGCCCAACCTTCCGCGCCCCGGGCAAGGAAGGGGCCCTTCGTCCAACTCGGGAACGCGAGCTCATGGGAAGATGAACGGGCGTGGCAAAAGAAAGGCGCCAGAGAGCGCAACGTCCATCAAACCATAACCACCCGAGTCCTTACAACTTCGCCCGATCGCTGAGGTTCAGCTAGTCCACTAAGAGAGGCGAGGCCTCGAACCTATCCTGCGCGGGGGATCGCTGATCCGTCGGCTCCGGGCGAGGGGCGTCCCGGCGGCCTCCTCCTCGGTGGACCCCTCATGCGCTCCATCCTCACCAGCGGGATGCCCGAAGACCTCGAGCTGCGTCGGCCGGCTGAAAAGCTCATTTGGGCCGGCTCACGTCGTGGCGGCCACTCGGCAGCAGCAGAACTTCCGCTCGGTAGCCGGCGTCGTCGATGCGGGAGCCCACCCCGTCGCGCGAGGCCGACCTCGAAATCGGGGTAGTGGGAGAAAGGCGGCCGCTGACCGCCTTGTGCCGTCGCGGCGGCGTCCTCCGTCACCTTGCGCGGGACACGGACACCAGCGCAACCAAGTCCACCGCATCTTCCGCCCGAGGATGTAGCGCTACGTCCCGGCTACGCGGCCGGAGGGTCACGTGAGCCGCTTCAAGCCCGCGGCCTCCTCGCGGCCTTGGCGGCGCTCCGAGGCCCGAGTGCCCCGGCTGTCGATGAGCTCGAGGGTGCGGCGCCGGCCGAGGTCCGCCCCATACCTGCGAGCCAAGTGAGCTCAAGGTGGACTCGAGGACGGCGAGTCTCATACTCCGGGTCTCGCCCTCCCGCTCCGCCTTCGGGGCCCCTCGACCGCAGAGGGAAAGTGGGAGGGGTTAGACATGAGTTGCGAAAACCCTAGAGGACACGAAGAAGAGACACGACCTCCCCCGGCTCCAGTTTCTCGTAGAGCTCCCGCTTCGTTACATCAATACCACGAGCAAGGAAGCACTTACACAAGCTCGACGCGCCACGGTGATCGAGCTCTCCCTTGAGCTCGTCCTGTCCTTCCGTGAGGGTCTCGCCGAAGCTCGAGCCTCAGCGCCAAAGCCCTTCTCCTCAAGCGTCTTGCGGAGGGAGTCCCTCCTCCTCGCACCTTCTTGCGCTTGCGGCTTCGTGGCGCCTCGCGCTCTCCTCCGTCGCCGGCTCGGCCGGCCTCCCGACTCCCGGCCCCGCGCCTCATGGGGAGGGCCCGGCCTTCCACTCCACGAGCATACTCCGCGACCTCCTCCACCCGCGCCGAGATACCGTGTTTGGAGCTGCGTGCTGCCGATTTTCCTCCCGCATGCTTGCGCACGCCGTCGTCGGCTTGCTCACCGGACAGCCGGGCCCTGCTTGACGAGCCGTGGTCCCGGTTAGTTGTAACTTGTGGCGGGAGTCCCAGACTCACGCGGTTGCCGCGAGCCCCCAAACGCAGTATGAAAAGAAACGGCCAAGTACCACCACCGGTCCGAACCTCGGGCGACCAGACACACATGTCGGTCCTCCGACGGAGCGGCGGTTGTGGCGCCATCGGGACACGGGTAGCGGGGAGAACAACGTCCACGCACGGGAGGGGCGCAGTCGCGCCGGGTGCGGCAAGACTGCCACTCCTCGCCTGGCCGTGTCCATCATCGCCGCGGGCAAGGAACGGCACCGGCACCGCGTCGGTGGCGTTGAGCCCAACGCCACCCGGCGACGTCCTCCGCGGCGACCTCCTCCTCCTCCTCAGAACGGGCCGCCCTCGTAGGCTGCCCCTCCCTCAACCACCCCATCCGCCGCCCCGTCGCCGCCCAGGATAGCCCGGCGGCTGACCTCCTCAAGGAAGTCGCCTCGCTCACGCGGGCCCGCCGCCAGCGCTCACGGAGCCCTTCGCCCGCGAGCTCGCGACAGCGTGATAATGAGCCCGGGCGTCGCGACCCCCGACATCGGGCGAGATGAACAAGTCCCCCCTTGAAAGGGAACAACAACGCCATCCGCGACCACGCCGACACGGCGCCCGTCGCCACCGTCGCCCGAAGAGCTTCGCTCTACTAGAGCTCATCGTCGGCCGCGCCCATCGTGCTAAATCATCTCCGAGGCACGACGAGCCCGACGCTCATCGACACCGAGCCTTCGCCCCGCCGGCAACAGCGCCGAGGAGCTCACGGCCTCCGGGCCCAAGCTCGCTGGCCGCCGAGCCGAGCCCCTCCAAGGTCCCTGGGCGCTCCCAGGTAGTCTCCGCCGGCCCCCACCGTGGAGGAGAGCTCGGTAAACGCGACTGAGTGCTGCTGTCACCACAACAACGAAGACGAAGAAGCTTACCCGGGGCCACCCTCTCTTTCGACCTCCTTCTTCCGGCGCCGCCGGGCGTGTGCTCTCCGCCAAGGATCGAGAATGACCGCCACGGGCACGGGCCGCGCAGTGTCGGACAGCGCCGGCCTACCAGCGCCGCCACGGGCATTAACGTGTCCGAGGGCTCGCCAAGCTCGACGGACGCCGCCCGGCCGTTGGGTGATGACGCAGGGTTTCTCTGCTGCATTGGCTCGATTCTCGTTAATCGAGCACTGGGCTCGCTGACGAGTTCGGGCTTCGCTGCGACGAAGCGCGCGCAGATCCCGAGGGCAACGTCTCACTGGGAGAAGGCTTGACCCGGCGCGATTACTCTAACTCGAGCACGAGTCTGCCGAGCAAACCACTCACACGCTACAAAATGGCAGAGCCCATACACAACAAACACACCACCACCACCGCCGTCGCCGGACAGCTTCAGGAGCGTCAGGCCCCCTCATCCCGTCTGGTCACCAACTCGGTGGGAGAACTCCACCGGTGTCATCATCAAGATTGCGGCGTTCATCAGCACTCAAACGGGGCCTTGTCCCCCCGTCATCTCCCATGCGGAGAGCTCGGCGCTGAAGCGGCACCACCGCCTGGCACATGGAGCCGGCCTCGGTGATGCGGTTCATCGCTCAACCCGGCGTCACGCCAGCCGCCTGATCTTGGCCCGCGGCGCCGCCACGCCCGCCGCCGCGCGGCGGAAAGGTTCTCCGCCACGCCGCTCCTCGTCGAAAGTGCGACCGTGTACGCGGGAGAGGGGAAGGGATTCGCCGTTCTTCAGGTAGAACCACTCCCTCCACCGGTAGCACGCGGTTGGGAAGTCGCATCATCGGAAGGTCTCGCGGACCTTCCCCACGGAAACCCGGTGGCACGCGAGGCGATGGGGCTTCTGTCCGCCATGCAAGCCAAACATTGGGCTGATCTTGGCGAAGACGTAATGCTTAAAGAGCTCCCGATTGGGAGGGATTCTCAACCGACGCCGTGAGCATAAGCGGTCGAGAGGGCAAGACCTCCCATTCGGTCCGGATCTTTGAGCTCGAAGCCCCGATATGTGATCAGCCCGGAAGATGTCGGCTGGCGGGCATGCGGCACCGCTCATGGAACGCTGACGAACGAGACGACGCAGCCCGGCGCGGGTCGGGCTCGCAAGTGCCGCGGGATGATCCACTCTTCCGCTCCGTCCGCGGAACGCGCAGCTCACCGCGGGCCGCACTGCTTCGGTCAGTCCTCCGCCGCCAACGAACACCGCCAGAGCCCATCTTGCGCCGAAGGACCGCTGGCGATGTAAGGGAGGCGGAAGATCGAATCTATGCACCACCACCCGCCGGATTTCTCTTCTTCTTCTTCTTAACTGAAGAGGGAGGCGGGTGGAAAAGATGAGCCCACCCTCCATCTCTTGCCATTTATAGGGCTTCGCCCATGACGGAGGGAGAGGGCCCGCCACGCGCCACGCCGGGCCAGCGAACCGACCGCGAGATCACCGCTGCGTGACACCACCGGGCGGAAGCCGAAGTGACGCTTCATCAATGGGGACACTCCCCAACTGTGTGAAAATCTCAACGGTAAGATCCCAAATGCGACCTATTTCTTACCCGGTGAGCAAAAATCCCAGAGCTGAGCTAACGGCCCGATCGGCCGAGGCGTCGGGGAGAGAGTCCCGCGGCGCGAGCTCGCGAACCCTGGTCCGAACGCGAGCTCGGCCCGAGAGCCCGAACGCCCCAGAGGGCGCCGCGAGCAAGGAGCGCCCACGGAAGCAACCCCGGCGGTCCGGTACTCGAGCTCCCGAGCAGCTCGGGGGCTTCGTCGCGAGCGGCGAGCGCCAGAGTCGAGCTCGAGCTCTCGGGGCCGAGAATCCATCCACCACCCGACCCGAACGAACAAGCTCACAGCTGCTCGCCTCGCCTGAGCCATCCGATGGCGAGCGGTGTGGTGCGGCGGTAAAAAAGCGGCGAAAGCGGTAACCGCAACGACCAACGGTAATTTTCAAAGACCGGATACTAATCGCCGGTTCTTACCGTAGACGAAAGCACCGCGCTGCTAGTCGGGGGTCCGAACGATCAAGAAAGCCCGAGCCTACTCGAGCACTACTCCCTCCTAGGTTCAAAGGCCGGCCCACGGGGGGTTGACGGCCGCCCGGGAACACCACTGGCGGCGCTAAAGCGGAGTCAGCGGCTCTCCGGACTCACTGAATGAGCTCGGGGGCTACCGCCTAAGCGCGTTCGGGTCGCCAAAGGAGGCGAAAAAGACGACCTTAGGTTGTCCTCTACGATGAGGAGACTTCGAGTCCTCGAGCTCTCCCGAACGAGCTTCGGAACCGTAAAGGTCGCGCCTTTGGAACACGAGGTCGGGTCCACTAGCCGACCACACCGAATGAGCTCGAGCTCGACCTCCCCTGAACTACCCGCTATCAACACCGAGCGCCGATTTCGCCAACGAGGCAAAATCGAGTCCGAGCTCACCACTCCTCTTACCGCCCGCCGCAGAAAATGAAAAACGAACAAACGATAATCTCTCTAAAAAGTCTCCACGCGAACCTCTCGTTCCCCGTGGAGCCTCGAGTTCTACACCGCGGCGGTGTGCTCGAGCACACCCACGGGGATGATCGGACATCCCCGAGACAAAACCTAGGCAGAGGGAGAGACGGGGGGCTGCTCTGCGTGCGAGTCGAACGACGAAAAGCTGACGAGCTAAGCACGGCGCGCCTCTCGCCCAATGAGCTCAAGGCCTCACGCGTCTAGCTACGATCGAGATCTCCCGACCGCGAGACAAAATCAACATTGAGCACTCGAAATAACGAGGGGCATCCCAAAGGTGAACTAAACCCTTCTGAGCGCATTCATCGCTTACATATACATATGTATATACATATAGGTATGTGTACATAACCCGAGCAGAGACCACGAGGGGCATCCCAAAAGCACAAGAAAAGTCCTAGCTACGGCGACCTGTGGCAATGGCGACGCCCACCATGACAACACCAAGCTCACAAGCCCGCGGTCGGGAGCGCCCTTGCGCCCTTGTCGAAGCCGGCTTCGGTGACGAAGACCTCGCCAGGAGCCGACCCGAAGCCACCGCCGCCGCAGAAGTCCAACGGGCTACTCCTCCGCGAGGGCGCCGACGCCGACATTCGCCACCACCTCCTCCGCGGTGGCCTCGAACTCTTCGACGTCGTGGCGTAGGTCGCCAGAGTCTCCCCGCGTCGAGAACCCCCGGACTCGTCAAAGTCGGCACGCTGTTTACCGCGCCATCGCCAGCAGGCCAGAACCGCCCGCCCGACCCGCCACGGGCGGCAACCACGAGCCGCTCCGCCGTGATCCGCCTTCAGCGACTCACGAAAACACTTTCGGAGGGCCGCAATAACGAGTGTCGACGAAGATAGGCGGGAAGATGGACGCCCACTGCGCAAACCGGCTCCACAAGCGCGTGGATGCGCCGCGCCGCGAAGCTCCGGCTCCAAAGTGGTTGATAAGCGCCGCCCCGTCCCATGACCCCGGCGCAGCCCGCCCGGCCGAGACGGAGCTGGCCGTCGTCGCGCCCCCGAGAGCGGAGGGAGGCGGCGCCGAGGCGGGGGGGAGGCATGGCCCCGGCGGCGCTCGCCGATGACACGCCCTCCTCCCCGGGCCGCCCGTGTCCGAAGACCCCACACCTCCATCTCTAAGGCAAAGAGGCCTCGAAGGAAAGAAGAAGGACGCGGAGGAAGAAGACGGATGCCACCTCTCGCGACTCGAGTCCCCGACTTATAACCGGGAGATGATGGTTCGCCTCCCACACGTGGGAGACGCCCAACAGACTCCCCCACGATCTCCACCCACGACGCACGATCCACGAGGAGCGCCGCCAACGGCAACGACGCACGAAGACCCACCATAACTACGGCCACTCGCAGGGGTGCACGAGTGCCCGCATTAACCACCGACGAATAAGGCGGCGTTAGGACGCTCGATTCGAGAAACCGTGAACAGGCCCCTCGTGAGCTCTCTAGAAGAGCTCACCCTCGACATGGGTCCTTTGGCCCCTTCCGACGGACTCTCGCCCCGCTAGAGCTTCCAAGCTCTTCGAGGGATCTCACCACACCTCCGTGCTGCCCGAGCTCCCCAACAATGAGCTCGCGCGGAGGAGTCCCGAAGAGCTCGGCCGGGTCCGCGGATACGAGGGTTGGCCACCAACTCTCCGACATAGCCGACCACGCCTGACGACGAATCACTATAGCCACGCGGGGCTCTGAGGAGACGGGAGGAGGTCGGTCAATCCTACCATCGTACCCCACAACTCCAACAGAGGCCGACGGGCACATGCCCGCATCGAACCTCCATGCGCGGCATGGGCGACCCCCATGCCGACAAGACGTTTCCAACTCCGATTGAGACAAGCTCCGGCTTTTTTTACGCCACGGCAAAGCGCGAGAGCTCGACGCAACGGTCGAAACGTCGGGGTCCGAGGCACCCGGGAGCTCGTGGGCACGAGCCCACCCGCCGCAGTGGCTTCCCGAAGATCGAGCTCAACTCAAGAGCTCCTCGGGCCGTCCCGACAACAACAAGAGCCGGGAGCACCGGCGGAGGCGGCATCGACGCGGCCACACCCCGAGCTCTCAAAAGAGCTCGGGGGCTTCTACTTGTGCGGCGTCAGTAGGCGGGGGCTCTGGCGACTCGAGCTGGCCTCCATGAGGGACCACGGAAGTCGGGCCCTCGGGACCCGAGGTCGATCCACTAGCCGATCGTCGAGCGAGTTGACGAACTCGGACCTCACAACCATCCGACCAGACTCACCGCCGAGCACTCGGTCTCGGCCCAACGAGGCTAGATCGGGTTCGAGCTCACCATCTTCGCACTACGAAAAGACAGAGCGGGTCGATGCTCCCACAAGCAATACAAAAAGCCTCCGCAAAGAGCTCACAGCTCTCCGCGGGCCTCGGGGGCTACACCCGCGGGTGCCGCGCGCGCACCCACGACCAAAAATTCCCCCAACTCAAGGCACGGCGTCAGGGAGAGACACGTCTCTCCCAAACGCTCGGGGCTACGTGGGGATCGATATTCGGGACACTCGGAATGAGCTCCCCCGGTCAAACGTCGACAAGATGGCGCGGCTCTAAGAGCCCCCGCCTCCCGGCTCGCAAAGATGTCATGTTGCCCTCCGAAGAGCTCCGCGCCACGGACGGGCTCCCTCCCATGGCCGAGTGTGCGTATCACGAGCTCTCCGTGCGGGACCCGTTCCCGCCACGACCGAGCTCTCCCTGAAACAAACTCCCCCATCCGCACAGCGAACACTCTTCCAAGGACCTCTTCCGCCTCGCCCGAAACTCGAGCTTCAATCCGAATCGCACCTTGCGGAGGAGCTCTCCCGTCTTCCGCCTGGCCGCCGCAGTGCAGGGCTGGCCAACCACTCCCGACGGCGAGCACCGTAGCCACGCGGCGCTACGGCCAGAGGAGGTCTTTTCCATCACGGCGCCATACCCCATCGACTCCAACAGCGCCGCCACAGCACCCTCAAGTACGGTCGACGTGCGCAAGCCCCATCCACGGTATGGCCATGCACATGTCGACGGAATCATTTCTGCCGCGATTGGGGACGGCACGGCCGAACCGCCGCCCGCCCCTCGATTGGCGTGTCACAGCGGCGACCAATTTCAACATCCAAGGCCGCCAAGAGCTCGGAGACGACTCCCGCCCGACCAAAGAGCTCGTCCGAGAGCTCCCCCGCCGTACCCCGTCGCATCCAACAACTCTACTACAGTCCCTGATGGGTGCGTGCGGAGCGCATCTCGGCGTCAATGGCATGGCCGCCCCTCCCATACCGAAGAGACGGCTTCCAACTACGATTAAAGACAGAGCGGCGCCCCGACCGCCGTCCGACCAGATTCCCGCGCATGACGACAAAATTTATTTCAACATCCGAAGCTACCAAGAGCTCGAAGAGAGCTCCCTCAATCGACGAGCTCGTTCGGAGAGCTCTTTCACCTACCCGCCACTTCATGGCTCCTCATCCCATCCGTCCTCCCTCTCAACCCGAAGAGCTTGTATGTCCTGCCCCTTGCTACTATAAAAGGAGGGGCAGGGTTCTCAAGGGGAGGACGGGTTCCAAAAAAGACGAGACGCAACCAAGTCCCCCCCGAAACCAACACCCTCATACACACCCGATATTGGCACTCGCCTCAATCACGAAGACTTGGGAGTCCGCTCCTCTCTCGATCCGCTTGTATGCGCTCCCGGCACGCAGCGGCGTTTGAGCTCGGATAGTGATCACACCGGACTAGGGAGCCCGATTTTGCCCGGAACCGATATAAACATTGTGTCATTGTCTCTAGAGCTAGGCCATTCGAGTGCGCACTGGCGATCCAATTATCAGGACGGTGGTCGCCGCGATATCAGACCACGACACGTCTGCTGAGCGTGACAATACAAATCTACTGAGAAGTAATCCAACGACTGCGACAGGGATCCAACAAGTAATCCATCCAGTGACATGCCATGGCTGGAAGAATGTTATGAGATATGACGATTCCTACGTCTATTAATGCCAATTATATATAGGGTGACTACAGCAGGAGCTGCTATACCAAAACAGCTACGATGATGTAAATTTTTAAACAGTATAGATGCGTTAATTTTCTGATAAGATGTCATTGTTTCGTTAGCTACCTGCGGCGCACTATTATTGTGCCAGTTTTCTGTCCATCATGCACCTCTATATCATGGACATGTGTCGCGCACCCATCAGCCTCTCTGAGGATCACTACCAAACAATTGGCAAAGTTAAAGTCGAAAATAAAACTTAGAAAATAGTAAATTTTATTTAACATAGGCTACCACTGGCAAGTTGCGGCTGCTAATGCAGTTGGCAAGATTTGATCCCGTGACCTTCTCATGCGTCTTCCCCACTCCACTGCATTGTCTTTCGGGCCTAATTCCCTCTTTCTTCCCCCACATACTCCCTCCGGATTGGTATTAGAAGTCGTTTTGGATAAGGTTTTGGTCAAACATCGGGAATATAAATTATTAATAACTTTTAAGTTGTTGAGTTTGTAAATGTAAAAATTATATGAGTAGATTTGTCTTTAAAAATATTTTAATAAAAGTATACATATATCACATCTCCATAAATAATTTTATAATAATAAGAGGTCAAAGTTGTGTTTTGGAGACCGTGTCATTGTCCTAAACGACTTCTAATACCATCTCGGAGGGAGTATATACAAAACTGAGTGTAAATTGCTTATTTGATGCCTTAAATGAGCTCAAATCGAGAAAGTTGTCCTCTACAAAGTATATCACTTTTGAGATCTATAATTTTTATTTAGCAAATTTTAAGGTCCAAGGACGTTTTAAATTTGAGATATTCAAATGTAGTTTTGCATGATGAGATGATTTCGAATAAAAAAGTTACCAACTCAAAAGTTTTGTAGCTTTTAGAGATCTACATATTTCATTTAGGAAGTCTCTCTATCCGGTTGTTTGAAAAAAATCAAATTTTTCATTTTTGAAATTCAAACATAGCTTTGCATACCATGGATCATTTCAAATCAAAATGTAGCCAACTACAAAGTTTAGTAACTTCTCAACATCTACAAAGTTTATTTTGGTCATTTGTTCATCCAACATAATGGTAGTAACACTGTACGCAAAATCTTATTAATCTCTCTTCTAGTTTTAGGAAACTATGAGAGGATATGAGAAAGATATGGATTTTGTGAACAACGTCATTATAATTTTGTCAAATGAAGAAATGACCAAAATAAACTTTATAGATCTTGAGAAGTTATGAAACTTTGTAGTTGAAAAAGTTTTATTTGAACTCATTTAGGGACCCAAAAAGTGTTTTTGAAAAACTGATTTGCCGAAAAAAAAAAAAGCACACGACAAAATGCATCTTTGCCGAAAGTGCCGAGAAAAAGTACTCGACAAAGATGTATTTTGCCATGTGCGAGAAAAAAAGCACTCGACAAAGATGCATTTTGTTGTGTGCTAGAAAAACACAAGGCAAAGCCATCATTGCCGAAAGTGTTTTTTTTCTTTAAAGTTGATTTTACTTTGCCGAGTGCCCGGTAAAATATACTCAAAGCAAAGGTTCGAGCACTCTGCGAAAAAGCAAGATTCCGGTAGTGGATCGTGGAGCCCATCACGAAGAAGCGGTAGAACGCCGCATTTACTTCGACCCCAACATGGATCCAACTTATGACCTGCTTAGGTGGAAGAACAAGCAAGAGTTCCCAAGGTATGTGTAACATGCACAATGATGTTCCAAGGAACCAAGAGTGGGAGGTCACCCTAGGGCAGCCCTTAGTGCCGCCATCACCTAGGTTAGCGCCGCCCAGCGCCGCCCTCACCACCACCGCCGTCGTCCAAGTTGCGTTATCGAGTCTTACTAGATTAGGAAATATTTACTAGATTGAGTTTGCTTTGTTAGTAAGGAGAATCCAAATCCTACAAGGATCTCCAAGTTTTTAGGGGCTAAGTCTCCTAGGACTATAAATATGAGGGGCCATGTAATTTTTAAAACTTTAAGAAAGAAATTGTCGAAGGACTCGACCTAAGATCTCAAGCTCTTATGCTCTATGTCTCTCATATCCTGTACTCCCTAACCCTAGATGCCATCTCCGGTACTGCCGCTGCCCACGCCTCAGCCTAGCGCCCGCCTTCTCCCCCACGCCGCACGCGTATGCCTCCCCCGCCGCCCTAAAAATCCTAGCCAATATCTCCATCACGTTGATCACGCCCCCGATGAGGGCCCCCCCCCCGGCATGTCCCTTATAGTAAGAGCGTGAAGAAAAAAGGCTCATTAGCATGGATTATATGGTCCCTTTCAATGCATCTTCTCAATTATTTGGAACGAGGAAGTTTGCCATGAATACTACTACTAGGCTCAATGGGAAAATAAATGGCTAGACTCCCAAGCCTTGAAAATCAAATACCCAAATTCATTTAATATAGTGCGCAAGAAACAAGCAAGAGTAACTGATGTACTTAATTGGACCCCTCTCAATGTGTAGAAGGGCAGTTGTTGGGTTCTAGCTTTGATTTTTATAACTTTCATCCCAAACTTTGAAGTTGTAAGACATTCAAAATAACCCCGAAAAAAGACAGCGTCAAGAAGAGATCATGAGGATGGCTTCGCGAAGATCGACTTCGCAAAAGAAATAAGAAAAGCAAAGACAAAAGCTCAAGATGTCAAGCTTCAAGAGAAGTTGAGAATATTAACTTCGCTGAGGATTGCAAGAAAGAACTAAAAAGACAGAAGATTAGAGCAAAGACAAAGAGAACAACTTCAAGTAGGGAAGATTAGAATATGTACATTCAGATGAGAACTTATGTAATTTTTGTGTTATTACGAAGTCAGGGGGCCCCTATAAATACCCTCCGACATCCTTTGTAAATGTCATGTTGAATAGACACTTTGTAAACCATATCATCATCAATAAAGTGTTGGCTTATCATTCACCCAACAACAAGATTCTCCGCATACCCAAAAAAGCTTGACGTTTAGGACAAGGTTTGGGTTAAACATTGGGAATATAAATTATCAATAACTTTTATGTTGATGAGTTTTCAAATATGAAACCTATATGAATAGATTTGTCTTAAAAAATACTTTCATAAAAGTATACATATATCACTCTTCGATAACTATTTTTATAATAGCAAGAGGTTAAAGTTGTATTTTGGAGACCGTGGTCGATGTGCTAAACGTCAAGCTTTTTGGGTATAGAGGGAGTAGTTGGGAACAAAATATTGGAATGGCAAAGTGTAGCTGCTAGAGTTGCTTTTATTAACTTAAATGAGGATTGGGGTATTTTTTTATCTGGAAGTTAAATAGTAATGGCTTGTTTTCTATTAAATCTATGTACAAATATCTTGTCAATAGCACGATTAAAGTTACCAGAAAATTTGGCATGTGAAAAGTGCCTGAGATTAAGAGTTTTCTTTTGGGTGTGTGTGTGTGTGGGGGGGTGGAGGGGAGAATACTGACAAAACACAATCTTCTTGTTGTTTTTGTCCAGACATGAAACCATCCGGCACTTGTTTTTTGATTAGACATTATGGTAGTTTTCTTTGGTGTGCATTTTAAAAGACATTATATTATGCTAGTTTTCTTTGGCGTGCTGCGTTTATTTTTTGGCATTAATCCACCAAGGAACACGAACCATCTTTCCAATAGTTGGTGAAACCTAGGATTTTCCAAACATAACGATCTTTTTTCATTGGGGCTGCAACGGTTTTGCTAGGCAATATGGATCACAATAAATTACGTGGTTTTTTATAAAGGTCACTCAAAACATTTTTACATGTTCTTTTCAGGAGGACACATTGGTTACGGTTCTGGGCTATATTGCAGCACTTTGGTTTGGATGATGGCAAGGAACAAATTCATGACTCTTGCAAAACACGTAAAAAATGATATTGTAAGTCTAACTTTATTTACGGTGACTTCTAGAATCGAGAGTCACGGAGTTCTTGGCATCACATGGATGGTCCTTTATTTACGGTCGCAAACATTAGTTCTAAACCTGTAAGAAGTTTGGACTAATGCTTCTTCCTAGAAAAAGGCTGAAGCCGGAGGTTTTCCTTAATCCATATTTTTAATAATTCGGCAGCTGTTATATCCGATCAGGCCCTTATTTCAAGTTTCCAACTCATGAGGCTGGCAGGCGGCCCTCGTTTACCGAGAGAGGGGGCCCGGCGTCAGCAGTCGGCACATCGGCCTCTGCATGACAAGGCCCATGGTGAACCGTCGGCCGGTTCGCGCGCATCGCGGCAGCCAAGATGGCAGTGGCCTGCTCCTGCACCTCCCTCCATGCCTCCCGGACATGGCGCTCCTCGGTGAGCGAGTTGCCAATCGCACAGCGAAGAACATAGATGCCGCCGACCACGGCCGAGCTCATGTACACGCGGCCCGTGGCGTTCACCGCCTCGAGGAGACTTCGGTTGAGCTCATTGCTAGCTGCAGCTGCTGCGTCGTCGTCGTCGACCACACCAGCGCGCAGCCGGAAGCACACCAGCGCGAACTGCCTCGGCACGGGCACCTCGAACCGCGCGTCGCCGCGCACCATGGCCTCGAACGCGACGGCCATGCGCACGTGGCCGCGCACGAAGCCGCGCAGGCCCTCCACGCCGTGGCACCGGAGCACGAGCCACAGCTTTAGCGCGCGGAACCGGCGGCTCAGCGGGACCTGCCAGTCCTTGTAGTCCACCACGCCGCCGGCGCTGTCCTGCGCCGACTCCGACGATGATGGCTCCTTGAGGATCACGTCGTGCTCCGTGCCGAGCGCGCGCCGTCAGCGCCCCGGGCCACCGCACCCAGAGCGCGCAGCAGTCCATGTTTGCGAGGAGCCACTTGTGCGGGTTGGTGCTGAACGAGTCCACGTCCTCGACGCCCGCGATGGCGTCGCGGAACTCGGGGCACACGCACGCCGCGCCGGCGTACGCCGCGTCCACGTGCACCCACACGCCATGACCCGCCACGGCGGCGCACAGCTCGCGGAGAGGGTCGACCGCACCCGTCGGAGTGGTCCCCACAGTCGCGCACAGAAACAGAGGGATCATGCCCGCTGCCTCGTCGGCGCGCACCGCCGCGGCTAGCGCACCGGGAGAGAGCGAAGGCGGTCTCCATCAACGCCGGTATCTCACGGCAGTTTGCGCGGCGAACGCCGGCAATGCGCGCCACCTTCTGGAACGAGAAGTGGGTCTGGTCGGAGCAGTAGACGACGAGGTCTCCCATCCGCTCCTCACCTACCTCGGCGAGCTTCAGGTCTCGAGCGGCGACGAGGGTGCAGAGCATTGCCTCGCAAGACGTCCCCAACAGAGTGCCCCCGCCGCCGCCAGAGAAAAGCAGGCTCTCCGGGAGGTGCAGCGCCTTGCCGAGCCACTCGGTCACGACGATCTCGAGCTCAGTGGCCGCCGGCGAGGAGGCCCACGTGAACGGGTTGATGTTAAGCCCGCGGCGAGGGCTTCGCCGAGGGCGCCCACGTTGCTGGCCGTTGCCGCGAAGTGCGCGAAGTGGCGGGGGCTCTGCCAGTGCGTGACGCCCGGCAGGATGAGGTCGCGGACATCACGCAGCGCTGCGGCGAGCGCGTCCGGCTCCGGCGGCCACGCCGGTGCCGTCTCGGGAAGCTGCCGGACCAGGAAGCCCGGAGCGACGTCCGACGCACCGGATACTCGTCGATGCGCATGTAGTAGTCGGCGATGAAGTCCACAACTAAGCGCCCTTGCCTGCGGAATTCGTCGGCGTCTATCGGCGGATGATGAAGCGAAGGCATGGCAATGGCGACGGGGGCAGCCAGGGTGGTGCCGTTGCCTGTGGTTGTAGTGTCAGCTCCGTTCAGGATGGTCATGGGCCTCATGGCAGAGAGCGCCTTCGCTGTGTGGGTGCTGCGACATATGGGAGGTATACATACAGAGTATTTATTCGAGCGTACAACAGTGAACCGTCGCTTACAAGAACCAGTACCAGTTCGTTGTTGAACTTATTCCCTACCGAAACCGTCAACAAACGAAATTGACAAACATGAGGGAACAATGTCATACAACTATAACAACTAATAGTTTTAATGAAAATTTGACACTACTACAGATTTGTACATCACTGCCGCCTCCATCTCGAGTCATCACCATATTAGTGGAACCAATTTCCTAAACAACCCACACTATCATAAATATCATGCATAGTAGGAGCAAGTAAGTAGTGAATAAGCAAGCATCTATCATGTAAATGGGTGTGTAGGAGGAAGGTGGAATCAAGGTATAGTCTTCAAGCAATACTATCATGCAACATACTCCCTCCGTCCCAGAATACATGAGCCAAAAGACCAATATACCCCTATTCCCATCCAAATCCAGATCCATTCTCCAACTTTACACAGGGACCAAGAGGAGGGAGGGCGACGACGATCTCGTCAACGCGCAGGCCACGCCTGCCTCGCCGGCCCTGCGCATGGCCCTCGCGCGACCTCCACTAGTTGTCGGAGGAGAAGGGGAGGGCGCCTCGCTGGTGTACGAGAAGAGGGAGGCTAGCGTGATCTCGGTGAAGGAGAAGTGCCGGAGTAGCGCCGGGCAGGGCGGGTCTAGAGCAGTACGAGGCCGGGCCGAGAAGCGCCACGCCGGGTAGGTCTAGAGCAAAGGTTGTGGGCAATATGGGGTCGGGCGGGGCGATCGTGGCCGCATCGAGCCCTTATGTCGCTGGGGCCACGGGCCGGGCGGAGGAGCGCCGGGCGGGCGAGGTCGGACCATCGTGCGCTTGGGGCGCACGGCCACGGCCGGGTGGAGAAGTGCTTGGGTGCGGCGAGGCGTTGCTCCAAAGGTGGTAGGTGGAGGCGGGCCGGGCATCCGCCTCGCTTGGGCCGGAAGGAAGGAAGGAGCCGAGGTGGAGCCGGTGGAAGACGAGGTGGGAGGGAACAAGTGGATCGAGGACGGAGCAGAGCTATGTCATAGGTCAGAGCCTAAAAATCGACCTCCTTTATGGGACAAATTTTGAATCCCTAAACGACTAGTATTCCTCGGGGACGCACTATCGAAACGAAGGCTTTGTCGAAGTTTTGGTTCTTTGCCCAAGATATTATTTCGTGCACTCGGCAAAGAGCCTCATTGAGGATTGCTAAAGAAAACACACGGCAAAAAAATACTGACAAAGAAGGCTTTGTCGAGTGCAAAAAAGGCACTCGGTAAAGTGTCAAAAAATAGCACTTCGGTAAAGAGGTTCTTTGCCGAAAGTGTTTTTTTTTCGGCACTTAGCAAAGAAGTTCTTTTAATCAGATTTTGAGGCCCTAAACGAGTTTAAATAAAAATGTTTTCAATTACAAAGTTATGCAAACGTTGTAAGTCTCTAAAAGATATGCAAAACTAGATCTCAATCTCTTAAATTTGAAATTTGAATTTTTCAAACGACCACGGATAGAAAAACTTCCTACATGAAAATTGCAGATCTCAAAAAGTTATAAAACTTTGTAGTCGACAACTTTTATATTTGAATTCGTTTAGGCCTCAAAAATTGATTTGAAAACTTTTTTGCCGAGTGTCTAAAAAAAACACTAGGCAAAGACCATCTTTGCCGAAAGTGCTATTTTTTTGACACTCGCAAATAGTATCTTTTTGCCGAGTGTCTTTTTTTAGGCACTTAGCAAAGAAGTTTTTCAAATCGGTTTTTGTGGCCCTAAACGAATTTAAATCAAAAAAAATCAACTACAAAGTTTCATAAATTTTGAGATCCACACTTTCCATCTAGGAAGTTTTTTCATCCAAGGCGGTTTTAAAAATTCAAATTTCAATCAAATCTGAAATTCAAATTTTTCGAATGACCTCGGATGGAAAAACTTCATAAATGAAAAGTGTAGATCTCAAAAAGTTTTGAATCTTTGTAAGTGACAACTTTTAATTTGAAATCATCTTATCATGCAAAAGTCCGTCAATCTCTAAATTTTGAAATTTGAATTTTACAAATGACCTCGGATGAAGAAACTTTCCGAATGAAAATTGTAGATCTCGTAAAGTTATGAAACTTTGTAGTTAGGGCCTCAAACAAGCAACTTAGACTCCGGTTCCATATAATATATGAGGAACTAATATGAAGAGAGAGGTCATGGGTTCAATTCCCGCCGGTCATTGCCGAAAGTGTTACACTGAAAGGCTTTGCCGAGTGTTTTTGACACTCGACAAAGAGCCTGATTCTGGTAGTGACGTAGGGAGTACCATATATCAATGTAGAAAGCAAAGTGCTTGTGTCATGGTTCTATACCATGGCCTAGTGAATTTGTCTGGCTTGTGCCGAAGAACGATGGCCTAACTCGATGTGACATGGCGATGTATACTGGTTTAGGCAAACGATGCCCTAGTCCAGTCTGTGGTGGTGTGAATCTGAGCTCGAATGCTCATATAGGGGCTTACAAGCAGGATGAGAGAGGAACCGAGAGGTCCCATGTCTCTATGTGTGGTATGGTGGTTGATTGAGGCAAGTGTCAATAGCAAGAGGCTGCGGAATGTTGAGCTCTCCCTCTTCCCGCCTTCCCAAGTCCCCCTTGTATAGTCTCAAGGTGGGTTACAGTGGTCTGGCACTGCTGGGAAGGAAAAGATAGAAAAAAAAAAGTACATGGCGAATCATGCCCACGTAGGGGCCACCATACCTAACACTACTACCTATCTTATTAATGGTGGCGGGCAAAATTCATTTTCCATGGCCGTTTTCACAACCGCCACGAACATAGGGTCACGGTAAATCATCAATTTTCCATGGCACTTTTCTGGGAGCCCAAAAAAACGCCACCATTAACAAAAAAAAAAAAAATTGAAAAAAAATCGCATCCAGTCCAAACGGGCCCAGATCTAGGGTCGGGCCCCACCGCCGGGCCGATCCGCCCGGCAAGACCGCCGCCGCCGGAGGGTGCCTCCCACCGCCGGATCCTCCCCTCGCCGCCCGCCCCACCGCCTAGGGCCTCGATCCGCCGCCGCCGCCTACGGCCCGCCCGCGCCGCGCGAGCCACCACCGGCCGGGCGTGCGGGCAAGATCCACCGAGGCGGCCGTGCTCCGAGGTCGCCGCCGGCCCACCCCCACCGCCCAGTGGCCTTGATCCGCCCTCGATCCGGCCGCCGCCGCCCAGGCCCGCCCCGCGCCCACGAGATCCTCCACCACCGGCGCGCGCGTGAGATCCACCGAGGCCGCCGCGCTCCGAGGACTTGTGCAGGAGAGGGAGCCGCACCACCGCCATGTGGGACTTGTGCGGGAGATCGAGGGAGAGGGAGGGAGAGAGTGTGGGAGAGGGAGCGGCTGGTGAGTAGGGAGAGGGAGTTGATGAGCTAGGGTTTCATGGGCTTATATATCTTAACATTGGAGTTGGGCTCTGATGGGCTAGGGTTTTCTTTGTCCGGCCGAACTCGACTTTATTAACCGTGACAGTTTTTTAAAAAAACGCCACGGTTAATCATTTTACCGTGGCGGTTCACGGTTAATGCAGCCATTAACCATGGTAGTTTTCAAAATAACCACCACGTAAAAATGATTTGGAAACGCCAAGCAAAATCAGTTGTGTAGTAGTGTAAGTACACGTAACTAAAGGTGTATTACTGTTGGTCGTGCGCCTTTATTGACGATGCGGGGAGTGGTTGAGCAAATCTCGCCTGTTTTGCAGAGGTTGGGCGGTGAATGAAGGTTATGGAGGCCGGGACAAGCTTCCTGAGCTATTTTGCCCATACCGGAGTGGTTGTACGACGTGTTGTGCCCGTCCTTCAGGTTCAGAAGGCGTCCCATCATGCTTTCTTGATTGTGTTTGACCGTTGTCCTTGCTGACGTTAGGGGATTCCTTTGATGACCTGGATGGAGTGGTTGCCTGGCTTCAATGTGGCACAGTGGTTCAGATGGACGGATGGCTGTCACTGTGACTACCAGGCGGTATGGTTGTCAGATCGTGAACTATGTTCACAGTGCGTCTGAGTGACTAAGCCCCATGCAGGAGTGGTTGAGCACTGTGTATTTAACTTGCGTCTCTGCCCTCGAAGAGGTCAGAGGAATAGTAGGTGGACCCTGCGAGTTGGAGGAGCTCGCTCAGGATGACCTTTGGCCAGGTCGACCTTGAGGTCGTGCGGGGCAGGGTCCAGGTCGTGACGACTCGGAGGTCGTGCGAGTCGGGGCCCTGGATCGTAGCGACACAGAGGTCGTGGTCCTTAGGTCATAGAAGCCCATAGGTCGTATGGGACAGAGCCCAGGTCATTGTGACCTGGAGGCAGTGGCGGAGCCAAAGGGGGGTCAAGGGGGTCCACCGACCCCCAAGCGCCCGCCTGTCATAGATATATAGTAGTAATAAAAATTATAAAAAAAACAAATAAAACACAAAAGCCAAACAAAGAAAAATTTGGTGCACCCCCTGAACTCATGAGCTGGATCCGCCACCGCCTCGGAGGTCGTGACGAGATGGACCCTAGGTCGTGGCGACTTAGAGGTCGCGGCGAGACGAACCCTAGGTTGGGGCGACTTAGAGGTTGTGCGGCTTGCTTTGAGACCCGAAATCCTGCGAAGTTGTGATTGAGTCCTTGAAGTCATGCGGCCGCGGTTGAGTCGTGGAGGTCGGATGGGCCCGTGGGAAATCGTAGTTGTCCCCAAAGGGTCTTGGGCTAGGCTTTTGCTGAACTTTTGTTTCGATTTCAAGGCTTATTTGGGTACCCCTAGTATTGATACCCGACAACTTGCATTCTAGTTTGCATGGCTAAATAGAATTCTATGAGATGGAGGGGACGTGGCACTACAGTTAGGTCTTTTCTAAGCACCTCTATGTAGTACTAGTCCTCCTCCTCATGCTAGTGCTCCTCCGAGCCTATTAAACGAGATATATTCCGATATGCTACCCTATAGAAATAGAGATATTCTTCACAAAGATCCAATAAAAATAAAAGGATCCAAATATACTCAAGCATAATCCTATGACGTAGATCTCATTTTTTTTTTAAAAAAAAATAAGGATACTAGTTTCATATTTTAGTTTTTGAGAACGAAAGATCCTAAAAACGTTCGAAGTTTATTTCATTTTCTAAAACAAATAGAAAAAGGAGGAAAAATTTTAGTAACCAGTTTTATGGATAAAACTGGATACACAACAAATTGAGCCTAGAAAGTCAAATCACATGTATGGCTACAAACAAGGGATAATATACAAAGGCAATGCTTAATTCGCACATAACGTTTAGTAAAAAGTATAACCTTAGATAACAAATAGTGAAAACATTGGTTTGCGAAGATTTTCCAAAATTATCGACAAGATTTACAATCATATAGCTCTCACGTTGTACCGTAAGTCCCAAGGCCCAAGGTCAAACCAAACTAATCGAAACCGATTTTTGCTTTCGGTTTGCGAAGAACCGATCGGAGAACTGAATTTGTGTCAAAAATTGGTTTCGTTAATCGAATGTCTAGGATAAGGTTCAAATCGACAACTCCCCGCACAAACGTAAGACAAAGTTATCTATAAACATTGGAGCAGAGGAAACCAGCCGTCCCTTTGATAAAGAGACGGCGGTTGTTGTCTCTCGAAGCATTGCAGGGGTGTGAAAAACAACATACTGACATGTGTTATACATGCCCTATGTTAATATAATATACTTAACACATGGCTTTGCATAAATAAAAAGTGTCTGAAATATTAATGTTAATATATTAATTTGTCGATAATTTTTTTTTTTGGGTACAATTTGTCCACAATTAAATAAGTCGGCTCACTGTCTCAACAGTCCGGCGCGTCCGGTGGTGCGGTGTTCTCTTCCAGGCGACGGAGGCGGCCGGCGAGTGCTCTCGACCAATGGAGGTGAGGTGAAGGGTGATCCTGACTAATGAATACCTTCTGACGGCGCCCTCGTTCTTTCCACCTTGTTCTTTGGCTCCGCTCATTCGTTCTATTCCTCCCCGCACTCCCCAGGCAGCGCACGCGCCCGTCCCCTGTTCGACGGAATGCCCGAGGACGGCAAGGTCGAGGGAATGGCTGCTTACCCCATCGACGGAGAGCCCAAGGACGAAGGATCGTGTCAGGACAACAGCTTCTGGCGATTATAAGCCATTGGTGCCTGCGTAGTTGCGTCCTCGACCACTACTGGCCTGGGGCTTCTGGAAGTTGTCTCCTGCCTGCGCATCAATCACCCTCGTCGACGGATGAGAGAGCGCCAAGGAATTCGTCTACTTGCCAATCATCCGTGAAGGTACCAAACGGACAGGTATGGCGGCTGTGTACACTTATTTGGTTTACTTTGCGAAATCTATCTATCTTCCCTCATCGTGTAATTTGCAAATGGGCAATCCAGTTATGTTTCGCCCAATTTCAAGTCTTGTGGTGCCGTGGTAGGACAACTTTTGGGTCCAGTTGATGCTAATAATGGTCTGACATGAAAGGGCCGCTACCTGACTTGGTTAGGTGATTGAGTAGCACTGCTCCTGTCCTGAGCTCGAATCCCCTCATCTATCCCACGCTGAAGCACAGGTGTAAGGTCCGGTCCAGATTGTGGTTGTTTTCACATGGGCTATGGTGCTAGTATGGGTAGGACAAGGGGTTTGGAAGTTCAGTCGACCTGCGTTGTGTGAATTCGCCTTAATGCAGTGCCCAATTGCCCTGTGCTGTCTTACCCCGCAGCTCAAGTTTTTATGGTTTGAATTTTGGTTGGCAACGAATTTTCATGATGGCTCCCTTTATACTTCCTCGATTGCAGTAGGCTCCAAGAGTAATTACATGTCTCCTTCGCGCTATTAATCCGGAGAAATTATGTGTCGCTGCATTTTGTGGGGTCATGCAGGGATAGTTGACCCTGAAGCGCTGAACTGGAGCTACCGAAAGCTCTACCAGGGTTGTCTCTCTGCCACAGGCACCCAGCTAAGCTGCACCTCCTCCTAGGCTCCTACTGTCCGCAACTCTGCATCCTGAATCACCAAAGCCAGTGCCGTATCAGGGGAATGGAATAGGATCAGGCATCTGATTCGAGCTTCGATCTATGTAGGTGCTCTGATTCCTTCTGCAAATATATCTTCCTATTGGCTTCCCTGATTGAATTTCTCGCTCATGATGTTGAATTGTTTTTCAGGTTTCTCAGTAAGTGCCAAGAATTATTGTACCTACTCAAGGTACTTGCATCATGATAAGCCAAAGTGTCATTTGATACGCCTGTTGCTCTTGCTCTGCTCTGACCGCCGGCACAGGTATTTGTACGCAACTTATTTTTCTGTCGCTACATAAATGTGTATCCTCTGATATGCATGCTCTTTGTGGCTCATAATCATGTGGCATGAAATTGCTTAAGGACCGACATCCATTCCAAATTACATCTTTTTGTTTTCCTATGGCATGTTCTCGAAAAAAAAATGCACAGGACTAATTTTTTCCAGTGAGTTCCTATATACTATCCAGTAGCTCACCTTAGTTCGTAATTTCAGAACTTTACATCCATTTTATAATTCAAGAACTGAAAAATAATATTGCTTGTATTATCACATCAACCATATTAGTTTAAGGTGGCAAAACTCACATAATCATTCGCTTTTGCAATTTTATCCACAGGGGTTTGGCACGGGAGCCTTCCAAATATGGCTGGAATTGGGGGTGCTTTAGCATCTGGACTGTTAACGGTTGCAGGAAATAAGCTTGGCTCACTGATATCCTGTGAGTTTGCTTCCATTACTGGTTTAAAAAAGGATCTCTCAGAGCTCCAGGATATACATACAAGGATTGTGAGCTGGCTGTCTGTGGTTCGTGGCAGAACAATAGGCCATGAAGCATCTGGTCGAGGGGTGATGAAATTGAGAAGTCTTGCTAATGAGATTTATGATTTAGTTGATGATGTCTACATTGAAGATGAGAAATACAAGGTAAATAGCGACGCTGATAAGGCTGCTATAACTGACAACTTTTCTGCAAAACCGGAGTTGCTTCCGTTCCGGCTACACAAGGTGGCCCATAAGATAGATGAAATCAAGACGACATTTGATACAATTGTGAAGGATACACAACACAATTTACATGTGGATCAACCAGTTCAAAGCAGAAACAAGGAAACATCAGATCAGTCTTTCTTGAGTAATGTTGAAGACTTAAAAATACCATCAAGGGATCATGTGAAGGACAAAATCATATCTAAGCTTGTACAATCTGACAAAGAAGAATGTAATCATATAGTTTCTATTGTTGGGCTTGGTGGTTCTGGCAAGACTACTTTAGCCCAACATATCTGCCATGATGACAAGATAAAGGAACACTTCACAAATACAATATTCTGGGTCCATGTATCGCAAGATTTTTGCAAAGATAAACTCATTGGGAAGCTATTTGAAGCCGTCTGCTCAGCAAAACTCTGGTGTCCATGCCCAACAGCAAATGCTCCATGCAATTTCAACCAAATTGAGTGGAAAGGAGTTTCTTCTTGTCTTGGATGATGCTTGGCACGAGGATGGACAAGAGTGGGAGGATTTCATGGTTCTCCTAAATAATGGTGCCAATGGAAGCAAGATTCTTCTAACTACTGCAACCAAAGTGTTGCAGAAGCTGTGAAATCGGAGGATGTATTCAAATTGCCATTCTTCTTAGAGGATGAGAGCTGGAGCTTCTTTCTAAACAGTTGTGGTTGGGTGGAACAAGATTTAGACCCTTCTTATATTCAGATTGGAAAAGATATTGTGAAGAAATGTGGTGGGGTGCCGCTAGCAATAAAAACTCTTGCATCTATTCTCCATGAAAAGAGGACAATAGATACTTGGAGAGCCATAAGAGAGAATAATCTATGGGAAGAAGAGAATATAGAAGGCACAGTGTTTGCTTCCTTGACACTGAGCTATATTTACTTGAAAGATCATCTAAAAGAGTGCTTCACATTTTGCTCCATATTCCCAAAAGGCTACAAAATCAATAAAGACTACTTGATTGAACAATGGATTGCCCATGGATTCATCAAGCTGAAGAATGAAGAGCTGGCACATGATATTGGAAATGAATACTTTGATGCCCTTATGAAAGCTGGATTTCTTCAATGACTGTATGAAACTTGGCCTCAAGAAAGTATAGTATGCGAGATGCATGGCCTGATTCATGATCTTACTCGTTATATTTTACAGTTTGAATCGATGGAATCTCTACCGAAGAACATGACTACACATAACTGGTCACAAAAATGCAGATATTTGTCTTTGATGTCTTGCAGTGAGAAGGTTGAGGGCAGAATATTTGACAAACTCCGTGCTGTATATGTCTCTGGAGGCAACCCGTCATTTGATAACCATGAGATTTGCTATATCCGCAGTGTTGTTCTAGACTATGGAGTTGATACAGTATTTCCACAATTCATACTGAAGTTCGAACATGTTGGATATCTTGAAATCCATCATCTTAGTTGCACAGAACTTCCAGAGGCTCTATCAGGCTGTTGGAACCTGCAGTCACTCCATTTTATTAGTTGCAAAGGTTTTGTGGTGTTACCTAAGTCTATTGGCAAGCTTAAGAAGTTAAGAACTCTAGAGTTGAATGATATTGCCGATCTTGAGAGTTTACCTGAGTCCATTGGTGATTGTCAAGGTCTTCAGTTCTTACAACTAAATTACTGTCGAAAGCTCAGAGACATACCTAGCTCCATGGGTAGACTGGGGAACCTAAGGGTTCTTCTTATTATCAGTTGTTCATCTTTGCAACTTCCTTCAGAATTCAATGGTGAGTTTAGCAACTTACAGACAGTCAACTTACATGGTTGTTGGGGTCTGCAAGACCTACCACGCACATTTGCCTGCCCGATGCTTCGTACTCTCCACCTTTCAGAAACCAAACTGACTGTACTGCCCCAATGGGTTACATCGATTTGTACTCTAGAGTGTATATACCTTCAAAACTGCAAGGAGCTAGTGGAATTGCCTAAAGGTATATCTAACTTAAAAATCTTACAGTTTTGAATGTAGAGGGTTGTGGAAAACTACAATGCATGCCATCAGGATTTGGTCAGCTGACCCTGTTAAAACATTTGGGCCTCTTTGCTGTTGGCTGTGGTGGAGATGATGCAAGAATCTCAGAGCTTGAAAATCTTGATATGATAAGTGGACGTATGGAAATTACCAACCTTAAATACCTGAAGGATCCAAGTGAGGCAGAAAAGGCCATGTTGAAGCGGAAGAATATATGGAGTTTGGAGTTGACCTGGTCTTCAAGTCAAACCGAAGAAGAGATAGTATCAGATGCGAACAAGATCAGACTGTGCTTAATGCTCTTGAATCACCATCACAAATTGAAAGTCAAACGGAAGAAGAGAGAGTATCAGATGTGGAACAAGATCAGGCTGTGCCTAATGCTCTTGAACCACCATCACAAATTAGAAGTCAAATGGAAGAGGAGATAGTATCAGATGTGGAACAAGATCAGCATGTGCTTAATGCTCTTGAACCACCATCACAAATTGGGAACCTGAAAATCTGTGGTTACAGAGGCTCCATTTTGCCAAGTTGGATGACGAAGCTAAATGATTCTTCTTTCTATGCTGGCATAGTGTTCAAGCAGGCCAGTTTATGTCAATTCCTTTGTCTGACAAAAATGACACTAGAAGAATTTCCTAACTTGAAGTATATACGGGGACTTCAGGAGTTTCATTCGCTAAAGTCCCTCTCTCTGGTTAAATTGGCTAACTTAGAGGAGCTGTGGACTACAACAAGCAGTTTTCAAATTCAGGGGGAAGAATCAGAAGCAAAATACTGTTTTCCTGTCCTGTCTGAAGTTCACACATTACAGGCTGCCCAAAATTGAGTGTGAAACCCTACTTCCCACCATCATTGGTGTCATTGTCTTTTGAAGAAAGCAACGAGCAGCTGCTATCCACAGGTAGCTTGTCCCATGCACTTCCTCCAGCTGCCAATGAATCTTCGTCATCGATCAATGTACATTCAGCAGCGCCTTGCCTCAAGGAACTACGAGTAAGAAAAATGACAGGATCATCATCTAATTGGGAATTCCTGCAGGGCCACACGGAGCTAGAAACCTTGCATATTGAATGCTGCAATGATCTGAGAGAATTACCTGATAACATTCGAAACCTCACCTCCCTGAGGGTGTTGTGCATACAAGTATGCCAGACCCTTACAATGCTTCCCGAGTGGCTAGGCGAACTGCGTTCTTTGCAATTCCTGTTTGTCTTCATGACACCGATGCTTGGCAGCCTCCCAGAATCGACAAAGCACCTTACGTCCCTTACCTCATTGCAAATTTGTCGTTGGGACGAGATGAAGAAGAGCTGCCTGACGTGATTCAGCACCTCACCTCCCTTGAAGTGCTCAACTTGGTACTATGTGATGGTCTGACTGTGCTGCCGGAGTGGATAGGACAGCTCTCAGCACTTCGTACTCTGAAGATCCAGTATTGTCCTGGCCTTGAGTGCCTGCCCAAGTCCTTCCAGCAGCTTACTGCTCTCCGTGAATTGCAGATCGCTGGCTGCCCTGACTTGTTTAGTCGTTACAAGCAAGGAGTTGGCCCGGACTGGCAACTGATCTCTCACATTCCAAATATTCGCATATATTAGGACGCTGAAAGTCAGACACCCGAACGTTGCAGCATTCATTCTAACCATTGGTATTGTTCTACCCACTACTTTTTTGAGTTGTTCTTTGTGTTTTGTGCTGATTGATCTTGTGTCACCCTTTGTTTCCTGCGCTATTTCCAGAGTGTGTTACTTCACGGTCCTCCCTGATGGCTGGCAGTAGAGCAAGGTCGTACATGTCCTCTGCAATTACACATCTGTGTTATTTATATAACAGTGCTCTTCAGCCTGATGGAATCCCATTCGTGTCTGCTGCAACCTTACTCAATGTGCGGGCACTTTCGAGGACTAAGAAGGATCCGGTGTCCAGTCAGCTGGACTATTCAGAAACTTATTGGTTTTTTGGTTTTTCAAGGATTGCTACATATCGGCAATCTTATATGCAAGTGGTGATGAAAATACCATGGTTCTACAAAGTACTTTTGTTTAGCCTTGAGGTCATGGTTGGAAATTAGCTGTCTGAATCTGTATAGAACTATACAATAAAACTTATAATAAGCGTGTGTCTGTATTCGTTTCCAACACAAATATTAAATGGATGTATTCAAATCCTACTTGCATTATTTTTCTCTACCCAATTCCCGATCATATTAGCAAAAAAGGCTGGATATATGTATTCGTGAAGATTACAGTATTAGATGAAATTATCTAAAAGTTAATCTTGTGGCCAATGCCTAATTGAATTTATTTTAAGTAATGAGTAATAATATTGTAATGGGCCTCATAGGCTGATTATATCTACTACGCCTATATAGACAAAACCCCACTATCTAGCTAATTCTCATGCAAGCTATCCACCTCATTATTCCACTAACATACTCACTAACTAATTCTCTCAACATGCAAGTTATCCATCTCATCATTCCACTAGCTAATTCTCTCAACATGTAAGCTTTCCACCTCATCATTCCACTAACAATTGCATTTATGGTCAACTAGCGTTTTACAATTATAATCTACATGCAAAAGCAAGACACATCATCCACTAGCATTATGCCACCCTATCCACTAACATTGACTTATAATTGTTTATCCCTTTATATAAATAGTCTTATTCCATACTATCAACAATTTTTGTAGCAACGCATGGGGTATTGCTTAAGATATTGTGTTGAAAATTCTCATTAAATAACTCACATGTTTATATCTTTCTTTCCATCGTCAAACGATCACTAAAAACTAACCTTAAATATCAACGGCAACGCTGCGTCTAGATTTTTTTTTATATTACATATCTACCCTACTAATGCACCAACTTCTCTACCCTACTAATGCACCAACTTCGCGCTCAAAATTATTCAAATAAACGATCAAGATTACTCCTTAATCTTCTCTCTCATCACTCAAAACATCATCCGACGCCGCGATTAAGTGTATGGGCCTCACTCCTAACGCTCAACAACAAACGCCAGGATCGCACCCGCTAATCACGCTCGCGCCCGCGTCCGACGCAAGCCACCGCTAATTCCGCTAATCATGCTCGCCTCCCTGTCCTGCCATAGGAGTGCCTACGCTGAAGATTCGTCAAAGTGCAGGGTCAGAACCCAGAAGACGGTGGCAGCACCTCCATGCATGTGCTGGAGAGGGCGGCTGCGGCTCCACAGAGAGTAGCGCTTGCGCCATGTTTCGGCGAAGGGCACCACGACTCTACGCGTCGGATCTACCTCCGCGGCGCAGGCTTAGGTGCGGGGAAGCCGCCGGCCTCCGGGGAGGCATCGGGCGGGAACCGGATCTGATGGGCAACAACGGGGCCCCGTCGCAGACGTCACCTCCGAGCTGTACCCAGTCACCGATGACCGCGCCGCCACCGCCGCGGGTCCTACTGCTACTCGGCCGCGTCTAGCTTTGGATGCTTCTTTGCGCTCTGATGGTTAACTGTTGGCTCTGCCTATTTTGTCCATTCTTTTCGTTTACTTCAGATACCTGCAGGTATGATCTGCTTGCGTGGATTTGTTAAGGTACATTTTCTCTACATGATGCGCCCAGCAGTTCCAGGTTTGCTTCTCATTCCATAAATTTTGAAGCCAATAACACGGACGACCAGCAGTCTTGCCGAGCGGCGGCGGCACGCGGACGAGCGGCGGTCTTGGCGAGCAGCATTGAGGCGGCGTCCTGCAATTCCCCGGCGTCGATCTTGGCAATACCAATTCAATCAGGTATGTGTGATTGGTATTGTCAACTGCACTGAATGACGTTGAACTCTGAATCCTTCCCTCCAGCTCCTGACACTCACATTGTCATCCTCAGTTATTTACATAGAGTTGTATCATCCAAGTTTTTAGTTCATGCATCTCAGTTTCCTGCGGTGCTCCTGTAGTTGTTCTGATTTTTCAGTGTCTTTTTTCAGAGTACCAACAGCTCTGCTCCTGCGACCTTCAGTTCAGATGCATGAGCACAAGCACTTTGTATTCAGTTAGCTTGAGCACATCTCTAATCTCTTCAGGTGATGCAGCTTCTGTCGTTTAGCCTTGGCTTGTCTTCTTCTGTTGCACTAGAGGTGGGTATACTCAAACAAATTTATTTCCTGAATCATATTTTATCTAATCTAATTTTATAATGCATTAAAGTTTGTTCACCGTGGTTACAGGAACATATAGGTTCCTATACAGGAATTAGTTGTGAAAACTCTAGGTGTAACTGAATTTAATATTGTGTGCTGTAGACGGGTAGTTCAGATGAATATTGATGTTATGCTGTGTACATCTCAGAAGTGACAAACCATGATTTCTTACATGCATTTACAGATTTCAGATTCAGATAGATAGGTGTCAGTGTACCTAAATGAATTGATATGTTAACTGATATACCAGCAAAGAAATTCCGTAATTGGGTAGGTGAATACCCCTACCAACAGTTCATATGACTCCTCACATATGTATATTATAATCATCTATAAACAGGTGTTAACTCCATAGCTGAGTTAATATTAATCTCACTTATTTCATTTGTTTTGTCGGTGCAGTTGGGGCTAACAGATAGGTTACTGCAGATGTGCTTCTGCTATCGCCAGTTCAATGACTGAATCTGTAGGCCAAGAGGCACTCGAGGGACAGATCACTGAGTCTGCAAGTACCAATCAGGCTTCAGTCCTAGATTGCATCTCTGTACGCCACGTTTAATTACCACGTATGTATTATACACACGACTGCCTCTGCATTTGATTGTTACGTTTAATTACCACGTATGTATTATACACACGACTACCTCTGCATTTGATTGTTATGAGTTACTCGGTTTGGTTTGTTGTGTAAAAGATGATACGAAGTAAATAATTCACTTTCAGTTGCTGATATATGTTGCCATGGATATATCGATGTCAGCTTTGTTAAGGCTTGTTATGTGTATTCAAGATACTTTATATTTTACTTTGTTTTAATTGCAAAGGCTATACCTGGTTTATGATATATAATTATGTGTGATTTAAACTATTGAAAAATGCCTTGTTTGGTGATTTACATGTGATTGAGTTATTTACATGTAATTGCAAGGAAAAACCGTTGCGTTAGCACGGGCATTATACTAGTATTACTATAAGACAAACACCGAAGGTATGTTGGACTTGGACCATTAGCAGGTTAGTACTTTCTCAAATCTATTCTTACGGTAATCGATAATTTTTATGTTGTACATTAAGTTCTAAAAATAAGCCTCCACAAGTTAGTGACCTATGTGTTCTTTGAAGTTGAAGATCCAAAATTAAGATGATGTCTTTTTTTTGGTTCATTATTAAAAATATTTTTAATTTTCTTTTAGCTAGATTAAATTTACTTTTGCATACCCACAAAGAATGCGTGGAGAATTCACCTAGTAGATTACATAGGACTAACGCCCCACATGGGCGAGATGATGTGGTACTAATCCTATTATTCTAATATCCTTAACGGTCCTAGCGGTAGCAACATGAACGGTTAGATGGGAGAACAATGGAGATTTACCCCCTACAGTCGGAATGCCGGTGCGAAAGCTTTGACTGAGACTCATGCGGATGATAGCCCTTTAGTGCCGAAATAGCCGAGGTCGAGGTGGACGTGGTCGGCCGCGGAGGAGGAGGCGTGGGTCCGGTGTGGTCGAGGCGCTTGAGTATACAAACTCAGCCAGCTTTCTTGCCGAGGACAACAGCAAAAAAACGTGATCGGGCGAATGGCGATGATCGCAAGATGCAGCAAGGTCACACTCGGAGCAGGGGTGGTGACCGGGCGCCTTCCTTCAAAGAACATCATCATCGCCAATGCCGCTAGGGACAACAGATGCGTAGAGTCGGACCGAGTGTCGGCTTGACGAGGGCCGGCGGCGGGTGGCGCCACTGCCTGAAAAGGCAGAAACACCCAGGGTGGCTCGAACACGAACACGCCGCTGCAGCCTAGAGGGCGCAACAACAACCTCATCCTTTGGGAGTGTCGACGATGAAACGGAGACAAATGGCGGGGGCGACACAAACCGATCTCTTATCGGGAAAAACAAAATAACACAACATTAGCAAATCTGCGAGTAAAATCTCGGGGGTGGGGTAGAGCGGCGCCACCTCTCTAGCGGCGTGAGGCCACGGCCACGCCGAGGGCAGGATGTCAAGGGTGGATGATGCTCGACCATCCGGGCGTCGTCCCATGGCACCAACGACTTTGCACCCCACAGGCCTCCTTCGCTGGCTTGACGATGACGCACGCGGCAGATCGGAGGGATCAGCCACACATCCTACTAGGGTGCTGCCCCCAACGGAGATTGATCTCCTACAGCGGTAGCGAAGCCTAATTAGGTCACAGGATCGTGACCAGATACCATGTAAGAGAGGTAGGATGCGTATAATGTGGCCGATGTATTGCAATGAGCCTCATGGGCTGATTACATAGATTACATAGGACACACCCCACATGGGTAGACGATGTGGCACTAATCCTATTACTCTAATAAATATTAATTTTAATATTAATAATGAGAGTTTTTAATAAATAAAATTTATTTATTTTGTATATACTAATAACTTTAATTTAATATGGTTGATTATGTTAATTTCAATTAATATGAACAATGTTTGAGTAAAAAAAACATTAATATGACTAATGATATACAACATAGTTTTGTCATAGTAGATATTCAACTTTTAAAAGTTGTGTGTAATTGTGTATGAGTAATATAACTAAGCTTGCGTTGATACAAAAATACCGTTATTGATTTACAATCATATATAGTAATATGACTAACAATGTATTATTATTGTTGAAACGAATAGAATCTGTGAATAGTTTCCATAGTTGGGAGGTCGAACATTCCTAGCTAGTTGCCTAGTTTCAGAGTTCTATATATACCTGGACGTTCTAGATTTTGCTTGGTTGATAAAACCGTAACGATGGACTACCAAACAAGGACCAAGGGCCAAGGCCCAGTCTGAAAAAACGAACTGCTCCTTCCAATCGAAACGCCGCCTAAATCCCCAAACCCTCCAACTCCGATCGGGTCCCCCGCCGCTCCTTCTCGCCGCCGCGTCCCCCCACTCACCACCCAACTATGGAAGTCCTCCAACCCGATCGGCTCCTGTAATCCGCACCGCAGACCGCCTCAGCCGGCTTCCCGACGAAGTCCTAGCCCAGATCATGTCCTTCCTGCCGGCGCAGGAGGCCGTGCGCACGTGCGTCCTCGGGCGGGCATGGCGCGACGTCTCGAAGCTCACGAGACGCCTGAGGATCACGGGGGCACCGTGCCGAAGCTCCAGAAATCCGTGGACAGCCTGTTTCAGCTCCGACTCGACGGGCTCCATTGCGCGCCCGTCGACGAGTGTGAGATCAACTTCCCTATGCCTGACCCCCACGACACGGGCTTCACTGTCAACCGCTGGATCCACCGTGCCCCTCGAGTGTCAGGTCCAAGTGCTTCGGGTCCTCTACGAGTCATGTAGTTTGCTGTTGCGCAACGACATGTTCGTCGTCTCGCAGCACCTGACCAGGCTAGAGCTCAGAGGCGCATGGCTCCCCATCGTTTGCTCGACCTGCGTGACTGTCCTGCGTTGGAACATCTGGAGATTAGGTCCTGCACGTTCTTGAGTCCGAGGAAGATTATGTCCCCGTCACTTAAACGCCTGGTCATCACAGATTGCAACTCCAGTGCATATTGTCCACCCTTTAAAATTAGTGCTCCCTGTCTTGTTTCACTGTGGTTGGAGGTCGAGGCATTCAGGGCCCCAATTCTGGAGAGCATGCCAGAGTTGGTGGAAGCATATGTCAGGATTGGGATTGACACATATGAGGTCAACTGCTGTTTTTGTGATCATCCCATGGGTTGTTATCACGTTATGCGGCCTAGCTATATTTCAGATGGTGACAAAGATAGCGACGATGAAGAAGATACAGAAGATGATAGCGATGATGAAGAAGATACGGAAGATGACGCTAGACCAGATACAGAGGGGTGCGTGCTTCTTGAAGGTTTAGCACAAGCTAAACATCTAGTGTTGTTAGCTCATCACTTCACGGTACACTTGACCTTCGCCTTATAATATGCCTTTTTCAATCCCATCATTATTCACCATGTGATAAGAAAATATGTGATACAGTCATGTTCGTGTGTGCTGATATATTGACTAATTGACACTCTTGCATTCTAATATATCTGAGTATCTTAAGTAACTTAAATTGGTTCTGTGTTTTCTTTCTTTCTTTTTTGTTTTCCATCTCTCCAGTATATTTTCAGAAGAGATCTAAGGATGTGCCCAACCTTTTCCAACTTGAAGACTCTGGTACTGAATGGTTACTGGTGTGAGCCTGCAGATTGCCGTCCACTAGCTTGTATTCTTGAACATGCACCAGTTTTAGAGAACCTCACTGTCGTATTTTCTGAAGAGGTAGAAAACTTCTAAATGGACAAACTATAGCATTTTAGGTTCGGATATACAGTGACAAGTTATAGTTTATTGACCCTGGTGATCCTTCCTGCAGGTTGAGCTCAAATATCGCATTGTATTGAAGGACACACTATAGTTGAATCAACTATGACAAATCAATGCCTCAAGACAATCAAGGTTAAATGCCATACTGTCCATGAAGGAGTTGAAAACGTTCTAAAATTTCTGAGCACACTCAATATATGTAAGACAACAACCAACACTTATTGTACTTTTCATTTCTATTCTTTTTACATGCATGTCGTAGCTACACTACTCTTGCAACCTAGCTGCTTGTTAAATTTCTATATGCTTTATCTTTTGCCTGTAGCAAAATATGCTTGAAAGATGCAAGTAAAAGAAAAACACTAACAAATTTGTATATAATTTACCTTCAATATTAATACTTTCATCCTTCTCTAGAATATGAGACAATTAAACTTGTTCATCCATTTTTCTCAGACAAAACCCTAAAAAGGTATTTAGAAAGTCACTTCCCAACGAGAGATAATATCATTCAATTGGCTAGAAAATGTTTTGGCAATAGTACCGTTACAATTTTTTTTAATAATATTTCTCTGAAAATATGGAATATTTACATGTGAAGGAATGTTGGTCTCAAGTGCATCTTTACTCTATTGAAACCCATTCGCCAATAATATTCTTAGCTTTCAATTCTTGTTCCATTCGAATAAAGCATCTGATTTATTGCTTATGATGTAGTTGGTGAACTAAATCCATTGAATTATATTCCTTGTTTCCCATAGCGCTGTTGAAGCTCTCCAAACTTTTTTTTGAAACATTGAAGCTCTCCAAACTTATCGTGGGTCTTATGTTTGTGCAGGTTTTGTCAGTACCAGGGCCAAGACCAAGAAGATCAAGAACAAGAAGAAGGCGTTGCCGGTTGAAGCTGAAGAAAATCCGACAACAAGAGGTAGTGGCTAAGTATTAGAATACCGGTGGTGTCGTTGGGCTTGTATTGGGCCGAATCCTTTATGTGTATCTCTAGTCGCTGTTAAGGCATAGTAGGCTGGTGGCGTATAGGCCCAAGCCGAGAGTGTGTGAGCAGACGAGTATAAGCCTGGAGCGTTTGAAGACTTGGGTATCGAAAATTTGAACTCGTTATTCGTCCTCACTCTGCTTCGTCTCGAATTTCCTTTTGTGTTGTTCAAGCCTAACCCTAATTCTCTGCTAATTCTTCCCAAATTCCGTTCCAGTTCCACCTATCAGTCTCAACCTTGATCTGGGTTGTGACAGGTTTCAACTCGAAGTGACAGAAGGCTCCACATGAAGATGAAACAACTGTCACTTAATTACTATATATTATTCCACTGAATCAATGTCGAACTCAGTCATGGGAAGTACCATAGTATTAAACTTGAGCATTATCTCCAGAATCGGTTATTAATTATGCAGAGCTATGTGGTATTTGTAGCCATTGTGCCTAACAGCGAGCTCATGATGCTTGTTTGGTTCCATTATGTATCTAGAACCCAAGAGCGTCATACTTGTCATCTTATCTTATTATCTTCATTGTTGTCGACCTTACTTTGTTTAATCTTTAGGAATCATCATATTATGTTCATTGTTGTCGGTTTATAGGATTCAATCGAGGAACATGGACTTGATCATCTCGAGACTGAATGTACGGCTTCGACCGAACCAAGATAAATCCTTGTGTCTTTGGAATGCTACCATCGCCTTCCTAGAGTAGCACGACAATATAATAACTTTACTAGCTAGTTTACAAACAACCAACGATGCCGATCGGGACTCAAACCTAGAGCTGTTATGGTCTCACACGTAACTCCACCAAGAAGTTAGTTGTCTTCCCGAGGCAAATTCATTCACTAGTACTCGAAATGAACTTCCGTGGCGGTCATTTTTCATTTTCCTTGGCGGTTTTTGAAACCGCCACGCCAGCCTAGGGTCACGGTTAATCCACCGATTAACCGTGGGCGGTTTCTAGGACCGCCACCATTAATCAATTAACGGTGGAGATGTTTTTTTTTAAAAATAACCACCACCGTTAATCACATTAACCATGGCGGTTATCTTTAAAAAAACCGCCACCGTATATAAAATAAAAAAATAAAAAAAAATCAAACCCTGCGGATAGGGCCCACGACCACATCCACAGGGCTACTGCCGCCGCCGCCTCCTCCGTAGCGCCCGCGCCCCTCGCCGGGCATGTCGCCCCTCGCCGAAGCCTCGCCGGAGCGCGAGCCCCCTCGTCGAAGCACGCCACCACATGGGCCTTGGTCACCTATCCGTGGTTTCTCGTTTCACGAAATTTAATTGGTCACAGCCCATCCCATCGGATCGCCGACGTGGAGAAGCACATTTGTGCTTTCTCGGTTGGGACGTATATGCAGGCCCCACTCGCCTTCCTATGTGCTCGACTATGTGCTTTCTCACATGATTAAAGGTGACAGAGGCATTAACCGTGGGCGGTTTTTTTTTTGGATGGAGGCTGTCGGGTCACCTATTAATGGTGACGGTTTTTTGAAAACCGCCATAGAAAATATTCTCGAAACATCGTCTAAAATCAATTCTTAGTAGTAATTCTCCTCATATTTTCTTTCCAGGATTTTGAAATGATTATTTGAAATACTAAACGAGTATAAATGATTTTTTTAACTGATATCATCAAGTTCTATTATCTTTGGTTTTGTTCGTTTCTCTACTGAGGTTGTTTGAAAAATTTGAATTTCAAATTTGAGAAATTCAAGCATATTTTCTATCTTGGATAAATAATTTCAAAAGAAAAAGTTGTCAGCTACAACTTGTGGAGCAGCATCGCCATGCTCGCGGCCGGTTGGCTCCGCTCTCGTTGCGACGCACGGAAGGCGCCCTCGGTGGCTTTCGGCTACCCCTCATGGCGCGCTACAATCAGCCCCGCGCGACCAACGAAAACAGCCGGCGGCCCAACGGCGCAGTGGTCTTCGCATGACTTCGTCTCAGGACCATGGTCGGTGCTCCTCAGCCTCTACATGCGACACGACCATCCCCCGTGACGCCGCTCCGCCTCTACGTGCTCTAGTGCGGGCGCTGGGACCCTCCCCTTCCCACGTCCCCCAGCGGGATCTCGACCTCGCCACTGAGGTCGTAGTGGACGTTCGCAAAGCTGCTGAGAATAGCGGACGGGTGGCTCGTCCGGGCGTGTAGGGGAGACCATAACATATGGCGCTCCTGCTGTTTGGTCCGCTAAATCCTCCTCTAGTATGCGATAGCATTCGGCGTTGCCGTCAGTCTTACCACACTCTATTGGCAAGTTTATGAAGCTTAGAACTCTAGAGCAAATTTTATTTGTTGGATAAATAATTTCAAAGAAAATTGTCAGCTACAAGTTCTAAAACTCTTCAAGATCTTCAACTTTATTAGTTTTTGACATTTATCCATCCTATATCGTCTAAAACCCTAAATTTCAATATATGAGACTTCAAACTAAATTTCCATCCCATACACTATTATCTCGAACCAAGAAGTTGTCAACTGTAATGTTTTATTATATCATTTTGATTTGAGATCTATATTTTCAGTTCGGGTTGTTCTCCATTGGAGATCATATTGAGAACTCAAAAGTTTGGTGTGAAAAACTCAAACAAAATTTTCTATACCGAAATCATCATTCCAAACGAAAAAGTTGTAAACTTCGACGGACCGGGCCCCACGCTCGTACCACGCCAAAGACCGGGTCAACGTCGGCCCGCCAAATAAGTGGAAGCGCCCGGTCGCGCCACATGCGGTGGCGCAACATGTGTAAAAATCGCGCCACCGAGCTGGCGCGCCAAAAGGGATATGCAGCGCAAAATTTTTTCAAACCAGGACGTGTATTTGATTTTTTTTAAAAAAAAGGCTAAATTTCACAAAAAAATCCACGTTTTCAAGAGGGCCGTGTGTAACTCGGCTCTAGCTGGACTGCTCCTTACAAACCAACAAGGCCCAAGGCCCAAATTCCGGAAGCCTGACTGACGAGTTGCTCCTTCCAATCGAAACGCCAAAATTCCCCAAACCAATCCCCTCCAACTCCGAGATCCGGCCGCCGCCGCCGCCGCTCCATCTCCCCGCCGCGCTAGCGCGCCCAATGCCGCGTCGCCCATTCACCAGCCGCCAGCCGGACGCTACTCCTCCTTGAAGCGATGAGTGCATGATCGGGGACCCGGAGAAGTGACCGAAGCAATCTCTCCGCCGCCGAGGCGCAGCTCACGAGGTGAGTTGGGGATCTTGCTTGCATTTGCACTCTGTTCGTGCCTGCCATCCTCCTGACCCTTTCAACTCCATCGCTCATCTCCCCTGCAGAGCGCTCTGATTCGGTTCGTACCAAGCGAGAGATGGCGCCTCTGACGAGAGGCCGGAAGAGAGCCCTTGCCGCCGCGGCTGCGGCACCTCCTGTGATCCACCCCGCAGACCGCCTCAGCCGGCTTCCGGACGAAGTCCTAGCCCACATCCTGTCCTTCCTGCCGGCGCAGGAGGCCGTGCGCACTTGCATTCTCGCGCGGGCATGGCGCAACGTCTGGAAGCTCACCAGACGCCTGAGAATCACGGGGGCACCGTGGAGGAGGTCCAGGAGTTCGTGGACCGCCTGCTTCGCCTCCGTATCACTGGGCTCAATTGCGCGCCCCTCGACGAGTGTGAGATCAAGTTCCCTATGCTGGGTGACAGGGACACCTACACCTACTCAACTGTTAACCGCTGGATCCACACTTCCCTCAGGTGTCAGGTACAGGCGCTTCGGGTGCTCAACGAGTCATGTAATGACTATTTGCTGGTGAGCGACATGTTCCCCATCTCGCAGCACTTGACCAGGCTAGAGCTCAGAGGCGCATGGCTCTTCCATCGTTGCCTGAACCTGCGTGACTGTCCTGCGTTGGAACAACTGGAGATTAAGTCCTGCTTGTTGCAGCGTCTGAACAAGATTGTGTCCCCATCACTTAAACGCCTGGTCATCACAGAATGCGTCAACAATCGACATGATGGTCAAATCTTTAAAATTAGTGCTCCTTGTCTCAAGTTTCGCTGTGGTTGGAGGTCACAGCATTCAGGGGCTCCACTTCTAGAGAGCATGCCGAGTTGGTGGAGGCATATGTCGGGATGCCCTCATATTGGAGCAACAACTGCTCCTGTGATCATCCCATGGGTTGTTATCACGTTATGATGCCTATTTATATTTCATATGAAGAAAGTACAGAGGGGTGCGTGCTTCTTGAAGGTTTATCACAAGCTAAACATCTAGTGCTGTTAGCTCATCGCTCAACGGTACACTTGACTTTGACCTTATAATATGCTTTTTTCAATTCCTTCAATTTTTCATCATTTGATTAGAAAATATGGGATCCAGTCATGTTCGTGTCTGCTGATAGCAGTCATATGTATTGACTAATTGACACTCCTGCATTCCCACATCTTATTGTTGTGTTTTCATGTCCACCTTTGTACCTTTGCCCGCATAAATCACCCATTTTTACTGTGTTTTCTTATATTGTTTTCCATCTGTCCAGTATATTTTCAGAAGGGATCTGAGGTTGTGCCCAACATTTTCCAACTTGAAGGCTCTGGTACTGAATGGTTACTCGTGTGAACCTGCAGATTGCCATCCACTAGCTTGTATTCTTGAACATGCACCAGTTTTAGAGAACCTCACTATCGTATTTTCTGAAAAGGTAGAAAACTTTTAAATGGACAACTATAGTAAATTATTGTTTATTGACCTTGGTGACTTCGTTTATCATTGCTGTAGGTTGAACTAAAATATGACATTGTATTGAAGGATGCCCCGATGCAACAAATGAATCAACTATGACAACTCAATGCCTTAAGACAGTTAAGGTTAAATGCCATACTGTCCATGAAGGAGTTCAAAACGCGTTCTAAAATTTCTGAGTACACTCAATATATGTAAGACAACAACCAACACTTATTGTCCTCCGCATTTCTATTCTTTTTACATGCATGTCGTAGCTACATTACTCTTGCAACCTAGCTTGTTAAATTTCTGTATGCTTTACCTTGGCATGTGGCAAAATATGCTTGAAAGATGCAAGTAAGAAAGCCACTAACAAATTTATATAAAACTAGTAGCAGGGCGCGCTTCCATGCGCCTCTGCAAACAGAAATTTTGGTGAAATAGTTCGTAGTCTGATCATGTACATAGGAGAGTTAAATTACACAAGAAAGTTATACAACCTTGAGTCAGGTCCTTGTTTAGCAATCCAAACTGTGGCACAGGAAAATTGCAAGTTTTTTGTATTCCACTTTTGAACCTTTGGCAAGGAGGTTGCATATGTGGCTCATTGCCCCTTTCTCTCTTGGTCTCTTCTTTTCCTTGGACTTTAAGGGGTAATACGAAGAATAACTGCTTCAGCAACGACGAAAAACAACACAGATAAAAAAACAGGTGATAAACACAATGATGAGAGGACATCAACTCGAAAGGTCATGAATGTATGGAAAACAGACTTCCCACATGAATAAAGAATCTTTTTCCTTAAATAACCAAACATGTGGAATGGTTCATGTGAAAGGTTTGTATGGAATCCAAGTGATATTTTGCTGATGCGAGGCTGCAATGTGCTGCAAACCACAAGCTGCCCAGAAAATAAATGTTGCTGAGCCTGACCGAACTACCTGTGCAGGTAGCCCAGGCTCAGTGACATACATATGAGTTCCCTCATCTATTAAGTGATGTATCGTGGACACATAAGGAAGGCAGCAGCGTAAAACAGACACATACGATACGCAGAGAGCAAACAATGCATCTGTGATTCAGGGTGGACACGTGAAAGGCGCCGGTAATTCTGTGGAGCAAAATTGCTTTGGGCCTCGCTTCCCTAGCCGAAAACAGAAAAAATCCTTTCCTACCGCTGACAAGATTCTTTTTTTTTTTAATTTATTTGGCAAACAAAAACTCCCAGAGAACAGAAAGCTGTATGTTTTTTTTTGAAGAGAATTCTTCTATAAGTAAAAAGGTCCCCGGGGAACCTGAAGTTGAAAAAGGTAGAGGGTTTTGTAATCTTCTCAAAATATATCAAAAAGTAAAAACTTATAGTAGTTTAGTAGCAACAAACATAAGAAAGTGAGTAACAAGGAAACTGGGAGCGTGGAAAGATACCTGATGGTCTATGCAGGCGCAGCGCAGGATGACAAAGGACGCTGCAAACCCAGCTGTTGGAAATTAAGGATGTCCCTGGTGGGAGCAAACTTAGTGGGCAACTGTTGCACAACCAAGCCAAAAACATCTTAAGATTAGTTGCAACATGTAGTTACCTTGTGTTTCTAAAAGGCATACGAAAAAGTTATATATAAGGAAAATTTCGTAACATGTGTTAGGTGTGATTTGATAAACTGGAGGAACTCACGGCATCAAGTGGTCTGATGACATTCATTTTTGGAAGTCAGAACAAAGACAAAAAAAAATATGGCTTGCTCTTTCATGCTACTTTCTACCTAAATATACCTGCGAAATCTTGGAAGAGAGCAGATCTCAAAGTCCATGGTCAGCATGCAGAAGTCAGGAGGTCTATCTACACAGGCTGCACCTTATTTAGGGAAGGGTTACAGCCTCCACTTTCATCCATTCATATTTCGAGTTCATATTTTTATTCATAAATTGTGCATCCAAACCTGTAAGGAACACTGATAGAACCTCCCATGTGGGACTTTGACTAATATTATACAAAAATTCTATTATCCGTTAATCTGTGACAATGCAACATGTGGTGACCTAAATGTCTATAGTCTATTATAATGATCGAAGAAGGTTCAGCTTAGGATAAAACCGAAATGGAGTTACATTGGGGATGAAAGGTAGCTGGGTATGATAGAAGACTAAAGTAGCACTTAACTAATCGCCAATTTACCGAATAATGAAACCCCCTGATAGAAGCTTGCCTTTGATGCTCAATCTGGTTTACCCTTTTTGCTCTTTCATCCTACTTTCAAGTTAAACATACATGCGAGATCTTGGAAGAGATCAAATCTCCTAGTCCATGGTCAGCAAGCATAAGTCAGGAGGCCTATATACACAGGCTGCACCTTATTTAGGGAAATAAGGTAGGGTTACAGCCTGCACTTGTAGAAGCCAACCATGCTGAGAAAACTGGTTCTTGTGCAGAACTTGGAAACAATTTTTCCTAACACTATTCTTGAACACTGTAGCTGAACTTGGGAACTTGAGAAAAGTGGTTCTTGTGCAGAATCTGGAAAGCTGAACAAAACTTGCAGCATAGATTAACAAAAATAGACACCATTCTGCTTTATGGAACAAAAGAATGCTTTGGTAATAAAATTATGGTTGACATAATGAAAGGTGAGAGCTGCAGTTTATACCGAATCTGAATGCAGGAGCAAATGATGTTAGATGACAACGTACTTCTGCCTCAAATAATCGTAAAACAAGAAAATAAAATAATAAAACAGTGGAGAAATAAGCATTTGACGACATCAGCCCAGTCTATATTAGGAATATACGAAGAAAAACATGTGCATTTTTGGCTGAATAACGTGCTGTGAAGAAGCAAGGGTGATGGAGGCAGAGACAAAACAAATAGGCACTGAATTAAACAATGTAGGTTCTTTGGACCAAAAAAAAAAGTTTGGAAACTCTATATGACTTTGCCATCAGCTGTTAGACAAGATTGTACATAACTTTTGTTGAGGTAGAAAAACAGAACAATTGCTTATCATGACACCTGCTGCAGACAGTTAGATGATAGGCTAAACTGTTGAGTCAATAGTTCGGTTAGGATCTTGTTAGTTGAGATAATGAGTCATGTAATCTAGCTAGTCGTGTTGACGGGAGTTGAGTAGCTAGAGGCGTGCTTAGCTACGACAGCACCCGGGAGTCTGGTGTCTCCACGCCATGGTGCACGTTGCTGCACGTGATAGAGGTTGACGATGAAACAACTTGTATCTGATTTGTATCGTGGCGTGGGGATAAGCGAAGCATGTTCCGTGATCCCAAGTATCTTATATAAAGAGTAAACCAGGGGGCTTGGGAGCTGTATGTTTGCAGCGCATATTGTTCTCCTTGCGTTCTTGTCAATCCATCTACTATCGCATTCGCCATAGTCACCGTGGTCACCGTTCCGACGAACGGGCGACGTCGAGAGCTTGAGCTCGGGATCCCAGGTCCTACCTGGTTCCAACACGTGGTATCAGAGCCGTTGGTTGTCGAGGAGGAGGCGTGTGGTGGCGGTGAGTAGCTGGTGAGGACGCCGGTGAAGGTAGTTTGCCGGAACAAAAGAGGAAGACAGCGTGAACGCCGACATCGTCGCTATGGGCACATCAGCTGAGAAGGACTCTGTTGATCGGGCGATGACCCAGGCCGCAGGCAATCTTGTGTGGCCAATGCTCACCCGATCAAATTATCAAGAGTGGGCTGCGCACATCCAGTGCAATCTGGAGGGCATGTTTCTCTGGGACGCGGTTGTATCTGATCCTGACAAAGTTGAGAGGCGCCGGGACCGACTAGCTCTTGGAGCTATGTTGCGAGGTGTCCCATCGGAGATGCACTCAATGCTTCAACAAAAGGACTGTCAAAGAAGCGTGGGAAGCAATCAAGACGATGAGACTTGGGGCTGATCGTGTTAAGGAGGTTAATGCCCAGAAACTCCTAGCTGAGTTCGAAGGGATCGCGTTTAAGCAAGGTGAGACCATTGATGAATTTGCAATTCGTATCACTAAGCTTGTTACCGATCTGCGTGGACTTGGGGAGGAAAGTATTTCAGATACACGTATGGTAAAGAAGTTTCTCCGTGTTGTCCCACCACGGTATAGTCAAGTGGCAGTGGCTATTGAGATGGTGAAGGACATGAAGACGATGACAATCGAGGATCTCGTTGGTCACTTTCGGTCTGCTGAAGAGAGGTTTGAGCCCTCGGTGGAGCAGGTAACGGAGAAGACTGGCAAACTCTTGCTAACAGAAGAAGAGTGGACAGCCAGGAATAGGCATCGATCGTCGGATTCATCCTCGTCGTCCGGAGGAAAGGATGGCGGTCAGTATGCAAAGAAGAACAAACCCTCGGGACAAGGTGGAGGTGCGCGAGATTCTGGCAAGAATCAAACAACGCAGGACACACCACGTCGCAGGGGCAGATGTAGCAAATGCGGTGTTTATGGGCACTGGAGGAAGGAGTGCAAAACAAAGAAGAAGGACGAACGGCAAGAGGCTGCACATCACGCTAATGCAGATGTTGATCCAGCGCTGATGGTTGCACAAGTCTGTAACATTGTTCAGACAACTGCTACTGGACAGCGTGTTTTTCTGAACCAAAGTCGAGTGTTTCCAGCTAAATATGGTGAAGGAGCATGGGTGCTTGACACCGGGGCAACTAATCATATGACAGGAAGTCGTGAAGCTCTAGCAACACTGGATGAATCAGTCCGTGGTGCTGTACGGTTTGGGGACGGATCGACAGTTGATATTGTCGGAATTGGAGCAGTAACCATTGCCGGGAATAACAATGATCACAAGGTTCTGACAGAAGTGTATTATATCCCATCCTTGAAATGCAACATTGTCAGCTTAGGGCAGCTCGAGGAAGGGGGGTGCCGGGTTGAAATTGACCATGGTGTTCTTCAGGTGCTTGAGCGAAAACCAGCTGGGTTGGAGAAGAGGAGGGTGCTGATACGGGCTGAGAGGGAAAATCGCTTGTACATAATGAAAGTGAAGATAACCTCACCCGTCTGTCTTCTGTCAAAACTTGATGAAGAAGCGTGGCTTTGGCATGCACGTTATGGGCATCTGAATTTCAGATCACTCCATGATCTGAGGGCTAAGGAGATGGTGGAGGGCTTACCAACAGTGCGTCGACTTGATCAAGTGTGTGACGGTTGTGCCCTGGGAAAGCAGCATCGCATCCCGTTTCCACGAGCTTCTGAATATCGTGCAAATGCAGGTCTTGAGCTTGTCCATGGTGATTTATGTGGACAAATTTCACCACCAACGCCAGGTGGGAAATCCTATTTTCTACTGCTAGTGGATGATTACAGCCGCTACATGTGGTTGGAGTTGTTGGCAACCAAAGATGAAGCATTCAGCATGTTCAAGAAAATAAAGGTAGCTGCTGAGGTCGAGTCAGCACTGCGCCTGAGAGCTTTCAGAACCGACCGGGGAGGTGAATTCAACTCTGGTGCCTTTGTGGTTTACTGCAATGAACACGGCATCAGACGCTACACCACTACACCATATACGCCACAACAGAATGGTGTCGTGGAACGGCGCAATCAGACGGTGGTGGAGATGGCTCGTTGTCTGTTAAAGAGCATGGGTGTGCCGGGAAGGTTCTGGGGTGAAGCTGTGAAAACGGCTGTTTATCTGCTTAATCGTTCGCCAACAAAGAGTCTCAAAGGGAAGACGCCGTATGAGGCATGGTTCGGGAGAAAGCCGAATGTCCGGCATCTACGCACTTTTGGCTGTAAGGCGTTTGCCAAGCGTGTTGGGCCGGGGATCAATAAATTGGCAGATCGGTCAGTTCCAGGTGTGTTTCTTGGGTATGAGGTGAATACAAAAGGCTATCGTGTGTTTGATCCGATCAATAACAAATTGATGATCAGCCGAGACGTAATCTTCGATGAGAAGAGTGGTTGGAATTGGGGGGAGAAGGCAGCCAGCGAGGGCAGTACTGCTGCTGTGGCGGATGGACTGTTGCCAGCGTTTTCTGTTCAGTATAATGATGTGCCGGACGGCACTGTTCATGATACGGCAACACAGGAAGGAGAGTCTAGCGCTGAATCTGCTGAACCAAGCTCGCCTGCTGCTTCAATTCCACAGGGTGGGGAATCATCTGATGCATCTCCACACACCCCGTCTCCGGTGCTGGCACCACATATCCAGTGGGTTTCACCTCCTACCGGTGCTTCGGTCGATTCAGAAGGGGTTCCAATGAGGTACAGGATGCTAACTGAATTACTTGATACTACTGATGAAGTTCAGGGTTTTCAGTATAGTGGAGTATGTCTAGTGGCATCTGAGGAGCCTGCGACAGTAAATGAAGCAATGTCGATGGATTGCTGGAGGCAAGCAATGGAAGCTGAAATGCAAGCAATCGAGGAGAATAAGACTTGGGTTGTTTCTGATCTGCCAAAGAAACAAAAAGCAATAGGGCTGAAGTGGGTTTTTAAGGTGAAAAAAGACCCTGATGGGAAAATTGTCAAGCATAAAGCAAGACTGGTGGCCAAAGGATATGCTCAAAAGCATGGAGTAGATTTTGAAGAGGTATTCGCTCCTGTTGCCAGGATTGAAACAGTGAGAGTGCTGTTGGCGCTAGCAGCTCAAAGTGGATGGGAAGTTCATCACATGGATGTCAAGTCGGCTTTCCTGAATGGTGACTTGTCTGAAACTGTATTTGTGCAGCAACCTCCAGGTTTCAGTGTGGGCGGTGCAGGGAAGGTACTGAGATTGAAGAAAGCACTCTATGGCTTGAAGCAGGCACCACGGGCCTGGAATGCTAAGCTTGACAAGGAGTTGATTGCCCTTGGTTTTGTGAAAAGTAAACTTGAGCATGCCATGTATAGAAGGGGCAACAAAGAATCTTTCTTGTTGGTGGGAGTATACGTTGATGATCTGATCATCTCTGGACCTAGCAGTGATGATATCGCTCATTTCAAACAGGAGATGCAAAAGAAATTCAGCATGAGCGATCTTGGCTTGTTGAGCTACTATTTGGGAATTGAAGTATGTCAGTCTAAAGATGGGATTACTCTTTGCCAAAGTAGTTATACCAGCAAGATCCTGGAGTCAGTGGGAATGAAGGGGTGCAACCCGTGTGCAACACCCATGGAGACTCGGCTAAAGCTCAACAAGAAGAAAGATGATGAGGTGTTAAACCCGACGGCATACAGGAGTGTGATTGGGAGCTTGCGTTATCTTGTTAATACTCGACCAGACATAGCTTTTGCTGTTGGCGTGGTCAGTAGGCACATGGAAGCTCCGGGGAAGGAACATTGGGTTGCTGTGAAACACATACTGAGGTATCTGAAAGGGACAATTCAGTATGGCTGTGCGTATGGAAGAAACACTGAACTGAGACCGTTTCTGCTAGGTTTCAGTGACAGTGATTTTGCCGGCGATGTGATGGACAGGAAGAGTACAACTGGGGTGGTTTTCTTCCTCGGAAAGAACTTGGTCACATGGGCTTCTCAAAAGCAAAAGATTGTGACACTGTCGTCCTGTGAAGCCGAGTACGTAGCAGGTGCAGCAGCAGCTTGCCAAGGTATTTGGTTGAGTCGGCTAGTAGGTGACTTGTTGGGAACTGAAGAAACGTCAGTGAAGCTTTTGATGGATAATAAGTCAGCTATCGCTTTAAGCAAAAATCCTGTGCATCACGATAGGAGCAAACACATTGATACTAAGTATCATTTCCTACGTGAGTGTGTTGAGGAGGGAAAGGTGGAGATTGACCATGTTGGTACTGCTGATCAATTGGCAGATATTTTCACCAAGGCGCTTGGGCGTGTCCGGTTTCTGGAGCTGAGGAAGGCTTTGGGCGTGGTTGAACTACAACAGGTTTAGGGGGTGTTTGATAGGCTAAACTGTTGAGTCAATAGTTCGGTTAGGATCTTGTTAGTTGAGATAATGAGTCATGTAATCTAGCTAGTTGTGTTGACGGGAGTTGAGTAGCTAGAGGCGTGCTTAGCTACGACAGCACCGGGAGTCTGGTGTCTCCACGCCATGGTGCACGTTGCTGCACGTGATAGAGGTTGACGATGAAACAACTTGTATCTGATTTGTATCGTGGCGTGGGGGGATAAGCGGAGCATGTTCCGTGATCCCAAGTATCTTATATAAAGAGTAACCAGGGGCTTGGGAGCTGTATGTTTGCAGCGCATATTGTTCTCCTTGCGTTCTTGTCAATCCATCTACTATCGCATTCGCTATAGTCACCGTGGTCACCGTTCCGACGAACGGGCGACGTCGAGAGCTTGAGCTCGGGATCCCAGGTCCTACCTGGTTCCAACATTAGAGTGGCCAGCACAATAGAACTAACAGACATGAAACTGCATTTGTCAAAGTTAATTCGTACACATCACTCAAATTTCACAAATCAATGAATTTGCAGTACCAATGCTTGGTTTCAAAATCATGGTTGTGCCAATGCAGTAGGAAACTATATATAAATCTCATGAACGTCCACACTCTGGATGAACGAAGGACTCTTTTTTTCATAAAATAGAATCAATATACACTAATGCTGTGAATAATGCCCGCACTTTCGATGAGAAAACTGAAACCTATGATCTATGGGGAAGAGTTATTTGCCTATCAGCTATTTCTTCACATCGAATTGTCAATCATCACGCCAGCCAAAATTGGTATCTATTTTTTCCACAAAAAATCACTTTTTTATACTCTCAAACTCATCCACATCTGCAGTAGAGGAACTTGTAAACCCACCTGCCCAGGACGTGAGCACGGATCTATGACGAGATGAGATGAAAGGGTCATATATGGAGTTGAGATAGGAAGCTGAGGGCCTACAGGAGGAGGAGCAAGTCGAAGACAAGGTCAGCGACAAGGACTTACCTCCTGGCAGGGAGGCGCTCGAAGAGACGACGCGGCTGCCGCACGGGCCAGCTATGTGCAGCTGGTGCTGCAGCCCTCGTAGCACTGCTGGACGGCACTGAAGCCTTGAGCCCCTCTTCACTGGCGAGGAAGAGTCCATACGCAGGCTAGGGTTTCCTAGAGCATAAGGCCGAACCCTAAGTTGGGCAGCCGCTGCATCGGGCACGCTGACAGGCGGTGACGGCGGCGACCTCGCACCGAGCCGGGAGGCAGCCACAGTCGAGATCCATTGGTGTGGCTGCCCTGCACACCATGGGCGCCGACGTGGCCACGCCGGGTCCGGCCGGTGTGCTGCCACGCTGGGAGAGGTAGGGAGGGGAGACACGGGCGGGGGGGTGGCAGTGCAAGCAGTGGCCCACCGCCGCGCCCGACGCTGAGGTCGAGCTCTGCTCACTCTTGCCGTCGGCCCGTCAGTATTTATGGAGAGGGTTCGAGAATTGGTGAAAGATGAATGAAGGAAATTGTATCTAGACTAGAGCCACTGGCCACATCACCTGAAATCTTTTGGGCCGTCCGATCTTACAACGAACGGTTCAGATCTCTCGAATTGGATTTTACCGAAGCTAATTCTACTGCTTCGCTTTTTTTTAGAGATAATATCATTCAGTTGGCTAAAAATTGTATTGGGCATAGTACCTCTACAATTTTGTAAGACAATATTTCTCTGAAAAGAAGATTAATTGACATGTGAAGGCATGTTAGTCTCAAATGCATCATCTATACTCTGTTGAAACTCATTCTTCATTAATAATTTTAGCTTTCAATTCTTGTTCTAGTGGAATAAAGCACTGATTTATAGCTTATGATGCAGTTGAACTAAATATCCTAATGCATTGAATTATATTCTTAGTTTCCCATATCGCTGTTGAAGCCCTCCAAACTTACTGTGGCTTTCATGTTTGTGCAGGTTTCAACTCGGAGTGACAGAAGGCTCCACACAAACATGAAACAACTATGAGTTAACTACTATATATTAGTCCACTAAATCAATGTCGAACTCAGTCATGGGATGTACCATAGCACTCATGATTATGTTGTATGTCTGTTCACTCCTACTTCTATTCCTAGGAGCATGATCTCCAGAATCGGTTATTAGTTATGCAGGGCTATGCGGTATTTGTAACCATTGTGCCTAACAGCCAGCTCATGGTGCCTGTTTGGTTTGGTACTTGTTTTACTATGTTGAACATGTGCATATGTGTTACGACCTTACGTGACCAATCTTTGTTTCATCTCTAGGAGTAATCATATATTGTCTTAATTGTTATCGGCCTTATATTGTTTCATCACTAGGAGACATCATATTATCTTCATTGTTGTCAAGTATATGATAGCAGCCCTGGAAACAGTCTGATGCTATTGCATTTGAATCTTCCTTTCTGTGAAATTTAAAATCCAGTGATTGTTCAAATGGAGTGGTAGAGTTATTAGGGTTAAAGCCACGCTATTATATAGTGTATATAATATGGAAATTTATATTGTTTAGTAGAGTTATTAGAGTTTTTTTTTTCCTATACCAAAACGTGAGTCTCCCAGGCCATGTCATTGCTTCCCTGTGGCCTTTGGTTTGGCATGTGTTGTCTGTCTCTTTTTCTCCAAGAGAAGTTGAGCAATAGAGTTGGACAGCTGGGGTTCTCGACCCTATCTTTTTGCCCCTGATCACAGCCCACTCGCTGCTGCTTGTGCCTCATTTTTTTGATTGAATGCTTGTGCCTCGTTGTGACAACAATGGACAGGTCTCAGGCACCATTGTTCTTGGCAACCCATTTCTGTTGCCAGCATTACTCTGATTTTGGTTTCACAATTTTCTGTGCGCCTAGGGGTTCTTGTTGCTTGCTGGCGTAGATTCCCTCCTGGCTTAATACTTGGTACGCTCAGGTCACTTCCAGCATTATGTGGAGGAGATCAGAGAACTTGAAACTTCTTACTGCGAACATGTATGCAAACACACAATGAGATGGGCTTTTTTCTCATGAGGTGTTTTTGTTTTTACCTAGAAATGTTTTTAATGGTTCATAACAAACATGGAATATGTTAGTTAATATTTGAACCTTTGAACTGTGAAACTGTCTATCACTGTGTACCTTTTGGCTATCGCCCAGTTCTATGCTCAGTTCTATGCTTCTTTTGATTCTTATATGCCTAGCTTGACTGAAGTTTGAACATATGAATATAACGTGATGAACACGTGAAGGTTCGAATCAGATTTGTAATGTATGAAGTTTTCAAAAGTATGTACTGTGTATAATCGCTTGAAAGATACGATACTATAGCTTGAAATCTCATTGGCATATCTTTTTCTGTTGCAATCTAATCTTATTCATCGAATTCTATGGCTCCCTGTGTCGATCGAGACTGAAAGAAGCTTTCACCCATCTTGGAGGAGGCAGCCAGCCACCACTCGGAGTGAGTGATTTTGCCGTGGGCTTGCTGCACTGCACTGATAGAATTCAGAATACTATAGTAGTAGAAGTTCACTGTAATCCTTGTATAGGTTCAATAAAATGCCAGCTGAAATATTTTGATGAATCTCGATCTACTGTTGTTGCTAGAACTAGAGATTTGTATAGGTGGTTGGTAATAACTACAATCACTCCTAGAAATTGATTACAATCCTCTTTACAAATCATTGCTAAAAAATGTCAAAAACTATAAATTTGGGTAAAAATAGCAAAAAAAAAAAAAGTCCAAGGAAACCTCACCTATTAGCCACACAGCTGCAAGTCAAAAGATTTTTCACATGATAATGAGTTCGCCTGTTGGGGTTAAGGCAAGGATTAGTTGGCAGGCCGAACACGCCAGTCAATATAAGCCCAAACGACTGACCAGTTATGCTAGGCCCAGTTCCGAAGATGAGGCCTGCCATGACCACTCCCTCTGCTTTAATCACATACCAAGGCAGCTGCTCGCAATCGCTCTATGACCACTGGGAGTGACGAAAAGGGACCGAGTCCCACCGAGCGCACCTGCTTTGACCACTACACCAGAATTGGCACCCAATGATTTGATGCTAAAAGTGGCATATAGCGTCAGATGGTCTGACCCCAAAACATATAGCGTCTGACTTCAGCCGACGCTGTAAGTCCTAATGCTAAATATTTTTAGCGTCAGACTAGACTTTTAGTGTCAAACCGTTCGATGTCCTGAATATCTTTCGTAGGAGCAGGCACACCGCACTGACCCTGCAAGGATCGAGGTGACTGCTGTCCCATCGGTCCACTCAAACGCCATCTCTACCATGGCTGTGTTTAGATGCCGAAACGAAAAAACAAACTCACCGCTCACCCCATCACATCAAAATGCCGGCAATCGTATGGACCACTAAATGTAGGTAAATAAAAAAACTAATTACATAGTTTTGATGTACACGACGAGACGATTCTTTTGAGCCTAGTTACGCCATGGTAGGATAATGTTTACCACAAACAAACGAAACGTGCTACGCTTACTTTTTGATTCTAATGTTGTGTTTTTCCACCTTTTCCCACCAACTAAACACAGCCCATGCCGCAGGCACAAAGAGAACATCGCTTGCGGTTATGATGACTCATCAACCATGAGCTGCTCAACGATATACATGTACGCGTTTCCACCCACTACCCGTGTGTTTGGTTGCGGGATCGATGGGTTGGGTTGGCTCCTCCTTTGTTTGGTTGCAATCTTGATTCTGGGGATTGAGTGGCTCCATCTAGTGTTTGAATGGGGAGATGAGGAACAAGAGAACGGAGAAAGATGTAACAACCGTTATTATTGACACATATCGGGACCCCTAGAGTTTATTGAAATCCACAAGGCTATATTTAAAAACTTCTTCTCTCGGTACTTTTATCGAACCAACCTTGAGAGTGAAATATAATTTTGTTCACGTCCCTCTTCTTGCTCGAGAACGGATCGGAGCGCCGCCGCGAGAGCCGCGCCGCCGCTTGGCTGCGGCGGCAGCGTCGCCCGTCCGCCGAGCCGGATGACCGCCCATGCCGCCCTTGAGGGGCCGCGTCGCCGTCCGCCGCTTGGCCGGAGGGGCGCGCCGCCCGCCGTGAGCTGGCCGGCCGTCCGCCCGTCCGGGCCCGCGCGCCAACCGAAACGGGTCGCCTCGCCCAAACGAACCCGGTCTCGTGAAATGGAGGTCGGCTCCGTCCGCGAGATTTCAGCGGGACGGAGCCAACCCGCATCTTCACCGAATATTCCACTCCCCGGGTTGGCTCGTCCCCCGCTTCCTCCAACCAAACACCCCAAAACGGGTCGGCTCGTCCGGGTTGGAGTTGTTCCTCCAAGCAAGCAGACGGTGCGGGATGGGAACCACGTTGGTGACCACGACTCGAGTTGACCGGACCTTCAAAGACCGCGCCCTAATGCAAGGGATCATGGTCACCAACTCCACAAGGGGGCTACCGACTAGTCGTACGACATCCCTAGGATATTAGAAGGTAACGATGAAGTTCACAGAGCACATGATAGCTGGTGGACTACCCTACAGATGTCGCCATGATCAACACTATAGGCCATCCCACATAATGCCGCGATGTGGGCCGCAAGACCATGACGACGGCCATGGTTGGACATGCATCTCAAGACGATGTTGCATGCAAGCCAAGTTAGCCAAGATCATTCCTATATGCACCACGACTAACTCTATATAAGGGCAGCCCGGGCACCCATTCCAGTCGTCTCTAAACTCTTAGTGCTCTCATTCAGCCATTTCATCCATAGGTTCAGTCTCCTACCTCTCTCTTGGTTCTTGCACCACATCTTGAGTATCCAAGTGAGGAACACACACCGGGTTGTCTCGAGACTAGGGCTTCGGCCTGAACCAGTATAAATTCTCGTGTCTTTAGGATGCTACCATCGTCTTCTTAGATTAGCGCGACAATCGAATTACTTTACTGGCCGGTTTACAAACGACCGATAGCGTCGATCGGGACTCGAACCTAGAGCAGTTATGGCCTCACACGTAACTCCACCAAAAAGAAACTTGTATTAGGAAAATTCATTCTCCTCGGATTCTCGTTTTCGGATTTTGCTAGAAAAAAAATCGCACGCTATAAAAATAGTGTTTCCTTTTTCTGCCGCTATTGCCGCTATATAGCGGCAACTTCACGCTATAGCGTCATCTGGCTCATCACGCTATAGTGTGTTGTATGTTTGGAAAACATAAAAATAATCATTTTCTCAACCACTCTTGTAATCATATATTCTTATCACATATCATATCACATATGTAACTATCATGGCAGTTTGTATGTAGGTTGCTATCGCATCAACCAAAATCAAAAATTCAACACATAGACAGGCACATAGCTACAAAATTACTATGCAGAACTTGGATTTGGCCAGCCGGTCAGCTTTAGCGGTGCTATTGCGCTATTTGGGTTTAGCGGCGCTATCGCGCGAGATAGCGCCAATAGCGGCGTATAGTGCAAAATGCACGATTCTGTCACGCCATTTAATTTGCGCTGATATAGCGCTATTTTTGTGAGGATTTTGAAATGATTGTTTGGATACTAAACGAGTTTAAATGAAAAAGTTTAAACTAATATCATCAAGTTCTACAAAATTTGGTTTTGGTCGTTTGAAATTTTTGAATTTTAAATGTGAGAAATTGAAGCATATTTTCTTCATCTTTCCTATCCCTCTGTCATCTGAACTTTGTTGCTCTCGTTCAGGCGACACGAGTCACGTTCAGGCGACACATGCTGGTTTGGGTCCGATGCGGCGTTGTTGGCTCGTCGTTGTTATCGGGCTTCTTCTTTTCGGGTCCGATGCCGATAGTCTCACCACCCGCTCCTCTCTCTGTCTCTCCCTCCCACTCTCTCCTCTCCCAGTCTCTGTCTCTCCCAGTCCTAGATCTGCATGCTCCTCCTCCATGGCGGCGCTGCTGCATCCCCTTGCCTCCCTCCGGCCTCGGCCATCCGCGCCGCACGCAGAGCCTCCCTTCAACCGCCACCCTCCAGCTCAGAACGCAGTCCGGCACCGCGACGCGGTCCAGGACACACGGTCCGCGCCCAACGAGAGGTGGCGGCGGACTTTGCCTTCTTCGCGTTCTCTGTGCGCGCCAGTGCTATTGCTGTAGGCGTCCTCACTCCCTTCCTCTCCACCAATTTGCTTGTGGAATCCCTGCAACACCAATGTGTAGTGATTTGTTGGGGAAGCTGTGCACACAGGCAAGTGATTTCTCTATTCCCCTTCGATTCCCTTGATTTCTCCATTCCCCTTCGATTTCCCTTGATTTCTCCATGCTCTTACTCCATCTTGTTGAATGAATTTGAATCCCCATCTCATTTGTGCAGCCCCAACTGGTGTTCCTGCTTTTATTGTGAACCGTTCTGAGTAGTTGTGGTTGAAGCAAAAAAAAAAAAAAAAAAAAAAAAAAGGGTCTCGCGGTGGTGTGGTGCCGCCGGGCGATGGCTGTGGGGGCGGCCACGACAGCGTTAGCGGGAGCAGGGGCCGCGACTCTGGGGGGCGGTGGAGGCAACTGCAGGGGATTGGAGGGATGGCACCGCGCGGGGGCTGGCCCAAGGTGCTGTAGATTCTGCAGCTGTTCATGGAGCAGGACCTAGTTCTGGCCACGCTGCTCGGCCACTCTGTGTTCTTCTCATTGGCAGAAACTTCCATCACGACGCTTTGGACTTGGAAGGTGCGTGCAGCCAGCCTCCAGAGACCCATTTTCTCATACTCCTGTTGTTGCCAAAGTAATTACTATAACATGAAATGAACTATCTTCCAGTTGTGCAATCAGTTTGGTTCACTGAACTATGAGGTAGGGTATTGGGAGATTTTGGATACTTATATTAGCAAATTGGTATTGGTGTAGTGTTGCTGCTAAGAGCGGATGCTGCAACCAATAGAGATGGGGTGAGTGTCTTGTGAGTACCTTGTATCAACTAGTACACCCTTTATACATGGATGATTATGCAATCAGGTTAGGATAATGAGTATTTGTATGAACAAAGCAAATAGATACGCACTAGCTTTGCCTGTTGGGTTAGGTGGTGACATATGTGGGTTGAGAATGTGGTGGTTGACTGGTTGTCATGCGTATCCTGCTTCAGCAGTGATTTCTTAATTTTGTCTCGCTTGGTGATGATGTGATCCACAACACTGGTTTGTATTTGAGAAGCGATGTCACTGTTGAGAGTTGTGCTGAAAGACATGGGGAAAACATTATTATCCCTTCCTTTTTTGTAGGATAGAGGGCTGAGCAGCAGGGATAATGATTAGTGTGCACATGTGCTTTAGTGACATGCTGTGCTAGTGATCTGTAGGAGAATTAGGCATGTCATCTATGCAAGGAAAGTGCTTATTTAAAAACTGGAACTAATGAATAATGACACTGGTATTGGATTACTGGTCTTACTCACTTTATATATAATATCTCTTCACATCTAATCTCATCAACTAGATAGGTATTTCCGGTTCAGAATATATATAGCTTTGAACAGGATCCCAAAATTGATGCTCTTGTAACAATCATTAAAAAGAGTCCGGCCTCCATTTCCATGGTTTTCAATATTTAAATTCAATCCTTGTTTATTCATCAGCACTAGTTAACTTTATTCTATGTAGGTTTTAAGCAAAATGAGCCGGATTTTGTAATTATATACATATACAGAATAATTGCATTAACAATAAGTACTAGTTGCACTATTTCAAATGTGCAATCTTCATATTTGTGTTTTGTAATTTAATCTTCCCTAATCCTTGCTGTTTAGCCCTTGATCTCCACCATGCCAATCAAACCTCTAAGCTCCATGAACCCGGGCGTCCGAAAGTGACTTGGTGAGGATGTCGCGGTGAGTTGTCGCCCGTCTCGGCGAACTTCGATGACAAAGCTGTCCTCCATCGACACAATCGAAGGGAAATGGAACTTCACGTCGATGTGCTTGCTCACGGTGGAGCACCGGTTCTTTACCGGTCAATGGTCGGCCGTTGTCCACCTTGGCGGCCGGTGGGGCGAACCTCAACGCCCGTTGAGCTCACCGCCGGCGCAGCGAACCCGCTGGCATGCCGCGGTAGCCGCGACCACGTACTACGCCGCGCCGCGTGACAAGGCCACCATCTTACGCTTCGGCGCGCCGCGATCGGCGCTCGCGCCGAGGAAAGACGGCCCGCGGAGGTGCTCCGTAGCCCATCCATATCGCCGCCATGTCCGTCGGGCCAACGCCGTGATCGGCTCACCATCCTTGGCCTTAGGCGGCGCCTCGGCGAACGCCGTCACCGCAGCCCGCCACGCTTGAAAGACGATCCCCATCTCCACCGCCCCTTGGATGTAGCGAAGAAGTCGCTGGATCGCCATCGAAGATCCTCCCTCGGATCCTCCATGAACCGGGCCACATAACCGACCGCAAACGCTGATGTCCGGTCGCGTGTGTGTGAGCCCGGTAGCGATCCGTAGCGCGATACTCCGTGAGCGTCGCGTCCACCTTCGCCGCCGTGGTGCTCTCCTTTGAGAGCTTGATGCGCTCCTCCATCGGCGTCGCCACCGCCTTTGCGACCCGCCATGCCCTGCCTCCCGCTCGAAAGCTTTTTGTCGTAAGCCCGCCCCAAGCCTATGGCGTCCTCACGCTTCACCTCGATGCCGAGGTAGTAGGGGCCACGCCTAGGTCGCTTATCTCCTGAACGGCGCCCATTTCCTCCTTAAAGCCGGCAATGTCCTAAAATTGCCCACCGCCCATGAGGTCGCCCACGCACACCCCGACGATGAGATGATCCTTCCCGTCGGCGGGTGTACAAGGCATGCTCCGTGGCACACCGCGTGAACCCAAGCTCCGTCATGGTGGCGTCAAGCTTGGCGTTCCACGCCCGCCGTACTGGCGTAGCCCGTGAGCGCCTTGGCGCGTCGTAGCACCTTGTGCTCTGCTCCCTTGACGGCCGGCCCTGGCGCCGCTTGGCGGACGGTATCTCGCCAAGTCGCCGTTGAGGAAGCGGACTTGACATCGAGTGATGGACTTGCCCGTCTTTGGCCGCCGCAGCGCGGGGGAGCGCACCGACTCCATGCGTGCCATCGCCGAACTTGACCTTGCCGGTGAAGCCGCCGTCGAGCTTCGGAGAAGCGATCCCGAGCCCGTCGTGTGATTCTCGCTCGAGTCCGAGGAACCACCTACGCTCGCTTCATTCCCCTCTCGTGCCGAGGTGGACTTCGGCTCGTGGCTCGTCGAGGTGGACCCGGATCCCGCGGGCGCAACTCCTGCGCATGCGCCTCCTGGCTTCACCACGCAACCGCTGCGGTAAGCCATGAGCAGCGCGTGCTCATCGTCGCTCTCCTCCGGATCGCCTCCTCCTTCTCCGGCTTCGCTGCGTCGGGCACTCCTTTGCCCAAAGGTGCCCGTCTTGCCGCACTTGCGGCGGCGTTGGGGTCGTGAGGCCTTTTCTTCCCCTTGGCCTTGGGCTTTCCGCGCCCTTTGTCGCCGTGGCGTTGCCACCGCGGCCGGAGGAACCTGTAGCGCGGGGGGAATGAAGTAAGCGGTGGTTCTGGACTCTGGAGCCGGCAATCACATGACGGCTCGGGACTGCCTTCTCCAGGAAGCTCGACAAATGCTTCACCGGCAAGGTCAAGATTCGGCGATAGCACGCATGGAGTCGGTCGCGGCTCCTCCCGACTTGACATCGAGGTGATGGACTTGCCGATCTTTGGCGGCGCAGCGCGAGGGAGGAACGCACCGACTGTCGTGCCATCGCCGAACTTGACCTTGCCGTGATGCGGCGTGAGCTCGGAGAAGGCGTCTGAGCCTCATCGATGATTGCGGGCTCCCCGAGTCCGGAACCACCTCGCTCTACTCATTCCCCAAACTAACGGCGACTTGGCGGAGACGGTCTTCGTCAAGCGGGCGCCCGGCCGTCGTCAAGGGAGCGAGCACAAGGGCGCTACGACTAGCGCAAGGCGCTCACGGGCTACGCCCGAGCAATCGCGGCGTGGAACGCCAAGCTTGACGCCACCATGACGGAGCTTGGGTTCACGCGGTGTGCCACGGGGCATGCCTTGTACACCCGTCGATGGGGAAGGAGCATCTCATCGTCGGGGTGTACGTGGGCGACCTCATCATCACCGGGCACGGCGCGGGACATTGCCGGCTTTAAGGAGGAAATGGCCGCGGGGTTCGAGATGAGCGACACAGGCGTGCTTGTCCCTACTACCTCGGCATCGAGGTGAAGCGAGGTGAGGACGCCATCGGGAAGCTTAGGCGGCGGGCTTACGCACAAAAAGCTGCCGAGCGGGCGAGCATGGCGGGCTGCAAGGCGGTGGCGGCGCCGATGGAGGGCGCATCAAGCTCTCAAAGGAGAGCACGGCGGCGAAGGTGGGCGCGACGCTCACCGGTATCGTCGACGGGCTAGCGGCGCTCACACACACACGCGGCCGGACGCCGCGTTTGCGGTCGGTTATGTGAGCCGGTTCATGGAGATCCGAGGAGGATCAGGATGGCGATCAGCGACTTCTTCGCTACATCCAAGGGCGGTGGAGATGGGGATCGTCTTTCCCAAGCGTGGCGGGCTGCGGTAGCGGCGTTGGCGAGCGCCGCCTAAGGCCAGGGATGGTGGCCGGGACTCACGGCGTTGCCCGGCGCGGACATGGCGGCGATATGGATGGGCGGCGGAGCACCTGGCGGCGTGCTCGTCTTCCTCGGCGGAGCGCCGATCGCTGGCGGTCGGCGGCGAAGATGGTGGCCTTGTCTCGTCGCGGCGGGCGTATGCGTGGCTGCGGCTACGGCGGCATGCCGGTGGTGGGCTGCGCCGATCGGGGTGAGCTCAACGGCGTTGAGGTTCGCCCACCGGGCTCAAGGTGGACAACCCGGCCCGCCATTGCAGCGGCAAAGAACCCGGTGCTCCACGGCGGGGGAGCAAGCACATCGGCGTGAAGTTCCATTTCCTTCGATTGTGTCGATGGAGGACAGCTTGTCATCGAGTTCGTCGAGACGGGGCGACAACTTCCGACATCCTCACCAAGTCACTCGGACGCCTCGGGTTCATGGAGCTTAGAGGTTTGATTGGCATGGTGGAGATCAAGGGCTAAACAGCAAGGAATATGGTCTTAAATATTAGAAGTAATCCTTGTGTTTAGTGCTAGTATTAGTAGAATACTAGAAGTATCTAGTTGCTGCTGGTGCAACAAGTAGTCAAAGCCAAGTTTTCTTGGCTTATAAGTAGAAGTTAGTCAATTCAGCTTTTGCTAACAGCTGTATGACAGCAGTTAGTTGGTGTAAACAGCTGTGTAGTAGCTGTTTGACAGCATGTGGCTGTAACTTGCAGACTGAATATGAGGCAATGAACTAAGCTTTCATTTATCATATGGGTACATATATATAGCCTTACATGGTGTGCAACCAACCTAGCAACTAGCAAAACTAACTTGTCTACTGCTACATGCTGTCAAACAGCTACTACACAGCTGTTTACACCAACTAACTGCTGTCATACAGCTGTTAGCAAAAGCTGAATTGACTAACTCTACTTATAAGCCAAGAAAACTTGGCTTTGACTACTTGTTGCACCAGCAGCAACTAGATACTTCTAGTATTCTACTAATACTAGCACTAAACACAAGGATTACTTCTAATATTTAAGACCATATTCATTGTGTGTCTGTCATTCTGTTGGTTCCAAGCCTCTGTCGACATCGTCCGTTCTTCTCAAATGGAGTGAGTAGGATCGTTAAAAGTGGCTGCAATTCTACGGATTGTTTAATTTGCTAATTTCAAATTTGGAAATTGACCACACCATTTTTTTTTTTTTAGATGAGTTACAATATTTTTTTATTTGGAGGAGACCCGATCTGTTATGCAGGTCCTATTCCATCATATGAATCTTGTGTTGTTGGGTGGGGTGATCCTTCGGCAGAGTTGGGACTTGCCAGGCATGGGGAAATGCTGACTTGTTTCCCCAACAATCAACGACCTTGGAGGCATGAGGAAATGCCTGATTTGCTGAAGTTTTGAGTACCTATTGTCTGACGATCTGTTCTTGGCTTAGTTCAGCATATTGGTTCTAAAGTATTATTCGAAATTATGGTTGCACTATTGTGCTCCTTTGTAGCATAGGATCTCTTACTTGAAGAATTGTTTGATGTCCTATTAAATTAATCATTTGCCTCCATTTGTCCTTTTTTTCTCCAAGTTGATCTATATATTCTGTAAGCGTTCATCATCATTTTCCCTCTGATCTTGTTAGTGTAGTGTGACATTTCAAAGCCTCTACTTCTAATGTGTTGGCAAATTCTTGAATTAGGATGAGAGAGAAGGAAGATATCATATTCAGTTTTGACAAGGTGCTCTATGCCTCTATGAAGCCGTGCAACCGAATTCCTTGCAGTACCCCCATTGAGTCAGGTTTTGTTTTGTCTGTTCCATTCTATATTTGTTCTTCAAAATTGTCAAAGCTATTTCTCATCACGGCATACTTATTTTGCTGCACATGATATATATTTGTTTCTACTTTTTTTCTTCAAAGCAATGGTCACCATATTGTATCAATTTACTGTAGACATTCATAATTGTGGTGCGCCTATTTGATCAATATCTGAGAGATCAACTTTTCTTACAAATCTTTATGCCTAAGTCTGTTATTAGTATCCATTTTCAGAAATATATGTTTTCTTTTTTGGTTAGTGCTGTCAAGTTTAATAAAGCTAGAAAGAATGCTCTAGTGTAATTCATCTACGATTGCTTTTCATGTTGTGCTAATATTTCATTTTCTTTGAATTATGCTACTCTGTTGTCATGCTTGCTAATATTTCTTTTATTTTTCATGCCTTGTTTGCTTGGTAGCCGTGATATGTGAAATCTTTCTAACAATATAGGTTCTCTATATCTGTCTAGTTCTCTAACACTTTCTTTCTCTCATTTACATAATTGCAATCACCAATAATGTAAACTGCAACTATTGGACACTGCAATTATAGTTTTGAGCATATGCAATATGCTAGTGTTGATACACAACTATTTCATATTTTCACCATTGCATTTAGTTCAGTTTCTACTCTTGTGTCATATATAAACTGAACGCAGTGCCTTCTTTGTTTGGATGCATGTTTCAGCTCTCTGCAGGCGTAATGAACCCTACGGAGGACGGTTTCTCGTGAGCACTCTAGAGGATTCAGAAAGAGGAACCAACCAGCTCTCAGGTAATGCAACCTTAAGAATGCATTTGCACTTTCGGCATGCTCAATGCTTACTTCATTCAATCCGGTGAAGGATCGGCAGACAAGATTGACATGCTCCACCAAGCTGTGTATAGCCTTATGTAAGTTTTTTTGAGTCGAGTGAGACATATACATTTTTGTCATTCCATAGTAACAAAATTGTCTCTGTCATCTATGATTGTGCTTATTGTCCTTTCATCAAGTGTTTGTCATCTATTTATTGTGTTTATTATCATGTCTTCCACTAGAATCCTTCCAACTTTGTTGGGGGTTGACACAAATTGCAGTCACCGATAATGTAAATTGCAAATTCTAGGTGTTGCAATTGTAGTTCTCAACATTTACAATTTTTGATCTAGGCATAATTTTATCACATTTCCTATAGTTCAGTCACCTGAAATCCAAGGGACTCCTCAATCGACGCGCCTCCCACACCGAACCACGCTCGTCCGCGGGCAAGGGGCGAACCCCGGCGGCAAGGGGCATTGTCGGGCGAGGTAAGCCCTGCCTCTCCTCTAGGGTTCGGCGAGCATCTCCTCCTCTTACGTTATTTGTCCTTCCTATAGAAAGATCTGTGGACTCGGGGGGAAAGAGGGTGGCCGCCGCGGGGGCGCTAGGGTTCGCCGGGCTCCGCGAGCTGGGGCCGGGGCCCTAGCTCGTCGTCCGGCGAACCCTAGCGCACGCCGGCGCGGGTGGTGGTTGCCGGCGGGGGAGTGAGGGTCCAGTCGATGGCGCTGAACGAGAGTTGGTGGTTTCATTGTAGTTTTAGAGCAGCCACTGAAAAAAATTTATAAGCACTAAATCTGTCTTTCACTTCTTAATGTGTTGTGGATCATGGGTTGCTAGTGAACCAGCAAGCTCAGATTGTGCTTTGTGCGACTGCGCCTGGCCGCTGAGAGTATTCTGCTGATGCTCCTATAGGACACTCACGACTACTACATTCTCCTCTTGCTTTATTTGGATGGAACTTCAGTTCTCAATTTCATAACTGGGTTGTTTTGGTTCTGGGTTGTGCCCTGTACAGGTCCAGCATTTGTCTCGGTGTCATGTCTCTTTGAGAGGCGACCTTGGCTCTCCGCCATGCCTAGTCTCTGTGTATCGCCTCCCTCTCAGCAAATCGCTTGCTCACTCCTCGCCTGCCATTTGCAACAGCTCTGGAGGTACTTACATTCGCCGCATTTCTATCTTGAACTTGGACTAACCTGTCAATTGCCCTTCCATAGAATTAATTTTTCCCTTGTATTCTGTTATTGTCCAAACAATTTCTACTAATCTGCGATCTGTGCTAGGGTAGACCAATAGTTTGTGGTATTGTGAATTGTATTCTAAGGGTTGTGCCGGCGAACTCAGAGTTCCTAATGTGTTGTTCAGTATTGAACCACAATTTTCTTTTCTGGCAATTGTTTTCTAGTGGTTGGTTTTGCATGCGCTACCTTCTGTTTGATTTGGTGTTTTGTGTCCTTGTGATGATTCTTTGGTCTCTCTGTTTCTGAAAGGGGAAAGCATCATTTTGGGATCTTCGGTCAAGCTGCTTCTACTGTTTGCTAACTTTTTCCTACTGGTGGATTTTATTTGCTTTTGCAGGTTCTGATCCATAGCTCTCGATTCCGGAAGGTGAGAACATGTTCCATTCAGCTACCCTGCAGGTTCTGTATTTGCTTCTGCAGGTTCTGATCTCAGTTTCATGAATTCCTCCTCCTCTTCCTCCTCTCTCTCTCTCTCTCTCTCTCTCTCTCTCTCTGGTGAAACGTTTCAAGAATTCCTTGATGGACGTAGCGTCTCTCTCCTTTTTAGTCACTGCATTTGATACAGGAGATTATATTATGGTCAACCAACGTGGAATGTATTTGTTTGCAATTTAGGGGAAACCAAATTTTGAAACAACAGTGTCCTTAGATGTAGTGGATGACGATAACAAGTGGAAAAATCAGGAAGAACGATAGGTCAGTGTGTGAGGATAATTTTGTTCAATTCCATATGATCTGCGTAAGTTCAAGTGAATAAATTAGCCCGCCAGGATTTGAGACTGTATATAAGATTCTTGGTACAATATGCATGTGTGTTCTCATTTCTATCAACTGATGTAAGAATTAGTAATATTTTGTATTCTAGCATTCAAGCTAATTGGGTTATGCTTCAAATTTGTTCCCTGCTTAGTTAGCTTGAATGGCTTAGGTTCATTTATTGTTATTCAGCATCAGTTAAGTAAGCAGGTTAAGCCTTGTGTTGTTATGGAAATGTCGATGTTTATTTCATTGATGAAGTGTGCTTGCTACCCATGATAGATCCACTATTGTTTTTGTTTCGGATAGATGAGTGGGGGTTTAGTAGACTATAGCCGCTATAGCCCCCTCATACATGAAAGTGCCTAGTGTGATGAAGTAAATTGACCAGTGTTTAAAATTTCAGTGTTTGATTGACACACCACAACTGTAGCACTAAATGACTTGTTGTTGAACTCTAATGGATCATACCTGGTCAGTCATCTATTGCATTGGACCTTGTCCACTAACAGTACTTTGTTATGTTCTGTGGACCCTGATTATCTTTGCATTCCATTAGAGATTGCTAATTTTTTTCACTAGGCCAGTGACTAATAATGCTTTTACAGCTTGAAGGTCAGATCACTGAAGGTGGAGTTGTGGCTCCTGGTGTCACTAGCTGTAAGAAGTTGAAGCATGCAGTTGCCACTGAGGAAGTCCAAGGTCCCATCCCTGGAACAAATAGCTCAGATTCACAGAAATGTAATTCGGAGGACATCCAATGTGAGAATGAGATAGTATCCCAGAATATAACAGTGCTGGTGACTGCATAGGAGACTGCAAAATTGGTTTGAATGCCTTTCCTTCAAGAGAAGAAAATACAATCGCTGAAACTAGATGCCCAATAGATAACTGGTACTCCTGTCAGTTTGCCCCGAGCAATGGTTCGTCCATTCTCAATACCCAGTGTTCTGAGCCTCACTTGCGAAGATAATGGGTTCTGGATCCTTTAGTTTTTTTTTTTATAATCTTGTTGCAAATTTGACAGATCTGCTATATTAATAGCTATCACTTTACTTTGGCAAGGAGCTTTTGAGATGAATGTCGTTGTCAGCAGTAAGCTTGTATGTGTGTTTATTGGGCCAATATTTGTATTCTGGCCCAAATGAGTACCAATTTGTGTATCGGTTTATCCACCCATTCAGGTTTGGCGGGTCCAATAAGGTTTGGCGGGTTCAATTCGCGGACCCGTATAGCTGACTGGTGACAGAAAGAAGCAGCGCACAGATCTGTTGGATCTCCATCCAACGGCTGTCCTAGTTGATTGAAATCCCATCTTTTTTTCAGACGCCTGAAATATAGCAACACCCTATTTTCTTTATTGGATAAATAATTTCAAAAGAAAAAAAGTTGTCAGCTACAAGTTCTATAATTCTTCAAGATCCCCAACTTTAGTTCTTGTCATTTATCCATCCTAGGTTATCTAAAAAAAAATTCATTACGTGGGACTTCAAACTAAATTGCCGTACCATATACTATCTAGAACGAAGAAGTTGTCAACTATAATATTTTATACAATGTTGGGATCCGTAATTTTTGTTCCGGTCATTCTACATCGGAGATCTTATGAAAAACTCAAAAATGTTGAATTTTAAGGCGTGAGAACTCAAATAAAGTTTGCTATATCCAAATTATTCCAAACGCAGAAGTTGTAAATTTCGAAATTCTCTTCTTTTTTAGCAGAAATTTCGAAATTCTCAACGTGTTAGCAACCGAGTGTTACCATCAAGGCCCAAAGGCCCAAGGCCCAGGCTGGCTGACGAGCTGCTGCCTGCTCCTTCCACTCCGGCGCGCCGCCACTCCATCTCGCCGCCGCGCTTGCGAGCACACACAATGCTGCGTCCCCCACTCACCAGCCAACAGCCGCACGCTCTCCCTAAATCGACGAGTGCATGATCGGAGACCGGAGACGCGATCGAAGCAACCTCTCCGCCGCCGAGCCGGAGCTCGCGAGGTGACTGTGGATCCTGCTTGCCCTGCTCTCTGTTCTTGCCGTGCCATCCTCCTGACCCTCTCTGCTCCGTCGCTCATCTCCCTTGCAGTCAGCGACAGCGCTCTGATTCGGTGGTTAGGGTACCAAGCGATGGCACCTCCTGTAATCCACCCCGCCGACCGCATCAGCAGGCTCCCGGAGGAAATCCAAGCCCACATCCTGTCCTTCCTGCCGGCGCAGGAGGCCGTGCGCACCTGTGTCCTCGCGCGGACATGGCGCGACGTCTGGAGGTTCACCAGCCGCCTGTTCATCACGGGGGCATCGTGAAGGAGGTCCAGGAGTTCGTGGACGGCCTGCTTCGCCTCCGACTCAACTGCGCGCCCCTCGACGAGTGTGAGATCAGGTTCCGTATGGAGGATGACTCTGATGGATGGGCTGAAGACAACCACACTGTCAGCCGCTGGATCCACACTTCCCTCAAGTGTCAGGTACAGGCGCTTCGGATCCTCAACTATGGCGCGGAACATGGACTTAATGACAATTTCGTGATATGCACCGACAATTCCCTCTTCTCGCCGCACTTGACGAGGCTAGAGCTCAGTGGCATATGGTTCCAGGATAATGACGGATTGCGTTGGAACAGTGGCATATGGTTTCCTGCCTTGGAACATTTGGAGATTACCAACTGCTTGTTGTCGTGTGTAAGCAAGATTGTGACCCCGTCAGTTAAACGCCTGGTCATCACAGGATGCGAGGGTGGAAGGGTTGAACGCTTTAAAATTAGTGCTCCGCGTCTCGTATCGCTGTGGTTGGAGGTCGGGTCATTCAGGACTCCCCTTGTGGAGAGCATGCCAGAGTTGGTGGAAGCATATGTCAAGATTGACCCATACGTGCCCGTGTGTGCCTCCTGTATAACAGATAGTGACATTGATAGCAAAGTTGAAGAAGATACAGAATATCCTGAGGGGTGCGTGCTTCTTGAAGGTCTAGCACAAGCTAAACATCTAGTGTTGTTAGCTCATCACTCAAGGGTACACTTGATCTTGACCTTATATGCTCCTTTCAATCCCATCATTTATTCACCATTTGTTTTGATAAGAAAATATGGGATCCATCAAGTCATGTTCGTGTCTGCTGATAGCAGTCATATGTATTGACTAATTGACACTCCTGCATTCCCACATCTGAGCATCTTAAGTAAATTAAATAGGTTCATGTCCTCATTTGTCAGATAAATCAGGTATATTTACTGTGTTTTCTTTTTGTTTTCAATCTGTCCAGTCTATTTTCAAAAAAGGGATCTGAGGTTGTGCCCAACATTTTCCAATTTGAAGACTCTAGTACTGAATGGTTACTGGTGTCAATCTGCAGACTGCCGTCCACTAGCTTGTATTCTTGAACATGCACCAGTTTTAGAGAACCTCACTGTCATATTTTCTGAAAAGGTAGAAAACTTCTAAATGCACAACTATAGCATTTGAGGTTCACATATATAGTAAATTATTATTTATTGACCATGGTGACTTCGTTTATCATTGCTGCAGGTTGAACTCAAATATGACATCGTATTGGAAGGACGCCTTGATGTAACATCTGAATCAACTATGACAACTCATTGCCTCAAGACAGTCAAGGTTAAATGCCATACTGTCGATGAAGGAGTTCAAAGCGTTCTGAAATTTCTGAGTACACTCAATATATGTAAGATAACGCTAATACTTATTGTTGTCTAGATTTGTATTCTTTTAAATTGGAAGTCCAATCTACAATACTCTTGCAACCTTGCTTGTTAAATTTCTGTATGATTTACCTTCGCATGTGGCAAAATATGATTGAAAGATGCTAGTAAGAAAGACACTAACAAATTTGTATATAATTTACCTTCAATATTAACTTTTATCCTTTTCTAAAAAAATGAGACAAATAAACTTGTTCATTCATTTTTCTCAGACAAGCCCCTGATAAAGGTATTTATTTATAGACTCACTTCCCAACGAGACATAGTATTAGTCAATTGGCTAAAAAATCTTTCGATCTCTACAATTTTGTTAATCTCAAATGCATCTTCTATACTCTGTTAAAAACCCATTCGTCAATAATAATCATAGCTTTCAAATCTTGTTCCATTCGAAAGCATCTGATTTATAGATGTTAGTCTCAAATGCATCTTCTATACTCTGTTGAAATCCATTCGTCAATAATAATCTTAGCTTTCAAATCTTGTGCCATTCGAAAGCATCTGATTTATAGCTTGTGATGTAGTTGGTGATAATGCATTGAATTATACTCCTAGTTTCCCATATTGCTGTTTGAAGCCCTCCAACTTATGGTGGTTCTCATGTTTGTGCAGGTTTCAACTCAGGTGACAGAAGGCTCCACATGAAGATGAAACAACTATCATTTAACTACTATATATTGTTCCACTAAATCAATGTCGAAATCAGTAGCGTTATACTTGTTTTACTATGTTGAACATATGTATTACGGCCTTATGGGACCGTACTTCGATTCAACTCTAGGAGTCATCTTATTATCTTTATTGTTGTCGACCTTACTTCGTGTTATCTCAAGGAATTATCACATTATCTTCATTCTTGTCAGGTTATATGATAGCAGCCCTGGAAAAGTCTGATGCTATTGCATTTTAACTTTCCTGTCTGTGAAATTTAAAATTCAATAATCATTCAAATGGAGTGTTAGAGTTATTAGGGTTAAAGCCACACTTTTATATATTGTATATAAAATGGTAATGTATATTGTTTAGTAGTACTTGGTAGACGAATTACCATAGTCTTTGTTCTCATATACCTAAAATTCAATCTCATTGAGTCATGTCATTGCTTCGCTGTGGCCTTTGGTTTGGCATGTTGTTAGTCACTACGATGTTGGTTTTGGTGTTTCCTGTGCACCTGGGGTTGGATTGCTGCTGGCATAGATTGCCTCCTGGCTTAATCTCGCTGTTCTTACTTCCAGCACTATGTGTACTTGTAGAACAAGTCATCGGGCACTCCGATGTACGAGGGAGTACCATTTAAGTTAGCTGGACCACATACCTTATACATTTCCGTGTACTTATATTTAACTCCAAAGGCAAAAACTCTCTTCTGATTCTATTGGGATAGTGACATACTATGCCACCCCCGTGAAGGGGATGGAATAGGCAAAATTGGTTGAAATTTCAGGTACTTCTTCAGAATTATGATTCAGGTTCTAATAAAATCCCGGCCCTTATGTTGCTCTATCAAATGTTCGCTGATTACTTCTTCTCTTGCTTTCCTCCCTGATTTCTTTTGGTGAACTAAGTTGTATTTTTTGTTCACAGGGAGCACTGTAACATACTCAAAGCTCCTACTACGTACTGGCACAAGTTGCATACTACCGTTGGTGTTCCTTGTCTGCCTTGAGGATTTGGTATGCTGTTTCTCTGCATTTTGCACTTGCTCATTGTGGTCCTAATACTTTCTCATGGAGTTGGATTACAAAGAGTTACACATCGAATTAAGATGCGAAGATGTTTAGGAAATGATGGTCGCCAATCTATCTTGTTGGTACCACACATAAGAAGACCAAGACAAAAATCAGCCCTGGGACATTAGTTAGAAGAAGAAAATAAGACTAAATGAGCCAGTATTTTCAGCTATGAACCACCAAGGAATGACATATCGGCAGTTGCTTCCACTGTTGTCTATTTGTCCTTCCCTTTCAGACCAATAGGATCCAGGTGATTTCCCAAAAATTCCGATAGAAGCCGCTAGCACATCCATCGCTCTGGACGAATGGAACCGTTAGCCCTCTCGTCCCCCTCCTCCCTCCACGGCGACACCGCGGCGACCGGCCCCAGATCCGCCGCCGCCGGACACCAAACCTCATCCCCCAGCCAGCTGAGCCCTCCACGACGCAGATCCAGCCCCACTGCCCACCGGACCGCTCAGAGAACAGGGATCTGCCACTTCCCAGCTTCAAGTCCATCGTCGTGGGCTCAATCAAATTCCCCCAAAACTCCACACGCAAGGTCAGGTTCGCAGTAACTCCACCCCAATCCCCCAACTACCGAGGTCGCATCCGCCATCACTCCCCACCCCCGTCCTTTGCTGCTACCGCTGCTGCCGCGCCCGGCAAATCTGCCGCAAGATTTGGCACAGGGGCTGACCATGCCGCGTCCCTGGGCCGCGCCATGAAGCCACCTCGCAGTAATGGCGAGGTTCCTTCCCAAAGGATCGACAAGACAACTCCAAAGGGGCCCGGGGCAGATGAAGATGGATGGACAAGGGTCCTCCGAAGACGCTGCAACACCGGCGGAAGCCAGGCTCCTTCAAGGCGACAACCAGCTGTCTCCCCTGCTCCACGCACTTCCATCACTGTGCGCCTTAAGGGAGGTGCCTTCGATGCCTCTCCCGAGGGCACGTCGCCGCGGACTGCAGGGACCCGGTGCGCTGCCTCAGCTGCGGCCGCAACGGCCATAAATCCTGGCACTGCAGGCTCCAAGCGAAGACACAGCAAACCCAAGCCTCCACCGCACCCAAACGCCCACCAAGGCTCGACGACGCCGCTGCCTTCCCCAAGCTCCCGCGTTCCGCCATGGCGCCGCCCGGGGCCGCAGAGCTCCGACCGATGGAGACTGCAACCATGGCGGGCACCAACTCTGCTATGGAGGAGGGAGTTGCAGCGCCTCACTCGCTGCGCTGTGGTAGCCTGTTTGTGCAGGGACGACGACGACATGGAGCCCGCGGCCGTCAAGCGCATGCTCTGCTCCAAGGTCGGCGTCCCGACAGCGACATCAAGGTGACCCGACACCGACCGGAAGACTTCCTCATCGTCTTCAAGCACCAGCACCACCGGGATGCCGCCCTGAACATGGAGCGGCCCAAGGTCGGCGACATCCTCCTCCGTCTCTGCCATGGCGCATCCTCCCCCCCCACGGGCGACCCACGTCGAGCTGCGCCACCACGTTCGTCTCGCCTCGAGGGATCCCAATGCATGCTTGGAATGAAAGCATTGCTAAGAGGACCATCGCAAGAGCCTCGCGACATTGACTACATCGAGCCGAGCTCCATCGGACAGGGCGACATAGGCGCTTTGCCTCCGGGCGTGGACATACGAGCCATCGACATCCCCAAGATAACTTGGCTAACCTTGACAGAAGAAGATCGCGGCGACAAGGCATGAAGGCGTCGCACCCCCAAGGGCCGCCTATGGCCTCACCTTGGTCTGCTGGTGCACTGGACATCGTCGAGCCTCCGGCCGACACGGCAACTCCGCAGACGCAAGGTTGATTGGCGCCGCGTGGTGGTCGACGGCGGCGCGCACCCGCTGGAACCATGGCGCGCCGCGCCACCACCGGAGGACGGGCGCCATCGACGCCCGAGACGAGGACGACGACGACGGCGGGCGCCGCGGCGACAAGAAGAGCGGATGGGGAGCAAGGATGTTCGGGGCCCGTCCAGCGCGCCCGACAAGGGACGAGGAGCGGGGCGCTCCCATTCGCGCCATGGTCGTCGATACGACGCTTCCTCCACGACGTGGCGGCCGTGGCGCGCTTCCTCCCCCTGGCCTTCGCGGACAATCGACGTCGACCCGGATGTCCAAATACACCGGCGTCCACGAGAACGCGGCAAACTCCTCCATGATGGACCCACCGCGACCGAGCCCCCGGGCGCGCGACGACATCGCTGGCAACACGGCGGCCCGCGATGGGCGTCTGGCGGCGGAGCGCCTTTCGCCACCACGCCGGCGAAAGGGCGAAGTCTCGCGCATCGGCCCGGCGTCGCGATGGAAGCGCGCCACGGCGGCTTCAGCCGGCAAAGGAAGCCAGCGGACGAGCCGGCCGTGGACACCCCCCTCTGCGGCGCGCTCAAGGGGCGGCCGCCCGCAGCGGCGAGGGCGGGCGCCAGCGGCCGATGTGCGCTTGGCCGGACTTGGCACTTCCGGCGAACGTCGACACACCCCGGCGAGTCCCGCGCGGCCATTCGTTCGCTACAAGCCTGGTTTTGCTTTCAGGCGCAGGCCCCGCACCAACAACACAAGGCCGCCGGTCGCGCCACTGCGAGACGTCGTTCGCGGTACAAGCCAGGGGGCCACTTCACCGGAGGGTCGGGGCCTCGCGCGGCTGGACGGACGGCGGAGATGCATCGAGCAAAACCGATGGGGCAGCAAGGCACGGGACTTCCTCTCCACCATTGCCCAACCGGTTACCCCCCGCTCTGCAACCTCCAGCAGGGGCGCCTCCGCGCCGCAGTCGTACCATGCAGCCGCACCACCCAGCACACCGTCGGTGCCCGCGACGCCACCAGGTCCTGGCCAAGGGGCACCACCGAGGACTGCGCCCGCCAAGTCTCATGAAGCGCCTCGGCGTTATGGAGGAGGAAGACGGCGACGCCTCCGACGATCAGTTCCTGCAGTATGCCAGTCTGCTCCGGGGGCCGCTGAGTGACTCCACAATCAAGGCCCTGACGGCCCTATGTGGCCTGGAGGACATCCCGGACATGGCTGCACAAGCATAGAAGCCTCGCCGTCGCTCTAGGGAACTGCCACTCTGAATAATGTTACAAGTCATGTACTGTCGTCGTTCGCCTTCGTTGTCGTCCCTGTATGTTTGTTGTCGGCTGCACTTCGTCGCCCTCAGCTGTGCCTGTGACATCCGGCCATGCAAGGTGATAGCCAGGGGCCCCAAATCAACCTTGACATGGCCGGTTTGCTTTTGCCAGCAACTCAGAAGGCATCGCTGCCCTGCTGCTGTTGTTGCCCCGACTGTCATCACCTGTTGTGTGTCTGTTTTATTCTGCAATCAATCAGAGTGGTTCTTATTTCCATGTGTCATCAGAGTTGTTCTCCCGTGTGATTGTCTGGGTGGCCTGTGGCCTTGCTGGAAACCTGCTCAACACCTGATACATGGAAACTGCTTGCTGCTCGGCAGCTGCCTGAAGGGAATGCACTACATGTTTTTATGGCTCAAAAAATTGCAAATTGTTGAACTGGAACGTTAGGGGCCTCAACGACATGGCAAGAAGGGACGCCGTCAACGAGCTTGTTAGGGACACCGGCGCCACCATTGTCTGCCTTCAAGAGACGAAGCTGCAACTTGTTGACGCAGCTGTGGTTACCCGGGCGGTTGGCCCTCGCTTCGCCAACTCCTTTGCAGTGCTCCCAGCAGTCCAGACAAGAGGGGGGCATTATTTTGGCTGTAGATGAAAATTATTTCGAGCTGACCGGAGCCAACCTGACATCACACACAATCACCGCAACGGTGACCATGAGGGCTACAAACACGCAATGGCAGATCACTGTCGTCTATGGGCCACAAGGAGATGATGAGAAGATCTCATTCCTGCAGGAGCTAAAGAACATTAATGCGCCGGGCCACAAGCGTTGGCTGATTCTAGGCGACTTCAACTTAATATATCAAGCTGAGGATAAAAATAATGCAAACCTCAACCGTCGGCTTATGGGCTCCTTCAAGGCAACAATTGATGAACTCGGACTCAAGGAGATCAAACTCAATGGTCGCCGCTTCACCTGGACAAATGAACAAGAAAATCCTACAATGACTAGGATTGACAGGCTGCTGTGCACGCCGGAATGGGAGCTTACTTTCCCCTCATGTTTTCTCCACTCCCTTCCATCTCTTATGTCAGACCACACGCCGCTACTACTACATGGCGCACTCGACCACTTCAACAACAAATCCTTCCGTTTTGAAAACTTTTGGATCAAAATGGATGGTTTCCAAGAGGTGGTGCATGCCGAATGGGGCAAACCGTCAGCAATGTGCCGCCAATCAAAAGGCTCCACATCAAAATGGCGAGGTTGGCGAAGAGGTTAAAGAAAATGGCGAAAAAAGAGAAAATAGGCAACACAAGGCTACAATTAGCCATCACAAAGGAGGTCCTTCTACACCTCGAAATGGCACAAGAAACGAGGACCCTCTCTTCCCGGGAGTTAGAATTAAGAAAGCGGCTAAAGGCGGCGTGAGCATTGGCCTGGCGGTAATAGAAAAGTCACGGATGAGGCGAGATCAAGACTCACCTACATCCGTTGTGGTGGCGCCAACACGAAGCTTTTCCACATGAAGGCAAATGCTCGCCCGGCGAAAAGAATTACATTCACCGTCTGCGAAAAGATGGAGGACTAGTCTTCTCTCGGGGAAGAAAAAGGAGAAGGTGGTGGACGACTACTTCATGCAACATTTGGGCACGGCCACAGCAAGGACCTCCTCCTTTAATTGGCAAGCACTTGGCTACACTCCCACAAATCTGCAACATCTAGAATTGCCGTTCACGCAAGACAAAAAATCCGCCACACCATATTGGGGATGGCTTCGGAGAAAGCCCCGGGCCCGATGGCTTCACGGGGGCCTTTTTCAAGGCATGTTGGGATACAATTAAGGAAGACCTATCCACGCAGTCAACAGCCTATATTCCACTTAAATTCTCAGGGGCTGGAATTCATGAATTCGGCAAATATCGTGCTACTGCCAAAGAAAAGCGATGCCCAAAAAATCACAGACTACAGACCCATTAGCCTCATGCACAGCTTCGCCAAAATTTTTGCAAAACTAATGACCAAATGTGATTAGCACCCGGCTCAACACCTTGGTCTCCAATTGCCAAAGCGCTTTCATCAAAAGGAGGAGCATACATGACAATTTCCTATGTGTGCAAGCCACGGTGAGAAAGATGCACAAAGACAAGACACCTATGCTCTTCATGAAGCTTGACATTCACAAGGCCTTCGACACGATCAATTGGAGCTACCTGCGAGGTGCTGCGTGCTCTTGGCTTTGGTGCACGATGGCGTGAATGGGTATCCATCCTGTTTCGTATGACAGCAACCTCGAGGGTGCTACTTAATGGCGCACACGGCCGAAGCTTCCACCACGCCAGAGGGGTCCGTCAGGGTGACCCCTTATCGCCCATGCTCTTCATCCTTGCCATGGACCCCCTGCAACGAATCTTTGGATCTGCAACCCAAAATGGAGCACTTTCCCCACTCCCTCGATCGCATCAAGATGGAGAACGTCCCTATATGCAGATGATGCAGCCATTTTCATAAATCCGGACAAAAATGATATTGACGCGGCTAGGACCATCCTACAGGGAGTTTGGGAACATCTCGGCCTTCACATCAATTTCGATAAGACCTCCGTCCACCCAATCGAGATGCGGCGACATTGACCTTGATCAAGTCCTCGCCTCGCTTGCGGGACCAGAGGAAATTTTTCCCTGCCGCTACCTTGGCCTCCAGCTCCATACACGCGCCTTTACGGAAGGTACATATACAACCACTCATCGAACGAGGTGGACAGAGGCTACCGGGTTGGAAAGGAAAGTGGCTCAACAGAGCGGGCCGCCTTGCCTTGACCTCATCGGTCCCGTCCGGCAATGCCCACGTACCACCTCACGGTGTTTCCCCTATCGGCATGGGCCCGAAAGAGCGTCGACAACAATGAGATCTTTTCGTGGAAGGGGAAGAGAACGCAAATGGGGGCCACTGCCTCGTCAATTGGCCTACCGTGGCACGGCCGAAGGATCTAGGCGGCCTTGGCGTCCCGGACCTAGAGAAATTTAGCAGGGCATTGCGTTTGAGGTGGCTCTGCAGGAGTGGACGGACAGCTCTAAACCTTGGGTTGGAATGGAGCTCCCCCGCAATGACCTCGACCGAGCACTTTCAATGCATCCACCAAGGTCATTATTGGGGATGGCTGCAAGGCGCGCTTCTGGCTCGATAGCTGGCTTGATGGTGAGGCCCCAAAGCTCCTAGCACCCAACCTTTTCGATCAAATAAGATTTAAGAAAAGGACGGTCCAGGTTGAGCTTCACAACAACGCCTGGGTTGATGCCCTTAGAGGGACGGATTACCACTCCGGTGCAAATTGAAGAGTTTGTCTCGCTATGGCTTAGAATACAACAGGTCCAATTGACACCAGCACCTCATACACTATTGTTTGGAAATGGACGGCGACGGAGTCTACTCGACACGGTCGGCGTGAGAGCTCAATTTTTATGGCTCCCATAGATCCTTCAAAGGGGACCTCATATGGAAGGCACATGCGGAAAAACAAATGCAGGGTATTTGCTTGGATTTTGGTGAGGAGAAAATACTCTAACAGATAACCTTCGAAGAGGGGATGGCCACATCAAGACCATCGTGCCACATGCAACGGACCCCTTGAAACGCCCTTACACTTGGTCCTACTATGCCCGTTTGCAAAAGCAGTTTGGAGCCACATCCTACAGTGGGGAGCATTTTGACGCATCCCTAGTCTTGCCGGTCGATGATCCGGCACACTTCATTTCGTGGTGGGAGGAAGCACAATCAAAGATAGCCAAGGAGGACGAAAGCGTTTCAACGGAATGGTCATCTACACCGTCCTGAACATATGGAAAGAGAGAAATAGAAGAATATTTTCAAACGAATTTGAGACGCCATTGCGGGTAGCCCAAAGAACCAAAGACGACATTGAGCAAAGGAGAAGGGCTCACGAAAGGGGCGTGTAATGCTTTCTTGTGTTTTTTTCGCTTACTGTTTTTCTCTTTGCGCTTGGCTAGGCCGGGGCAAACCCACGTTTAATCTTCTGTACATAAAACTCTCTTTCCTATCTTAATCGAAAAGGCGAGCTCCTGCCATTACCTTTCAAAAATTCCGATATTCACACACATTCTTGAGTGGGGAAGATGAACAGAGCCATATGTTGATGGAAACGATGTGGAAGATGGCACTATTGAACTCTACGCTAGCTGACAAAGTAAAATCAAATTAAAGAACTAGTAGGGTTCCACCATCAAATTTTTCCTTTAAGACAGCTCACTGGGGTCCAAAGCTTAAATTCACCTGCACAGCAATGCATCCAAGGAAAGTGATGATGTTATACATGACGTTGTTGCCTAATCCAATTTAAATCAGATCAAGGTTTTCACAATAGAAGCACCTCCACAGGTTAGGAAGTGTATGATCCATTACCACGTGATTACATCTCCAAGGAGGGACATGAGATTCTCATAGTATCCGCATGAGAATACTTTGTTATTATAGGTTTTCACACTGCTACCGAAATATTTTTAGCTACGGCCAATTGGCCAGGATTGGTTTTAAGAGACAGGTGTCACTCCGATGTAGGAGGGGCTACCGAAATTTATTTTTAGAGGCGGTTGGTAATGTCACCCACCACTAAAGACATATCTGACAATATAAATCAGCCATAAAAATAGTAAAAGGAAATGAAATCTGAAATTTGAAAAGGTAATGTAGGAATTTAAACAATTTTCAAACTAAAAAATCATTAGCTGTAATGATGTAGAACTCTTCGAAATATACAAATTTGATATAAATTTGTTTTTCTTTGAAAAAAATTATATGTTTTCTATGTTGCACCTGATTCTTGAGACAGATCACACTATCTCTGACCTCCAGAAATGCCTCTATTTCTAGGGGTGGAATGCGGAGCTATCACTATAATGATTAGGGAGTGAAAACTGTATGCTTGGTCTTGCCAACTGCCAATGAGAGCCAGTTCTTCTTAGAGAAAACCTCAGCCTTCCTCCTATGGCCTTGAAAATTTAGAACCTTCCCATTTATCAAAACTAACCCTAACATCATAAATACTAAGTAATTATAGCATATGACTTAATTTATTTACTAATAACAAAGATTAGAAGACATGGATAACCTAGTCCGTGAGATTTTTGCAAACAATAAAATCCAGCATCTTATGGTATCTCTTTGCACCTATGTAGCAAAGACCCACTAGGGAGTTCTGCGCTCCTTGGTGAAGCCACGTAGGTAGTAACTCTTTTCCGTCACGGTCTCTTCCCCTGCCTCGTGGCGGTCTTTTCTCCTCCCTTCCCTACGGCAAATCTCGGCGGCCGTCCGCATGCTCCCCGTCACCGGTCTCTTCCCCTCCTTTCCCGTCCGTGCGTGCTCCCGGCGATGGCCTTCCGGTCCTTCAAATCGGTGGCCTCTTCCCCTACCAAATCTCTGGGCTGCCCGTCTCCTCGCTACGCATAAATCCGCCCGTTTGACCTTGAGAATTTCCCTCTGCGGTTGTCGATGAATCGCCCACCTCCGCCCCCCCGGCGGCATGGCTGCTGCGGCCGTCAAGAATCTTCATCGCCCGGTCTTACCGTGTCCATCGGTGAGTTTGCTACCTCCGGGTTTCCCCATTGCAGCCGGCGATAGATCGCTCACCTCCACCCTCTCTTGCATTGGTCCCACCCTGTAGATTCTTCATCGATTCTGCGCCACCACTGTGGATTCTTCTTCGCCCGGTCTTCCTCGCCCGCATCATCTGTGAGTTTCCTGCACGCCTGTCCTCTATTTGGATGCAACTACTTAATTGGTACCTCCGCATATTGGTTTTGAGCCCTAGGATTGAGGAGCGTTGCACGGATCTCCCCCCCGCACACCTTTCTTTGTTCGGCGGATATACGCCACTTTGATCGGTTTGTTCTCTCAACCGGCCTCCAATACTGTCCATCTCCTATTCCGTATGTGTGTCTTGTGGACTAGAATCTGGTGTTCTTGGGGAACATGGGTGTTGATCTGGCTGCGGCAAGGCTGAGATGAGAAGCCGAGGCAACGGAGGAAAAGGTGAGGTGAGAAAAGAATGTTTGGGCGGCCCGAAAATCCCAATACAACGCTTTGACCTGACCAAACCCTAAATTCCTTACTCTATTAATTTATCGAGATATTGATCGATCTTGCGAGAGAGGATGGCGACTCTGTCACGCTGGCGGCGATGGCGATGGTGACACCTCAACGCCAACGCCGTCCTCCCCGCTGCCCCCACCCCCCGCTCCGCCTCCTCCGCCGCCGCCCCTCCCACCTCCGCTGCCACCCCCGCCACCGTCGGCCTCGCGTCCCCGCCGCGCCGCCGGCCCTCCACCGCTCCCGCCGCCAACCGCGCTCCCCGCCGCCACCACCTCCATCGCCACCCCCCTCCCTTTTTGAGCCGTCCGTCGAGTTGCCTGCACCCTGTCGCTCAAGACTCAGCTCGAGGTTCTTTGCCGCTGGCCCGCCGCGTCGAAGGCCCTCACCGGCGCCAGCTGGGAGCAGCTCTGCAACACAAGATCCTCGCCGAATGCCTCACCACCATCGTGCCAAATCTCATTGCCCGTCAACCTCTCCACTCCGGTATGGCTGACCCCTCCCTCCAGTGATCCAAAATTCAAACGCCTCTTTGTGCAGAATGCCTTGCAGCGTATTCTTGCTCCTTATCCGAGTCGCATTAGAACCGCGTGCGTACGTTCGAGGGCGTTTCGATTTGTCGTTGCTTCTCAAAATGTGGCGAACATTCTTGCGGTTGTGGGGGCGGTCCACTTGGGCTCCACTGTGTTCTTCCTCCATGGCTCTCTTGAGGCCGCAATTACTGCGTTTGAACGCTTACCCCTTGAGCTCACGGAGAAGGACGAAAATTACTCGGGACATGACCGGCCCGGCCAAAGCCGCGACCGGGAAAAGGCCGCCGCCTCCTCTGCGAAGAAATCGTTTGGCGGACTCACTCACTGGCACGGTGCGGCGCACCTCTTGAATGCGCCCGGCTGAAACCCCGCCAACTCCGGCTCGCCTACCGTTCGGCGGGGCGGCTCACGGTCATGTCACCCCTCGCCGACCATGCCCCTCCCTTAATGTGCCTTCCTCCGGGCGCCCAAGCCCGGCCTACTACCCGGGTGGCCTCGATTCCTCCTGCTCCAGCGCCTAAGACTCCTAAAACCCTAAAGCCCATCCTCGCTAAGGACTTGTGCTTTAGATGTCTCTCCCCGATCACCTTGCCAAAGACTGCCGCGACCGGTCCGTTGCCGAGTCGCCGGCGGTTCCGACCATCGTTCCATCGGCGTCCCTCGTGTGCAAGGAAGCTCTCCTCCCTCCTCTCGGCGGACAGCGGCCGGTCTCCGACCATTCCGATTCCGGCTACGAGCCGGACCATCCACGCCGTGCCGTTAGAGCAGCGCCAGCGCAATGCATCACCGCGCCACCGACCTCAGGCGCCTCCCAACTCTCCTGAGAAGGTCCGGCCGACGCTCCCGAACTCTAGCGAGGGCGCGCCGACTTTGAAGCCATCTCCCTGCTCTTGAGCCTGGGGCGCTGCGCTCTACGCCGAGCTTCGCGTCCTAAGGACAAACTCACGGACGGCGGCCGGGGAAAGGAGGTGCTCTCCGGGCCTCCATCCCCTCGACAAAGTCGTCCCCCGCCGCCAGATCGCCTCCTCCGACACCTTCGCCCCCACGCTTTGTCGAGGCGTGGGTCTCGCCTCGTCATGCTTGTCCTTGACAGGGACGAGCCGATGCACGCCCGGTTGGCTGCCCGGGGCCCCGTCTTCCGGCCCCGCCGCCCGGCGGACACTGTGCGGAAGCAGCGAAGAGGAGGTGGAAGCGGCGCCTTCGACGACTCCCTCCTCGGCCACACCCGCTCCGGAGTTCTCCCCGGGAAGGGCGTGCTCATTCTGTCGGCGCAGCTTCGTATCCTTGACTCGCTGCTCCTCTCCCGCTGCCTCCTCAACAACAATCCGGCACCTGCCGGTCGGTGGGGAGCCTCTCCGGTCCCTCCCCGTCCTCCGCCTCGCCCTCCCGTTGAATCCGGATCGGGGCGGTGACGACGTTCCGTCGGACTCGTCTTCACCGCGCCGAGTCCTCGGTGTTCGGCCCCGACTTTGGCGGCTTGCGAGATCACGGCCGGACCCCCTGCACCGGAAACACCGCGTCCCCCGGGCTTGAGATCGCCCCCTCAGGGCCCTTCCGCCGTGTGACGACGGCGGCGCCCTGTTCGCCCGGCAACGTGGGAGACCTCCGGCTGCGGGCTGGACATGCTCCCCTCAAGGCACGGCACTTCGCATTGCGCGAAACCAAGGGCACCTCGTTCACATCCCCAACCAAGCCGCTCGCCGTAAGGCTCTCCTCAATTCCCTGTCAAGCTGCTCGTCCGCGCGTTGAAGAACCAAAGTCAAAGCGTAACATTCGTCCCGCAACAAGATCCCCATGAGCATACAAAAGAGATTAAATGCTCGTCTCGACCGCCACGGCTGGCTGTTCCTCCGCGACCTTCGTCGCTGTGGTGTCTGGCGTGGTGGAATGATACACATCACCGGCATCCTCGGGGGCGGATATGGCGGCCGTTCGATGCCCTCCACCGCTTGACCAAGTAATTTTCACTAGAATGTTATTGCTGTTTTTCCTTTAGTCTTTAACCTGTGGTCATCCCTCTGGATGCTCCTCTGTTGTAAGGGTGCTGCTACGTTTAGTTATGAGTAATGCATCGAATGCAAATCGCTCCCTGTCTGTTCTTTCATGGAATGTACGCGGTTTAGGCGACTCGGATAAATGCAAAATCGTTTGTGAAGCTATTACTTCTGCCAATCCTTCGATCATGTGTATCCAAGAATCAAAGCTCCACGAGATTGATCGCTTCAAGGTCAAAACCTTCCTTCCGGCTTACCTCGCACACACTTTTTAAATTCCTCCCCGCCATCGGGTCCGGGGGTGGAATTGTCACGGCTTTGGAACCCCGTCTTCGGTTACAACAGTCATGCCACTGGCAACCACTCGCTAACTGTTTCCCTCAGCAGCACCATGTCTGATTTCACTCTTGTTGTCACCAATGTTTATGGCCCCTCAGATCACCGGTCCTCTCAGGTTTTCCTCCACGAACTGTCGGATACGGCAGCTAGTGTTGCTGGACCTTGGATCCTCATCGGTGATTTTAACCTCATTCGTACTCGGGATGATAAAAACAATGACAACATTAATACCTCCCTAATCCACGCCTTCAACGATTGTATCAACAGCATGGGGGTCATGGAAATTCCTCTCCTGGGGCGCCGTTTTACTTGGACAAACGGCCAAGACCCTCCCATCCTTGCCAAACTAGACAGAGCACTTGTCAATCTCCAACATACTACGACTTTCCCTAACACCTACCTCACCACAAGAGCCAAACCAACTTCGGATCACACTCCTATTCTTTTATCCATGTCCACCAAAAATTCGAAATCTGAGGTCTTTTCGGTTCGAGAATGCTTGGCTGCTTACAGTGCCGGCTCTAGGGGAGGGCAGGCAGGGCGCCGGCGAGGGGCCATGAAGATGAGGGGCCCAAGATTATATAAGTAATTAATACATGTAATTGTCTATTTAATATAAAATAAGCATTTTTATTTGAAGGCTCATAAAAATTAGAAAAGCAGCCCAAGCTTGCTCAGACGTAACTTCTTTGGTCCATTTACATGTACAGTCCATGATTCATTCATCTATCGATTGGTTTTGCTCAAAAAATAAAAATCCATCGATTGGAGCCCCCAGGTGACGTTTCTGATCTACCGTTCTTCCTTCCTGTCACCGTCGTGGTTGCGCCATATACTGCCCTACCTCACGTCCTCACACAGCCACCACTCACCCGGCGGCCGGCGATCACTGATCAGCTGCAAGTCGGCAAGTCCCAAGAAGGCAAGGACACCTCAAGACGCAAACACATAATCCGATCTGCTCCTCACGGTAAGCAACAAGACAAGGGTTATAAATTTTCTCAAATTAATTATAAGGATTATAAAATTATAATTAAATGTTTTATTTGAATATCATAAATGTTACGTACCAAGCATTTTAGTTTTTATTACATTATAATTGTTATGTTTCATGACCTAAACGTGTATTCCAAGAATCTATTATTCATACTATATACTATCTCTATACAAAAAAAAAACTTGACGTTTAGGACAAGTTTTCTGTTTAAGAATATAAATCAACAATAATTTTTATGTTGTTGCGTTTGCAAATGTGAAAACTATATGAATAGATTTATTTTGGAAGTTGTGTTTTGGAGACCGTGGCCGCTGTCCTAAACGTCTAAAAAAAATGCATAGAGGGTGTATATATAAGAGTACAAATTAGTTCAATGGGCCCTTATTTTTTTCTTGCCCATAGGCCCTTGACATTATAGAGCCGGCACTGGCTGCTTAGGCAGACTTTTTTGCCTACCATCCTCCCAGCGTGGACAGAGGCGCGCAGGTGCCACGACGCGGCCGGCCAGCTCGCAGCATGCCTCAAATCAGTCAGAGCAGCGGCAAAGGTTTATTCTCGGCGTATCAGGGCGCCTCACCACATAATTGCAAACTGCAACTTCTTAATTCAATTATTTGACACTTTTGAGGAGGAGCGGCCTCTGTCTCTTGATGAAATTCAGGCACGCAAATTTTTGTGCGGATTGCCTCGCTCAAGCAATCAAAGAAGCGTGCAGCCTACTGGAAACAAAGAAGCAAATTCAGGGTGATCAAGGAAGCTGATGCCAATGCGGCCTTTCACCATGCACAGGCCACAGTTCGGTTCAGAAGCAATTCTATCCGCTACGTCGAGGTTCAGGGATCAGTCATTGCTAGCCATGATGGGAAAGCTCGTGCCCTCACCGATTTCTTCAGTAGCATCATTGGACAATCTGGGTCCCCGGTTTGGCACTTCCAGCCTGATCCCCTTTTCATAAACCAGCAGCGGCCAACAGATAACCTGACTGTACCGTTCTCGGAGGGCGAGGTTCTTGAAGCTCTGAAATCGATGGACAGATCAAGTGCCCCCGGTCCGGATGGTTTTGGTCCGTCCTTCTATCGCGCGACTTGGAGCACTGTCAAGCAGCAATACATGGCGTTCTTGTCGGCTTTCTACCAAGGCGACGTCCAGCTAGAAAGAGTAAATCGCTCATACATGGTGCTACTGCCTAAGAAGCCGGGAGCGGTTGCAGTGGATGCTTTCAGGCCTATCTGTCTCCAAAATTGCCCAGTGAAAATTTTAGGAAAGATTCTAACAAGGAGGCTGCAGAAAGAAATTGGAAACTTGATAGACCTACAACAGACAGGCTTCTTGAAGGGCAGATCAATCTCAGAAACTTTCGTCTTCGCTGCAGAATTGGTACAGGCATGCAACAAGAGGAAGCTTCCAACCTTAGCGCTCAAACTTGATTTTGCAAAGGCGTTTGACACGGTCTTTTGGGAGAGCCTGGACAGCATCATGAGGGCGAGAGGCTTCCCAGATCGGTGGTGCAAATGGATTTGCAATATTCTAACAACCTCGAAAACAGCAGTTCTTGTCAATGGCTGTCCAGGACCATGGATCACCTGCCGACGTGGCCTTCGCCAAGGGGACCCACTGTCCCCATACCTCTTCCTCATTGTGGCAGAGACTTTGCAAACTCTAATCAGATCAGCTTCTTCATCAGTGCGTCACCCGGTTGACAATGATAGCCCTTGTGCTGTTCTTCAGTATGCGGACGATACACTGATTGTTCTGAAAGGGGATGTGGCTGATGTGCTTGCTTTGAAAGAGGTCCTTAACATGTTCTCCGAGGCTACAGGCTTAAAAATCAATTATGACAAGAGCACCATGGTGCCGATCCATATGGACGGAGGAGTGGCCTCTCAGTGTGCAGATATTATGGGGTGCAGCCTGCAATCATTCCCGCAAAATTATTTGGGGCTGCCTCTATCCGCAAACAAATTGCCAGCTTCAGCTTTCTCCACTTACGTTGACCGTACAGACAAGTTCCTCTCTTCCTGGCAAGCCTCGCTCCTTAACAATATGGGCCGTGTGGTGCTTATAAACTCTGTCCTAGATGCCCAATTGGTGTACATCATGTCTGCCATGCAAATGCCTCAGGAGGCAATAAGCCTAGTCGACAAGCGGCGTCGCTCCTTTCTCTGGGCTGGCAATAAGGAGTTTTTTTTTTTTTTGATCGGGCCATTCACCCGTTTTTTCATTAAGAGGAGGAAAACCAAATCCAAATACATACTAAGCCGGGATGCCGAAGCGGACATCAGGCTGCGAAAAACAAAACAAAACAAAACAAAAGAAAACACCCCAACACAACACAAGGCAAACAACCTAACTACCGGATGCAACCCGGAAGCTGATTACAAGATAGCCGAGACGCGACTAGACCACGAGCACTCTCAGGCACCGATGCGCCGCTTCTTCCCCCGCAGAAGGAAGACCTCCATGGCCTCCCTGTTGATCTCGGCGTTAGGGCCCGTGAGTGCAGCCTGCAACTCAGCAAAGGAGACCGCATCCTCACGCTCGGCCTCGACCTTGATCCCCATCTTCTTGAGCATAACTTTCCTTTGCCCGGTCCTCCGGCATAAGGTGCTGGACCCACTCTTTGCAGCGAGCCGTGCACTCGCGTTTTGGCATTAGCTCAGGCGTCTTGGCGCGGGGCGCGTCTTCCTCAAGACCGGGCGTGGATAGTATGGATGGCTCCAACGGCCTCGTGAACGCGGCTATGAACTCATCAACCGGCGGCACGGGCACCGGTTGGGAGTGTGCGGTGCACCCATCTTCGACGTCACAAGCTCCGGGGCCACTGGCGTCGGTGCAGGGAGCAATAACGTTCGCAGCCTCGAGCGGCGCGGGTTCGTTGTGCTCCTCAACCCGAACGAGGTCGCGGGGCTGCCTGGTGTCGCGTCCCACGGCGGCGACTAGTGGAATGGCGAACTTCGGCCTCGACCAAATCGGCCCACCGCCGACCACCAGCCCTGGAGCGGTAGCAGCAGCAGGGGCGCCGCAGAGACGGCGGCGACCACCGTAGGCAAGGGGGCCGCCGCGACCTATCCCTCCTCGAATGTCGCCCGGGCGCCGTGGCGATGGAGGCCGTGAGCTCAATGAGCATCGGGTCAACCCGTGTAACGGGGAGTCACGAGAAGCGGCGGCGGCGGAAGCGCCCGGTCAAGGTCAAAGAAAGACTATCGGCGGGCGATGTTGAGCACCCTCGAAGGCTTGCGCTGGCCGCCGGTGGCGGCGTCGAATGCGGCCCAGCACCCCTCCCGGCGTGTGCATCGCCGACGACGAGGGGCGTCCCCCACGCCGCCAGCGTCGTCGATGCCTTGGGAGCGGCGGAGAATCTCTCCGACACGGATTGGAGCCGTGTGCGATTCCGCGCTCGGGCGCCCCGGCGCCGCCACCGCTCTTGGCGCCACAAGCGATGGCGCGCTATGCGATGGTCGATGAGCGGTGGGCGCGGCGCCGCCGTCCGGAGCGGTCGGGACGGGCGACGGCGGCGTCAAAACGGCCGGGCGGCGGCGAGCGTCGATGCTTTTGATCGTGCGTGACGGTGACCTTCACATCGGCATCGGAGGGCCGGAAGCGGCATATCGCAGCGGCGTGGTCCTCCTAAGCGAGCTTGAAGCGAAGGCCCACCGGGTTCGGCGGGGCGGGGCGACGGTGGCGGCGTCCATGGAACGCGCCACGGCGGCGGTAGCGACGGCGGCGCCGCGACCAGGTGTGAAACGTCCTCATCGACAAGCGCGCCCGGCTCTCGGCGTAGAGACCGGCCGCGACGATGGGCGGTCCCGAGCGGTGGGCGGGGATGCGTCTGGCGTCGCCGATGCCCGACCATCGCCAAGTCCCGCCCGGGTTCCATGAGGTCCGCCTCTGCGACGGCGGGCCGGCCTGCGACGCTGGCGTGGGGGAACCAACGACGCCGGCATGACCCACCCCGGCGCGGCACCCCGCCCACTCGATGCCGGGCGGAGTTGGGCCCCGCTGGTGCACCCGGCGAGCGCGACGGAGGCCAACGGCGGACGCCCGCGCCATAGCGGCGGCTCGATGAGGACATCGTCCATTTGGACTCCGAGCAATCTGTGAGGTAGCCGTCCTCCCAACGTTGTGCTTTGGACCTCCCCGTAGTGAGGGGAAGAAGGGGGCGGGGCCATAGGGGGAGAGCTTGCTCGGGCGATGGGTGGCGATGGGGTTACCTCGCCATCCTCCAACAACCGCTCAACGTCCCGGGCCGGCGTCCTCCATGCTAGGCGTCGGTGAGACGGCGGCCAATGGGGCCGCCCAGGCGTCGGCGTCTTTGTGGGATGACCGCCGTGGCCGTTGCCATGGCGGACGACGGAGGTGCGGGTGGTGGGGTCGATGCGCGGGCGGCACCTCGACGGGCTGGCGGCGGCTTCCTCCGTGAGGCAGCGACGGAGCAGCGTGGTTGGCCGCCTGAGACTCCACAGCAGCCCGGGTCTCCAAAGGCGTTGGTCGGCGGCCGTCTCAGACGGTAGAGGAGCCGACCTCACCGCGTCCGGCCCCCAAGGCGGCGACGGCGCGGCGACGCAGCCTCGACGCCAGCACTCAGGGCCAACGGAAGCCGCAGCCATGGCCGGCGGCGCGGCGGCAGCAGCATCCCGGGAGGCGCACCCGGCGCAGGAGGAGCGCCCGCCCCTGTCCCCGGAGGCCGCCGAGCGGCGCGGCAGAAGCCGGCTGGACGGGAGGCGCGCTCCGGAGGGGTACCCGCCTCGAGGAGCGTGGGGGAGAGGTCCCGCCGGCCCCATGGGCGAGTAGATCAGGCGAAGGGGAGCTCGATCTGGGCTTGGAGGGGGCAGGTTGGTGGCTGGGAGGGGTTGCCGGTGGGCGGCGGCGCGCCGCTGCCAACGGTCGGGAAGGGAGCGTCGGGTGGGTCGGGAGCAGGAGGCATCCGTTCGGTTCGCGTCACCGCCCGTCGCGAGAGATACTGCTAGTTGTAGTAGGTGTGTTGCAATAAGGAGTTTTCAGCTGGAAAATGTCTGGTGGCTTGGCCAAAGGTATGTACAACTCGAGAGCTCGGAGGCCTAGGCATCAGAGATTTTGGCACACATAATATTTGCTTGCTGCTGAACCTCATCCACCGTCTTCACTGTGCGGATTCCTCGGCTTGGGCCACCTGGATCAAAGACAAAGTCGACATAGCAAATCTACAGGGGAGGACATGGGCTGCCATTGGGAAGTTCTCAGGTCTCTGCTACCTCTATATCAGGCATTAACCACTGTTGATCTGGGCAATGGGCGATCGACCTTGCTGTGGACAGATGTTTGGGTGGGCGATGAGGCACTTGAGGACCGTTTCCCAGCACTTTTCTCCCACTGCATCAAGAGAACATGTACTGTCCAACAAGCCATCGATACAAACTTGCAAGATGCTTTTGTCAACCGCATGTCAGGTCAAGCACAAGAGGAACTGCAGCACCTGAATGAAATCCTGAATCAAACTCAGCTGTCACCACAACCGGACAAGAGGCTATCTCCTTTCAGTAAAACCAAAGAAAAGCTTGACACGTCGGCTATCTACAGATTACTCATGGCCAAAGGGCAACAGCACGACCCACAATCAGCATTCACCTGGAAGAACTCGGCCCCTCCAAGAGTCCAGATGTTCTTCTGGCTTCTCACCAAAGGCCGAATTCAGTGCAGGGCAAACCTCTTCAAAAAACACATGGTGGACTCGCCAAACTGCCTCTTATGTGGTGCAGCCCAAGAGACGTCGGATCACATAATTTTCCATTGCCCTGTTGCTGCTTTATTCTGGTGCAAGATTGGTGCTCGCTTTCCCAGCCTCTCGCAATGCCAAAATTGGCACCAACTGCCAAGAGTTGGTGGCATCCCGGAGAATCAATACAGCTCTTTCATACTCTTGTGTTGTTGGCAGATTTGGAAACAAAGAAATGCCTTTGTCTTCAGAGAAGAACAGCCCAATCTAAGAACTCTGGTACTGCTATGCAAGTCTGGCCCTACTGTGGCGTGCAAGAATGCCCAAGAAATCCAAGAAGGTCATTGATGAATGGCTAACGGTTCTAGACATGGGGTCCTCTACCTCCGATCCAATGTAATTTATGCAAATCATGTCTTGTATTCCCAAACGGCTACCTTGTAATCATGTGTAAAGAGCTATAATCAATAAAAATCAGGTGGGGAGCTCTTCCCCCCCGTTGAAAGTTTCAAAAAAAAAAATTATCAGATATTCAGATGAGTCTGCGCTGCTACTGAAATTAGTTTTTGCCTTGGTAATATAGTGGATTGGGAAGTGCTAGGTTCATGATATTCAGATGAGTCTGCGGTGCTACTGAAATTAGTTTTTGCCTTGGTAATATAGTGGATCGGGAAGTGCTAGGTTCATGCTTAGAACAAGGCATGTGAGTGTGCAGTGAAGAAATTAGGGGACCTCATTTCACTGAGCAAGCTGACAGTCTTGACTTCTGCATATTTCAGATGAGAAGCCAGGCAAGGGAGGAAAAGGTGAGGTTCATGTGTAGTAATAAATGTACTTTTTATTTCTGATATGCACATTGCAGATTCAAGCGTGGGGAGAAGATCTTGATTGCTGCAAGGAAGACTCGAGGGGGATAAAAAAGACCGATATCTGCCTATCTGCATTTGTGCTATTGTACAAAAAAAAAAAAAAAATTTGAAGGTTAGAATGAAATTTATCATCTCATCTCTTCTCGTAGATGCAGCAGCAGCAGCAGCTGACTATCTTTCAGTTCAAGCGAACAACACCTGTGAATTCTGTCCATGATAAACTTATGTGACACAGCAAGTAGAAATCATATTGTCTTATTGTCTGTTATATATCGAATTTGTTAACACAACATGTTCTCCATAGATGATTAGTTTGTGGAATCAGTAGCTAATGAAGAAATTCCTCATGTCCTGTCATCCTCCTCTTAATCAAAGAGAACAATTCCATTCAGCTACCATTCAATTCAATATTCAATTTACTCTCGCAACTCCACCACGTCTTGTCACTAGCCTCACAGCCAAAGCCAAGCAATCGATGTCTGCTCAGCTCCCTAATCATCCACGAGTGACAAGATGTACGTACATGAACCATCGTTCCATTTCCTCTTCTTATCCTACATTTTGAAACATTCACTATGAAGCAATAGATTTTAGCTATATTGTTATATTTCTGTATTTTATCTTTTTCACTTTGATTTTCTATTCTTGCTCTCAGTTTCAGTGCAGATGAATGAACCTGAGGTCTATGATCTTAGGTGCCATTACATTGGGATTAAGAAATGATATGCTTCTTTCAGTTGCTTTTCATCTGATTCTAATAGATTTAATTTGACCAGATCAGAAAAAAAAAAAAAAAGGTTAATTACAGTAACTTTGAAGGCCCATCGTTGCTCCCTGAGGTAAGAATACATTAGATCGCCATCAATGATGCGCTTGCAAAAGAAGAGAAAAAAATGTTTTTCCAGGCTTGTCAATGTCTGAACTCTGAATTCTTCACAGGATCCTGCAAAGCAGCAGTTTGTTGAGGAGCTGCTAACATATACTTGGTAAGATTTTGATTATTCGTGGCAATAGCATGTTTGTTGAGGAGCTACTAGCATATACTGATGCCTTTAACAAGTTATTATTCTCATCTGAGGAGCTGCTAACATATACTTGGTAAGATTTTGATTATTCGTGGCAATAGCATGTTTGTTGAGGAGCTACTAGCATATACTGATGCCTTTAACAAGTTATTATTCTCATCTGTAGTCTCCAAGGAATATCTGTCTGAGGAAGCTGGTAACATAACTAATTCACATGTTTGATTTGAAAAGGCTTTTTCTAAGATGCTGATTGTCACATGTTTTTGCATCAGTTGCTCCTTTCAATAAAACAGAAGACACCCTGGGGAAATTCAAGGACGGACCATTCTTCCTTGGTCAGTTCAATCTGGTACGTCACTTAACACTAGGAATCATTTTTATCCCTGCAGCATATGGTTCAAAATCAAATCTCTATGAGAAAGAGTTCATATTGTGAATGTGGGTTGGGTGGGCATGTGGTTTCGTCATGATCTATAATCTCATTACAGGTGGACACTGCATACGTGCCATTCATCGAGAGGGATCAGATACTCTTTCCCAACGTAAAGAACTATGATATCACAAAGGGCAGACCCAACCTACAGAAGTTTGTCGAGGTAATTTAGACTGATGAACATTGAATAGGCTAAAGGTTTATGTTTGTAGTACATTCACCCACATTGTCTGAAATGATTCCTTTTGTCCTAATGACCAGGCGGCATGTTCCGTCCAATGCAAACCAGTTTTCATGATAATGCTTTATTGAGGAGAAACTTGAACTCATGGATTATTCCAAAAAAAAAAAAAAACTTAACTCATGGATTGGTATATTTCAGGAAGTGAACAAGATCGATGCCTATGCACAGACTAAACAGGACCCACAGTTTATATGTGAGTTTACAAAGGGGCAGCTTGGGATATGATAATTCTTAATTTTTTTCTGCCTTGATTGATCTATTCGTTCAGCTAATTTCAAAACATTTGACCATCATTTTAACCTCCAGATTGCTTAAAGCTTGTGACCAAGGATGAAACTCATGCCAGAAGTACCAGCATAATAGATCGAGACTCGTTTGTGTGCTTGAAAATCACATAAATGGTTTTCAATAAGGCATGACCTTCTATACTGTTTGATAAACTAGCTGTCCGGATAAATGACAATCCTTTTTAGTTTGTGGTCTCATGCTCTGATTGGAGTATAAACATGAAAATAAACTATGAACGGGTCTCATGCATTTATGGATTTAAGTGCCAACTAAAAATGACAATCCTTTTTAGTCTATGGTCTCGTGCACTTAAATCCATAGATGCATCTATGGATTCAAGCGCAACTAAAAATGACAATCCTTTTTAGTCTGTGGTCTCATGCACTTAAATCCATAGATGCTCTGATTGTGCATAACAGGACCCGTCCAACATATATTAATAATCCTACCGGATATTCGTTCACCTTGAAGTATAAACATAACATTAAATAATGTTTATGCCATTGAGTATACTCTGTTTCGTGCATTTCAATTCTTCGTTACTAACTCTGTTTGTAATCAAAACCAAGTCATTCTAATAATCATCTAATTCAGATAATATTTCTTTGTGATTACAAAACAATCCTTAGACAATACCCCTCGTTAATACCTCAACAACGCTTGGGAGTCCACCTAAGTATATATATATATATACTCCCTCCGTCCCAAAATGAATATCATTATAGGATAAGTGTAGGTTAAACTTTTGTAACTTTGACTAGATTTGTAAAAAATAAGTGAAATGTCTATATCTCCAAAAAAAAAAAGTTTATTATGAAATATATTTAATGATGATTTATCTAACGATACTTATTTTGTATTACAAATATTAATATTATTCTATATATAATTGGTCAAGTTAAAGAAAGTTGACTTATTAGAAAGCGATAACAACTTCTATTTTTTTTTAAGATAGAGGAAGTATTCCGTAGGAAGGATTTTCTTATCCCGCTGCATCGAACCAAACGTTGCATATGGTCCTATCCTATCCTATATGCATACCCCTTCGGAAAAAAAAAAAGTCATTTTAGATAAGGTTGAGGTCATAATAATGAATAAATTTTAGAAGTGTGAAAATTATAATAATGAATAAACTTTAGAAATGTGAAAATCATATCCCTCTAAAACGTAATTTTTTTCCTATGCGAACGGAGTGTGCATGATACACGGACATATGAGAAAACAACGAAATATATGGCTTATTTGTCGTCTCATTTTACCTGCCTTTTTCCGATCATCGTCCTCCGGTCACATTCTCCGGACCATTTTTTTCTCGCGGTTGTGCACAGTGCTCATGGACCAGGCCGGCGACGGCAATGTAGCCATCGTGCGCGGAAACCCGTCCTCCGCTCTACCTCCACTCTCGGCTCGCCCCTCCGCACCTCCGCATTCTATCGGCTCACCGCGCTAACGCCGTGCTGGCGACTGTGGGCATGCCTCCCCAGCGTTACGAGTAGCTAGGCTCGGCAGCGGGGCGAGGCGCTGCCGGGGGCGACGACGGCGGTGCGGTGTGATGCAGCACGCGGGGCCGGGGTGCGGTGCGGCGCAGCGAGACCGGCCAGGGCGTCGAGGAGATCCACTGGGGCGCAGCCTTGTTCCCCAACTCCCGTGGCGGATGGATCCAGCGAGGACCGGAATCGAAGCGGGGCGCCTCCTCGAGCTGGACCTGGACGGCGACGTACCCGGCGGCGCACGCGAGAAGCGGCGGCTCGAGGCCGCGCACGCGAGTCGAAGACCTGGAAGCACGGCAGCGGCGGGCGTGGTCGATGCTGGGCCCCGCGGCCGCGAGCGCCTCCCGACTCCCGAGCCAGCGCGCGGCTCACCGCACGGAATCTATCCAACCCGCCGCGCCGCCAGCAGGCTGGCCATGCCGCTGTCCTCCTGCTGCTCCTCCGGCTGCAGCCCAGCAGGTATATCTGTTTTTTTTTTTTTCTAGATGGACCTTTTGCCTCTTGTTATGGCCCATAGAAGGTTAACTGTGGGATGTAGCCCAACCACTCGAGGTGTTCTGATCCCCTAAACAAAAAGTTCCCAAAAAATATATATATATAAAAGCTAAGCTGACTTTCATTTTGCAATCCACTATATGCAATGAACTTTCAAATTTTGTTTGTCCTACGCCACTAATTGTAGTCCTAGAAATGTCTGAAGATGTGACAGAGCTGTACTTAGCTTCAAAAAAATATTAATACAGAACGATTAAGCCATGTGATGCAAGTGGGCAACTGATAAGGGCAACACATATACTAGTGTTTGTTGAAAGTCTTTGTCAGAAACTAAAACTCAGTGCCAGACTGGACGTGCACGGTGCACGAGTTGCATATATAATGGTTCCACCTAAACTACTCTATTAGCAGTTCGTTGACTTATGGATCCGCTCATTTTTGGTTGAGTGTGCGGGTTTCTTTTGTTTAGGTGTAAGATCCAGATCTCACATCCGGGAAGAACTGCAGACCAGAGGCTGCCTCTCTGACCTTCTTGGTTGTCTTCAGACCTTGCAGCGGACTATGGAGCGCAAGATCATCTGAAAGCATCAACCAAGGTATTGATTTGGCACAAGTTCTTTCTCCACTTTAGTCGTTTCCTGTCATTGCAGGGTAATCATCATCTAGCAGTATGTTGTCTGCTGCTGCAGAATGACATTATCGCAAGCTTTGATCTTTGAAAACTGCAGCTTTTCTTTTTTTGCGAGTTGAAAATTGCGGCTTGACATCACACCACTACTGTATGCATGCGGAATTCATCCCATAATTTACATAACTACAGTTTACTCCCTCTATTCTAATATTTCTGTTGTTTAGGACAGGCAACTTATTACAAATTTACACTAATTTGTTTGTCATAAACAAGAAGAAAATCATGATCGAGGTACTGTTTACAACCAACATTTTTTTTTTTTTGAGAATTTTTTTACCACCAACTTGAGAAGACTGATGTTACGGTTTTCTCTACTCTATCAAGCAAAACCGTTTCGAGCAGCATGACTGTTGAATTGAATCGCACACTTCATCCAAATTGCATTATCTAAGCTGATGGAATATGAGTTTAAATTTGCAGGTTTTGTGAGGGACGAATTCCCCATTCTCTTGTTTGAAAGCTAGGCTGTTTGAATATTCCACATAGATGGATTGTATAGCCAGTACTGCATACAATGCCCTTGAGCAGATGCTGCACGATGAAAATGAAAAGCCAAGGCCGCTGCCATTATCTATTCTCGAAAGCATAACAGATAATTTTTCAGCGAAGATGGAACTCGGACGTGGTGGGTTTGCAGTGGTTTACAAGGTACGGTATACCTTTAACTGCACCCAGTACATATGGACTAACAACATGTTCCTGGAGATCCATGTTCATTCTGATGAGGCATGCCAAACTGCAGGGAGTAATGAATAGTGGGATGGTTGCTGTCAAGAAGTTGTCCGAAGTATGGATCTTGATGAGAAGCCATTCATCAAGGAAATTGAGTGTCTAATGAAGGTGCGGCACAAAAATATAGTGCGATTTCTGGGATATTGTGCTGATTCCCAAGGATTACTGATGAAAAATTTGGAGGGCAAATCTGTGATAGCAGATGTAAGAAACAGAGCACTCTGCTTTGAGTATGTACCTAAAGGTGGACTCAATAAACATATCACTGGTAGGATCATATTACATTTTTATGCGCATACTAAGTGGCACTAGAAGATTAACATTTTCTTGTATATGTAACCCTTCTACTCTACCTTTCACAGATGCATCTTGTGGACTTGAATGGAAGGTGCGATACAAAATTATTAAAGGAATATGTGAGGGTTTACATTATCTTCACGAGAACCATACTCTTCACTTAGATCTCAAACCAGCTAACATACTGTTAGATGATAATATGGTGCCCAAAATTGCTGATTTTGGTCTTTCAAGGCACCTTGACCAAACCCAAAAGCACAATTGTAGGTACAACAGTCATGGGAACAGTGTAAGATTGCCGAAACCTTCTTGAATGCTTAGATTTTTCTTTCATTTGTGGGTTTACCTATAGGTTTAAAGTTTGGGCTTTGTTAGAAAGAAAAACTAACACAACTTGTATAATTGATGTGCATGTTACGTGCTTTTAATCATCCATTGCATTAATTGAATATGTGTTTATTCATGCAGGGGATATTTTCCACCAGAATGCCACAGCAAAAAATTCTCATACAAGTCAGATATATATAGTCTTGGGGTTGTAATCATGGAAATACTGTCAGGAGAGATGTTTCCCACGGCTGAGGAAGTAAGAAAAAATTATGTATTAATTTTAAGATAAATACAAAATACTTGTAAAACCCATTCATACAGCTTCATTTCTATTTTGCATAATACACATCCCATTTTCAGGCATTACAATACATCATTATTGGAATAATGATCATGAACTATTTGGGTGCAGTGGTTTTGCTGGAGTCTTATGAGTGAAATAAGATTTGTTTTCCTTTTTTTTTCTGCCTTGAGTTTGAGAAATATATGCCTAGTTGGTCCAAAATTAAATATTTAGTAAATATTTTTACTTGGAGTTGAGTATAAAAGGAAAATAGATTCTGGGACTGTTTGACTTAGCTAAGCTAATTTGGAATATATGATGTTCACAAATAATTTTGGAATAGTCCCTTGCAATTGCAAAGGATAGACGTGGGTGCGACTTGGCACATATCACGTTTTAGGTCATGCATAGTCACACCATATGGAATGTGTACCAACACTCTCTATAGGTATATTGAGTCAACATTTCGAATATCATACCATTTAGAAGAGTAGGGGTTGATGGAGAGGGGATGCTTTTATCAGCCTATGACATGGCACTTGTGAATATATATGTATGAGGGGTATTGAGTGTTGTCAAAACATTATTATTTGATTGCGCAAAGATTCTAGACAACGATGGTGGCACAAGATGCCGATTTAGACAGACATGGGCTGTTGAAGAGCCATAATACTACTACACATCCTATGTCTTGCAGTTGTATTACATATAATGTACAATGTAAGATGTGGTTTCCTGGGAGTCCTTACGTGCTGCTTTCAATGATCCTTTTTTACTCTAGTACAAAAGACAAGGGTTACTCGGTCTTCTTTGGCCATCCTGACTAACCCCTTCTTTGGGTATTTGACCCTACTAGTCTTGAGCATACCCGGAGTATGGAGTTCTCACATGTTTATTCTCTCCCCTTGCTTATAACAGTGTATAAAGTGTAGGAGTGTGTAGTCCACTTTTAGGGTTGAGCTAGCTAATTTGAACTACTTTACGGTTTGGCTTTTGACCTTAGTACTAAGGTCATTTTTTGCAAAAGGAAATGACTTTCAACGGTGACTTTGATAGAGAAGATGAGAGAAGTGGCACAAAGAGGATGAAAATTTTCAATTTATGGTACTGAACGGATCAGAAGTTTATCACTGGCAAATCGAGAATTTTGATCTTTTTGGGTGGCATAGAAGGAATTCTCTCTAATTTAATATACCAAAAAATGTTATATTAAATTAAATTCACTCTAGGCATACTTTATTACTATCTATATATCTTTCGCTGGTCACCCTTAAATTAAGTGTTTGTCGTATTGACATTGATTATGACAGCTTGTGTACTACATCGTACATACATCGAACAAAATACTATATATTAGTTTTCCGTTCCATTTCATAAATTCAAACTTGTATTTGCAATTTTCCAGGTAGTAGAAAGTTGGAAGAATAGGCTGGAGAGATGCAAGGAAGACACACCATTGGAGCACGTAAAAGCATGCATTGACATAGGAATAATGTAATGCGAGTCAAATTGCGAAGAAAAGGCCTACTACACAGCGTATTTTGGAAATATTTAAGGCTCTGGGAACAGATGACTTTAGTGCATCAGAAACACAGGTAAGTTCAGATATTACAAGTAGCACCTGGACAAAAGATTTCTGGAAGAATAATAACTCACCATATCCATAACACAAATATATATTGTCATTACTACTGTACCACAGAAATGCTTAATTGCTCGTACAAGACTGCTTGCCCTGACACAAAGTTCAATCATTCTTAAAGATGCTTTGCAAAGTTGTCGGCTGGATGCTTGTTCTATGCTTGTTTACGTGAAATACTGCTAGTACAAGCTAAAAACGATGTCGCAATTACATACCTAGGCAAGATTGAATATCGTTTTGGATATGTGTAAACAAAAATAATAAATAACGTTAGCCCAACCGTTGTGGACATATTGCACTACTATAAGATTCAGGATGATTAAATATAGTTCGTAAAGGAAATATTGCAGGTACCATGTTGCAGGTATCTGGACTTTTCATTCTCAAGTCTCAAGTCTAGGTTATTGCTGTATATTTCTTACAGATGGATGCTGAAATCAGTAGCGGATATGATATCTTGGAACGGATCCTGCTTGATGAAAGTGAAAAACCAAAGCAACTTCCATTATCACTTTTCCAGGCCATCACAAATAATTTTTCCAATGAGAGCGAAACTTCGGCAGAGGTGGAATGGCAGTGGTTTACAAGGTATTACTAGATGATGCCATCCACTGTCCCCAGTACACATTGTCTTAACTGCAGTTATTCTTGAGACCCATGCTCATGACAATGCCTGAAATGACAGGGAGTGCTTGGAACTAGGACGGTTGCTGTGAAGAAGTTGTACCGAACAATTGATATAGACGAGAAGCAATTCAACGACACGATTCAACGTCTCGTGAAGACACGGCATAAAAACATATTACGATTTCTGGGATATTGTGCTCATAAAAAAGGTGAAGCAGCTGAGTTTGGGAGCAAGTCTACCATGGCCGATGTACAAAACAGGACACTCTGCTTTGAGTATTTACCTAATGGAAGTATCAGCAACTATATCACTGGTAACGATCATGCTAAACGTGATGTCTATTTTTGTCTCTAGTGGGAAAAATTATGATCTACAATAGAACATAGAAATTACATAGTACTCCTTCCTTCCATAAATTTTTGTCCTTTAGGACAAGAAAATTAGTTCAATTTGAACTATTTTTTGTGCCTAAACGACAAAAATTTGTGGAAGGAGTAAGAGTATACTACTTGGCACAACATGAAACCCTTCTTTCTACTCTCCCCCCATTCACGGCTGCATCTTGTGGACTTGAGTGGAGGGTCCGGTATCAAATGATCATTGGAATTTGTGAAGGTTTACATTATCTTCACAAGCATTCTATTGTTCACACTGGATCTTGAACCAGCTAATATCTTGGTAGATAATGAAATGGTGCCCAAAATTACGGATTTTAGTCTCTCAAGGCTCCTCGACCAAAACAAAAGCAATGTTATGCCTACAACATTGATCAGAAAAATGTAAGATCCCTATTTTCTCTTAAGAGTTCAGTCTTTCCTCACGGTTAGTTACAAAGATGTTGCATTAACTTTTTAGAAAGTTCCTACCGAACCATTGTTTAGTTATGCTACGCATTACCTTGCACTTTATATGTTATATATTACGGTTGCAGGATGGGATATCAAATAGTTATTTAGCACCGCGAGACCATCGTATATTCCCTGTTCCACACCTCGTCGTAGTAGACAACATGTAAACTAGGAGGACTCTCCGTTCTTGCTTGAGGGAAGAAATTAGCGCGTTACTGGGGTAGGAAGGGAGTATTACAATTATTTTTGAGTAGAATTACTTTGTTTTGATTACAAAAAGCAGGACTTAGTGACAAATAATTTAAAAGAAAACATCAAAATAGAGGGATGTATGTACATGCATGAAGATGGGACACACGGTTAAATGCATAATGTTACCACTTTGCATTTCTTTATGAATGTTAGATGAATGAAGCCAAAAAAAGAAAGCTGAATATTGCTAATGCTTGGAGAATTTCATTTTGATGATAATATATTTCTAGTGATTAATGTAAACCACATTACAAAAAAGGTGCATGAAAGCACGTCAAATGAAGTGCTCATATCCAAACAAAGCTGTAGTAGCTTGTGTGCGGCCTACATCATTGATGTGGATGGCAAGAGGCCACGGAGGTCATGGGCATGCTTTGCATGGTAGAGCTCTCACGCCGGCCATTGCACGTAGACGTGGCAAGGAGACGATTACGCGAGCATGCACGCGGGGCGCTTGTGACATGGATGAGTCGGCTTCCAGCTCTCTTTGAATGGCATAAAAAAAAAACTTCGATCTATGCCTAGGTTAATGTGAAAATTTGTAAAACTAAAGAGAAAAGAAAAGAGAAAATGAAAGTGAAAAGAAAACGTAAAACTGCATCACGCTTGTTAGGACCATGACCACCGATCGGACGATCGTCGTTTGGATGCGTTATTCGTATCGATATTTGGCGCTTCGGGAAAGGGGAAAGCGAGATCATAAACCGATTAAAAAACACGCGCTACATCAAAAAACAAAGCATGGTGGTTAGCCTACCAAGTACCGATCAAAGACACGGATTAGTTGGTTTGCTCTCGTCTGTCGGACTTCATTTGCCGCGGTATAGAGGAAGAAGAAACTACTCTTGAATTAAAGCTGATTAATTGGGACCCGAAGTTATAGGTAGCCGCCATAAGCCTCGCTCAAACATCGGGATAAACGTGTTTGAGTTACAACCGTCACTATACCCACGACAAAAAGAAAAGCAAAGAAGAAGTACTTTCTACAACACAACAGTCTATATCTTGTACATACGAAGCAACAAATTACAAATGTTTGAATCACGAGAAGGTGAGACTTGACGACTAACCCGAAATCGGTACGACATTTGCAACGCGAGCGGTGGCTTTGCTCGCACCATGTTGAAGGCCCGACCTCGGTATGATGGAGCGGTTTATCTTGATGTCGAGGTCCCTTTGTGAGATGCCGAGCACGTCGATCCTCTCGGTGATCTCCGTGTAGGCGGGTCGAGGTTGTACTCACGGCGAAAGATGAGCCCGCGATGGCGGCGTTGGTGAGATGCGGTCGGCGAGCACGTCGAGCGTGACGCGTCCATCTTGTGGATGCGGTCGGCGCCCACCTCCCCGGCGTGTACGCCACGCCCACCATCTCCGCCCGAAGAGAACTCCGTCTTGCTCGCCGAACGCAAAGCGACGCCACAATGGGGTTCTTGATGGAGATGTCGACGGGGCGGCGTGGCGTTCCACCGACACCCGTGGTTCGCCGAGGGAGGGCGAGGCCGACGCGCGCCAGCTTCACGCGTGGTTCAAAGGCCGCGGGGTCTTTTTGACATTGAATACGGTGGCGCCAGCACCACAAAGCGCCGCCGCCCGAGGTACCGCACCAAACCACCACCGGTGGTCGCGACGCCCTCCTCGTCCCGGTGCCGGCGGCATCGTCGGTCGCCGCCGGGGCCGGGTGGACGGTCGGCGCGCTTCCGCCGACGGACCCTGGTCGCGCCGGTGAGCCTACCGCGCCAGCGGCGGAGGCTCCCAAGAGGCCGACGATGGAGGCGTGTCGCTTGTCGGGACCGGGTGGCGCGGTGGGCTGCGATGGCGACGGCACCCAGTCGGCCGGGTGAGCCCACCCGTCGGGCGGCGGAGAGGCTCCGAAGAGGCCGACGATGGAGTTGCCCGCCAAGCCAATCGTGAACTTGGAGCCCAAGTCGTTGAAGAAGGAAAGAAGCGAAGACGGGGTCCGGGATCGGAGGTAGAACGGCTTTCTCGCTCATTGCGCACGGGCGGCGGCTCTCTTCTTCTCTCCGGCGGCGACTGGAAGAGCTCAGTATAAATATTGTTTTTCAGGTGACCACTCGTTTGCCTGGCCGTTTCGGATGCATCAATTGCTAGGAGTTCATAGAAGATGATGTTGTAGCATCGGTGGAGATCGGTTCGGGAATTAAGGAGATAGCGCTGCCCCCCTTCGTCTTGGACATGCACATCTTTGCTGCCTCGTCTCTTTAGTTGCATAGAAAGACTACGATGAAATTAAATGCAATCGGACTCTTGGTGCGCTTGGATTGAAACGGACAGCCACGACTCCAGCTCCACACGAGAATTAGCGATGCATGGATCAAGTCTTGATGACATGGACGCCGATGTGTCATACCTGCATGTCGAGAGAACTCCCTAGTTGGGGTTTCCCATATAGAAGGTTTAGATGGGCATGCGGTATCATCTAATTAAACTTCTTTTTTACATACAAAATGATTTAAAAAGCGAATCATGGTTAAGAGGATAATTTAAAACAGATAAAACAAAGCTACGGAGAGATGTATCTTTGTGATATATGACTAAAAAAATATACATTGACGACTACTACCATTTTTAGTGAAGTTATTAGTGCTTGTACCTATTTAATTATACGATTGCATATGGCGTGAATAAACTACTGTGTTACTTTCGCAAAAAATAATAAACTATAGTGTGTAGATTCTAACATATGAGTACATGGCGGGGTTAGGAAAACCGATCAAAACCGCCAGTTCTCGCTAAAACCGAGGTAACCAGTGTGGCTCAGTAGGTAAAACCAATCAGTTTTCGACCGACACCGAGCCATGTTATTGTAGCAATATCGGTTTTTGGCCAGTTTTGTCGGTTTTTCTATTTGGTTTTGAAAACGGTCGTCCGTACGGTTTTGGGAATCCTAGTACATGGATGATCTTGCACGTCTGTGACTAAGAGAATTCCAGAGATAGTCATAACGATTGGTCACCCCCCACACACACACACACACACAAAAAAAAAAAAACTTCTTGCATCCAGGTTATATTGCAGAATGTGTAGCAGCTCCGGAATCAGAGGGGAGGTGGAGAGCTGTGCATAAATTATAGATGTAACAGCCACATTGAGTAAATCAACAGACTCTAAAAGCACAATATCACAATCCAATGGATCAGATCAACTAACTAATATGCAAAGCACATACAAATCCAAAAACAAATACACAACATTGGAACCTGCAGGTCCAGCGTATAATAGAGCTCGGAGATGATCTGTTAGTCCTTGCAGCAACTGCCTCAATAAGTCTTCTACAGGCTGAGCAGCATGGAGTGTCCTCGCAGCAAACGCCCTCCAAACGTCTAGATAGATAACCTATACACGGCTACAAAATAGGAAAGAATCCATAATGTGATGCGTACATGGTAAAGGGCCTTCTGATCTTAAAAGGTCAGGTCGAATTTAAGTATAATTTTGACTTAAATTAGAAAAGAGTCTTCAAATGGCCCACAGATCGCGGCTCATTACCACCCGCACATGTGGTCGCGCGTGTGTAAAACAACTATTTACTTGTGGCTACAGAATAGGAACTTTGTTTGCAAAATATGATTGAATGTGTCTTATGTTTGGAACACATATGAATGTATAATTAAGTATCCTATCTGAGTGTCAATATAATACCTCTTTTATGTCCAAACCTTTTTCATTACTTACTCATCATTTATTTAAAGCGCACAGTCCAAATTCTGAACTTGGTGTATCAACACTCTGGTTGGTCCCAAAATCCATGGTTGTACTTTTTTTTTAATCCTTGGTTGCATTACTGTTTTCATACAGAGGATATTGGGCACGGAATTTCACACTGGACAAATCACATCCAAGTCAGATATATATAGTCTCGGTGTTGTAATTATGGAGATACTAACAGGAGAGAGAGGAGGTTTTTCATGAAAGAGGAAGTAAGAACAATTTATGTGTTGTCTTAAAAGCTAGATATATTGAATAATTAATGGAATGTAGTCCACATATACCCATTCATTTCTCTGTTTTCAGATACTCCATGTATAACATGATTGGTTTTTTTTTTTTTTTTGTATCATCAAAAGGTGTGACATTAACAGTAGATACTTTGCCTTTTGCCTATAGACCTTTTTTTTTTTTTTTTTTTTTTGCGAATCGCCTATAGAGCTTTTGATGATGTTGCTGTTCAAACACGTCAAGAGGAAAATTGTTTTGAGTTAATCAAATGGTGTGCTTCATTTGGAGTGTCGAGCAAATAATACTATTTTTGAATCGAACAATTAAATATATAAAGCAAAAGATACACTATTTTCTTAAATAGGGCTAACTCTCTACCAAAAATTAATTAAGCAGGGAAATAGATATCTAAGTTGCACAAGTAAAACAAGTATAGTCATATATACAGTATAGATCATTGGAAAATACTTTTATTTATACTTATTTTATTAATAAAAACAATGCTTACAAGTTGAGATCCATTGTGTATTGTAGGTACATATATTGCTTAATTACATTTTTAAAATTTTATATTTTATTGAATGGGTTGAATAATATGGTTTTGCTAGTGAACATCGAGTAGGATAGCTCCCATAAGCTATTTGCATCACTCTACCATTTCTATATCCCCGAATTCAAAATTCTAACATTTAGTTGAAATTTCACACGGTACTTGAGATTTGGGAGACACGATTATTATCACATGAATATGAGAAGCATATTTCCGAAGTAGAAACATGCTTTCGGATTGGAATGAAATGCATGGACACTAATCCGGCTAAAAAGACCTACTACACATAGTATTATTGAAGAGTTTAGTTTTAAGGGGTTATCAACAGAACAAATGGATTTCAATTCAAAAAAAAAAGAAGAACAAATGGTAAACTAAGCATTCTAGTATGTCAATTTTTGTGAGATTTCGGCGCATCCTCATTCCAATTGTTTTTTCGAACTTCGTAGATGAGGTGCGATCTTCCCTAAATATACCCTTGAGAAACTTTAACTATATTTAAGATTAGTGCACCTTTCGGTAGTCCACACCCACTTATTTTCCATGATATACTTCCATTCTTATTTTTTTAAAAATATATTAACAATATCTTGCAATATTTTCAGTTTCCACATGTAATTACTACATATTTAAATAATATCTCAAATACAAAACTTGAATGCATGTGGCCTTACCAATAGGGTGAGGTCGTGTCATCTCATTTTACCAGAACACTAATAATACTTATTTCTACTTGTTTATTTATTGCTCAAAATTTGGAGAATTGCTATAGAATGAGTTTGAAAGGAAAAAAAAGTTTGGAGTTTTTATCTTAATATGTGCCCCCATTATATCATCCTTCATTTATATATGGCCATAAATGTGTAATATCATTAAAATATATTCTCCATTGTAACTTTTTACGAACCCCTTGTGTTGTCATGCAACTGATAGGTCCCAATTCAAGTTATTTTTTAAATTTCTTTTTTGTAAACATGGCTATCTGACATATCTTTCTTTACCAGGATGAGCTTATTTCCTATGTCAAGAAAAAATCTTGGATATTGTGCAATGAAGCCAGTTGCTGCAGTTGTGATATATAAATGTCTCCTTCACTGGAAGTCTTTTGAGGCGGAAAAGACCGGTGTGTTTGACAGCCTCATTCAGTTAATAGGATCTGCAATAGAGGTAATCTGGATCTTGGATTGTTGGCAGAAACATAAGTTAAAATATCAAATCCCTTTAGAAAAGAATAAAAAATTATAAAAAAAATTTAGAATTCACTGTCAAATTGGAAACATGCAGATGTGTAAAAAGCTGGCCCTTAAGTTATTGGAGGAAATTACGATTGGAGTACACCTGCAAATAAATTTTCAATTTGTTTCTATACTTTTTCTTAATATTTGTTCATGAAATTTTAATGTATAAATTTAAATTGATTGCTTTTTTCTACTAAGCTTACACAGTTATGGGTACGGAATACATCAACAGTGGCATTACTATATTATTCTTAGCCCACGATTCAGAGGACTGCATAGTTGTGATAATTGATATATAATTTTGGCCTCACGTTCAGTATTAATTGCTTCTCAATGGATCTTCTCCTAATGTCTTAGTTTATTTGTTTAAAAAGCTATTTGTTTTACTTTCTTAGAGGCGTGTTTTATTGTACTTTGAAAAAAATAGGATGATTTTTTTTTAACTGTTTTCCATGAAACTAAATGTTGTAAACTATTTTTTTTTTATGCAGAACGAGGATGACAATGACAACCTTGCTTACTGGCTTTCAAATACATTGACTTTGTTGTTCCTGCTGCAGAACAGTCTCAAGGCTGCTGGTGCCCCTGGCAGTGGTTCCACGAAAGAAACCTCCTCAGCCCACGTCATTATTTAACAGAATGGATCAAGTAGGTTACTGGAATTTGTGTGATTCAAAAAAATCAAAACTGAAGTATCGATTTGTGGAATATGCATGGTACAATAATGTAAATCCATTTGTTTAGGGCTTGCGTTCCGAAGCTTTTGCCAACATGCATGATGGAACAACTAATTTTTCAAATTGAGGCCAAGTATCTTGTCAAAAAAAAAAAAAAAAAAAAAAATTTGGGGCCAAGAACCCTGCCTTGCGTTTCAAGCAGCAGCTTACTGCTTTTGTGGAAAAAGATATACGGGATCATGCGAGACAATTTGAAAAGGGAATTATCATCTTTGATTTCGCTTTGTATACAGTAACACATCGGACTTTTTAGTTTTAATTTTGTTCTTGTGGATAAATTATAACTGGCATGTGGTCCTTCACATTTCACACACCTAAACGTCTTTCAATGAAAAGGCTCCAAGAACAATGAAAAGCTAGTATGCGAGCCTCTGGAAGATTACCTGCTCCATCACAAAGCAACCACTGGCAGAAAATAATTGAAGGCTTGGACAATCATTTAAGGTTTCTGCAAGATAACCATGTATGTTTCCCTCTTAGATTTGTTTTTAGGGAAATTTGTGTACGGTAAATTCAAAAATACTCTATTGTCTCTAAATTATTTTTCTGGTTATTTAAATACTTTAATTTTTTAAAATAAATATTTTTGTCACTAAAAATATAAAATCAATGATAAATCTGTAAAACAAACATATGGATAGGGAATACAACAATGTATGTTTGTGCCAAATACGACCATTTCCCTAGAATCACAGCACCAGACATAAAAAGTTGATAATAGTCACTTCTCATACTACAACATTCTATCGACAAAGGTCGCAATTTCCCAGTGTCCGAAAGTGACAAAAATTGAGCTACAATTCTGTGGACAAAAATGTATTTTTTGAATGTCCCACGGATTAATAGCTTGTTTCTATAAGCTGCACCTGCACTTAATGTAATTTTTGTTTTTATTCCCAGGTACCCCAGTTTTAGCTCAGAATATCTTTACCCAGATTTTTTCGCACATTAATGTACAGCTATTCAACAGGCAAGCATATTTTCTTATGTGCCTGCTTGTTTCAAATTTTCCTAAGTGGAAATCGTGTGGTAAATAATGGTGTTGTTTGTTTGTAATACAGTTTACTGCTTAAATGTCGTGGAGTGTTGCACCTTCAGCAATGGAGAGTATGTCAAAGCTGGTCTAGCCGAACTGGAGCTGTGGTGTGTGAAGGCAACAATCGAGGTGATCCGTATGCTTTCAAAATGGCTTGTTTGTTTTTTATAGATTCATTTACTGAATTTTTGCTGTTACAGTATGCAGCATCATCCTGGGACGAACTCAAGCATATCCGCAGGCAGTTGGTTTTTGGTATGCCCTGTAATTCTAAATTCTCAAATTCACGTTGAGATCTATGCAATGACTCTTGGATAACATTTTGACGTTAGTTATTTCGTTGGCTTCCACTTATAGTAGAAGGGTTGGGTGGTCGGTCTACCCAAAATTTTCGGTTCGGTTATTTCTGTTTTTTTTGATAGTTCGGTTATCTCAAATCACTACCCGAAGTAGTGTTTGAATTTTGGGTACTAAAATTTTGGTTTGTTATTCGGTTTTTACCTGAAATATCCAATTTTTGTAACATTTCACTTAGTCTCAACATATTTGAGCAGCATTCAAAATTTTACAATCAAACAATTCGTAATCATCAAAATATATACATGGCATGCACATGTATGCATTACTTGATCGGATCACACATACCTATATACACATCAATGTAATAAGAAAAGTAGAAATTTTGTGCATTGTTAGGGTATTTGGGTAGTTCCGTTATTCAAAGATGTTACCCGGTTAAGAAAAATAATTCGTTATCTAATCTTACTACCCAAAAAATACCCAATACCCAAACTTTTGGTCTCGGTCCAGTTTTTCGCTTTCCGGTCTTTGCCTATCTGTTTTCTTGCCCACTCCTTGAATAATTTTATTTGTATGATATAGTCCTATAAGCTTATTAAGTTTGGATGTAAGACAAAATCAATAATTAATTTCTGTAGTTTGATGCAATTAATACGGCTTTTACTTTCAATCTGATACGTTTTTCTGCCCTTTTCAGACTATCTTTCAAAAGTTCAGAATATCTTATGATGAGATTACTAGTGACCTATGTCCGGTAAAAGTTTCATTACTGCAAATGTAGTTGTCAACATTGAAAGTTTTGTTCTTTCTGTGTTCTACCACCATTCACTTTTCAGATGTGACACTAATTCCTCACATGTCACATCTTGCTCTAATATATGAATATGTTTGTAGGTATTGAGCGTTCAACAATTGTACAGAATTTGCACACTATATTGGGATGACAAGTATAATACCCAAAGTGTCTCATCAGATGTGAGTTCCTTTTTGAATAGCTTCATCATTGTGCCTCTGCAACCTTTTTGCAGAATATTTTCAGTGCTTGAGTAGGTGAAAAAAGTATAAAATTCACACTACTGAATTAATATATATGCTGGCACTCAATTCTCACAACTAAATTTGTCCATAACGCATATGATATATTCATATTTTGGACTACTCTTCACACAAACTGAAGGAAACAAGTAAATAACAAGGCACTGTAAGGTTTCAGGTTGTTAGTAACATGCGGGTGCTAGTGACAGAGGATTCTAACAACGCTGAAAGCAGTTCATTTTTATTAGATGATAATTCATGGTAAGAAAAGTATTCATTAGCAGTCATATTCTTATATATTGGTTAGATGATTATTATATCAATAATATATTCTATACTCTACGATCTTTTTTTCTGGCACAATTCAGCATCCCATTCTCAGTGGATGATATCGTCAACTCAATGGAGTATAAGGACTTCTTGGATGTCAAACCACCTGAGGAGCTACTTTCTGTCTTCCAGTTTTTACAGTAGGAAATGGAACTCCCAAATTAACCTGTATACTGGTAGATATCAGGTTCATGTCACATCATTTAATGATCAGTTTCTAAAAAATAAAAAGGTACACCTATTTATACCATGTATCACAAGGCTACAACTTTTTAGTCTAATTTCAGAAAGTTACAACCTTTTTGCATATGTACAGGGATGACTGACAGATGGGACCAAACCATGTAGCACTCGTGTGATTGACACGTGAGATCAGGCCACAAAAGTTGTATGTTATTGTTACTTAGGGCTGAGATAACTGTAGTTTTATGAAAATATCATTAAAAGTTGTAGTTTTATGCTCAAGAAACATTCATGCTAGCTCTTTTTTTTGTGCTCCTGGCATCGGTTCCAAAAGCAGTTCTACGATTGATTTGTGCAAAATGCATCCTTCCTCCCTTAGACTCTCTGCACCGGCTTTCTCTATGAATCCCGCTACCATCCAGCTAAGCTTTTACCGGCAAAAAACCGCTGCAGCGGGCTACGGGATGGTTGACGCTGCCGCCGTTCCTGCGCCAAACTTCCAGCCATAGCGCGGCTACGGGAAGGCCTGCTGCTGGCCCCCCCACGAGCAGGCACGAGAGAAAGCAGAGAGACTTGAGTGCATGCATGGCGGGTCCCACTGTATTAAGTTACTAAAATATGTTATAACTCGTAAACTAAAAAGCCAAATTAAATTCCGATTACAACATTAAATTCGTTTCAATAAATTCTTCAAAACTAGATCTCACATGGATATATTTAGTTAAAATTACAAGTGGACCCTAATGATAGTAGATGGTGTAGAGTACAAATATAAAAAGAGATAAGTGCGGGGAGAAAGTCCCTTTAAATGAGAGAGCCTTAATGATTAGGATGTATAGAGTAGGTAAATAGAGAACATGAGTGGGATAATAGCGGCCTCTCGTGAACTGAACAGTTCTCATATCATTTGGTGATAAATAATAGAACCTTATTAATCAGTAAATTACAAGCGGTCGGGTTTGCTTGTGTGTTTATAGGGGTCACTGTAGCAATGCATATTTGTGAATGTCTGTACCGTGTTACTTGGAGAGAAAAACACACTAGAAAAGATCAGTGTCATCAACGATATGTAGCACGTGCAAGGGCACAGACTGATTGGATATTATATTCACTAGTCCGTCAAACGTGCACCTGCATAGGTTAGACGCTCGAGAAGATCCATAAATAGTGAAAATTTATGTGTCGTTCGTGACTTCTTAGATCAAACAATATACTCCCTCCATACTGAAAATGTTGTCGCTAGGACAGGATTCCTTAGTTGTTTTGTAGTTCATTTTCATGCCTGAAACGACAAGATTTTGGAAATGGAGGGAGTACATCTTTTGAATGTTCTAGTAAATCTCATCTTTCAAATAAAGATAGCTTTGGAGACAAAGACGTGTTCGTGGTTCCAAGTCCTATATTTGCTCATGTTTCGTGTCTAGATTTATTTTCATATGACAGTTTACATGCTATTGGCCAAACATTTTTTTTCTCGAACGCGCAGGAGAGCTGCGCATCATTATATTAAGAGACGGTTACAGGAAAATATATATGGCAACCTTATATATTGATGTCCATAGAGTGGGAGGAAAATACCCTTTATCTACGGTTGTAGCATGCACTCGCGAAATTTCAGATCATACACCCTTACTCCTTAATACTGGTGAGCCATCATTAAATATATAGTAACCAAACGCCCTTTAAATTTGAGCTTAGATGGTTACTAGGTGATGGTTTTCATGTAAAGGAACTATGGGTGAAGGAAAACTTGGCAGTACTCCCTTAGAAATTTGGCAATCTATGTGTGTTGGTACGGCTTCAGATTTATTGAGAAACAGAATTCTCAACCTGAAACAGAATCACTTCAGAAACCGTTTGGCTCGTAAAGGTGTTTCAGATTTTTGTAACATGTGATAGTAACTTGAAATGACCGATATACCCTTATGTGTACGTATATTAATCTATGTTGTTTATTTTGGAATTTTTGTATCAATCACAAACCTACTTGACATATCCAAAGGCCCAAATATGCACATGCACATCTACAAGCATCATTTAAAATTGATGTCATAATTGATTTAAAAGAAAAAAAAAAGGAAAAGGATATGTACTTATGGGCTCGCGTAGGCCCAATCAGGCTACCAGCACGTACGTTGAACTACTAGGCTCGAGACCAATCAGCCTGTGTCTGTTCTTCTTCCTCTCAATAGGTTACAGAGAGACATAGAAGCAAAATTTCAACGTAGGCCCAGTGTAACAGCCCAAAATTTTCAATTTCGAAAATTATCATCGAAAATAGAACGCTTGGAATTTTGGCTGTTACCTCGGACCTTTTCCAAATACCGTCGCAAAATAGAATCAAATTCTATTGCAACTCCTAGTGCCATCCCAATACAAACGCAATCTCAAACTCGATTTCGAATCTAAGCCCAAAAACAAATTCGGATTCAATTCAAACCTCCTCGGAAAATTGGAAAAACAATTCTCCTCTTCGGGCCGAGCCCCTCTTCCCCCGACCCACCCTCCTCTCTCTCTCTTCCCTTTGGCCCAGCTGGCTCCCTCTCCTCTCCACTCCCTATGGCCCAAAGACACCCCCCAACCCACTCGCCTCTCCCTCGCCCACCACAGCAGCACCCGCCCGCCTCTCTTCCTCCTCGCGCTCGCCTCCCCAACCGCTCTCTCCCTCGTGGTAACTCATCGACGGCACAACACCGACGACTAGGGAATAGCGCCGCCCTTTCACCGCGCCGTCCCTATCCTCGCCAACCACCTCTCGCAACTTGGCGCCACCACACCCGCTGTGTCGCGGCCGCCTTAACACACAAGCAGACGGATATAGCGTCGCCGTGCCTTCTCTCTCTCGCCGGTGCTTGAACGAGCCGCCTCCGGGCGCCGGATCCCCCCCTTCGACTTTTTACCACCGCCCTCTACTCGATGAGTCCCATCGGCATTTACTCCCTACCGTGCGAGACGCCGCCCATCCGGGTCCATGCCCGCACATCACGTTGCCCAAACCGGCGCTACCCCGCCCGTCTCACTACAACAATTGGCGCTCGTAGGGGTGGTTGAGGATGCTCGTAGGGCGCCAGAAACCTCCCTAACTCTCCGTTGCTGCCAAAGTGGTCTTACCGTAGGGCGCTGGTGTAACACCCATCGCTGCGAAGTCACCGTCTACATCGCCAAAAGTCAGGACTACCCCGCCATCACCGACGACTGGAGTACGACGGCCATTGGTTTTCGCTTCCCCGACACCTACCAAGTCGTCGCCGCAAGGCACTCCACCGCCTTTGCCGCATCTACAGGGAGCCCATCGCCCGCACTTCCATGAGGTACCCGCGCCTGAAGGAAAGAATCACCCCGCCGATTGCTCGCCTAGAAGACGGCAAGGTCCACAAGGCAGCCCCGCCATCAAGCACCTCGCTATCCTATCTCCGGCCGCTCGATGAGCAAGACGACCGCCAAGACACCGCCCCGAGAAGCCCGATTCGCCGAGCCAAGCGAGCCGAAAAGCTACGCTCAAGAATCCCCCGCGGAGCACGCCACGCAAAGAGCAAGTTGCCACGGCATCTCGCCGAGAGGCTACACTTGCCGAGACCCCCGAAGGCCATTCAGAGCGACACGTCCGAGAACCGAGGGACACCAACATCGCCTCCAATCAAGACGCAGGACACGCGCCACGGCCCGCCCGAACCTCGTAACTACGAAAGGGATGTTCGTCAACCCCTTCATCGAAGAAGAACGGACCCCACCAGGCCACCATCACTGGCAGAAGGCCGACAAGAAGGACCACCCCTGCCTCTCAGTCAAGCACCACCAAGAGAAGAAGCCCCTAGCGCAGAGCCAAGGGCACGGACCCGCAGGCTAAGTCGGCGTAAGCCACCATGACCGACGCCGAGAACCGCCACTCCCAAGGGAGGTGTAACCGTAGAGTAGCATTTCCTTTTCGCTCTCATTGTTGTACTCCCTTGAAGTTATCAAGATTATTGTGCTTAATCCACGATCCAAATGCGAGCATCAACGAAGAAAAATTGACGGGTGCCAAAGAATAAAAGCCACAGAGCAAATAATAAGCAGAAAATTTTTCTAAGTGGGGTAGTGCTATATACACGAGAAGGAAAGAAAATATCAGACAGGCGAAAAATAAGAAAAATACGAATGGGCTAAAGGAAATCTTGGAAGAAAGAACAGGATGGGCGAGAACAAGAAGAAACAGAGAAATATGGAAATGGGTTGAGACGAGAAAATAAAGAGCAAATGAAAAACTTAGGGTTTCAAACGAGTAATGAGATCCTAAGTACCAGATGACTGTCACCTAGAAAGAAGCAAGATAGTGAGATACACCGCAGAAGACCGCAAAGGAACAAGCAAGAAGACAGGCACTAGAAGACCTCAGAAGACACCAGAAGACCAAGGACACTAGAGGAATCAATCCTCTAAGTGGGGTAGCCGCCGAAGAAGACCCGAAGACTACGAAGACCAGATGCAGATCAAGAACAAGGGGTAAAAGCAACAGTGATCGTCAAACAGCAAGAGGCATGCCCTCCACAGTATCGCGTTGCCCTAGTAATGGAGTAGCACGATAATCGTAGAGGTTCGGTAACGACAAAGACTTGTAAGCAATGGAAAGTTTCCTCTCTCTCTATCTCTATCCCCTTTAGGACTCAATTTAGGATCTTCACTCAGTAGACTAGGAATCTCGGGGACGAGATTCATCTAAGTGGGGTAGATTTGTAACACCCGTGTTTACGCATCATTTTAAAATTCACTAAAAATTTGAACTTTTCGAATTACAACTAAAACTTGATTTAATTTCCGCTAAACCCGAAACCCTGTTTTCGAAAACCCCATTTCAAACCCTCACCATATAGAAAACTAGGAAATCATGTTTGTTGCTTGATGAGCTTTATGGTGACCGAGGATGCAAGATAAGTTCTAGATTTTAATTATGGAAAATATTGCATGAGAAATGATTTACAAACTTTCTCTGGGAATAAAATATCAAAGCGCGGTGTACCGAGAATATATATATGTGAATATTTTTACTAAGCATCGTTAATAAATATTCTCGACAAATAAGTTATGAGAATATAAGTGTGCTTGGGAAAATATTTATAAAATACATATATATGTATCACCCATAAAATAATAAGGAAGGGGAAAAAGTGTGTACACATATATATTTGTATGAGCACCTTGAATAAATATTCTCATAAATAAAAGCTTAGGAGAATATGAGTTCAAGATCTTATACAAGTAAATATAATAAATATATATATGAATTTACACACATAAAATGATGGGGGAACAAAAATGAAGGAGAAAGAAAATAGAAAGGAGAAAGAAAATAGGAAAAGGAGTCATGGGCTCGATTCCCGAACTCGGCCCAAAGATCCAACCCCTCTCTCTTCCCTCCTCTTTCCTTCTCTCCCACTTCGAACGGGCCGGCCCACCCGTGAGCCCGAGCCCAGCAGCCCGGACCAGCACCGCGAGGCCCAAACTCTACTCTCCCAACTCACCGACAAATGGGACCCACTGCACCAAATCGCCTTCCTCCTTCCTCCCGTCGACGCCGACCACGCCCACGGGCCCGGCCGGCTCCGCCCGCCCGCCATCTTGGCCACCCACCCACGCAGAGGAGACCGGCACACGTGAGGAGGCACGGCCCCTCGCCGACACGACGCTGCCGGGCAGCCAGCCCACCGCATTTACCTTGCACGCGACGGCAAAGACGTGTGCGAATCCGCCATGGCCGCGCTGCATCAACGGTCCACGCCGGGCGCTTGATCACGGCGACGTAGCGCACAGCCGCCCCCGAGCCGCCATCCGTATTTGACGCCACTGAGTAATGGGGGCGTCAGGTCAATAACATACGCCGCCACGAGCCGAAGCTCGCACCGCCGCCATGGCGCGTGCCGACCACCGGCAACCGTGATGATGCGACTAGACGAGGACCAGGGATGCAGCAGCAAAGACGAGGAGCACGAGGACGAGCCGGACATAGCCAGATCCAGTACCGAGACGGCGCCATTCCCGATCTTGCCGAAAATATCGGGAGGAGCGCACCGGGCGAGCCCTCCCGTCGAGGCTATAACAGCTCCCTCCGAGAGCTCCAATCGATCGCGCCACCACCCCAAGCTCCGCCCGGGTTAAAGAACACCGGCAGCGCGCCTCATCTCCTCCCTCCCCGCCCACACGCGCCCAATCGGCGCGTTCCCCAAACCGGCCCGCCGCGCCGGCTAGGTCAGGACGTCCGAAGTCGATTCCTCGCTGCATCACGGCCAAATCGGTGAGTTCGTTGGCTTGCTTATTGTCCCGCTATCCGATTCCCCCTCCTTCCCTCGTTTCCGCATACAGGGCTACCCCCGAGCGCCGCCGCCGGGAGCCGCCATCTCCGCCCGCCACCATGAAAGGAACGCCCCCCATCGCCACCATCCACCCGAACCAGATCAGGGCGACAAGAGGAGTCCAACGGACCCTACGGCGAGCTTTGCTCAAGGGCAGCCGTTCCGGCTGAGTCCGGCGAACCTCCGCCGCCGGGCTCGTCGACGGAGTCCAAACCGCCGACGCCGTTTAAGACAAGAACGCCGTCCCGACGAGCCAACGGAAGACGCCACGCCGCCTTCCGCTTTCCTTCCGTTCGACGACGCCGTCCCTATGCCACCCAAGCTTCTGTAATACACGCGGGCGCCGACGTGTCCGCCACCGTGGGTGTCCCGTGGACCCACGTGGCACCCACGTGTATAGATGCATTTCGTGTACACTATGTAAATTGCTACAGCCTACCCGAGATTTGTACACCGATTATTAAAAGTAGACTTTCCCGTGTCGAAAAAATTCCCGAAAAATTTGTAAATTCATTATTTGACTTATAGAATTTTATCATGTAATTAGTTCCATTTTATTACATGATAAAATTATATTATAATATTACCCTAATGGTTTAATTAGGGATTAATATTATAAAATCCATATCTCATGCAAATTAACTCCGTTTCGCGTGAAACGACTTCCATAATTCATCTAAAACCTAGCTCTATGCATCTAACCCATTGCCACCATAATGTTCTATGTTTGTTTTATATGTCATAGTTCAAGCTTAGGTTTATCGCCGCAAGTAGATTTGACGACCCGTTTAGAAGCTTCCCCTTCGAGCAAAGCTAGGAGCGTTCGACGCCGTGCCGATTCGTAAGAACCTCCTGTGCAAGTCCTTACCCCCCCTTAATCATGACCTTAATAATGTGATGATATAACGATGATGATGATGATGATAATTGGACTAGTATATAGTGGTATGAGCCCGATAACGTAGCTATGGAGCTAAGCCGGATGACGTACTCATCCACGTTATCTACGCTCATATGTTGTAATCAAGAGTAACGTAAGATCGTTTAATGAACCCTAACCAACAAAAGAGGTGGGTGATAGTAGTTCATTGTGAGATGGATTGCTACGGGGATCGCCGTGAGGGATTCCTGCGGAGAGATACTCGCCTCCCTAAGGACCGGTTCATAGACCTTCTACCTAGTGCGATATTTCGTGACGCCCACATGCCGTATATGGGACGGCTTGATTCACACCCCCTGGGTTGAGGTATAATTGGGAGCCAAGGTGGCCGGAGTAGGCAAACGACCTATTAGGAGCAGACGTGGGGAGAGTGGCCCCATGGTCCGGTTGGCGTGGATGCTGAGTGATCTTCCACGTAAGTGTTTGGGCGTAGTGGCGCAGTGCTAGGTGCACATATTTATGATTGATGATTGTGTTAGTATTGACAGTATAGGTTGGGTAATAAGGTATTACCTGTAAAGCCGTGGGTGATTTGGTATCACCATATTGTCTAGGATGATGCATCATCCTTCCAACCCCGAGAAGTCGTGGTGAAGATTATACCAATATACCTAGAGTAGCACTCAAGCGGTACGGATCTCGTTGGACCTCTCGTCGACCACTTGATCATGGAAGAGGATGTGTCCATCGTGTGGGGAAATTTGTACAACCTCTGCTGAGTTTTATTAAATCTATTCGAATAGCCACGTCCTTGAATGGGCGAATGCTAGAAAGAACATCTATGATTAGAAATAACTAATGTTTGTGATGATGTGAAGGTGATGCCCGATGAGATAACCCCTGGAACTAGCAAGAGCGCTTTTAGAGACTCTGCTAGGGCCCAAACCCTTAATATACCAAACCACCCCTGGTTTGGACTTGCTGAGTACCTTTGTACTCACCCCTCTGTTTTTACAGATATCGGCATATCCGAAGGTAAGGTCGCTGTCGAAGTAGGAGACCAACGACATAGGAGTTCGTCAGACGTTGCTTAGGAGAAAGACGTAGAAGCCCAGAATTTCCATCCGTGCTCAAGTTGCCTGTGGAACATGGAGTAGTGCCCAGACGGTCTAGCACCTTAGCAGACCCGTCACAGATAAACCACTGCTTCACAGTTGGCTACTCTGATCAATATAATCCGGAGTGGTGTCTTCATCACCGCTGTAAGATCTTCTATCCTATGTCAATATATGCTCGGAATAGTTTATCTATAACTGATTTCCATTTACTGTGACTCGGTAAACGTATTGGTGGCGTGATCCTGGCGCCAATACGCGAGATTAAGGTCCCATTAAAAGTGGGGCGTGACAGTTGGATAACCGCCCCTACTGTAACCACTACAGGGGCGGCTCGTGTTATCAACCGCCCCTACTGTGACCACTGTAGGGGCGGCTCATGTTATCAACCGCCCCTACGAGTTTGCCGTAGGGCGGCTTGTGTTATCAACCGCCCCCGATATTAGAGACTATAGGGGTGGTTCACTCAAAAACCGCCCCTACACTTAATTTCGTGCAAAAAAAAAAATCAAAACTAAAATATATACAAATTTCACATATGCGGATATTTGATGTAATAAATATCCATAATTCACATAACTCACAAAATATCATCTCCATAATTCGATCTCACATATCCAACTCACAAAATATTCATCTCCATAATTCATAGAATGAACATCCATAAAAGGCCCTCCGGCCACCGCACACCCCCGGTCCGTAACCTCACCCAAAGACCATGGCCCACCTATAAAGGCCCTCCGGCCACACCGCACACCCTGCCGCGGCCTTGATCGGGCTTTCGACCAGTGAGGAGGCAGTGGCTGGGCTGCGAATCGGGTGGACGCTTCCTTTTCATACTTTTTAATTTTTTATTATTTATTTTTAATTTAATTAATTAATTAATTCTCTTGCCATGTCAGCAAAAAGCTCGCTTTTTGTACTCTCGCCATGTCGAAGAAGATGATTACTTGACATCGATCATATAGTTTAGAAGTGGCTTCACGGGACAAAGTCATCTTAGGATCTAAACTCAGACATTTATGAAAGGGAATGATTGGCTTGATTATCCTATATATCGCGTTTCCAAACACAAGTTCTCTTAAACCATTAAGTTTGAAAATGTGAATAATATAGTCTCCATGTAACATGTAAAGTAATTGAAATGGTTATTAAAGATTTACCCGACCCATCATGCTCCCGGGCCTGATGGATTAAATGGGTTTTTTATAAAAAAGTGTTGGCATATTATGGAAGATGATATCAGAAGGCTTTTTCAGGATTTCTGCAGTAACAACTGCAACCTATAAGAAGTATCAACTCTTCTTACATAGCCCTCGATACCCAAAAAGGAAAATCCCGAGATCAGAAATGACTTAGGACCAATATCTTTGACCAACTACTCCATGAAATGCATTACAAAGATTTTGTCGGTAAGGTTACTGATCGGTAATTACTCAAAATAATACATGAGAATCAGTATGGTTTCATAAAAGGTAGAACAATACAGATTGTTTAGCCTGGGCCTTTCGGTTTGATATGTGTCATCACTCAAATAAGGAGATTATCATTCTCAAATTGGACTTCGAGAAGGCATTCGACAAAAATTGAGCATCAATTCATTATAGAAGTTCTAAAACATAAAGGTTTCTCCAAGTAAATGGCAAAATTGGGTTACAAACATTCTCTCTAGTGGAAGCTCATCAGTTATTCTAAATGGTATTCCAGGGGAAAAACTTCAACCGCCTAAGAGGAGTCGACAAGGAGACCCCTTTCACCCTTACTCTTTGTCCTAGCTGCTGATCTTTTTTGCAAACTATGGTAAATAAAGCTTTGGCATGATGGTGCCATCAATCATCCCTTGGATAATAACTTTCTGGGTGACTATCCAATAGTACAATATCTTTGATGACACCTTACTAGTCTTACCTGCAGATGATACTTCAATCCTACATTTAAAAGACTTATTAAAGTCTTTCTCAGATTCCTCGGGGCTTTTAGTCAATTACAAGATAAAATCTAGCATGGTACCAATAAATGTCGACTCTTCAAAAACACAAGCATTAGCAAACTCTCTGGGATGTCGATTGGATCCATGCCTTTTACTTATCCGGGGCTGCCCTTGGGCACAACTAGACCCACTTGTTGAAGATTTCACTCCTCTTATAAGTAGAATAGAAAGAAGACTGTCTTGCGTCAAGAGTTACTTTCTTATAATGGAAGGCAATCTTGGTAAATTCTGTTTTTTTCAGCCTTACCAACCTTTTATATGTGCGCTTTAAAGCTACCACCCATGGTAGTTAAACCTGTTGATCATTTCAGAATGAACTCGCCTATGGGGAAAAGGAGAGGCAGACCTAAGAGGTAGGTGCCTGGTTGCTTGGGAAGAAGCCTGTAAATCCAAAGAACAAGGGGGCCTGGGCATCATTGACATCCAACAAATGAATGATGCATTACTTGATGAAGCACCTGGATAAATTCTATAACAATGCGTACATTCCTTGGGTCAAGCTTACTTGGAATCGGGCTTATACTCAAATGGTGAAAATCCTCCTCATGACGGATCACCTTCAGGCTCATTCTGGTGGAAGGATGTACTGAAACTCTTCAAGAAATATAAAGAGTTGGCTACTTGCTCTCCAATGAGAGGAAATTCTATATCTCTCTCGGTCGGACATCCGGATAGATCGGGCATTGAAGGATAGATTCCCACAGCTTTTCTCATACACCAGGAAGCCCAAATGTTGCATCGGGCTTTACTTGAATCAAACCTTCCAAAGGATTTTTAGCCCAACTCTTTCACAAATAGCTAATCTGCGGCTGCAAGAACTGAACTCCATCCTACGGAACCTTCAACTTGATGGGAATCGAATGATTCATGGATCTATAAATGGGGAATTCTGTTTATAGCGAAAAAGAAAGCTTATAGATTATTGACTGATCAGTCAACAGCTTCCCCCATTTATAAATGGATTTGGGCTGGCAGCAACCTTGGAAACCAAAAATTCTTCTTTTGGTTATTAGTAAGAGACAGGCTGAATACCAGAAATATGCTAAAAAGGAAAAATATGACTCTTGCAAGCTATGATTGTGTTCTTTGCAACTTAGGAGTGGAAGAAACTTATCTCCATCTCTTCTTCCACTGTCCTTTTAGTAAAGAATGTTGGGAACATGTGGATATCTCATGGGACAATGACCTGAACCCAATACAAATGTTCCTCAAAGCCAAAGAAGATTTCAACAATGTTATATTCAGAGAAATTGTTATCGTACTGTTGGTCGATTTGGAAAATCAGGAATGCTATCATCTTTCAAAATGGTCAGCGAGAAGTGGATGAATGGAAAAGAATCTTCAAGCATGAATTTGGCCTGGTTTGCATCAATGCCAAACCTTATAGAATTACTAGACTTACTACCCGGAGAGATAGTCATGTGTAATTTTATTCTTCCTTTTTTTTGCTTTGGGCCTGGTTGCCTTGTAATCTTCTCTGTACCCATTCTTTCATTTAATTAAAAAAAAAAAATCGGGGGCTCCCCCGACCGGTTCGGTCAAAAAACATGTAAAGTAATTGTCTATGATTTACTTGATGAAGTATACCTTGAAGATGAGCGCCGTGATCGAACTCTGTTCCAACAACGTACCATTGATGGATTGAGGCTTGCAATTGTTCATGCGCTTTTCCAATTTGCACTCGTTCGTCGGCCAAAATGGAAGAAAATGTCTTCTTAATCTTGCTCCTCCTTTGAACATGTGATGCGGATGACTCACGGTGCATCAATCTCGGAAGGCAAGAAGCAAGACGAAGATCTTGTCGTTCCATTGCCACGATCGTCGGTGTAATGCTTGTTTCCGGTGAGGCATGTGTGCCTCTCCCCTACGTCAAGCGACATCAAGCGAGTTCGTTGTTTGTCCCTTTCGAGGCAAGGGAGAGAGCATTAGTGTTGATAATGTGTTGGAAGTGAATGTAAATGAAGTGTTTGTCCCTTTCGAGGCAAGGGAGAGAGAGCATTCTAGCCCGGTCCCTTATGGTACACTACCGGAACCGGGCGATTTCCGTGAGGCTCTTCCTCACGGGAAGGCCGTTCCCCACAGGGAAAGCCTTTCCGGGGGTAAAACACGGGATATCCGTGGACGGAAAAAAAAAAAAGGGAAATCTACCTTTCCGTGAACACCGAAACTACGCACGGGATATCCTTTCCGTGATCCTCCTATTTAACTCACGGGATAGAGTTAACGGGGGGGGGGGGTTGGGGGGGGGGGGGCGCCGTCAACGGGGAGGGTGTGGAACCCGTTATGGCCTACGTGGCCTGTTTTCACAAAACGGCGTTTTGGCTGATTTCACGTGAGCGTAACGGAGTAGCTCACGGGATATCGAGCTCTTTCCGTGAGTTGCATTGTGCTCCGCGGGATAGATTTGGCCTCTTTCCCGTGAGCAATCTCCACTCACGGGGAAAGGTTTGGCCTCTTTTTCCGTGAGCTACTCACGAAAATTGGTTTTTTTTTTTTTTTTTTTTTGTTCATAATTGACACATATAAATATGTACCCGCATTGCATAATATCACATATATAGCTCGATAAATCCATAATACCACATATATTACATAAGATCCAACCAAGTCACAAGTTCAACCACATGTCCATGAGTGCAACCACAAGTTCACAAACTCACATAAAATCCAAGTTCACAAGTTCAAGTGCACAAGTTTTGAACCTAAATCATGACAAATTTACGGCCACGGCCTCCAACCTTCCAGCGCGTTCCCAAGCGTCCCGCTTGAGATTGGTTCGGAGTTGGGTTCGAGGCATGAGAAATTATCCCCAGCGTAGGCAAAGATAAATAGTTAGAAATTTGTGAGAGACAAAATTCAAGGTAGATTCTATTAACTTGAAAAAAAGAAGATAAATAGTTAGAAATTTTGGCAGCACCTCCCCGCACGGAGGGGTTTCCAACCCGCAAGAAAACAACGGCTCGATGCCCGACAACCACATGTCCACGCCGCACATCTCATGGTGCATTCAAAACTCCATCATATCCATTCACATTGATATATGCATATTTCGGAAGTTCACGGGAGACAAACTCACGGGAGAGGCTGCATGCGGTGGAGGGAAGATCGACGGTTGACCGTAGACCGGGCGGTGGCGGGAAGGCGATCTCCCGGTGGCAGCTGCACACCAACCTGGCCACCAACACGCTTGGGAGGTACGCTAGGAGAGCTTCCATGCTCTTACGGTGCCGCTCAGCCCTCTCTTGCTCCGCTCGAGCCTCTCTTGCTCCGCAAGAGCCCTTGCCCGCTCCCTCTCCTCGGCCTCCTCCCGTAGCCTCTTCTCTTCCTGTATCTGGGCCTATTTCAACACAAAGTTAGAACATGGTGAAAGAGTATGTAACGATAAATGAACCTTAAATAAAAATAAATAAACCTCAAGTCCGAGACCGTAGCCTGTAAGTGGTTGGCCGCTCGCGTATCACCGGGCCCCGAGCGTGCTCGAGCTCGATAGCTTTGTGTGGTGCGGGTTGATAATGCTATCACCCAAATAGTATCGCCCGTGCTTCTTGCCTCCTCCGCGATCATGGCGATGTCCCCTCAATGTCGTGGCCGCGGGGATTGAAGCTTTCTCCATACTTGCTCTCTCCCGCCGGTGTACGCGTTTTGATCTTCTCGTAGGCGGTCGGGTTGGTGTAGGCTTCGGGCCCACCTCGGGGGTTGAAGACGACCGCGGGATCTTTATACCGCCCGTGTGGGAGCAAGCAAAGGCCTCGAGCGTGCTGATTGGCACGCCATGTGTCCTGCCTCCCTGTGTGAGAAAAAAAGAAAAGTAGCTAGAATGCTTAGAAAGTATTGAGTTGCACATCGAAAAATAAGAATTGGATAACACTTACATATCTAGCTTGGTAGGCCGCGAGATTAAGGCTGCCTTGATGGTGTGGTACACCTAGCATCATGGCACACCGTTCCCTGGTAGTCGTTGGGACCTCCCGATAATCAGACGTATCGACCCACTTGTCCACCCGAAGCTCCCAAAGAACGCCTATGAAGCAAGCACCACTGCGGAATCACCTACAGGACACCAAGTATAACACATATTATAAAAATCACATTAAGCATAATTAAACTTAGTATGACCATTCAATATTTACCCGCATGTATTGTTCTTTGGTCAGATTCAACGTTTTCCATTCGTCCCTTATCGAGCCTCCTTTTATCGTATGTCACGTATCACGTCCCCCCGACGGCCCGGCCGTGTGCCTCGTACCACATGTCGACACAAGCTTGAAAAACAGCGTTTAGAGCCACTTCATCCTTCTCGACCTCGAATCCCTCCTCGATCTTGAAGTATTTCTACACATAGAAGCAATGTAATAAGTTATTATTTCTAACATTAGAATTTGAAGCGATGTATTTGTACACTACAAGGTCGACATAGACTTACCCAAAAACTCTTTGATCACACGCCTTTGCCTTGTTACTATATTTCATGCCATCCTCATCATAGTTGTCCTCAAAGTCCACGCATCGGTGGAACGACGTGACAAAGATGCTATACTCCGTCGATGGTAACAAGGCCGTAGTAGTGCTTCTTGACCGAATACCAAGAATGCCATTGGGAAGGCGTCCTTGAACCGAGTTCGCGGTGACAACAAAAGACCTGCCCAAATGATCAAGAATAATGATTAGTTCCTATTACAATTTTGAAACCCGAAAAATAAGAAAGTAGTGCTAAAATGTAAAGTAAATTACCTTGGTCAGATCTGGTCTTATGGTCGGTTTTACGGTCCTCGGTAGGTACTCGATCCGGGAGTCCGGAGGTGCCTCGCATAGTAGACACGCCTCGGAGCAGGAAGAGGAACCCCCTCCCGTACTCGGCTAGTCCCCTCCTCCGCGTGGTGTGACACCGAGCGGTCCGCGTCTGCCGACGACGCCGAGAGGTCCACGTCCTCCGCCTCCGCCTTCGCCTCTGCCTCCTCCTCCCCGCCGTGCACCACCGGTGGTGGCGGCGGTGGTCGGGGTGCACGGCGCTGCCCCCGCCCCTACCCCCGTGGCGGTGGTGGTGGCTCTAACGCTTCGCTTCCTCTTGCCCTTGCCCTAGCGAGGCTACACTTCAATCTCCGGTCATTTTCTTAAAGACATTCGTTCGAGGCATCTTTTGAATGACCTGCAATTAGATGTACATAATTAGTAAAAATGCAAAATTAAATAGAACATAATTATGAAGAGATGAAAAAACCAATAATCGTAACATAATTATTAAGAGATGCATAGTATTACATGTATTAGAAATAATCCTCATCCATGTCACAATTTCGCCTTTGTCGGATCATAATCCTCATGATCACTATCATCCATGTCTACGTTTTTCCAACATATGAAGATTGACAGGGATCCATGGGAGGAGGAACGACGTCAACACTGCATTTGTCCTTAAGTAATTTCTCAAGTAACTGTAAGTCCTTCGCATCTCGAACCTCCTCGTCCTCCTCATCATCAACAACACTTTCATTGTCTACTTCCATTTCGTTGGGCCCGGTTATTTCTATCACAAATTTACCTTTGTAGCCCTTCTTCTTGGAAGAACTCTTCCTCATATGTGTTTGCATTAAAATGGTAATCGTCTTTGTTTGGGGACGGGTAGTCTACCGTGTGGCAATACCTTCTCGCACAACGTCCCCAACCCTTAAGCCGCTCGTCATCCTAGCAACACCATGGGAGATAATAAACTTGTGTGGCATGTTGAGCCACAATGTAGACATCATCTCCGGCCATCTGGGAATCTTGTCGAATCTGAACAATCCCAAGTTGTTCGAGGTCCGAATTTGTTATTTCAGGATCGAACCAATGGCACTTAAACACGACAAAGCAAGCCGTTTAGAGCCGGGAAATAGAGCTCGTATATTTCTTCAATTCTTCCATAATAACCTTTAGTGCTAGTTCCATCATCACCTTTAGTGAAAACTCCGGTATTTGTGGTTTTTCGGTTTGGTCGATTCTGCTCATAGCTCGTTGTGTGGTAGCGATATCCATTCACGTCATAACCGGTAAATGACCTAACCCTGGTCTCAAAGCCATTGGCAACCCTGTATGAGCTCGGAATGCATACCCGGATCGGTCGGTGCACGCAAGCTCAAGCGAGGATAAATGAAATGAGACAGTTCGTTAGCATATCAAACGAGGCGTTATTTAACATGAATTGGGCAGTACCGGGCGCGTTTGAACCAACTAATGAAATCGGGTTTTCCATTGCCAAACCTTGTCTAAGCGGCGTCCAATTCATGTGCTTCGAGCGTTCGTTGACCGCCAGAATTGCCTTTGAAATTTTCTATACCAACGAGAGACAAAAGGGTTGGATGCAGAATATTAAGTACTAGAAGACAAGTAGGTTCTATGCTTAGAGTTGTGACTTACTGTATGTAAGGAAGCACTTCGTCCAGGTCGAAAAGTATATAATTCATTATAATGATCCACTCTGGATTTGTCAAGATCTTTATTTTTGAACCACTTGCACGTCCTAGTTCTCCTTGGAAAAGGTTGAGGGTTGATTCATTTTCATCAGCATTGTAACGAGGGGGTGGATAATGCGAGCTAGGAAGGTTGTCACCATAGTATTTTGATGCGAAGTCGACACCTCCTGCCGAACCTTTGCTTCTCGCGATGGAACCCTCAATCTTACACTTATTTTTACAAATCGGACCGAACATGCTTCGAACTCTCTCAACAAAGATAGCACCAACGAAATGCGGGGGCCACCCACCCTTGCCTCGTATGGAAGGTGCAAAATCAAATGCACCATCGGAACGAAGAAGCTTTGGCGGAAATATCTTCTCCAACTTACGGACCAACACAGGTGCCATTTTTTCCATTTCTTCTAGTGTGGTCTGAGATAACTCTTTAGCACAAAGTTGCCGAAAGAAATTGCTCAACTCGCCATCACATGCCGGACATGATCGGGGACATAGGCTCGAAGCATCACCGGAAGAAGCCGCTCCATCCATATGTGGTAGTCATGACTCTTGAGCCCATTGATTCGCATAGTAGATAAGTTCACTCCCTCCTCCATTTGCTTTGCATACCCATCGGGGAACATTAATTTACAAAACCATTGCGTGCTTCCCTCCTTTGGGGCCTGCTCAACACGTAATCGGCCTTAGGTTTTTCCATCTCTTGCCATTGCTAGGAGGCTTCATTTCTTGCTTCGATTGTCACACAACTCGCTGCGGATCAATTCTAGCCTTAACGTTGTCCTTTGACTTGCTAGTTTCCTTGAATGTTCCAAGAAAATACTCGGTGATGTTCTTTTCGGTATGCATTAAATCAAGGTTATGTGGAAGAAGAAGGTCATCATAATAGGGAGCCTCTCTAATCCTGACTTGTGAGTCCATGCATGATCCTCGCCATAACCCACAAAGACACCATTTTCATTAGCCACAAGAGAATCCACTTGAGCACGTACCTCGGCAGATGTCATCATCTCCTGTTACGGTCCCGTAACTTGGAGACCTTTTCAGTAAAGTTCTTCTTGTCCAGCTTTGAATGCATGGTCGAGGGAGGAACTGTCGATGCTTGTCTAACGCAGAATACTTGCCACCCTTCTTCAACCGGGTGAACCTCACGGCCGCCTTGCATACTTGGGCAAGGGAACTTGTCGTGCACACACCAGACCCGGAAGGAATATCCCATACGCCAAGAAATCATGCGGGGAGTAGTGGTACCACACGTACATCCTGAAATTTCTCTTCAAAGCTCGGTCGTATGCGTCCAAAACCCTTCATTCCAACCTTTGATCAATTCATCAATCACAGGCTCTAAGAACACACCCATTTTATTTCCCGGGTGGCCAGGAATTATCAAAGACAAAAGAATGTTCTTCTCGTTGAAAGCGGCGCCCGGGAGGGAGATACAAATGGGATAACGAATACAGGCCAACAAGTGTATGGGGCAGCCATCATTCCATAAGGATTGAACCCATTCGTTGCCGGTACAAACACGCACATTATGAGCCTCCATAGCTTTGTCGGGATGAATATTGTTGAAATGGGTCCATGCTTCGGCATCGGATGGGTGTACCATCTTATCTGGATTGTAGCGACGCCCATCTTTGTGCCATGTCATCTGTTTCGCAGACTCCTCGGTCATGTACATCCGTTGTAACCTCGGTCCGAAGGGAAGGTACCGTAGGATTTTCACGGGGACCTTAAGCTGCCTCTTCTCACCGTCTTCACCAGGGTCTACCTCTATGAACCTTGAGGATTTACACTTTGGACAGTGTGTATCATCTTTGTACTCTTTCCTAAATAAGACGCACCCGTTCTCACAAGCATGTATCTACTCGTATGGCATCTTGAGTACCTTGAGGAGTTTCTCTGACTCGTACATGTTCTTTGGCAGCACGTGACCTCACGGAAGCAAGCCCCCAAAGATCGTCAACATGTCGGTGAAGCCGTCTCGACTAATATTGCATCGGGCCTTCAAGTCCATAAGGCGTGAAATGGCATCTAGTTTGGAGTCCTCACAATAGTCGTGAAGGGGTTTTACGTGCGCCTCCAACATGGTATAATAGGCCTTTGCGGTTTCTTACGTCTCCTCCTCCCCGTCATCCCCAAGTCCTTGCTCAAAGTTTCCGGCATGAAAGTCATCTATCATGTCTCTATCCCGGCATCAGAAGCAAGATCATCGATGCGTTGCCTCACCACCTCGTCTCTCATACGCTCGGTTTCACCATGGAAGATCCACCGCTTATAGCCATCCGTCCATCCATACATGGGAAGATGTTTAGACATGTCAACCTTACTTTGCCTTTTTTATTCCCACATTTCTTGCATGGACACCAAACCTTACTCGCACCTCGAGCATTCTGAAAAGCATTGTCCATGAAAGCACCGCTCTTCTTAACCCATTCATGGTCATAATCTCCAAAACTCCTCCGACCATTGTATATCCACGCCGCGGTCATCCATTGTCTATCATATCTTGCGAGAACATAAGAATGCAAAGTGCATCTACACAAGGATCGTACCATCTAATAGGTGAAGATAGGTCCTAATCCCACGAGGATGCGTAGATGAGGTCGGTTCCATGCTCCACTCCTATCCGAGACAGAAATTTCGGCAGCACCTCCCCGCTTCTCTCCAAATACACGTCCCTCCCGAGAGGGGGAGCTGTATTTGAAGAACAACAGGGGAGATGCTTTGCCGAAAACTCCTGAATCGAGGCAGGTGGAGCATGGAACGAACCTCATCTCTACGCATCCTCGAGCCAAAAAAACGTGGACAATTCGAAGCAGTCTGCGGTTATAGGTATGCGGGGGATGCGCATACTTCCAACCGTATCTCTTTCGAACGGAGACGCCTAACTAAGCTGCTTGCGATCTAGCTACGACCATGACACGGAAGGAGGGGATATACCTAGGGTTGCGGTGGAGTCGGGCTACCCGGCGAGGAAGAAGATCGGGGCCGCCAAGGGACTCCGGCCGGCTCGGCAAGGCACTCAACTCCGCCGAGGGCTCCTCTGCGCATAAAAAGAAGCACACGGGATCGGTTGAAAATATCATCGAGAACCTCCCGCACGAGGAGGTTTCCAATACCCGCAAACAAAGCACACGGCACGATGGCCGACAATAACATCCGGGGGGCACGATGGCCGACAATAACATTCGAGGGGCACGATGGCCAACAACCCGTGAAGGTGAAGACGGCGGCGACAGTCGGACGGACGACCTCACCACGGGGCGTTGCGGGCGGTGGCGGTGCGAGGTGTGCCGGCCAAGGCGGCATCGGGGGCACGTCTGGCCGGGGCGGCGGCATCGGGACCTCTCTTCCCTTCCTTCCTCCCTTCTCCTTCCTTCCCCCTCCTCCTTCCTTCCCCACCTCCCTTCTCCTTCCTTCCTCCTCCTTCCTTCCTTCCTCCTCCTCCCTTCTTCTTCTTCCTTCCCCCCTCCTCCCTTCTTCTTCTTCCTTCCCCCTCCCTTCTCCTCCTCCCTCCTACTCCGCCCGCCCCTCCTACTCTCCCTCCCTCCTTCTCCCCCCTCCCTCCTTCTCACCCGGGGCCAGCCGCGGCCGGCGGCGTGGCCGGGAAGCCGCGGCCCGGCGGCGTGCCCGGGGGCGCGGGCGACCGCCGGGCGGCGCGGCGGGGGAGGGAGGGGGGCGGCGTCTTGAGGGGGCGGGGCGGCGGGGACGTCCGGCGGCGGGGGCTGGCGGCGGCGGGGCGGGCGGTGGTGTCGGCGAGCGGGCGGGGTGTGTGTGTGTGTGTGTGTTCGGTGAGTGAGTGAGAGGTGTGGGGGGGGGAGCTGGTCGGGGTTGACTAAGTTTAAAAAAAAAATCGATTTCCGTGATGGATCCGGGGCGCTCACGGGAAAGACAACACCTTTCCCGTGAGCTGCCCGGATCCATCACGGGAAAGCTCATATTTTTAAAAATATCCACCGCCCGGTGGCCTGTGAAGCGGGTCCCACCCACCCCTTTCCCGTGATTAGCTCACGAGAAATCTCCTCCGTTCCGTGAGCGCTCACGGAAATTGTTTTTTCAGAAAATTAAATTTATTCCTCCCCTTTCTTTTTCTAACATATATATATTTTCAAACTTTGATCAAGATTACTTGAAAAATACCTTATCACATACACTCACCCATACATAATTGATCGTTTCGAAAAAATGGGCCATTATTTCATGTGGTTGTATCTTCTTTTTTTCAAAATTGTGTTTACTTCGTTACAACAAAAATTATAATAATTACCAAAATAATCCAAAAATTCTCGAAAATAGACATGACACAATATCTCGAGGTCATTTGCATATAGAAAAAAAGTTTCAGTAGCCAAACCACAACTTGACCGCCACATCCACATGAAATCACACTAGATCACTCTCAACAAACATGAAACTTCTACGCTAGATGTTGGAGCTTGTGAACATCGTGCGTGCCAACTTGTGCGAAACGTTCCCAATTTTTATCATAGCCTCGGCATAAGATATCATGACATATTATCAAATTTCATGATTTTTTGCACATCGGTTTATTTTCTAGAATTTTTTAAACCACTCGAGCGAGGATTAACGTTCATGATTTCATATTAAGATGTTCCAGATTTCGTTATTTTTTTAAATGCAAGGTCTTACATTGTGTTGAGTATGAGGAATATAAATTTTCTACTAATTTTTTTTTCAAAAATTTGAAGCACTTGTAGTTCAAATTTGGCCTTATTTCATAAATTCCCATAAAAGAGAATAATTACCTAAATATATCAAATAAAGTCAATAATTCACCAAACTTTAATATTGAGTGTCATATGATGATGTGCAACAAGTGTAGAAAAAGTTTGGAGATGAAAATCAAAAAAAAAAAAAAAAAATCCCGTGGCGCCTTTCCGTGAGCCGGATCCCCTCTCACGGGAAATGGGGCTCTTTCACGAGGGCCTCTGTTTAGCCCACGGGAAAGATCGCTACGGGGAAAGTCTTTCCCGTCGGCTAAACAGAGATCTCACGGAAAAGGGGGACGGAGGGGACGGAGCGGGGGGCTGGGCTAACGGGCGGTTACCTTTCCCGTTAGCCCCGTCTCACGGGAAAGGGGATGAGTATTTCCGTGAGCTATGCATCACGGGAAAGATATTTTCCGTGGGCATTTTCTTTCCGTGATTGTTTCTCATGGCTCACGGAAAATGGAACGATTTCCGTGATTTTTTCCTGCTAGCTCACGGGAAATCATTTCCCCACGGGAAAGTGCAAAATCCGGTAGTGGTAGCTTGCAAAAATTTCATTTCCTCTGCAAGTATTTACGTTGATGCATACCATTCGTATGCTTATGCTATTGCATTGTTCGGCCCATCGCAATCCCGGTTGAAAATTCCAAACCGGATTTATTCTGGTTTCTAACGTGTGGGGCCACATCCAGCTGGCTCCACCGATGCCGATAGTTTTGAATTTTGGCTGCCGACTTGTCATATCTTTTTCTTTCTAATAAAAAACTGGATTTTTTGCTATTAAGCTAGTACAGATGACATGAGTGCAATGAACCAGAACCACAAAAGCACGTCCTGTTTAGTTCACAAAAAAGTGAACCCAAAAAGTGCTACAAATCGAATCTCTTGTCGTATATATCGAACATTAAATGTAGGTAAATAAAAAACTAATTGCATAGTTTGACTGTAAAGTGTGAGACGAATCTTTTGAGCCTAATTAGTCTATGGTTGGACAATAATTATCAAATACAACCGAAAAAGTGGTACAGTAGCCCAACCCAAAATATTTCACCAACTAAACACACCCTATATCTGGGTCGTTTTGATATCTTCCATTCGTGAAGCTGCACCCTCCGCTTCTCCTACCTTCTGCAACTCTGAGTCCTGAACACCAAAATGTTGTCATTAACTTAGGATAGAAAAATCTGAAGCAAAAGATAAGATCAAACCTTCACTTAAAAATCTAAATCTAAATTTACGATGTTATGAGGTTATGTCTCTTAAGATTTTAGCCCGTGTAGGGACACGAGTTGATGAACTAGTAGTTCAAACAACACGAACTGAGTAACTATAAAAATGGTACTTCTTGCATCTTCAAATACATCAACGGCAAGTGCAACTACCTAATTCACAATTTGTTTATTTGCCAGTAGTTGTACTTCCTTCTGATAACAAGAGACTTTGACTTGGCAGGAAGCTTCTATGTACCTGCTCTTTTACCTTTCAATCCCTTGACTAGATCTAGATCTGTTGCCTGCCCCTTTTCTATAGTCAATATCATATAGCCAGCTTCAAAAAAAAAAAAATTATATAGCCAATCCTAGCTGCCATTTCATTTCGTGCTAAAGTTGCTAAAGTGTAGGTGACAGCGAAGCGCTACACTGCCATCCTGTACACCATATAACCATGAGCACATGACTTTTAAAGTTCCGCTCCAAAAGGAAAAAGTTCTCCTCTAATTGCATCGGGATGGAATAGGCAAAATTTGCTGATCTGAGTCTGTGACTGTATTCCAGGTACTTACTCAGAATTATGATTCAGATTCAGGTTCTAATAATGCCCTTATGGCTTGTGTTGTTCTGTGCCATGCTCGCGGATTCCTTCTTCTCGTCGCCTGAATTCTTCTGGTAAACTATGCTGTATTTTGTTCACAGTGAATGCTGTAACTCAAAGGTCCAACTACCGGCACAAGTTCCATACTAGCTACCACCATTGGGGTTGCTTGGCGCCGCGACTTGAGGATTTGTTGGTATGTTGATATTTTACTCTCTCTTTCGCCTGCGTTTTACAGTTGCTCATTGTGGTTCTAATACTCTTTTTGTGGAGTTGGCTTACAAAAGAAGCTATACTTTGAATTGGGATGCAGCATCATTTAGTTAAATCAGTAGTCAGTGTTATTGGGTAGTAGCACGGCTGCTAACTATTCAGATCTAAGAACAAATTTTCTTTCCCTGATTTTTTTTCTGCCACTGATCTAGCTAATTAAGAATATGAATTAGAAGAGATGACAACTGCTATCATCACAGGGATCCTTGCGTATGCTGAATTCCTGATGGATAACAATTGACCAAAACATACCTACCAGGTCATCAAACCTGGATGCAAACATATTCTGCACATCAATCTTTCTTAGAAAATGGAAATACAATTAACCACTGCACAAAAAACAATACGTCAGTATGTTGATATGATTTTTTTGATCACCAATCTGTCATGTTGGTACCACATAAGAAGACTAAGAAGAAAATCAGCAGCCTTAGGTCCGTAGTTAAACTTAACCAGCTGTGTTTTCAGCTCCGAAGAACCACCAAGCAATCCATGGCATGCATGCATATAAGCGCAGTTTTTTCTTCCACCGTTGTCTATTTCTATTTGTGTCTTCCCTTTCAGACCACTCCAATCCTGTGGACGAATTCCCAAAATTCCTATATTCATACGCTTTATTGGCTGGGGAAGATGAACAGAAGCATATGCCGATGAAAACAAACAATGTTGAAGATGGCAATAACGACCTCTATGCTAGCTGACAAAAGTATTAAGGCAACTCACTAGGGTCCAAAACTTAAATTCACATGGAACCACGCCGCAAAGGTTGAGGTTTGTGAGTCCACAAGACCACAACAATGCATCCAACAAAGTCATGGTGTTCTCTTACTAATCCAGTTTAAATCAGATCAAGGTTTACACCATATATAGATATTGCCTTCAAAAAAAAGGTTTTCACCATAGATACACTGCAGGATAGAAAGTATATGCTAGAGTACCACAAGGCGACATCTCCAAGGCATGACATTCTTGTAGTATCCTACTCCCTCCGTTCATTACAAAAAAGTCGCTTTTAACTTTTACGGTTCATCCATTTAGTTATGTATTTAGACATATTATTATATCTAGATTTACAACAAAATGGACATACCAAAAAAGTCAAAGCGATTTATAATTTGGGATGGAGGAATGGAGGGAGTATTGAACAATATTGCTACAGGTTTTCAGTGAAGTAACTATTTATATAAGGGGACCAAAAATAAAGGCAATGCTATACCGTAGAACTTTTATTTTTCAATGCTAAATAAAGAATTGCATCATTTTCCAATGCTGAATAAGGAATTTTCTCTAATTTTGATGAGGTATATGTCATCAAGATCAACATTGAATAGCTAAAAAATGTCAAAGAAGATGAATTCAAACAAGGAAGATAGAAATGAGGTGTCAAGCAAAACTGGTTGTGCATTCAAACGAATCTAGCTTAGACTCATGGCACAATAGTACTACGTAGAGAAACCCCTAGAGACTAGAGCATCAATGCTATTTGTTTGCGAGACCCGGTAACAAACACATACGTGAGCGCACACTTGCTACTCGGATGTTGAGGATTCACTTTTTTATTTAGGACCTCGGAGCCAAGATCTACGGCCCCGAGCTCAGAGGCACAGATCTTGACTCCGAGCCGACACTAGTGCAGAACCAGTTTGTGCTGGCGGTCAATAACACATATCCAGTGGCGTATAATCAACCCGCCACCGCTAAAGGACAGTGATAATGTTGACTATTGGGTTTCCCGCGCCCAATCGACCAGGTTCGCTGGTGACTGTTGGCGTTCGCGTGGACGCACTATCGAGCTATCTCGTAATCTTACATACTTGCAAACCGAACTCGAATCGATTCGACGGAACTTGAATCATTAGCCGGTGATCCGGGATCGCCGGAGCGAGGGAATTCACACTGGCGGTTAACTTTACCATCCCGCTAGTGTCAAGATATTATAACTAGCGCGGGATAACATACACAGGCCCGCCAGTGTAACCGCATTATTATCTGCGGCTGGTTTACGTAACGCGCCAGTACACATTCTACATTTCTTCTGTCGGGCCATACTAAACACAGCCTATGAAAATATGTATTAACACCGGCGTTCCTATTAGGAGAATCGCCACGGGAAAATAAATGACTTCAGCGGCGGTTTTGTTATGTAATCCGCCCGGTGAACGTGTCGTTCCACCGGATATTAGGTGGGGCCCATCTTTTCTTCTCTACTCGCTGCCTACTTCTCACCCGCCGGTGAAATTTTGGGTATGGCGCCATGAAAAATCAATTTTCTAGTAGTGCGAGCTACTTGTCGTTAAGCGCCACGAGAATCCGACTTTTGCATGCAGGTCAAGAACCTCGCCGCCAGCGGCCAGGCCGAGACGTTATACCTCGGAGCCACGAGTCCCGGCTCCGACCCCCAGAGTCCAAACATATCTTTACTTTTGTTAGGGGGCCGAATGCAATTTTTTTTCAAGAAAAAGGCCAAATTGGAAAAGGTTGAGCAGGTTCCCCATTATACCGAGCAAAACTAGCCCGCCCGACCCGGCCCGCAGGCCCAGCCCGAGCCCGACGGGTTTTGGTCCACCCATGAACCTTCTTGGGGCGGGGGCACGGCGAGAGATTTTGAAGCCCGGTAAAATTTTTTCTTGACCCGAACCCGACCGAAATACATTTTTAGCTAGTTTGTAGTGTAAAATGCGCGGTAACCCGCCCAAGCCACGGCCCGGCCCGAAAGCTAGGCCCGACTTGCCCGGTGGGGCGTCATGGGCAGGATTTTTGGCCCGAAATAAGCGGGCTTTTTCCAGCCGACCCAAACCCGATCCGGCCCGAAAAATGCTCGGGTATATTCCCCATGTATGAGTGATGATGCTGCTCTCGTCCTCTTCAGTTTTCTCCTCGGGCTTGGCTCAGGGGCAGGGGCCGGGCCTTGGCTCTGCCACTGAGTCTTTGTATTTATATGCAAGACTATTAAAAAATGTGCCGTTAGAGTTCTAATCTCTATCTCTACAACATTAAAAGAACAAAAGTAAGACTTTTATTTAGTGCGACATTGGTTTTGGTACTTCCATCTACCTGTATGCGATCCGGTGCCTCCACTCCCTCCAACGGCCATGCGAAGGCAAAAAAAAAAAAAAAAAAAAAAAGAGGAAAGTCAACCCCCACACAACGCAACCAATGCACATAATTTCTCCCTCCTTTCCTTTTTTTTTGCACGTCCTTTCCTTTTGTACCACAAAATCATTCAATCAACTAAAAAAGAAAGTAATGCATCATTCAATCAATTAAAAAAAAAAAAGAAACCCTCATCCGCCCTGCCATCACCCATGCAGCCACGGCGCATGCGATCTCCTCGGTTCTCCTCAATCACGCTCGAGACTTTGTAAGTGTGATAATTGTTACGTTTTATTAGTGTAAATATCACGGGTGATCTAATCTCTACAATATAAAAAGGATGAAAATAAGATTTTTTTTCGTGCGGTAAAAAACTCTTCGCAAAAACTGTTATGCTCGAGATTTTTTTTACCCTGCGATCCAAGTCTCGCTCCGCGCCCCATGTGATCCTTCGCTCCGTCCCGCCCGACAATTCCTCGATGATCACGCAATCCCTTCCTCCACCCACCGCAGCCATCATGTCGCAAAAAATTCGGACCCTCCACGAGAAATTAGACCAACGAGCTCACGGTTTCCTCTCCTCCGCAAGGCGCGTGCGGCTTTGCCTTCTTTACCGCCGCCACGCCCCTGCTCTACTGTCCCACCGCCACGAGCTCCGATCCACGAGCCACGCCCGGCGTCGATGGGTGCCGCTACGCCCCAGCGGCAATCGCCGATCCCTCCACCCCGCCGCGGCACGGATGCTCCCTGCCGCGGCGCCCAATCTCGCTCTTTCCCAACCGTGGCAGCGAGACACACCGCCGGTCTCTGCCGCCACTCCTGCGTCTTGAGCACATCTACTTCACGCCCAACTTCGGTGTTCTCCCACGCCATCCACGGCGTTACCCGCCTTTGGGCGAGCATTGGGCGAGTCCCCGCCCGGGCGCCGGCGTCGTCATCCGGTGCCCGACTTCGGGCTTCTACGCCACACTCTGGGTTAACCGCGCCGCGTCGGGCTCGAGTTCAGCGGAGGCCTCATCGGCGGCACTACAATGGCTGCGACTTCATCCGGCCGACGCGGCGATTCGGGACCTCGCCGTGAAGGCGAAGCTCGCCCTCGTACATGGCGTCATTACCGGAAGAGTGTTGTGGTCGTGGGCGACTTCGGTAGTGCGTGACACTACCTCGAGCAAGATTGTGTGGCTCCTCCGTGACGCCGGCGCCAGCGGGAGGTGCAGATCTTGGATCAGCGAGCCCGCCGTGGTGGGCTCCCGCCTCTGACATCGACCACGCCGAGCGAGGGGCGAGCTCATCTCAACTGAATGGACTTGGATGGCGTCTTGTTGGGAGATTGGCGGCGACTCCCCGCCTTCCTCTCGGTGGGCAAGGTGCACAACATCTACGGCCAAGAGGCGGGGACTCTGCTGCGACGCGTGTTTCTCGCTAGCGACTACCCTATGCTGCCCACGCCGGGCCGACCCGGCACCGAGCGGGAGTAGTGAGCCGGGGAGTAGGTGATCTACGCTTTGCTTAGATGCGCCTATATGTCTAGGTTGGTCGGATTCAGCTCGTTCGGAGAGTTAGACAATTTTGTGCGAACTTTGCATATTGAATTAAATGTAAGTTTAATGTCGCTATTTCATTTAACAATATTGTTATCTTATCATACGATCCATTTGTTTTTAGTCAAAAAAAAATTAATTATCCCGTAACAACGCTTGGGCGTGCGTACTAGTAAAAATAAAGCATCTAAATTATTTTATTTTTATATACCTGCCACACTAGCCATAAAGTTATTTTGAAATCCTATGCTCTCTCACTCTGTAATAAATCATGTTTTAGAGTTAGTTTTATGTCAAACATTTTAATTTGTCTGAATTTATGAAAAAAAAGACCGAAATCTATGCTTATGAATTATGATGCGACACAAGCCGGTTCGGCGGTGCGGCGAGGCAGCATAACGGAGGAGAGTCGGAGGCGCGGCCCGGAGCGACCGGAAAATCAATCCCACAACTATGTGTTGCAACACATATATCTTCTTTCTCTCTATGACAACGGGGTCCCACTCCACTTATAGAGTATATAGTTTAAAGTATATTGTTTAGGGCTTATGATTTAAGGTTTAATGTTTAGAGTTTAGTGTTCTAGTGTTTTGTGATTAGCGTTTAGTGTTTAGTGTTTAGCGTTTCGTGTTTGCGGTTTAGTGTTATGGCTTACGGTTTAGTGTTTAGGATATATGTGTTGCTGCACATAGTTGTGGAAAATACCGTTGCGGAGCGACGCGTTGCGGCGCGCCAGCGCAATCGGGGTCGTGGCCATGGCGGCGTCGCATGGCGTAGCACGCGGAGCGAGGTGCGGCGTGCGCGGCCCCGGGCATCCGGGAAATCCACTTTGGAGCTCAGCCTTCCTGCCCAGTCCCCATGGCAGATCCAAATCCAAGGAGGCCCGGTGAGGAGGCGTGGCGTGGCGTGGCGGCCCGGCCGGTGAGGTTGGTGCGTGGCTGGGCGGCGAATTGGGGGACGTGGTCCACGGCGGGGCGGGTGGCGTGGTGTGAGGACACGGCGCGGCCAGCGAGGGCCCGCGAGGCGGCGCGGCGGCTCCTGGGCGGCCCCACACGAACCGGTGATGTCGCCCGTTGCTGAAACTAGTATGCGATTTGAATGGTTTATAGGTCTCATTTGTTTAAGTCTTTTTGCAAAATATTTATGTGGCATCATCATCTATACTGCTATAGAAACTATAATTATGTTTGATCGGGTAGCTAAAAAAAAGTAAAGATAGTCAGTTAATTGTTAACCGGGGGATTTTTAGATCCTTAGCTAATACAGTTGGTTTTATCAGCTAGTTGAGCCTAAAATGCTAACAAGCCATGGGTTTGGCTAAAAGTTAGCTCATTAGTCTTTCTGTTTAGATAGGCTAAGCTAATTTTTAGCTGCAAGATGTTAGCCTATGTAAAAACGAACATTTATTTAGAATTTTCCAAAAGTTCTCTTAAACCACTAAGTTTGAATATATGAATATAATAATAGTTTCCATGCAACTCATGTGAAGTAATTATTTTTGAGGTAATTCATTTTTCATATTTTTATTTTTGAGTTGACAAGCTGTTTTTCCATTTTAGCACTGTTCTTAATATTATTGTTGGCTTCTAAAACTCATTGAAGTTCTCTATTATGAAACATTCAGCTACCTGGGATCCTACACACGCCTCTCGGAAATATGGAGGCTGCTTTCGTATTTGGACTTTTGAAAGTCACAGGGACCAAGCTAGTTGCATTGATAACCAGTAAGTTTGCCTCCGTAATCGGTGTGAGAAAAGACCTCCATGAACTCCAGCAACTACATAATGAGATTACGAGATGGTTGTCCAAATTTGATAGAGCAGTAGATAATGTTCCATCATTTTTCTGGACAACAGAATTAAAGGATTTGGCAAATGATATTGAAGATTTGCTTGATGAAGTCCACCTAGAAGCTGAGAAACACAAGATAGACATCTATGCTGACAATCATGCTATGGCTGACTGCTTCTGTGCAAAACCAATGTTATTTCTTTTCAGATGCAAGGTGGCCTCTAAGATCAAGGGAATCAAGGTGAGGTTTGCTGCAATTGTCAAGCAAAGAAGTGATAGAAATACTGCAATGGACAATTCTGGAGTGGATCCATCTGTTCTAAACAGACCGATAACTGGCGAGTTGTCATTCATAAGTAAAGTTGAAGCGTTCAGTATACCTGTGAGGGATAAGAAGAAGGATGACATCATATCTGGCCTTATAAATTCTGATGAAGGACTGAATGGCTGGATAGTTTCTATCGTTGGAATAGGCGGATCTGGCAAAACTACATTGGCTAAACTGATCTGCCTTGACGAGAGGACAAAAGAGCATTTCAATGATTCAATTGTATGGGTCCATGTGTCCCAAGAATTTGATTTGGAAAAGCTTATCGGTAAACTATTTGAATCTGTTACTAAGAAAAAAGCAGATCATCACACCCAACAGTACATGGTTAATGAAATTTCGAACAGGTTGAGTAGTAAGAAATTTCTTCTTGTCCTAGATGATGCTTGGCATGACAACAGGGATGATTGGAAACAATTTATGGTTCACATAGGCAATGGTGCACATGGAAGCAGGGTTTTACTAACTACTCGTGATCAGAAGGTTGCAGAAGCAGTTGGATCTATGTGTATCTCAAATTTGGAGTTCTTATCAGAGAGTGACAGTTGGGTTTTTTTCCTAAAGAGTTCTGGTTGGACACAGGAAGATTTGGACTCTAAATTTATAAAAGTTGGAAAGAATATTGTGAATAAATGTGGTGGAGTACCACTAGCAATCAGAACTCTTGGGGTGTACTCCGTGACAAGAGGGAAATAGATACTTTGAAGGCCATAGAAGGCGACAATTTATGGAACCATCAGGATATAAAAGATCGAGCATTCGCATCGTTGCAACTGAGCTACTTTCATTTGGCTGACCATTTGAAGCGATGCTTTACAATTTGCTCTATATTCCCAAAAGGATATGGAATCAACAAAGACCACTTGATTGCCCAATGGATAGCCCATGGCTTCATCCATCCAATGAATGCATGTCAGCTTGAAGACGTCGGAAGTGATTATTTTGATTCCCTTGTGAAAGTGGGTTTTTCTTCAAGAATCAACATTCAAAAGTCAGCATACTAAACAAACTGCATACAGGATGCATGACCTTATCCATGATCTCAGTCGACAAATTTTACAGCATGAAATGGTGTCCTTACCAAGGAATATGTCAGGAAACAGTACTTACACATGCCGATATTTATCTTTAAACTCATGCAGTGAGAAGGTCGAGGAAAGCTTATTTAACAAGGCACGTGCTCTCTATGTATCTGGTGGTAACCTATCATTTGAGAAACCATTTAAAAGAGTTGCTATGTGCCCAGTGCTATTCTACAATATGCAACTGACACTCCATTTCCAATGTTCGTATTGAAGTTTAAGTTTCTTGGATATCTTGAAATGTATAATCTTAGATGCAGTGAACTTCCGGAAGCTATCTCTAGCTGTCAGAACTTGCAGACGCTTCATTTGGTAAATTGCAGAGGTTTTGTGACATTACCAAACTCTATTGGCAAGCTTATGAAGCTGAGAACTCTAGAGCTGTTGCAGTGTACTGACCTTGAGAGTCTGCCTGGATCAATTGGTGATTGTCAAAATCTTCAATACATGCTATTATATCTATGTGAGAAGCTCAAAAAGAGTTACCAAACTCTGTTGGTAAAATTGAAAACCTGAGGGTGCTTCATATTGTCAAATGTCATATTGTCAGTACAATTGGATTTAGTGGGGAGTTTGGCAGGTTACAGACAATCAATTTGGCTGGTTGTAAGAGTCTTCGACACCTGCCAAGCACATTTGCTTGTCACACCTTACGTTCTCTGAACCTTTCTCACACCAATATTGCAGAACTACCTAAATGGGTCACTTTGAACCGCAATCTAGAATGTATAGACCTTAGTTGGTGCATGGAACTTGTGGAGCTGCCCAAAGACATAGTGCACTTAAGAAGGCTCGAAGTTCTATATCTAATTGGTTGTCTCAAACTCCGTTGCTTGCCTTCGAGATTCGGACAGCTTACTCGATTAAGAAAAAGCTAGGATTGTTTGTTGTTGGGGATGGTCGAGATGATGCAAGGATCTTAGAGCTTGAAAATCTTAAAATGATATGTGGACGCCTTCAAATCACCAACCTTCACTATTTGAGAAATCCAAGTGATGCAAAGAATGCTTGCTTGAAGCAGAAGAATATAGAGTCATTGATGTTGAACTGGTCCCAAAGTAAAATGGAAGTGGACTCAGTGTCAGGCATGGAGGAGCATGACCATCTGGTGGTAGCGGACGATCTTGAACCACCATCTGAAATTAAGGAACTGATCATAAGAGGTTACAGAGGTACCTGTTTGCGCGTTGGATGACGAAGCAAAGTGACACAGTTCCTTTGTCTCAGTTCCTTTGTCTAACAAATCTACAGCTTCAGCAGTCGCAAAACTTGAAGCATATGAGAGGGTTAGTGGAATTTCCTTTACTGAAGAAGTTGCGACTTGGCAGAATGCCTAATTTGGAGGAGCTGCAGATTATGACATGTGGATCTGATGTTACAACAGAGGAAGAAGTGTGTCTACAATATTATTGTTTCCCTCTCCTGTCTACTCTGATCATAGTGGACTGCCCGAAACTGGTTGTGAAACCGTGTTTCCCATCTTCTTTGCAGAGGTTGTCATTGAAAAATAGCAATTATGAGCTGCTGCTATCTCCAGAAAGCTCGTCCTCCCATCTGCTTTCTCACCTCAAGGATTTGAGACTAGAAGGAATGGAGGCATCGATGTCTGGCTGGGAATTACTGCATCATCTCACCGGACTAGAGTCCTTAGAAATCTGCCTCTGCAATGACCTGACACAATTACCAGAGAGCATTCGTAGCCTCAGGTCCCTTGAGCGGCTGGAAGTCAAGCAATGCTCCAATCTCGTCAAGTTTCCCGAGTGGCTTGGGGAACTGAGCTCTCTACAACAGCTGGCTGTCATGGAAACCCCATTGATGGCCAGCCTTCCTCAATCGACGCAGCAGCTTACATGCCTCGTGAGACTTCACATTGGTGGTTGGCACAATCTGAACCAGCTTCCTGAGGTGATTCAGCACCACACTTCTCTTCACACGCTCAGACTCGAAGAATGCAGCGCGATGACTGTGCTGCCGGAGTGGATAGGAGAGCTCTCTGGACTTCGACGGCTTCTTATCGAAAGATGCAGTGTCCTTGAGTCCCTGCCCCGCTCCATACAACGCCTTTACAGACTCCAGTATTTGTTCATTGCTGGCTGCCCTCATTTGGCAGGTTACAAGAAAGAAGAAGTTGGGGATGAGTGGCACCTTCTCTCCCATATTTCTCAGGTGGACATACAAGCTTAAGGGACCGAGGGCAGACGAAATGTGGAAGCATGCCAGCATCCGGCGGTTCAATCCCTGTTACCTTGTTTCGTGATAAAATCCATGTGGAAGGACACAACACAACAGCTTGACAGTATGTCAATACAGGTCTTGTTGTCCTAGGATATGCACAACCAGATTATAGAACATGGGTTGGTCCTCTGTTTTTATCATATCTGTCATTCCAATCTCTGTACTGTGTGAACTTGAGATACTCGGATACGAAAATCAATCTAACGTAGTCATGATCTTAGGAGACAAGTATTGCAAATTTAAGGATAAATTTGAAACCTAAAAAAATAAAAATTATCCATTATATCTCTTTGTTCACGTTCTAACACCATATCCTGATATGCATATACTGTAACATCTATTCGGCTGTGGTAACTTATGTAACTATAATTATTTCTCTCTTGTATCAATTCGGCTGTGGTAACTTCTATAATCAATTTCTCTTTCATACCATCCTTCTATGTATCTTGGATTTCTGTGTAGTTCAAAGCTTAGTGTTAGGTTGATCTCCATAGGCCCAGTCCAACGACTAGGCCCACCTTGGTTCTCACGCCACGATCGGGCGCCCCCCAAGATGGCTGGTGGGCCCCCGTCACCAGCGCCATATTAAATAGGTGGGGAGCCGGCAGTGTCGTGGTGCGATGTCGCGGTGACCACGGTCACGATGTCGTCCTGGCTAGTGCGTTCTCGAATGGCCTAGCTCTAGAGACAATGACACAAGATTTATCTTTGGTTAGGGGCAAGATCGGGCTCCCTAGTCGGTGTGATCACTATCCGAGCTCAAGCGCTTTCGTACCGGGGTGCGTACATGGCGGATCGAGAGAGGGAGCTGGCTCCCAAGTCTCTATGATTGAGGCAAGTGCCAATATCGAGTGTGTGTGTGTGAGGATGTGGGTTTTGAGAAGCTTGGATTCGTTTTTTGTTCTTCCCCCTTTTCTTCTCGAGAACCACGCCCTCCTTTTATAGTGGCAAGGGGGCGGGACATATGAGCTCTTCGAGTTGAGCGAGAACGGATAGAAGGAGGGGCCATGGAGTGGGCGGGCGTGTGAAAGAGCTCTCCGACGAGCTCGTCGATTGGCCGGGGAGCTCTCTTCGAGCTCTCGGTAGCTTTGGATGTTGAAATCGGTCGTCGTCGTGCAGCGCGAACCCGTGTCCGGACAATGGTCGGCGTCGCCCGTCTTTAATCGTGGTTGGAAGCCGTCTTTTTCGGTATGGGAAGGGCGGCCATGCCGTGACGCCAGATGCGCTCCGCATGTACCCGTCGGGGGCTTAGTGGAGCTGTTGGATGTGACGGGGTGTGGCGAGGGCTCTCGGACGAGCTCTTTGGTCGGGCGGAGTCGTCTCCGAGCTCTTGGCAGCCTTGGATGCTGAAATTGGTCGCCGCCAGACGGCGCAAGAAATCGAGGCTTGGGCGGCGGTGCAAGCGTCGTGCCGTACCCAATCGTGGTAGGAATCGATCCTGTCTGTCGACATGGGCGCGCCATACCATGGATGAGGCATGCGCACGTCGATCGTGCCCAGTCTTTGTGGCGGCGTTGGTCGATGGGGTATGGCGCCGTGATGGAAAAGACCTCCTCCTATAGGCTGTGGCGCTGCGTGGCTCTGATGCTCGTCGAGGGAGTGGTTGGCCAACCGTACCGTTGGCCCGGCGCGGAAGATAGGAGAGCTCTTCCGCCGTTGCGGGATTCGCCGAGCTCGAGCTCGGCGAGGGGCGGAGGAGGGTCCTTGGGAGAGTGCTCGCCACGCGGACGGGGAGCTGCCGGGAGAGGCTCGATCGGCGGGAACAGGTCCCTCGGCACGGGAGCTCGTATCGCATACTCGGCCCACGGGAGGAAGCCCGTCACCGGCGCGGGCTCTTCGGAGGGCGGTGACCTCTTTGCGTTGACCAAAGTGGGCTCTTAGCGCTGCATCGGCTTGTTGACGTTGAGTGGGAGTTGATTACGAAAGTGTCGAATATCGATCCCCACGGTAGCCCCCAGGCGTTTGGGAGGCGTGGGTTTCTCCCGGGACGCGTCTTAAGGATGGGGAAAGTTTTGGTCGTGGGTGCGCGCGGCGTCTTTCGAGTGTAACCCCGAGCTCCGCGAGGCGCGAGCTCGCGGAGGCTTTGGATTCTTTGTGGGCGCATCGGCCCGTTGTCTTTAGCGGTGTGAGAGCGGTGAGCTCGAGCCCGATCTAGCCTCATTGGCCCGAAATCGGCGCTCGGTGAGGCTGGCATCGGATGGTCCGAGTGAGGGCCCGAGTTCGTTGACTCGTTTGTCTACGATCGGCCGGTGGATCGACCTCGGTCCCGAGGGCCCGACTCACTCGTGGTCCTCCTCGAGGAGGCCCGGCTCGGGTCGTTCGTGCCCTCGGCTACGGGCCGCGCAAGCGAAGCCCCAGCCTTTCGGGAGGGCTCGGGCGTGGGCCGTCGATGCCGCTTCCGCAAGGTGCTCCGGCTCTTGTTGTTTCGGGCGGCCCAGGGGCTCTCAAGTCGAGCTTGACCTTGCGCGGGTGAGCTCGCGCCACGAGACTCAGTGGCCGGAACTCAGCGTTTCGACCGTTGCGTCGACTCGGACGCCTTGCCGTTGTGTAAAAAAAGCTAGACTTGTCCCCAATCGGAGTTGGAAAACGTCTTCTCGGCATGGGGGTTCGATGCGAGGGCATGTACCCGTCGGCTCTGTTGGAGTTGACGGGGTGCGATGGTATGATTGGCCGACCCCTTCCGTCTCAGTAGCCCCCATGGCTACGGTGGTGTCGAGGGGAGTGGTTGGCGTGGTCGAGAGAGTCGGTGGCCAACCCTGCGCCCGGTAGGCGGGCCGAAGGCTCCCGGGAGGTAGCTCAGCGCGGGGGCTTCTTGCTGGGGAGCTCGGGCGGCCTGAGGTCGGTGGAGAGATTCCTCGAAGAGCTCGGAGAAGCTTTAGACGGGGGCTCGTTTGGAAGCGGATCAAAGGGCCTATGTCGGGTGAGCTCCTCTAGAGAGCTTCGGTGGGCTGCTCGCATGACGGTTTCAAAATCGAAACTTCGCTGCCGCTTAGTCACATCGGCGATTAATCGCGGGCGCTCTGTGCACCCTTACGATTGGCCGTAGTTATGGTGGGTCTTCGTGCGTCGTTGCCGTTGGTGGCGGTTCCTCGTGAGATCGTGCGTCGTGGGTGGAGATCGTGGGGGTCCGTCGGGCGCCTCCCACGTGTGCGGGAGCGAACCGCCGTCTTCCGGCTATAAATTCGGGGACTCGAGTCGTGGAGGTGGCGCCCGCCTTCTTCCTCTGCATCCTTCTTCTCTCCTTCGAGCTCTCTCTTTGCCTTAGAGATGGAGGGTGTGGGGTCTTTCGGACGCCGAGCGGTCGGGAGGAGGGACGTCGTCATCGGGGGGCCGGGCTCGTCCTCCCGCCAGCAACTGCGTCGCCGGGCGATCCCGGCGCCGCCTGGCCTTGCCTCCCCTTCGGATCCGGCGCCGCCCCTTCCCCCATTCTCGGGAGAGGCGATGATCGCCCGGCTCCGTCTCAGCCTCGGGGCTGCGCGCCCGGGTCAAGGGCGAGGCGGCGCTCATCGACACCCCCAGGCGAGGCTTCCAATCACGGCGCATCCGGTGCGCGAACGCCCGACGGTTGCGGCGGTGGGTATCCGTCTTCTGGTTCAACCTTGGTCGGCATTACGGCTGGCGACTCTCTTGTGCTTTCTTCGCGGCTTGCACGGAAGGCGGATCACACGGGGGGCGGCGGGCGGTTGCCGCCGTGGCGTTCACCGTGTGGGGCGGTTCTGACCGCCCTGGCGATGGCGTCGTCGGCGGCCGGCGCCGACGGCGGGGTCAGGGTTCTCGGACCCGGAGAGTCCCTGGCGACCTATGCCGTCGACGTCGAGGAGTTCGAGGCCACCGCGGAGGAGGGTGGTGGCGAATGTCGGCGTCGGGCGCCCTCCTCGCGGAGGGGTAGCCCGTTGGGCCACGGAGGGGTGTGGCGGCCACGGCTGGCCCGTGAGGGTCTTCGTCACCAGCTGAAGCTCGGCAAGGATCACAAAGGCGGTCCTCGACCGCGAGGATTCGTGAGCTTGGTGTAGCCATAGGGGGCCGCCGTCACGGGAGGCTACCGTAGCTAGGACCTCTTCTTATGCCCTTTTGTTTTTCGTTTTTCCTACTCGGATCATGTACTCATACCCATATGTACATATATCTATGAACGATGAATGCATACGGGTTCAGCTCACCTTCGATGCCCCTCATTACCTTGAGTGTTCTATATCAATTACGTCTTGCGTCGACGAGTTCTTGATCGTAGTGAGTCGAGAGGTCCCGAGCTCTTTGGGCGAGGTGCTCGTGCTTCGACGTCGTTTTTAAGCTGTTCGATTCGCACGCAGTAGCCCCGTGTTTCTCCCTCTATTTGGATTTCGTCTCGGGGAACACCCGTGGGTGCAGCCCCCGAGAGGCTCCACGAAACGAGAGGTATATTTTTGAAATAAATAACTCTCCAAAGACAAGATAAAAGAAAGAGGATCTCATTATTCTAACTTTATTATTTCTCATGTTTTTTAAGCAATTAAAGCATCCCAATAAGTGACAGGTATATGTAGGAATTTAATCATGCAAAACTTTGTTCATGGGTTAACAAGACATCTTTTTCATATAGGGAAAATATACCATAACGAGAAAAAGACTTATTTTAATTCGGAACGGAAAGTAATTTGAGAAAATTGAAAAGTTTTAGGAAGCAAACCGAGCGGTGGACGAAGCGGGGCCTTCGTGGGACCAGGTAGGGGCGGTCGGCTGGTATATGGGCGGTCGGCCTCCCACTTCGACCGTGTCGGGCGCGGTTCGTCGTGCGAGTCGATGGTTCCGTCTTGGTTCCGAATTTCTTGATTTCGGTCGTGAAGAATTCTGTTGGGTCGTCGAGGATCTCCCCCACACTTATTTTCTGTTATCTTGCATACAAAGCATGGTGGAGACAAAAACATATCCAGAAATATATAGAGAATAATTGACTCAACTTGTGGATGACTTCCATAAGAGCACTTTATTATATAATTCGAATCCTAATATTTAATAGTAAACTAATTTTTGACTAAACCGAACTAAACAAATTAATCGAACTAACTTTTATAACTCACACGCTAAGACTCATTAACTCATATATAATAACTAGCTAATATTAAAAAGGTAAAGTAGCAATACTTATCGTGATAACTGGGGTGCTCTCCCCAAGCCGGATCTTAAAGTAGTCCTTTTCGTTCGTCCTTGGAACTTGTTCGCCTTCGGGTTCTCCTTAAATGTTCTCCCCGCAAATATTAATTCCGCATATACCCGAAGGAACAAATTCTAGGATTATGTTGTGAGCCTTCATGTGCTCACATATTTTTGTATTTTTTTTTTTATGCCGCCACGGCAAAGGGGGTGCTTGCATGGGGCTTTTAAGGAACTAATGCAAATGCAGCAAACATAATTTTATGATTTTCTAATGCAGGTTTTAGAAAAAAGTAAATATGCTTAAAGGAAACATGCTAATTTAAATATGCCGTGTAGAAAATAAATATGTAGATAAATACCGAGTTACCTCTCGGTGAGAATTTTGAGTACTTACTCCCATGGCGTGCGTGTCGATGGCATCTCGTCGGAATGTCGTGTCGAAATGGTGCCTTCAATGATCTCGGCGAGTGGCGTAGATGAGGTGGCCTATGGAGATGGTGTTTGTTCGGTTGATGACGCGGGTAGTGGTAGGTCTTCCGAAGGTGTACTCTTGACGTTCTCTTCAGTAGGTGATGCTTCTTTCTTTCTTTTTTTTCATGTCGCTTCCTCGGAGGAGACCTTTCTTGGAGTGGCAGGTGCTGAGTGTTCAGTTGGTCGGGGCCGAGCGAACTTCTTTTAATCTTTCTTAATGTCTTCCTTGTTCGTCAACTCCGTTCCAACTGGTCTTATGATTTTTAGCAACGTCTCCGCGTCTTGTTTTTCTTGGGTCTTGTGGTGAGGTAGGCAATAGTGGTGGTGTAAGGCCCTCTTGATGGAGTATGGGGATGAATGACCTATTACTCTTGTCAAGTGGTCTACACCTCCATCATGTTGTGCTCACTTTGATCTTCCTTGGTCACTCCTCAAGTGCATCATCTGATCTTAATAGCCACTTGGTGATGGCGTTGCCCATGTTCTTCGCTTCAATTCACCGCTTGAAGGAAGATTGGATGGTGGTGGCGGTGGCGGTGGCAAATCTTGTTTAGTGTGCATATTTGTAGGTCGGGGACTTCCACTTGTAGGAATTGGGGAAGTAAGACTTCTCCTCTTATTGCGCAAAGTGAGTCCTGCTTGCAAAGACAAGGTAGAGATCAAGTGCACGGGCTCTCGTCGGTGGGAAAACACCAATGTAACCAAAATTTTATTTACTTCTACTCTAACCTTGTGGGCACATTGAACAAGATAAAGATAATGTAAAAGTTCTTTTTATGACAAGGGTGGTAAGATCCGAAGATGAATCTAGCACGTAAATCTTTTTAGCAAAATAATTAGTGATCAAGAAAATGATGCTAGAAATTAAAAAGCTAACATGCTGAGTTAACAAGATTGAATCATGTGAAACTATAACTCTAGCATGTTTGACTTTTCATTTATGAGAATGCCATAGTAAAGAGGAATTAACGACAACTTACCTCAAGGTGTTACCTTTATTATTGGAATATGATGGCGCTATTACACCTTGTGGTGGTCCTTCTCTTCTTCTTGAGTGGCATGTGGAGTGACAGGTGCATGTCAGGAGGAAGAGGATGACTTAATTATCTTCAATGGAATTGGCCTCCCTCCTTGATGCTTCCATCATCCATGAATTCCTCCTTCGAGTGAGCGCTTCTGATTGTGGATCTTGTCTTGTGTCACTCTTCTTCTTCTTGGCTCATCGGGAATTCTTTTATCCATAAGTCATGTCTCACATGTCTTGCTCCATCTCTAGTGAGTTCATCTCGACCTCCCCAAACTTGTTTGAGTTTATTATTTTCTGCAGGGGTTAGTCCAACAAAAGATATACCAACATCTACTATAGTTTACTATGGTTCAAAAGTCAACCTAGACACCATGTCTAATTTGATTTAGGAAGGCATTCTAACCTAAGCACCACGCTTAATTTAAAAGCCTTTAGAAGAAAGATCATCTACTCTAAACAAGGCACCATGCTTCATTTAAGAGATATATGAACTCATTCTAAACCTTAGCATACTAAGCGCACAAAAGATGACATGAAAGCATTATAGAGATTTACTCAAACATAGATGATAGAGCATGATGAGTGTTTTAACAGACCGAGCATGGCATGAAGGTAAAAGACAACCAAGCTAGTATAGCAACATAATAATAAATGTTTCTATTCATGTAATTTAATGTTATGTAATGACCGGTTGGACATACCTTGTATTGTCATCCTTCGTTTTCTTTGCTCCAAACCTGGAATGGTTAGTGACAAGAATACCCGAAGGAATATTTTTATAATCATATGCTCATAACATAGGGGTATATAGTAATATATAAGTCTTATAGTATTTCCCCTAGAGTGCTTGTTTTAGGACAAAAAGCTCGTCCTTGGAAAACTTTTAAATTATGAATCAAGATGATGAAGTGGTTTCCCTTATAATGCCAATCTCAAAATTTCAAGCCGTAGGAAAATTCATCAACAACCACCCTTTCTAAATTTTTAAGAAAGAGAGTATGAGGGGGGTTGGAGAACTCATGTGCGGCAAGAATTGAGATGGCAATCAATTTAGGAGTTTTCAAATGAGCATGGACTAGGTGGAAAAAGTTCCATTTATGAAGTAGTCTTTATGCTCATTGATGTTCTCCAGAAAATGCGCTCCTTTTGGTCTTCCCTAGATCGTTCATAATATTTTAGGATCGTGAGGAGACGCAAGAAAAGGGCACAAGAGGATTCATTGGGCTCAAGGATGTGGTTAAAGATGGGTTCGAAAAGAATTATCTAATTTGAACATTGAAAGAGAGAGACAGGAGTGACTTCTTGATGGCTTTGCTCTCTTCCTATGGCATGATTAGATATGCCATCCTTGAGGTTCCCCCAATGTTCTTGTGTAGCAATAAAGGTGCTTTCTAAGAGATTATCTCAAAAGAGGTTTGGATTATATATGGTCTCTTGTGAAGTTTGGAAGTTCATGAAACTCATCATCTAAAGAGATATCCAAGGGTTGAATTTCTTCTCCCCTTAAAGGTTTTTAGCGCATTGATGGTTTGGGGTCGATAGCTAAGTCTTGGGATTGGAGTGATGGTGATATAGCTATCGAAACTTCTATATATTTTTTTTTTTTTTTTTTTAAATTTGGAGGATGATTCTTCTTCCTTTGGGTGGTCATAAAGAATGCTAGTATATGGGTTTCACCATTTGAGTTTGTCAAAGCAAACCTTGCTTAAAAAGGGAAAGAAAAGGTTCCTCCAAAAACTGCATGATGATCATGCGCACAACACTTTCATGATGTCGGCAAAGACTCCTACCATAGAAGATATGATCCCGCTTCTCACTCACGAGAAGTATTGCTTCATGATCATTTTGATCAACCGTAGGCGTAGCTAATGGCCGATGTAAGGATGTGATCTACGGATTCTAGTGGCCAGAGCTTCCGCTTAAGGGTGCAGTATAAGATAGATAAATATGGAATCAATTGATCCCACGAAGATAGAAAAAGATGAGAAGATAGAATAAAAGAAAAAGAGATAAAAGTATAGTACAAGATTTAGCTATAGTTTTTCAACGTGGTCTCAAACCGTTCTCCCCGGCAACGGCGCCAGAAATGCTTGTTGGTATTTGTTAACCTACAGGAATATTATGATGGATAATCCGCAAGCGAACGGATACCGGTGAGCACTTCACCCGGGAATAGGGCTTTAAATATCGAATCCACAGGGAGAAGGTGAGAGGGTACGTCAAGGTGTATAGCTAAATCCAGAGTGGCTATAAAACTAGATTAAAAGAGAGGTAAGGAGTTCTATTAGGAAGGTCTTGTTCTCACTTCAAGTAAATCATTTGCACATTGTTCTTAAGAGGGGTTGTCATGAAGAAACTCTTAATAAAGGGAATCTACGCTAACAACGCAGGGTCTCCTACGATTTCTATAAACGGGGGCAGGCATACGAAGGACTCAATGGCGCTGTCACCACCACGATCAGCCTTAACGGTTGGTGTTTCACCCCGGCCTATAGAAGGTATTCGTAATAAGCTAGTCAATCTAAGCACCACGCTTACATTAATCTAACAACTTCAACTCAAGAGCAACCAAGAATCAAAGTAATCTTATCAAAGAAATACGAACCTTAAGAACAATAGAGACAATACCACTTACTCGAATGGAAGTCGAACAATCCACAAGATCTCAGAGTTGCGCTCCAATGGCACCAACTCCAGAGGAAGAAGAAGATGGAGGCGCCGACAGCTCCGGGCCTTCCTTCAACTCCGCCTCAACCGCGCTCTAATTCTCTCAACTTGAAGCTCTACTCTCAACTCTAATCTAGGCTTCTAGTTCTACATCTTGTCTAATCTTCTACTTACGGTTCTTGAACTAGAGCTAAGGCCGTCGACTAGAGCTGGATCTGATCGATATGATGATGAGTTGATCTGAGAGATGATTGAAGCCCGGGGGCACGGGGGCTCGCTTATATAGCCCGGAGGAGGTGCCGGTGTTGGATTTAGATCCATCTCGTGCTTCTACCGACGCCCTCGGATCAAACCGACATCAAACGACCGGATTAGATTGCATCTCGGAGGCGGTTGGAGAAGCTTACGAAACGGGGCTTGCTTGGCGGCCAAAGGCGGGCCGATCGGCCTGTTTATTGGGCCGATCGGCCCGGGGGTGGGTCCCACCACGGGCCCCGCGATCGTCGTGGCTTCTGGAGTCTTCTAGATGATGTTTTCTTTGGTGCCAAGTTTGGTTCACGTCGGGAGTAATCCGAGCCTTCTAGACTTGTTTCGAGTTGGATTGCGTTGCGTTACGTCGATCGTATGCCACGCCGTCATTTAACTGTTTTTTCTCGTTAAGTCCCCGCAAATCACAACTTTACCAAAACTCATGGAAATCATTAGTATAAACCCCTAATAAGGTTATCTAATTATATTTTAGTCCTTTTCCATGTTTAGTTGACAATTAAAAGTATACGTTAACAAGCGTCAACAACTCCCCCACACTTAGGCTTTTACTCGTCCTCGATAAAAAAGGATGGTCTAATTTTAATGTAACCGTAGAGACAAAGAATGGATCATAATTATACTCCATGGTCATACACGCACCTTGGGATATCGAGCATGAAATAGTTAGAAACAGATCACCTTAAATTCTTAAACCAAGTCACTTGGAGAGATTTTGCATAAGTTTTGAAAAGAAAACATAGCTCTACTTACTCCTTTGTGACACTCTCAAGTCTCTCAAAATATATTATATCCTCACAGTTCATTTATTATATCATATGTGGAGCTCAAGAACATGTAACACACTTACCTTGTATTTATTGCTAAGTCAACTGTGGATCCATGGAGAAAGATGTCATAAGTCATAGATCAAGATGTGCATGTGAATCAAGATTATTATTACCACTTTGCTCTCTCTAGTTGAAAATCGTCTATCTCCCTTTTTGGAACATTTATATTTATTTATTTATTTTCCAAGCGAGGTAACCCGCTATTTAGTGGAGAGGTGGGTTCTACTCACCCCCTCGGACACTTGTCCATTTTTACTCTCTCAATTATTAGAGAAGTGGGCCCTACTCACCCTCGGACACTTGTCCATTATTCTTCTCTTCATTTTTGCCTTTTTCTTTTCTTAGAGAGGGGGGTTCTTCTGACCCGTAGAACACTTGCTCATTTTCTCCTCTCTCTCACTTTTCTCTCCACTCTTAGAATTTTGAACATTTGGCTTTTTCATAGCTGTACCTTTTCAACAATTAAAATTATGGGAGATAGAGATTAAAACTTTTTAGAGCATGGATACTTTAGTGAAAAGCGAAGTGTATGTGATCTTGATCTTAGACTTTAGACAAATTTCAACATGGGTCGTGGTTTTGACAAAGCTCAATACAAGAAAGCAACAATTAATTAGATATATCTTTAATGATTGCTACGGCTCTATTAGGATGTATCATTGATCACAAAGGAGAAGCATAACTAATGATTTTAATATTTTGAAATAAATAACTCTCCAAAGACAAGATAAAAAGAAAGAGGATCTCATTATTCTAACTTTATTATTTCTCATGTTTTAAGCAATTAAAGCATCCCAATAAGTGACAGGTATATGTAGGAATTTAATCATGCAAAACTTTGTTCATGGGTTAACAAGACATCTTTTTCATATAGGGAAAATATACCATAACGAGAAAAAGACTTATTTTAATTCGAACGGAAAGTAATTTGAGAAAATTGAAAAGTTTTAGGAAGCAAACCGAGCGGTGGACGAAGCGGGGCCGTGTGGGACCAGGTAGGGCCGGTCGGCTGGTATATGGGCCGGTCGGCCTCCCACTCGACCGTGTCGGGGGGCGGTTCGTCGTCTTGGTCGATGGTTCCGTCTTGGTTCCGAATTTCTTGATTTCGGTCGTGAAGAATTCTGTTGGGTCGCCGAGGATCTCCCCACACTTATTTTCTGTTATCTTGCATACAAAGCATGGTGGAGACAAAAACATATCCGAAATATATAGAGAATAATTGACTCAACTTGTGGATGACTTCCATAAGAGCACTTTATTATATAATTCGAATCCTAATATTTAATAGTAAACTAATTTTGACTAAACCGAACTAAACAAATTAATCGAACTAACTTTTATAACTCACACGCTAAGACTCATTAACTCATATATAATAACTAGCTAATATTAAAAAGGTAAAGTAGCAATACTTATCGTGATAACGGGGGTGCTCTCCCCAAAAATTGGATCTTAAAGTAGTCCTTTCGTTCGTCCTTGGAACTTGTTCGCCTTCGGGTTCTCCTTAAATGTTCTCCCCGCAAATATTAATTCCGCATATACCCGAAGGAACAAATTCTAGGATTATGTTGTGAGCCTTCATGTGCTCACATATTTTTGTATTTTTATTTTTATGCCGCCACAAAGAAGGGGTGCTTGCATGGGGCTTTTAAGGAACTAATGCAAATGCAAAGAAACATAATTTTATGATTTTCTAATGCGGGTTTTAGAAAAAAAGTAAATATGCTTAAAGGAAACATGCTAATTTAAATATGCCGTGTAGAAAATAAATATGTAGATAAATACCGAGTTACCTCTCGGTGAGAATTTTGAGTACTTACTCCCATGGCGTGCGTGTCGATGGCATCTCGTCGGAATGTCGCGGTAATGCGAAATGGTGCCTTCAATGATCTCGGCGAGTGGCGTAGATGAGGTGGCCTATGGAGATGGTGTTTGTTCGAGTTGATGACGCGGGTAGTGGTAGGTCTTCGAAGGTGTACTCTTGACGTTCTCTTGATTAGGTGATGCTTCTTTCTTTCTTTTTTTTTTTTCATGTCGCTTCCTCGGAGGAGACCTTTCTTGGAGTGGCAGTCTTGAGTGTTCAGTTGGTCGGGGCCGGCGAACTTCTTTTAATCTTTCTTAATGTCTTCCTTGTTCGTCAACTCCGTTCCAACCGGTCTTATGATTTTTAGCAACGTCTCCGCGTCTTGTTTTTCTTGGGTCTTGTGGTGAGGTAGGCAATAGTGGTGGTGTAAGGCCCTCTTGATGGAGTATGGGGATGAATGACCTATTACTCTTGTCAAGTGGTCTACACCTCCATCATGTTGTGCTCACTTTGATCTTCCTTGGTCACTCCTCAAGTGCATCATCCGATCTTAATAGCCACTTGGTGATGGCGTTGCCCATGTTCTTATTTGATTCAAATGCTTGAAGGAAGATTGGATGGTGGCGGGTGGCAAATGGCGGCGTCTTGTTTAGTGTGCATATTTGTAGGTCGGGGACTTCCACTTGTAGGAATTGGGGAAGTAAGACTTCTCCTCTTATTGCGCAAAGTGAGTCCCGCTTTGCAAAGACAAGGTAGAGATCAAGTGCACGGGCTCTGTCGGTGGGAAAACACCAACAGAACCAAAATTTTATTTACTTCTACTCTAACCTTGTGGGCACATTGAACAAGATAAAGATAATGTAAAAGTTCTTTTTTTATGACAAGGGTGGTAAGATCCGAAGATGAATCTAGCACGTAAATCTTTTTAGCAAAATAATTAGTGATCAAGAAAATGATGCTAGAAATTAAAAGCTAACATCTTTGAGTTAACAAGATTGAATCATGTGAAACTATAACTCTAGCATGTTTGACTTTTCATTTATGAGAATGCCATAGTAAAGAGGAATTAACGACAACTTACCTCAAGGTGTTACCTTTATTATTGGAATATGATGGCGCTATTACACCTTGTGGTGGTCCTTCTCTTCTTCTTGAGTGGCATGTGGAGTGACAGTGCATGTCGGGGAGGAAGAGGATGACTTAATTATCTTCAATGGAATTGGCCTCCCTCCTTGATGCTTCCATCATCCATGAATTCCTCCTTCGAGTGAGCGCTTCGATTGTGGATCTTGTCTTGTGTCACTCTTCTTCTTCTTGGCTCATCGGGAATTCTTTTATCCATAAGTCATGTCTCACATGTCTTGCTCCATCTCTAGTGAGTTCATCTCGACCTCCCCAAACTTGTTTCAGAGTTTATTATTTTCTGCAGGGGGTTAGTCCAACAAAGATATACCAACATCTACTATAGTTTACTATGGTTCAAAAGTCAACCTAGACACCATGTCTAATTTGATTTAGGAAGGCATTCTAACCTAAGCACCACGCTTAATTTAAAAGCCTTTAGAAGAAAGATCATCTACTCTAAACAAGGCACCATGCTTCATTTAAGAGATATATGAACTCATTCTAAACCTTAGCATACTAAGCAGACAAAAGATGACATGAAAGCATTATAGAGATTTACTCAAACATAGATGATAGAGCATGATGAGTGTTTTAACAGACCGAAAGCATGGCATGAAGGTAAAAGACAACCAAGCTAGTATAGCAACATAATAATAAATGTTTCTATTCATGTAATTTAATGTTGCGTAATGACTGGTTGGACATACCTTGTATTGTCATCCTTCGTTTTCTTTGCTCCAAACCTGGAATGGTTAGTGACAAGAATACCCGAAGGAATATTTTTATAATCATATGCTCATAACATAGGGGTATATAGTAATATATAAGTCTTATAGTATTTCCCCCTAGAGTGCTTGTTTTAGGACAAAAAGCTCGTCCTTGGAAAACTTTTAAATTATGAATCAAGATGATGAAGTGGTTTCCCTTATAATGCCAGTCTCAAAATTTCAAGCCGTAGGAAAATTCATCAACAACCACCCTTTCTAAATTTTTAAGAAAGAGAGTATGAGGGGGGTGGAGAACTCATGTGCAAAGAATTGAGATGGCAATCAATTTAGGAGTTTTCAAATGAGCATGGACTAGGTGGAAAAAGTTCCATTTATGAAGTAGTCTTTATGCTCATTGATGTTCTCCAGAAAATGCGCTCCTTTTGGTCTTCCCTAGATCGTTCATAATATTTTAGGATCGTGAGGAGACGCAAGAAAAGGGCACAAGAGGATTCATTGGGCTCAAGGATGTGGTTAAAGATGGGTTCGAAAAGAATTATCTAATTTGAACATTGAAAGAGAGAGACAGGAGTGACTTCTTGATGGCTTTGCTCTCTTCCTATGGCATGATTAGATATGCCATCCTTGAGGTTCCCCCAATGTTCTTGTGTAGCAATAAAGGTGCTTTCTAAGAGATTATCTCAAAAGAGGTTTGGATTATATATGGTCTCTTGTGAAGCTGGAAGTTCATGAAACTCATCATCTAAAGAGATATCCAAGGGTTGAATTTCTTCTCCCCTTAAAGGTTTTTAGCGCATTGATGGTTTGGGGTCGATAGCTAAGTCTTGGGATTGGAGTGATGGTGATATAGCTATCGAAACTTCTATATATTTTTTTTTTTTTAATTTGGAGGATGATTCTTCTTCCTTTGGGTGGTCATAAAGAATGCTAGTATATGGGTTTCACCCGCTGAGTTTGTCAAAGCAAACCTTGCTTAAAAAGGGAAAGAAAAGGTTCCTCCAAAACGCATGATGATCATGCGCACAACACTTTCATGATGTCGGCAAAGACTCCTACCATAGAAGATATGATCCCGCTTCTCACTCCGAGAAGTATTGCTTCATGATCATTTTGATCAACCGTAGGCGTAGCTAATGGCCGATGTAAGGATGTGATCTACGGTTCTAGTGGCCGAGCTTCCGCTTAAGGGTGCGAAGTATAAGATAGATAAATATGGAATCAATTGATCCCACGAAGATAGAAAAAGATGAGAAGATAGAATAAAAAGAAAAAAGAGATAAAAGTATAGTACAAGATTTAGCTATAGTTTTTCAACGTGGTCTCAAACCGTTCTCCCGAACGGCGCCGTAAATGCTTGTTGGTATTTGTTAACCTACGGGAATATTATGATGGATAATCCGCAGTTTAACGGATACCGGTAAGCACTTCACCCGAATAGGGCTTTAAATATCGAATCCACGGGGAGAAGGTGAGAGGGTACGTCAAGGTGTATAGCTAAATCCAGAGTGGCTATAAAACTAGATTAAAAAGAGAGGTAAGGAGTTCTATTAGGAAGGTCTTGTTCTCACTTCAAGTAAATCATTTGCACATTGTTCTTAAGAGGGTTGTCATGAAGAAACTCTTAATAAAGGGAATCTACGCTAACAACGCAGGGTCTCCTACGATTTCTATAAATCGAGGGCGGGCATACGAAGGACTCAATGGCGCTGTCACCACCACGATCGGCCTTAACGGTTGGTGTTTCACCCCGGCCTATAGAAGGTATTCGTAATAAGCTAGTCAATCTAAGCACCACGCTTACATTAATCTAACAACTTCAACTCAAGAGCAACCAAGAATCAAAGTAATCTTATCAAAGAAATACGAACCTTAAGAACAATAGAGACAATACCACTTACTCGAATGGAAGTCGAACAATCCACAAGATCTCGAGTTGCGCTCCAATGGCACCAACTCCGGAGGAAGAAGAAGAAGATGGAGGCGCCGACGGCTCCGGGCCTTCCTTCAACTCCGCCTCAACCGCGCTCTAATTCTCTCAACTTGAAGCTCTACTCTCAACTCTAATCTAGGCTTCTAGTTCTACATCTTGTCTAATCTTCTACTTACGGTTCTTGAACTAGAGCTAAGGCCGTCGACTAGAGCTGGATCTGATCGATATGATGATGAGTTGATCTCGAGATGATTGAAGCCGGGGGCACGGGGGCTCGCTTATATAGCCCGGAGGAGGTGCCAGTGTTGGATTTAGATCCATCTCGTGCTTCTACCGACGCCCTCGGATCAAACCGACATCAAACGACCGGATTAGATTGCATCTCGGAGGCGGTTGGAGAAGCTTCGGAAACGGGGCTTGCTTGGCGGCCAAAGGCGAGCCGATCGGCTGTTTATTGGGCGATCGGCCCGGGGTGGGTCCCACCACGGGCCCCCGCGATGCGTCGTGGCTTCCGGAGTCTTCTAGATGATGTTTTCTTTGGTGCCAAGTTTGGTTCACGTCGGGGTAATCCGGAGCCTTCTAGACTTGTTTCGGAGTTGGATTGCGTTGCGTTACGTCGGTCGTATGCCACGTCATTTCTCGCTGTTTTTACATTAAGTCCCCGCAAATCACAACTTTACCAAAACTCATGGAAATCATTAGTATAAACCCCTAATAAGGTTATCTAATTATATTTTAGTCCTTTTCCATGTTTAGTTGACAATTAAAAGTATACGTTAACGGGCGTCAACAAATACTTTGCCTTAGCGCCCCTCGCCATGCGGTGTTCGGGGCCGCGTCGGACCCCCGTGGAGAGCCGGCCTTGAACCCTAGGATAGATTGTGCTCGATAAGAGCTCGAGCTCTGCGGCCGTTCGGACCGGCTCGTATGTGCTCGCCCTGCAGCAAGAACCCGGTCGTTAGTATCCGGTGGTCGGAAAATCACCGTCGGACGTTGCGGTTACCGCCACGCTTGCCGTTTTCGGGCCGTCGCTCCACGCCTTCGCCGCGGCTGGCGAACGGCCTGGATGAGCCACGAGCTTGTCGGCTTGTTCGTTTGTTCGGCCGGTGGATCATCCTCGGGCTCGAGAGCTTGATTTCGTGGCCCTTGAGCGGCCCGGACGCTGCGGACGGAGAAGCCCCGAGCTCTTAGGGGCTCGGAGTCTGGGACCGTCGGTTCACTTCCGCGGAGCGCTCCTTGCTCGCGGTGTCTGCCGGGCGGCGTTCGGGCTCTCGGGCTTCGAGTTTGCCTTCGGACTCTGGGTTTCGCGAGCTGCGAGCTCACTCCCCTCGACGCTCGGCGATCGGGCCGTTCATGCCGAGAGCTGCGGGATTTTGTTCGTTGGGTAAGAAATAGGCGGTAGGATCTTACCGTTAAGGTTTTTACCGTTGGGGAGGAGTCGTCCCCATTAATGTGGCGTCGGTTCGGCTTCCGCCAGGTGTCGCGTGCGTGCGGCCCGATCTCGCGGGGTCGGTTATGCGCGGATGTGGTGCGTGGCGGGCCCTCTCCTCCCCGTCGTGGCGGAACCCTATAAATGGCAAGAGATGGAGGGTGGGCTCACCTTTCTGTTACCGCCTTCCTTCACGCAAGTTTAGAAGAAGAGAAATCCGGCGCGGTGGTCGGTGCATAGATTCGATCCTCCACCTCCCTGCATCGCCGGCGGGCCTTCTCCGGGGCGCGAGATGGGCTCTGGCGGCGTTCGTTGGCGACGGAGGACTTGATCGAGCGGTGCAGCCTCGTCGGTGGGCGCTGCTTCCGCGGACGGAGGCGGAGGAGTGGATCATCCCGTTGGTGACGCACGCGGAGCCCGATCCGCCGCCGGGCTACGTTGTCTCGTTCGTCGCGTTCCATGAGCACGGGTTGGGAATGCCCGCCGATGACTTCTTCCGAGGGCTGATCACGTCATCGGGGGTCGAGCTCCGGCACGGACGACGAATGGAGTGCTGCTCCTGTCGACCTTCGCCATGCTCTGCGAGGGCTGGTTGGGAATCCCCCCCAACTGGGAGCTCTTTAGGCACTACATCTTCGCCAAGATCTGCCCGGCCAAGGGTGGCGGACCGGCCCCGATTGCTGCGTGCGTTTTGCAACTCCGTGGGGGGAAGGTCCGCGAGACCTTTCCGGTGAAGCGATGACTTCGACGGCGAATGCTCGGTGGAGGAGGGAGTGGTTCTACCTGAAGAATGACACATCCTTCCCCCTGCCGCGGTACACCGGCCGCACCGGCGGGGGGCGAGCTGCGCGCGAGAGCCTCGCGGCCGGGCGGACGTGGCGGCGGCCGTGGTCAAGATCAAGGCGCTGCGTGACGCTGGGTTGACGGTGAACCACATCATCGGCCTGGCTCCGCAGGGCGGTGGTGCCGCTTCAGCGTCGAGCTCTCCGTATGTGGGAGATGACGGGGACAAGCCCGTTCGGGGTACCGCGGCGCTTCGAGAATCTCGATGGCAGACCAGGTGGGGGACTGCGGAGCTGGTGACCAAGACGGGGGCGAGGGGCGGAGCCCCGGCTCTTCCCAACGCGCGGCGTCGGCCCGGTAAGTGCTCTTCTTTCCGTTTGAGCTCTCCTCCATTTGCCGCGTGCGGTTGCGCTTCCGGCGAGCTCGTGCTCTTGGTTGGGGTGGTCGCCCGCGCCGGACTCAGCCTCCTCCACGGCCGGGACCCGGCGCCCGTCGTTGTCGCGGCGTGCTTGTGCGGCGGGGGAGGCGGGTCGTCGGCGGAGGCGGTGGGCGGTCGGCCAAGGAACCCGGCGGCTGCCAGAGAGCCCCTCGGCGTCACCCACCCGACCCACCGAAGAGGCGGTGTCCCTCGAGTTCGACGAGCCCCGGACGTTGGTGGCGGGCGGCTGGGCGCGACGGCGCTTGTTCGCGGCTTTTACTGTCGTGCCGGCCAAGCCCGTGACCGAGGTCGGCTTCTCGGTCGGCGGTGAAAAGCACCGCCCGGCGCCTGGAAGGAAGAGGAGGTCGAAGAGGGTGGCCCCGGGTAAGTTTTTTGGTCTTCGTTGTTGTGGTCGACAGTGGTACTTGGTCGCGTTTACTAAGCCCTCCTCCATGCTCGGGCGGCGGGGAGACTACCCCGGAAGCGCCTGAGGGCGGAGGGGCTCGGCGGCGGGCAAGAGCTCGGGCGGAAGTCGCGAGCTCTTTGCGTGCGTCGTCGGTGAGCTCGATGTTGATGACCTCGAAGCTCGGCTGCCGTCATGCTCGGAACGACGAGCACGATGGCGCCGGTGACGGCGGCAGCTCACGATGAACGGCTCTTGGCGGCGGTGGCGGCGGCGGTCGCGATGGCGAAATCGCGGATGGCGTTCTTTGCTTCCTTTCAAGGGGACTGTTGACCGGTCCTCGCCGACCCTGCGGGGAGTCGCGCCCGGGCTTCTTATCGGCGGCACAAGGAGCTCTTTGGTGGAGGAGGTTTTCTCCGTGGGCCCGGGGGCTGGGGCCAGCGCGGGGCCGGGGCGGCTTCCCTTCGGGGGGTCGTCGGTCGGGCTACACGCCGGCGGCGATGGCGATGAGCCGGGGACCGGGGAGGGGCCGCGGGGGCGGCCATTCCGGGAGGTGGAGGAGGTTGCTGCGGAGGGGAGATCTTGGAGGGCGACGTCGGGCTCAAGCGTCACCGACGTGTGCGGTGCCGTTCCTCGCCCACGGCGATGATGGATATCAGCGGGGCGAAGGTGCGATGCGGCCGCGCTACCGGCGTCCGCTCCTCCGGCGCGGACGTCGGTCTCCTGCGACTGTGTCCCGATGACGCCCGCGAACCGCGCCTGTCGGAGGGCCGGCGTGTGTGCTCCGCCTCGCCCGGGTTCGGGCCGGTGGTGGTAATTTAGCCGTTTCCTTTCATACCTGGTTCGGGAGCTCATGTGTTTTTCAACCCTTGGGGGTACCAGACTCCTTCGTGGCTATAACCAAGCGGCGCGGCTCGTTGAGGGCGGCCCCAGCAGTGTGAGCAAGCGACGACGGCGTGCGCGGACATGCGGGAAGAAATCGGCGTGACACGGCTCCGGCACCGGTATCTCGGCGCCGGGTGGAGGAGGTCACGGGTATGCTGTCGTGGGTGGCGGGACCGCCTCCCTCCGTGAGGCGAGCGCGGAGTGGAGGCCGCTCAGCCAGGCGGCCCTGGAGGGAGGAGGAGCGCGAGGGCTCGCCCACGAAGCTGCGGCGCAAGAAGGTGCAGGAGGAGTTGGACTCCTCCGCGGGATGCTTGAGCGCGAAGGAGCTTGGCTCGAGGCTCGAGCTCGGCAACAGACCCTACGGAAGGACAGGGACGGCTCAAGGGAGGCTCGACCATCACGACGTCGAGGAGCTTGCAGGTGAGTGTTTCCGCCCTTGCTCGTGGTGTCGGTGTAACGAAAGCGGGAGCTCTCGACGAGCTTTGGAGTAGGCGGGAGGCCGTCTCTTCTTCATGTCTCCGGGGTTCTTGCGGCTGGTGTCTAATCCCTCACTTTCCTCTGCGGCGAGAAGGAGGGGACCTCGAGGCGGAGGCGAGGCCGAGGATCAAAGGCACAGGCTCTCGCCGTCTCGAGTCCACCTTGGAGCACACCCGGCTTCGCTTGGCCGGGGTAAGGAGGCGGACCTCAAGCTAACGCCCCGAGAGCTCATCGACGTGCGGAAGGTGCTCGAAGGCCTCACGGAGCATGCTGCCAAGGCCACGGAGGAGGCCGAGGGCTTGAAGCGCTACGGGACCCTCACCGCTACGGTCGGGGACGTGTGCCGACATCCTCGGGCGGAAGATGCGGTGGACTTGATTGCGCGGGTGTCCGGTGTCCCGCGCAAGGTGACGGGGGATGCGGTGCGGTGGTGCACAAGGCGGTCAGCGTCGTCTTCTCCCACTACCCGATTTCGAGGTCGGCCTCGTGCAAGCGGGTGGGCTCACGAGCATCGGCGACGCCGACACCGCCCGGAAGTCTGGCTGTTGCCGGCTGCCACGGCCGGAAGCCGTCGAGACTTTCAAGCCGGCTGCCGACGAGCTCGAGGTCTTCGGGCATCCCCGTCGGTGAGGATGGAGCGGATGAGGATCCGCCGAGGAGGAGGCCGCGCGTGGACGTCCTGGGCCGGCGCCGATGGATCGAGACCCCCGCGCAGGGATAGATTCGAGGCCCGGCCTCTCTTAGTGAACTGGTTAAACCCTCGCGGTTGAGGCGAGTTGTAAAGACTCGGTGATTATGGTTTGATGGACGTTGTGCTCTCTGCGCCTTCTTTTGCCTCACCCCGTTCAACTTCCCGTATGAGCTCGCATTCCCAGAGTCGGACGAATGGCCCTTCCTTGCTTTGGCCGCGGGGCGAGAAGGTTGTTGGGGCGGCCGCGTCATACTTTTCTCGGCGGTGAGCTCGTAGGCTAGGCTGTTTAGGGGTATTGCTCATGCCGAGGGAGAGGCGCGAGTTTGTGAGTTTGGGCTCGTTGCCCGGCTCGCATTCGCGACTTTTGTGAAGGGCCCGGCTTATGAAAAATCGTGGGGTGTACACTCCGATCTTGGTGGCCCCTCGAGCAGGGACCGCCTCGCCGTCGAGGGCTAGTCGTTGCTCAATAAACTGCTTAACGAAAAATGAGTTCGAGTGCTTGCATGGATCGATGCAATCGAAGGACATTTTTCTTAACACGGCTTAGAGGGGGTACACAGGCTTCAGTGGGATCGGAGGGGCCAGGCCCATGGGCATGAAGCGCCAAAATCAAAGCAACCATCATAGAGATCGACGTAGGCTGCTTTCTGCCGCGTCGATCTCGTTGCTTGTTTGTTGCCCTCCCGGTCGGGGACTCCCCGGGTAAGGTAGAAGTCGAGGTCGAGATGATCGAGCTCGTGGGCGGCCGTCGTCTCCTCCATCTCTGGTCGTCGTCGGTCGGCCGATCTTTGAGGCGACCGAGCGAGACATGCCTCGTGCTTCCTTCTCCTCCGTCGATGAACCGCGGAAGCCGGGGGAGGCTTGGAGGCGGCCCGCGGTACCCTTGGCGATCTCGAGGCCTCCGACGGGAGTAGAGGTCCTCTGGCGGCCACTTCCTTGCTCGAGGCGGCCCCGGAAGGCGGCTCGGCGGCCGGCGCGGTTTGTGCTCCTGATGGGGGGCGCGAGACCGGCGCATTGGGTCCCCCGGTATGTCTGCCGGAGGCGGTGGGGGCGGACCGCAGCGTCGGCCGATCGCGGCATCGCGCGGCATGACACGACGGACGCTCTCCGTGCGGCTCGTATGACCTCCGGGTTGAGGAGGTTGGCCATGTCACGTGGACGCCCACGGGTGTCCGGCTGGCGAGCTCGAGCTGCGGGTTGGAGGCCACGGGTCTCCACGGCCGTCGCCTCCCCCTCTCGGTCGGAGGGGTGACATGGGCGTGATGCCGGCCTGTCGGGGTAGTGGCGCGAAGATTGGCGTGGCGGGGTTGAGACGAAGCCGGGCGGCGCGGCGCCTCCTTGGGTCCCCGTGCGGCGCGCGCCCGGAGGGACCCCGGACGCTCAAACGCCCACACGGCGCCCGGGGCGACGCAGTTTCCCTGGTGACGGACGAGGGAGGGGTCTTCCTCGGCGCTCCCAAATCGTGATGGGGGGCCGAGGGCCGATGTCAAACGGGGCCAGCAGCCCGCCTGGTCGGCCGAGTGGCTTAAGTGTCGGGGATGTCGGGGACGCCAACCGGAAGCCCGGGCCGACGTGGGTGAAGATGCTTGCCGGCGGGGCGGGTGCCATCCGCCGGGCGGGAGGCAGGGGTGCACGGTCCACGAAGCCCCGGTGGCGGGCCGAGACATCGGCGCCGCCGCGGGGTGGGATGAAGGGAGGAGGACCATGCCGCCCTCGCCGGTGGCCACGAACCTCGGGAGGCCTTAACGGAGGATCATGGCCGCCGGCAACGAGGCGAAGGGAAGAGCCATCGGAGTAGTGGAGTCGCACTAGCGCTGCTTTACCTGGCGCCAGCGCTGGTGGTTCCGTGTCGCGGTGACCACGGTCACCGTGTCGCTCTGGCTTAGTGTTCTCGAATGGCCTAGCTCTAGAGACAATGACACAAGATTTATCTTGGTTCGGGGCAAGATCGGGCTCCCTAGTCCAGTGTGATCACTATCCGAGCTCAAACGCTCATACCGGGTGCGCATAAGCGGATCGAGAGAGGGAGCTGGCTCCCAAGTCTCTATGATTGAGGCAAGTGCCAATATCGAGTGTGTGTGTGAGGATGTGGGTTTTGGGAAGCTTGGATTCGTTTTTTGTTCTTCCCCCTTTTCTTCTCGAGAACCCTGCCCCTCCTTTTATAGTGGCAAGGGGGGCAGGACATATGAGCTCTTCGAGTTGAGGCGAGAACGGATAGAAGGAGGGGCCATGGAGTGGCGGGCAGGTGAAAGAGCTCTCCGAACGAGCTCGTCGATTGGCCAGAGCTCTCTTCGAGCTCTCGTAGCTTTGGATGTTGAAATCGGTCATCGCGTGCACGCTACAACCTGTGTCCGACAATGGTCGGCGTCGCCTGCCTTTAATCGTAGTTGGAAGCCGTCTTTTCGGTATGGGAGGGGCGGCCATGCCGCGACGCCGCCGAGATGCGCTCCGCATGTACCCGTCGGGGGGGCGTAGTGGAGCTGTTGGATGTGACGGGGTGCGAGGAGGCTCAGACGGAGCTCTTTGGTTGGGCAGAGTCGTCTCCGAGGCTCTTGGCGGCGGATGCTGAAATTGGTCGCCGCTATATGCCAAGAATCGAGGCTTGGGCGGCGGTCTGGCGTCGTGCCGTACCCAATCGTGGTAGGAATTGATCCTGTCGACATGGGCGCGGCCATACCATGGATGAGGCATGCGCATCGCGTCGATCGTGCGAGGTCTTTGTGGCGGCGCTTGTTGGAGTCGATGGGGTATGGCGCCGTGATGGAAAAGACCTCCTCCTGTAGGCTGTAGCGCTGCGTGGCTTCGTGCTCGTCGGTAGTGGTTGGCCAACCGCCCCGTTGGCCCGGCGCGGAAGACAGGAGAGCTCTTCCGCCGTTGCGGGGTCGGCCGAGCTCGAGCTCGGCGGGGGCGGAGAGAGGTCCTTAGGAGAGTGCTTGCCACGCGGACGGGGGAGCTTGCCCGGAGAGGCTCGGTCGGGGCGGGAACAGGTCCCTCGGCACGGGGAGCTCAGTATACGCATACTCGGCCATTGGGAGGAAGGCCGTCCACGAGCGCGGAGCTCTTCGAGGGCGGGCACCTCTTTGCGTTGGACCGAGTGGGCTCTTAGCGCTGCATCGCCTTGTTGACGTTAGTGGGGGAGTTGATTACGAAAGTGTCCCGAATATCGATCCCCCACAGGCAGGCTCTAGTCACGATGTTCCCCGGAGCCGTCACTTTCCCCACCTACAAACCCTAACACCGATCTTAGAGGGTGGCGTTGAGTGACGGGAAGTTCCATCAGTGCTGCCACTACGTCGCGACCCTCTGCATCCTCGTCAACGCCACTTCACCGACGAGATGGCCACTAGATCGAGCTCCTCTGCGCCTCCTGCACCTCCGACTGGATCCGGTATGACACTCACTCTTCCTTCCCGATCTACTGCTGCGGTGCTATCTCTCCATACTCTAGTAGATCGTCTAATTAGGAATTGCTATACCCGTTTTCATACACTAGATCCACTCACTGGTAACCTACCCCTATTGATCCTGAGTTAACAATGGTATCTGCGAGCCTGGTAGGGTTTCGAATCCAGTAGAGTATAGATCGGATTCGTTTGAATCCAGTGCAAAGAAAGGGATTGGGGATTTTTTCGATGAAACCCTAACCCTAACAGAAACGAAGAGGGAGACTGTTGACACCTGTTATAGCATAATATTACTAGTCAACTAATATGAAATAAGGGCATAAAATGAATATCAACATAAGTCTAGGGGCTTTACTAACATAATTCCATGAGCTTTAGTGATTTATATATTTTTAGGGACTTAACAGATAAATGCAGAGAAGAATGGAGAAAGTTCCAGAATATACATCACATATGATGACAAGACTTGACCATGAAGTAACTCAACCCAAAATGTGGACTAAAACACTCTAGAAGATACCGAGAAGACACCGAAGAAACGAGAGGCCGAGAGGGAGACCATGCCCAGCGGCCGCCAGTAATTTTAGGTCGGCCGCCAGGGCAATTTTAGGTCGGCCGCCAGGCAATTATGGCCAATCGCTTTCTTTTTTATGTCGGTTTGTAACTGACTTTGAGGTTGTATCTACACCATTATTGAAGGTCGGTTTGATCCAATGGTCATCGCTCATCGCCAAGGCCTATATAAGAAGACCCCCGACCCCAGGGTTAAACCCCTAACTCATTCAATCTCATTATCTCTCGGTTGTAGAGGGATCCCATGTAAGGATCACCTCTCTCTCGTGGATTAGTGAATTAGAATGTAATTAGAAGTAGATTAGATCTAATTAGATCTAATCAAGAGTAAGAGTCAAGAAGAGATTAGAGCCATAGTTCTCATGAGAGAGACTAGAGCTAATCTTGTTCCTAGAGTTAAAGTGTTGGTGATGGGAAGAGTCTGCCGAGGAAGCACCTGACTGTCGGTGACTCCTCTACATCTTGTACCATCGGAATCAAGTCCCATTAACACCGATACTTGATCCCGAGACTTCTATGTTGGATCAACTTCTTATTTGAGTAAGTGAATGTTCTTATTGTTCTTACTGCTTCACAACTCTTGTTTGAGTACTTTAATCTGTAGGACCCTATAGATTAGAGGTGTAGCTTAGGTTTAGGCGTGGTGCCTAGACGAGGTTGCTTGTGATGACACCTTATATTCCGGGTCGTGTGGTAGATCGCGGGAGTGACAAATCTGTTGAGTCCTTTGGAATCCACCCTCCGCCTATAAGACTAGTTGGGCGTGTAAGTGCCGGGAGGATTGCATGTTTTGTCCATGTTTTCCTTTGGGTGCTTCCCTTTAAGACAATGTGAATATTGCTTACAAGAATAAGAATTAGACAACCGTAGAAATCTCCTTATCTCTTTATTCTCTTGAGTTCCTTGATTGTTTGCTTTCGGGGATTAGTTATATTCCTCGCTTATCCTCACACCATCCTCCCCTGTGGATTCGATATTAAAACCCTCTCCCTGGGTGAAATGCTCACTAGTATCCGTTAAACTGCGGATTATTATAAATATTTCGTAGGCTTATCAAATACCAACAAGCATTTAAAAGCGCCGTTGCCGGAATAATGGTTCTTTGAGAAAACATTGAGTATAACTAATCTTGTATCATATCTTAGTGTAGTCTTTCTTTTTATACTTTCTTTTCTTTTTATATCTTTTTGGGATCCTCTGATTCCACACCTATCCTTATCTTTGCACCCATAAGCACAAGTTCGAGCCACTAGAATCTTTAGAACCTATCCTATCACCTGGCTATGAGCTGTGTTAGGTTGATCTCCATAGGCCCAAATCCAACGACTAGGCCCACCTTGGTTCTCACGCCGATCGGGCGCCCGAGCCCAAGATGGCCGGTGGGCCCCGTCACCAGCGCCATATTAAATAGGTGGGGGGAGCCGGCAGGCTCTAGTCACGAGGTTCCCCGGAGCCGCCACTTTCCCCACCTACAAACCCTAACACCGATCTTAGAGGGCGGCGTTGAGTGACGGGAAGTTCCATCAGCGCCCGCCACTACATCAGCGACCCTCTGCATCCTCGCCGACGCCACTTCACCGACGCAGATGGCCACTAGATCGAGCTCTTCTCAAGGCCTCCTGCACCTCCGACCGGATCCGGTATGACACTCACTCTTCCTTCCCGATCTATCAAGCGGTGCTATCTCTCCATACTCTAGTAGATCGTCTAATTAGGAATTGCTATACCCGTTTTCATACACTAGATCCACTCACTTTGAAACCTACCCTATTGATCCCGAAGTTAACACTTAGCTCACATTAAGTCGGCTCTTACCTTATCCGTCATGTCATGAATATAGATTTATTTTGTTTTTCTGATTTTGATATAAATTGTTGATGAAATTTTGTTATCCATATGTTAAATCGAAGGAACTCAAGTACTTATTTTAAGTTAATTTTAAATCTCCTTTGTTATAAAAAATTATGGAGTTTAGGTCTTAGATTATAGTCTTAATTACTATAATAAATGACATTAAAATGTTAATATATTATTATAAGTTGTAAGCTCTTAGGGGATTACTTTATGTATTTTTGAAAATAGAAGAGGTTAGGCATTGTTTTCATAAAATAGAATAGATTCAATGGTTATTATCACTGATGATTATTAGATTCTACGAAATTAAAGATTAGATGTTTCTAATTATTGTGACAAGATTTATTTTTTGTCTAGCACCTAGGGTGATAATTAATATGTGATGTGATTGATGATGTGATTAACATTGGTTCTTTTGTTTGTATAATATTATAGTATGTGATGTGATTGATGATTGTTTTTTGAAAAAAAAATCACCAAAGCATTTACACCATTTTGGTTGTTTGCTTTGTGTTATCTAAATATCACTCATTTTGGTTGTTTCATTTGTGTTCTCTAAATGTCTCCGTGAAGCGTTAGCATGAGCAATATACTAGTTAACGAGAGTCTTAGTTCGATCCTCTAATTATTTATAGTAGGAAGAAGTCCAAATTACTCCCTCCAAGTTTGGATAATGTCCGAGACAGCCCCTTAATCTAATGTTTGTTATGATTTACTCCTCTTCACTATTTTTTTTTTTTTAGATAAGGGAACAAAGTTCTAGCGCCTACCCTTCAAAAATGGTACACAGACTAACTTCTCTTAACTATTTCTGTTGGTCTAGTTGAACTCTAACAAGATTTGTCTTTCCTATTTCTCAATGCACAATTTGAATTTTAATTTCAAAATTTTAATTTCAGCCGATGCCTCTCGGCTGCGGCACGGGCCCCCAGGCCGGCCTTGACCCCGCCGCCTCGAAAGCACGTCCAACTCGTCCTACTCGTCCCTAGCGTCCACATCGCCGAGCCGCCCCTTCGCTGACCCGGACGGACCGAGGCGGACCCCAAGCCTGTTCCCGTCCCCTCCGGCGCACCTGTTCGAGCCAGGAGGAAGAAGAAGAGACGCCTTCCTTCCTTTCTTCCTCTGTGTTGGCCCCAGGTGCAGCATGGTGGATGCCCGTGCCTTGCGTCGATCTTCCTCCGTGGCGAGGTTGGCCGCGAGCGCGGCGCATGAGCTCTGCATGTGGCCGCGTGTCTTAAATCTTCGTCTTCCTTGCGAGCTCCGGTATGACATCGGTGAGGCACGCGGCCCCTCTCCTCCCTCGCCCCGGCGGAGGAGCCTGCGATCCCCCTTCCTCGGCTCCCGGTCCGTGGGCGTCGGTGGCATGGCTGGGGCGGCCCGCGGCCCTCCACCACGCACCCAGCGGCCACGGGGCTGCCCTCGGGCGGTGGCGGGGGGCCGACCCGACGGTCAGCCCCGGAGGACATGCGAGGGTGCAGGCGAGTATGGGCCTTTCCATCGGCGATGGCGCAGGTTTGGGTCGTTGGGGAGGGACGGCCTGAATTTGCCATTCCCTCCTCGTGCCAAAATGATCGCCCGGCTTTGCCAACTCGTTGGAGGTCGTGTTTTCACCGTCACACGACCGTATTTCCTGAGTTTGCATAGTCTCGTTGGAGACAGCCTAAGTGAGGGATCGTTATACTTACATTGGCCTACATATCATACTTGGGCCTCATTTCTACGTCATTGGCATAATTAGTATCTAATTTAGTTTTTAAAAGTGTTTTGGCCGATAAGCAAAATGTCAATTGATTGAATGGATGGAAATTGCTTTCTTGAAGCAACTGTTTTCGAAATTTTCATGACATCTTGGTCTCCACTTTTGGCATTTTAGGTTTTCATAGTTTTTTTGCTTTTTTTTTTTGGAATATGTAGGAACATAGAGCTGTTTCACAACTGTTTTAAGCCCTTTTCGCTGGCGCCGCCTAGGCGGGATTCAGCGCGCCTACGTGCTAGGCGAGGGCCACCGTGGGTGCCTAGGGGGTAGTCGGGGTCCTAGGCGCCCGCCCCGGGGCAAGCAAACAAGCCCGCTGGCGAGGCATCATCGACGAGCGCAGACAGGGAAGAAGGCGAGCCGTGAGCGCGATCTCGAGGGCCGCCGATTCCGCTAGATTGGGCCGGAATTGACACGCGTTCGCCGACCGCTGGAGCTTCCGAGATGGCGTGGGGGGCTGCAGCTTCTCGCCGGCGGCAACGAAGCGGCAGACGAGCAACTGCTTGGAGAGGAGGAGCCGTGGGGAAGAGGGGGCCGGCGGCGGGCGCGCGCTGACGGGGCGGCGCGGGCGGCGGGCGGTGGAGGCGGGGAGCTGAAAAATGATAGATATTTTTTTATTGCTTGCTTATCCCCTAGAGATTACATGCCTCTTGCTTATATAGCCCTATTAGTGGGACTTGTAATCTAAGCAATCTCTATAAGGTTTCCTTATAAGATCGGAATACCTTTTACAAGCATATCCTATTTATTTATTTCCTAATAAGGGTCTCCCTTATAGATGAGATATCTCTTGCACACCAAAAATTCATAAGATAATCCTAACTTGAAGACGAAGCGTAGTCGGACTCGTACGGAGAGAGGCGGCGGCAGCAAAGAGGGGCGCCCGGCCCCTGCTCGCGCGCGCGCGCCCCCCCCCACTCTCGGGTCGGGCGGCGCGTTCTGTTGGCCCAATTAGCCCTCCGGGCCGGGCCGGTCTCGGGTCATGACATTTCCCCACCGCCGACGAGGCGGCGCTGGCCCACGTGCCGCCCACCGTGGTGGTGGCGAAAAGGCACGCTGATCGGGAAGTGACAACTCCAGGCCCGAAGTAGAAGACGAGAGGGCCGCACTTGTCGTTGTCGTCGTTACGATGCTGGGCGCCCTTGTGCGGAGAAGGAAAAGTCGAGGTGGAGGTCGCCAAAGTAGATGCTGAACTTGAAAACGGTGGGGCCGCACGAAGGACGTTCCGCCCATGCACGACGATGACATGAGGCGGAGGCGAGGGTGCCCGGACAACGATCATCCGGCGAGTCGGAGAAGGAGACGTGTAGGTGTAAGTCGTCGCACCGCCACCTTGGCATGGAGCCGCTGCGGTGGACGGTCGGTGACGTGGGCGCGACCGGCAGGTGAAGTCGAGGAGGGCGGCCCGTAGAGGAGGTCGTTGGGCGCGCCGACGGAGGGGCCCTGCAAATGCATCTCTTTTGTCCACGGTGTGCCAACCGTGACGTTGTCGATGCGGAAGAAGACGTCGCCGTTGTTGTCGAAGGGAGGACGGTGGGGCCCTCGACCCCGACGCCGTGGGTCGCCTGTAGTAGGAGGACGCTTTGTTGGGAACGCCTGATCCTCCCGAGGGCGGTTGGGGAAGCCTAATCGCTACTCCGTCTGCAGACGACGTTCCCCCCAACAGAAGTCCCGGAGAAGCTCTGACCGGCGGGGATGTAGTAGCGTGGAAGTACCTCACGATGCCGTGGTGGGGGCTCCACTGCGCGTAGCCCGCAACTCGATGGCATGGCGATGATCCCGAAGCTCCTTGTTCGCCGTCGCGCCCAAGTGTAGCTCAACAATCATGTCATGTCATTGTCGGCCCGTCGATGTCGTACATGGCGTGACAAAAAACGCTCTTTCCGGGCATGTGGTCCACGGTCTGCGGCGCTATGTCGCTGGGTGGGCGTGGCGGCCCGGCCGTGTTGGCGCCGTGCCGGCCCGCCGGCTCGTCGTCATCGGCTCGTCATCGTTGTAGCGGCGGGCAAGGTCGATGGCCTCCTCCATCGAATGAGGCTCGAACCACTCGGCGTCGTCTGCGAGCGCGTCAGCGGGCCTCCCACGAAGAGGCCGACACGGTGGCGGGTCCCTCGAAATTCCATGCGTGGTGCATAGTTCTCGGCTAGGCGCCGATGTAGTCATCCGGCTTGCCTCCCCGGGGAAGGCGGCGCGTATGCCCCGCATGTCGAGGTAGGCGGGGTCCGGGCGATGGCGCCCCGAGGCGGTGAGTGAACTCGTCCCACTCGATCGGGGGACTTCCTCTTGGACGGATCCATGAACCGTACCACAGCAATACCGGTGAGGTGGAAGCGGCGTAACTCACGTAGTAGTCCCGGTCGATCTCAAGTTAAGATGGAAGAAGAGCTCCAACTTGCCGAATCCGTGAGGGGGTTGTCGGTGCCGCCGTATTCTGGACTTGCGGCGTGTCACGTAGGGGGGGACGTGATGCCGCGGGTGGCACCACGTCACTGGGCGCCCGGTGGCGTGGCGAGGGCGCCTGGGTGGCGCCCGGGGGGGGGACGGGGCGCCGGCGGGTGACGCCGTCTCTGCCGGGAGAGTCTGCGTGGTCGCAAGTGTCGGTGGAGAGGGAGAGGGCAGCCGATCTTTGCTGTGTCGCCGAGGATGACGTCGATGATCGCCCGGTCGCGCTCCTCGAACGCCATCTTCTTCCTCCGGCTGGAGGATGGCAGGGGTCGGAGCCGTCGACGGGGCCGCGGCGAGGAGGGGGCGACGGCCCGTGGCGGCGCTGGGGCGACCTCGTGCCAGCGGCGTGAAAATGGCCGGGCTGTCCTCCCGGCTTTGGTCGTCGTGCTCGGTGTAGTCCCCGAGCGATGAAGGCGTGCTCCATGCGGCGGCCAGACGCGTCTCCATCTCGTCGGCGGCGCCGGGCCGATCTTGGCCCGGTTGTTGTCGAGGGCGCCTTCAGCGCTGCGGTGAACCCCTCATCTCGAAGCCATGAGTGGTGGGAATCGTCCCGGTCTCCGGATACCCGGTATCGTCGATTCCAGCTAGATTGGGCCGGAATTGACACGCGTGTTCGTCGGCCGTTGGAGCTTCGAGATGGCGTAGGGGGTCGACTTCGCCCGGCGGCAACGGCGGCGCGACGAGCAAATCTGCTTGGAGGGAGGAGCCGTGGGGAGGATGGGGCGGCCGGGCGGCGATGGGCGGTGCGGGCCAGCGCGGGCGGGGCAGGGGGCGGCGCGGGCGCGGGCCCCGGGGCGGCGGTGGAGGCAGGCCGAAAACGATAGATATATTTTTATTGCTTGCTTATCCCCTAGAGATTACATGTCTCTTGCTTATATAGCCCGGTAGTGGGACTTGTAATCTAAGCAATCTCTATAAGGTTTCCTTATACTGATCGAATACCTTTTACAAGCATATCCTATTTATTTATTTTCTAATAAGGGTCTCCCTTAGATGAGATATCCCCTTGCACCAAAAATTCCTAAGATAATCCTAACTTGAAGACGGCGAGTCGGACTCGTGACGGGAGAGGCGGGGGCGGGGGCGCGGTCGGCGGGGCGCCGGCCCCTGCCCCGCTCACGCGCCGCTCCCCCTCTCGGCGGGCGGCCGTCGCGTCTAGCCCAATTAGCCCTCTCCGGCTGGCCCACTGCGGGTCATGACGGGAGGCCCGACACAACGTGTGTGCGTCTTGTGGCTGGGCGTGCGTGCGCGACCTTTATGAGGGCCGCCCGCGTGCCGCCTCCTATGACCTCGCCTCGTTGTGGAGCCGCCGCTCGCCACTGGGCGCCTCGCGTTGACGTACACGGAGAAATAGGGGAGAGGCGAGATCGTGGTGGTGGGAGGAGGATGGTGGATGGATAAGGTGGAAAGGGTGAATAAGCTGGGCTGGGCTTTTTTTGGGCCTTTTCCCCTTAGGTCCACATATCCTTTATTTTTTTTTTTATTTAAGGTAATTTTAGGTAATTACATAAGTATATGTACAAAAATCAAAACGCCTAGCGACGCCTAGGCACGAGTACTCCCGACTAGGCTCTAGGCAATGGCTCGCCGAGGAAAATCCGCCTGGCAACAGGGGTTTTTAAGAGAGAGGTAAAGATAGCCATGAGTTTGCCGAGGAAAAAAAAAAAAAAAGATAGCCATGAGTTTCATTTTTATTTTTTGACGGAAAGGAATGAGTTTTATAATTGTTTTCCCAGCCCAACTTTTTCTCGTCTCTTCACAGCTCGCCAACTTTGGGTCTCCTCTGCTCCTACCACCTCCATGGTTCCTCACTGCAAGCAGCTGCCAAGGGGGTAGGCGCAATCTTTGGTTGATAACAAACGTGCGTTGGCAGGGGAAGCGCGCCGGCCGTGTGGTAGGCGGGCGGAGCGGAGCGGCGCGGCGGCGTGGCGGACGGCCATGGTTAGGTTTTGAGCTTTGGGGAAATCCCCAATGTCGTCCGGCCATAGGGGGATGGCCGGGGCCGGTGTCCAGCCTGGCGGTGGCGGCGGTGAGGCGAGGTGGCCACGCATCACAGCTTCCTCTTCCTCCGGTTGGTTTGCACCTCTCGCATCTTCTAATCGCTTCTTGTTCCAGTATATTCGACGCCGGCCACCTGCTCGACAGAATGCATCCTGGAGAAAACATCAAGAGAAGGGGCGTGTCCAGCGCTCAGCAGCGGAGGCAGCATCGACGCCCTGCCTGACGGCGTCCTTGAGCACATCCTCGGCTTCCTGCCTGCGCTGGAGGCCGTGCAGACGTGCGTGCTCGCCCGCCGCTGGCGTTACCTCTGGAGGTCCGCCTCAGGCCTGCGCGTTGGGTGGCGGCGTGATGGCCCAAGGGGTGGCCTGCGCCCCCTGCGGCTGGGAGTGCCGGGTTATGATGAGTCGGCCTCGCCACCGGTGAAGGAGCACCGGGAGTTGGTGGACCGCCTGCTCCTCCTCCGCGGAGGTGCACCGCTTGACACGTGTGACATCAGGTTGGGCGAGTTCGAGGACGGCGACGTGCCACGCGTCAACTTCTGGGTCTGGCATGCTATATCGTGCAAAGTTAGACAGTTCATGCTAAGTATCCATTGGCATTGCTATCTTAAGCTAGACGATCTGCCTCTAGTCTCCCAGCACCTCACCAGGCTAGAGTTGTGCGGAGTATGGGTCGGCAACAGTTTTCTTGACTTCTCCAGCTGCCCTGCCTTGGAATATCTGAAGTTGGATCACTGTAATCTCTTGATGGTCAAGAACATCTCATCTATTTCCCTGAAGCATCTAAGCATCACGGAGTGCCCTTTCCCTTATTGCGGCTTGATGGCAGTTCCATCGATCTTCATTCGCAATCGCAAGCGCACTCGCATTTTTGCGCCAAATCTGGTCTCATTGCGGCTTGATGGCTTTGACAACTTGACTCCCATGCTTGACAGCATGCCATCACTAGTGGAGGCATTTGTCCGAATGACAGACCATTGTGAGGACTACTGTGACGTGACTTATTGTCGCTGTGAGTTGTGTGACAGTTCTCGTGGTACCACCGGCCATGGTTGTGTGCTTTTGAAAGGTTTATCAGAAGCTAAGAGTTTGGTGTTGGTTTGCACTGCATCTGACTGGGTATGTTTACACTAGTTATATTGATATAAGTGCTTCATGAGTTGACCAGGCCATAACCTTATTTCCAAAGCATTTTCTACCACATTAATTGCTGGAATTTGATAGATGGCCAGTTAGACTGGATTTGACTTTCTGCATGTGCTGCCACTGCCACCAACTATGCTTACTAAACTCATACCACAAGCCCAGAATTAAAATCATTCTATCCTCTTTGCATGCAGTTTCTTCATATTTTCAAATGGGATTTGAGATGCTGCCCTGTGTTTAGCAAGTTAAAGACCTTGGTGCTCAATGAATATTGGTGTATGCCTGATGACTTCGGTCTAATGCTCTGTATTCTTGAACACTCACCTGTCCTTGAGGAGCTCACTCTTGAACTCTTTTCTAAGGTACATACTATATAAACAGGAAACTATTTTTATATTAGTAGAATAATTTGACTTCTGAATGATCTTGGAATACAGGAGCCTAAGTATGAAGTGGAGATGAAAGGAAGCACCAATCTGAGGGAGCGATCAGCTAAAATTTCAGAGAACCTTAACATAGTCAAAATCAAGTGGCAAGCTGTCGATTTGAGAGTTCTCAAAGTTTTGAAGTTCCTGTGTAGCTTTGACATACGTAAGCTAACTCACAACTTTCCTGTGCTTCTATATGTTCACTTAGAATTATTGACAAACGAACACCCTGTTGTGCATAGACATTTACTTGGCAGATAAAACCAGAAATTGATACATGGAGTTATCGGTTGAACTCTATTGGATAGATACTGAGATATTAAGTAGACTTCTATAATAGTTCATAGTTCTAAGCTGTTGACTAATTTTGGCAAAACATGGCTGAACTGGTTTATTGTGACCATATTTGTCATGCTTTTTAGTACTGAACAATAACACAGATGCCAGCATTTAATTGTTATATAAGCAGTCACAAACTATATTGACTTATTGTCCTGCAGCCTCTCCATTTTCTTGAAGGCTCCTTAGATATGAATATATGATCAGTTTTAGACCCCTGTTCATTGGAAAGCTTTAAGTCAATTCTTTACACAAGCTCATTCATGCAATTGATTATACATGGAACTAATGCTTCTTGCACTTTTGTTGATTAAGCATACATTTACTCCCTCCTACGGGTATCAACCTATTCATATGTGTGCCTCAATCAATTATTGTATATCTTTATGTTGCAGCCTCATTACTCAATCTCTGTTTTTTTTTTTTTTTTCCTGGAAGTATGTTCATAATGTATGTATGTATCACTAATTATGTTATCTGACAATATAAAAAAAAGAACTCGAAGACGCAAAAGATTTGCACATCTTTGTATTTAAGAAGAAGAGATTTTACATCGCGCACGGGCGCGTTTTGGGAGGATAAAATTTACAATAGGCACTGCCTGTGCCTCCCTTGTTATCTGACAATATAGTAATGTATCAGATCTATTTTTCCTTTTTATGTTTTATTTCAGTTTCCTATACAGTGCTTTAACAAGTAATGATGATGGTGAATCTTTCAAAATTATTTGGAAAGGAAAGGCTCCATACAAAGTCAAAATATTTATGTGGCTGGTGGCTTATGGAGCTATTCTAACAAAGGATAACCTGTTGAAGAGGAAATGGCAGGGAGACTGCTATTTTTGCAATGAAAAACGAAACTATTCCTCATCTGTTCAACTGCTAGAGTAATTAGGGCCGCAGTAGCCAAGTGCTTTGGGGCCAATAGCATTTCTAGAAATTTATCCCAGTGTTGGAAATGGTTTGAGTTCCTGGTGGAAAGAACTTCCACATGTGGGGAGTGTCAGCTGTATGCTGGTCCATTTAGAGATTTGTTTTGATGGGAAAAAAACAAAAAAACAACAACATAGCCTTTTGTCCCAAGATAGTTGGGGTAGGTTAGAGATGTAGAGGAAACAAGGATAAGAGAAACACAAAAAGGGCACAAGACAGAAGGTAGAATTAGGGGTAAACAGAAAAAGAAACAAAGGTCACGGTTCAGGGCACATTGATTGCTAGTCTCCCAGCACACTCATTAAGGTCTCTCTTGACCTTCTTGTCCCAAAGTCAGTTTAGGTCAACCTCTACCTCTCTTTACATTATTAGCCCGCTATAGAACCCCACTATGGACCGGCACCTCAGGAGGCCTCCGTTAGACATGTCCAAACCATCTCAACCGATGTTGAATCAATTTCTCTTCAATTGGTACCACCCCCACCCTATCACGAATATCTTCGTTCGGACTCTATCCCTTCTTGTGTGCCCACAAAACCAATGCAACATATGCATACACTCAGTTGCTAGACATGTCGACTTTTTTTAGACCAACATTTAGCACCGTATAACACCGCCGAGCGAATCGCCGTCCTATAGAACTTACTATTTAGCTTTTGTGGCATAAATCCCTATTAAAATTATATATCAGACATGTGCTTTAATGTGATATTGGACAGGTAACTGTAAAGAGGATCATGAACCTCTAATGGAAGGCGTCAACACCTTGCTGAAGGTGCCAATGCGATACTGGGATCTCAGCAGCGTGAAGAGAACCTGATCTAGTACGACAATGGGGACCACCAGGTGGAGGACAAGGATCACTCAGCATGAGGTGGCCGCGGGCAGGGGTTATCTTGTTTTTTTGTGTTCAGGCTGAAGGGGTCTGCTGATGGTTTGCTGCTGTGGATGTAATCGATACTCCGTAGTGTTTTATTTTTGCTGCTCCTGTCTTATAAGTGTTACTGATGGTTGGCACTAAGCCTCTGAGTCAGCTCATGGTTGGTGTAGTAGGATAGCAGTTCTCCTAACTGTCTTCTGCTGTTCTGAAACTCCTGTATTTCTGTTTGACGAAGAATGGAAATGGGGCCATGTCCTCATGTGAAAAGAATGTCAATCAAATTGGGCTGAATGTTGGTCAACTGAATTTCCTATTCAAGGAAACTTGTTCCTGTTGTTTGAAGATCCAGTCCAGTAACTGGATTTCTATTCCTATAGACAACAGTTAACTCTGAACTTATTTTATTTGCCGTTCATTTTTATACAGATTTTGGTTTTTGAAAATTTGGGTTGTCAAGGAATCTACTATCTTCAACTGTTAGGAAATGCAAGGCTAAAGTTGGTCGAAAAACGTTACTTGTCATTTGCCAAATTTATTTCCTGAAAGCTTTGCACTCCATGCAATAAGGAGTACTAATACAAGTTGATTGGATCAAAATTTAGAGCGTATATGCATGACTAAACTGCAATTAACCCTGAGAATAGATTGATCTTGTCACATTTTACTTCATTAATTATTATCATGTTGTTCAGCTCTTAAGTGTCAAAATTAGACAAAGCACAAAGATGCAATCAGTCAATAAGGATATGATTTCAGTTCTTTCCATTATCTCCTTGCGTATCTTATCTCGATCAATTTCTCCATTACCTGTTCGACGGAATGCACACGAACGACGAGCAGCATTGCATCCCATCGGCGCCCTCCCGCGCATCACTTGCTTTCCTCTCTGACTCAGCTGGACGGCGAGGCCGTGTGGCCCTGCGCGCCCTCTGCCCGCCGACAGGCCCGCGCGGCAGCTGGCGCCTCGGTCTGCGGGACGTGGAATGGAGGTCCACCGTCTGCGCCCGCCGGCGCCACGTCCTGCGCATCACCAATGCCGATGGATGGAACATGGAAGATGGTCCAACGGCGGGATGTTCGTTGCTTGGTTTACGGGGAAACACCCTGGCTGTCTGGAACAGCTGCCTGCGAAGTGTTCGACAGAATGCCTGAGGCTGAGGGCATGCATCCAGCAGCAAGAAGACGGCCGGCTGCGGCTACCTGGGCGTCAGCGTCCTCCCGGAGGATCTCTCATCCATCACCGTCATCAACAAGGTATTGCTACAACTCAGTATTTCCTTCCGTCCATGCTTTAACTCGCTGCCATCTCATAGTTCCGTCCACAGGGTCATTCTGAATATCTCTGTGATGTGCCTTTAGTATGGCCAAGGAAAAAGGGGGAGATGTGAAATTCTCGTGTAAGCCAAGAAAAGGCACATCACAATATGTTCATTTGTTTATCGGTGCAAACTCAACAACATTTGCACAACACTCAAACTTAGCATCTATAGAATAATTATGACATGTGGATGGATAAATCCACAAACATTTGTAACATGTAAGCGTAATAGTCCACTGCTCTGCTTTCTATCGGCAACTAGTGCTAAGTAAGAGGAGTCCTTATCATGCCCCACCTTCTGATGTCCGGGTCTAGTTTCAAACTTTAGTTTGGCAGGAAGTTTCCATTTGCCTTCCTTCACACCACTATTGACTAGACTTTTGTTTGGCACTAAGTCTTGCTTTTTACCTTCCTTTACCACAGTGAATTTTTTTATTTTTAACCCTTTTTTTAAAGAAAAACTATTTTAACCCTGCCTGAAAGATTTTTCGAGAATAACCCTTTTGACGCGCCTCAGCCCATTGTGGCGGCTTACTTACTGCCTTCTGCGCCTTGCATCTTGGCGGCGGGGCTGCCGGCGTGGCCGACGGCCCGCGCCCGACCCGCGCGTGGCGGCTCCCACCGCGCCGCCGAGATCAAAGCGGCGGTGCCGTCTGGCCGCTCATCGATGGATGGCGCGGCGGCGCCCGCGATCTGCGGCGGCAGCGGCGGGGCTAAATTACTCCCGAGCCGAGCCGACTCAACTCTTACGTCTTCATACCCGTTCGGAAAAAAAAAAGAAACCGTGCCGCGGACACTCTCCTAAGCGCATGCGGACCTGCCGCCCCGGCCGGCGGCGCCGACACGACGACGCTTTGCACCTCCATCCGCTCCCTCCACCTCCACATCTCTCCTCGCACCGGTCCCTTCCAAGGTGGACATGCGAAGCGTGGTAAAAAAGAGTTATAGGTAATCTCTTGTCATTTGTTTTCTTTTAAAAATTGTGGGCAAGCAATAGATTGCACTAGGCAAATTTGTAACCATGGCACCTATATTTTGTTGGCATTGATTGATTCATTTTTATTTTATATGATTTCCTATATGTAGTTCTATGTTTGATTCCCGTAGAAATGAAAGTAGACATAGTTTTAATCTTTTATGCAACAAATAAGAAAGCGAAATAACTATATTGCATTGTAACAATTTTAATTTTTTTGGATATAGTTATGCTCGTTTGCCGCCCGATCCCTATGTCCACAAGCCTCTCCCACCGGGTGTTCCAAAGGCCCAATTGCCGGTGTGGTGATCCTTGCAAAGTAGAATGGGATGACGAGGATGAGGAAATCTACATGCGGAAGTATTGGATGTGTGCCAATTACAAATGGACGCTTTGGCCGATACAACGCCGTAGTAGCATGGTGTGTATATTCATTTTGGTTATTTTTGTCTATGGTTATATATTTGGTTTGTGACAATTCTTTGTTTTGCACCCCCACCACCACTCTGTGATTTTGAGCAAAGTGGATCGACCTTGAGGTCGATGAGGAGAACAAGAAATTCTTGGAAGGCTACAAGGAGTTTAGGGCTGGGTTTCAACGGAGGCATGAGGAGTTGAAGAAGCAAGCGGCTCATCGAAGGCGCCAGCAGGAGGAAGAGGAAAGGAGGGAGAGCCGATGTTGAGAGGGAGGAGAGGGAGAGGAAGATAGAGCATGCGCGCCGTGCCAAGGCCGAAAGTGGGAGGCTGGCTTTGCGGCCCCCCGCGCCGGCCGTCTTTTGCAAATGTGGTGTCCAGCGCATGGCCTTGTTCCTTCCGTGAGTGGGGAATAGGCTATTTTTGTGGCCATATGGTAGACTACGATGAGGTTGGAATTTTTTTTTTGAGGCAACCACATGAGACATTATTTTATCTAACTAAAATCCAATTGTTTGTTTTGACAGAACACTAGGAAATGCTTTTTGGAGTCCTTTGAAGGAAAAGATGAGGTCAAGGAAGCAATCGTGGGCGGCACAAACTTGGGCGGAAATGGGTGTTGGGGCCAAGCTTGTGAACGAGTATCTGTACATTCATCAACGGGAGCAGCGTAAGCTTGCCAAGAAGTTGGGTGTTTCCCGCCCAACGTATGAGCAGTATATGAAATGCCATGAAAGTTTCAAGAAGCGCCTAGACGAGCAGTGTGCACTGCGGAAGCAGAGTGAGGGGCGGACGAAGAGGAATGTGAATCCTCTTGTGAGCGATGTAATGAAGCGAATGTTGCACGACCTCGCTCTTGTGCTCGACGTGCAGCCTCACACGGTCGCCGCCGAGGCCAACGTCGCGTGAAGACATCGGCCGATGACAATGACAATGCCTTCTCGGGTTGAGGCTTCCACGCTTAGCGGATGCCGTTGAACAAGCCCACATGACACGTAATCCGGTCGATGGTGTGGTAGTTGGTTCTCGTCACAAAGAATGAGGTGCCGGGTGGAAGATTGTGACTCGACGATGATTTGCTTCCGGATATGTTTCGATTCATGATGTGCAGCGTTAATTTGTGTTACGTGGATTCCAATATGTATGGAACAATGTTGTATTCTATTTTTAATGAACCATGCAGCGAACTATGTTGTCTTCTTGTATTGAGCAATGTTTTCATGGCATTGAACTTATGTGTTATTTCATTTTGTTGTCTCTGGCCTCTTCTATTGGGTCTTTTAATTGTGTCTTTAAATTAAAAGATTGAGCACATAGTTCACGCGACACAACACATGAATTGGCATTTGGACGAAACAAGGGTTTGAGGTACACAACATATAGAATGGCATGTGAGAACATAAACCAAACAAGGGTTCACAGGTTCTTCACTAAACCTAACATGCCTTAGGTAATTAAAGCAACACTGAAGCAACGAAATGGCGTGTCAGAACTCGTACCAAACTAGGGTACAACAGTTCCAAACTAACCCTAACACGCCTTAGGTGATTTTAAAGAAACAACAATCAACCATAGGTGGCCATAGAAAGAACTGTGCCTAGTAATGTTGCCACATAGCGAACTGTGTTGCGCCTTCTCCATAGTAAGCATCATGTGACGGTGGTGGTGGAGGCGGTGGTGGTGGCGGTGGCCCATTGTTTTTGTGACAAGGGCAACAGCAGTATGGATCGGTGCATGGTTCATCTTGTGGGTTCTCACCGTTGTAGTCTTCCTCCTCTTGGTCGCCCTGCTCTTCGGGTACCTACCTCCATTTCGAGATCAATGATTCTTTCTTGCAACCACCAGATGTATTCCTGATGTGGTGGAAGTGGCCTAGGATCGATCCACCTAGTGAAGCCGCAGTGGTCGGGTGCCCTTGAACTCTGAAATAAGTATAAGCATGTTACAGATTGGTTAAGTGGGGATGCAGAATGCAATGATGATAAGTAATAGCACTTTACATAAGCGTTTGGGCATTTCCGAAACGGCGACCTCCTTCCGTCCCATCCGCCATCATCCGCACCAAACAATCCATACCATGCATACATTTTGGCCAATCTTCCCTACGCTTTGTCATAGGTCTTGAGAGGGTTCTCTCGATTGAAATCTCCCCTAGTTTGGTCACGCCAACGATCCGGGTCGGGTTCATCAAACTCTTTAGGACCAACACCTCCACCCCACACATCCGGATCCACTTCCCACGGGCTTGCATTTCCCTTCTTTACCCCCTTCCCTCTCCCCCACCCAAGAACCGGGAGCCATTGCTACAAGTTTGCTTCTTCTCGTATGAACTCAATGAAGGTGGCAGTATATATATGGAGTAGTGGCAACCCGTCCGTATTTGAAAAATAGCCCCGAAAAGCCTAGTCGACGGATTTGATGCTTCACCGAAAAAGGCTAGTACTAAAAAGTCTATTGACCGATCACGCATCGATGAGTGATGTGCCTATTGACTATCACCGAAAAGTCTATTGAGTACACACCTGAAAAAGGCTAGTCATCGAGCTCGAAAATGTCTAGTCATCGTACCGCCAAAACTGTCCGCTGAAAAACTGTGGGCTGATTCTCTGCGGGCATTTAATGGCGACAACGCCCCGGTAACGCTGCCGGCAAGGTTCGTAAAATTGACCGATACAGGACCGGGATCGGACGCGACGGGCGCTGTCCGGCCGATGTCCCAAAAAACCGACGGCTGCTCGGACGCCGGACGCGCGCCGTCCGGCCGGTGAGTCCGGCCGCGAGTCCGTGGTTTAGCCTATGCCATTTTTCGCGCGTAGCAGCGCGCCCGCCCGCCCACGCGCGGCCCAGATAAGGCGCCGGCAAGAAGAAGAACTAGAAATTTTGACGCCATTGGGCTGTTCGGGCCGAGTACCAAACGAACCAACATTTTTCCTATACGCGATTTTGTCAAAATAATGAAGGATAAACATAGTATTTCAGCATACACATCCATCCATTGATCCATAAAATAGTGAAGGCTAAACATAGAATTTGAGCTTGTCCATAAACATAGAATCCATTCATCCATCGAGGTTCCACAAGTAGAGGGTGTCCATTACATTAGAAGTTCCATTGCAACGACAAGTCCATAATCTAGTACATGAACAAACTAAGGTCGTGGAGTGTAAGGTTTCTTCTTTTTCTTCCTGTCTCCCTGAGTCGTAGCCATGACATTAGGAGTGTACCCTACGCCGGTGTGGTTACGAGGGCGCCGCCGACGGGTGCACGTTGTCGACGGGTGGGTCGAGCGAAACAAAGGTGCCGCCGGCACTTCTAGTGTACCCGCTTGGATTCCACGGATCCTGCAGCTTTACAAAGTCACATTAATATCTAAAATATTGAGGGAACGTATTAGTATTAATTCATATGTTGGAGTTTCCTTTTACCTGTTCCTCTTCTTGAGTACCTACGAGGGGCACCCTCTAGCCGAGAAGGCCCAATTCAATACTCGGAATCCACGGATCCCATTCTCGCTTGGCCTGTTGAGCCGTAGAACCTATCATGGTAGCTTGTATCGTGGCGGGGCACCTCCCGGTAGGTGTCGTCGTAGTATGCCTCCCTCATACACCTCCTCATCATACATCGCCGCCGCCCGTGCCGGTGAGACGACTGCTCTTGGTTGTGATAAATGCCATATTGAGGAAGTCGATCCCATTGATTTCCGCTCTCGACGAGGAAGTCGATCCATCCTCTTCCTCGTAGGCGGTGAGGACTCATACACGGGGGCCTTCCCCGAGCGGTAGTCCGGTGGCGTCACGAGCGCCATAACCCACGCCTACAGGTGTATCTCGTGCGAGACGGTGACCGCGGGGGTACTTCGGGAGGTACCCACTCGGTGTGCATGCAACCCAACTTTTGTGCTAACTTCTTGCAATTCCTCTTCACTTTCTCGCATGTACATGAAACAATTATTTGTAGCAATTGTATTGGTCGGCAACATAAAGGGTGTTACAAAAAAGTTAGTGGTATTGCTTACCTTAACAAATGAACGTAGTACCCCCTGGCCTTGGTGTCTAGACTCATGGAGTGATCTTGCAGCGTCATTGGACATTTTGGCCAGCTGTTCGGCCTATACAAACAAACAGTGTATTGACATGTCAAACCTATGGAAGTTAAGTTTTGAAACAAAGCTTTCAAAAGCTTTCGTTTTTCCAATCTTACCAAGTATCGGGTCAAGGGGGCTCGGCTGGGGTCGTGTGTCCACCATCGCTTGTCTGGTCGTAATCATCCTCACCGGGCGTCTTCTCCCTTTTCCGCTCAATCGGCCGGTTGGTGTAGGGACGCCAGAAGATATAACCTCGTCGACTGTTCAGCCATTTTAGGTACTCATTGAATACCCCCCGATCATGTGGCTCCCCTTGATCGAATCGGTATGGGCTGCCTGTTTCCCCACTCCACGATGAACTCGTGGTGCGTCACACTCCAGTCCTTCTCGTTGTACCTCTTTCTACGCCGTAGCCGCAACATGAGCGAAATTATTAGTGGAGTGAAGGGCATGTATGATCCCTACCGGTATTGGGTTAGACATGCACCTATGCAAAAGAGGGTTAGTGGAGTAAAGGGGTGGTGGGCAGCCCGATATCTTCCCAAACCGCGCGCAAAACTCGATTGATTGTGAAGCTCCACGATGTGGAAGAATATAAGTTTGCCATTCCACCGAACATTTTTACTCCTCCCAACATTGAGGATTGAGGACGCCCCGTATATGTTCGTCGCTCCAAGGAGTCCATCTCACCTAATCGCTTTGTAGCAATGTTAGAGATCATTTTTCAAAAATTAGGACAATGGAACGACATAATGGGCAAGGTGCAAACCTCGAACCGTGTGAGATGGTCTATCTCATCCGTACTCCCCGTACTTGCGCTCAGTGTCCGCCTCGCGTGACCCGAGGTGCTTCGATCCGCAGGTAAAGACCAGCGGTAATGTTTCCTCGTCGTCCCACTCGGCAACATGTACTCACCGTCGCTACCGGTCTTGAATCGGCAACTTTGTAGGCCTCCCAATGGGCCACCTCTCCCATATCCAAATCTGCAAAGAAATAACAACAACCACCTAGGTTTGGAGTATCTCCAACCGACAACAAGCCTCACACAACCGGTTCAGATGTCCATGCCAACACCGCGGTGCCCGGTACCAGTACGCCGCTATGTTCTCCCACTCTTGGCTAAGTATGTCGAGGAACGCCCAACCGATGTTGTTGCTTGGCCGAGTCCGGGAATAGGAACGACCCAAGGAAGTGCCACAACCACACCCTAGCATATCTCTCCAAAACATTATCGGGGTAGTCACCCTGCCTCTGGTTCAAGTCATTGAAGCGTCCGCTAGCCATTGGTGGGACACACCGACCCCTTCCCGAAACGTTAAGCCACAATGAGTTAGAGCAGGTTTTAAAAAATACATGTGTTAGCAAAATAATTTTTAAGGGACAAAGAGGGCATCTTACTTACGTCTTTGTGATTGCTCGTCGTCGTCCTCCGAAAAGAAGCCACGTAACCGCTCAACTTTCTCCCTCCATTGACCACCGCCAAGTTTACCAAGAATCGCTAGTCCCCCAAAATTTTAAGGCACAGATAACCTTCACATCCTCCAATGTGATGGTCATCTCTCCTCCGGAAGGTAGGTGAAACGTGTGTGTTTTTGTGCCTCCATCCGTACAAAGAAGAGTTGTCAATTACATAATAGGTGCTAAGAAATGGAGTTGTCATATCCAATGTGTTCTCGCTGGAGTTACCACAACAAAGCAAAGACTTAGAGTGCGGGGTTCAGGGGCGGAAGACCTTTGTTGACAACGCGAACAATCTCCAGAAACCATTTCGGCGTATGTACGGCGTAAACGCCGTCCCACCGTAGCCGTGCGATGTGTGCGTGGGGCCGCAAGTGAGGTATCAAGTCACGCCTAAGGCCCCGCCGCCGGGGCCCTAGCTCAGGCTTCGGGTCGTACTCCTCCTCAAGGAGGGGGTACTCGCTGCGTCTTGGTGGTGCTTGACCACCCGACGACGAGGCGCCATCCCGTGTTCCAAAGAAACAACCAAGTAGCCAACAAAACATAAACAATTTCAGCGGTAATAAAGAATATTACTATATAAAGTGGAAAACTAAGTATTAAGGCAAGTACTAAAACTATGAAACAAATGGACATAAATAAAGAAACGAACTGAAACTAAGTTTGTTCAATAAGTGTACACTAAAGTAGAATACTAAACTACCTGCTGCCCTTGTCTTCTATGCCACCTTGCGTTATGACCAGGTTTTTTGCAGATTGAACAAAGATTCTTGGCTGGTTCCTCGTCAAACTCTCCGCCACCAACCCAATCGGGACCGAATCCTCTCATAGCATCCATGTCTCCCCTGAGTCGCTTCTTTTCCTCCTACCCTTCTCCTTTTTCCTTAGACTCGAAAGCACGTGTAGTCCGGGCCCCGTGTAAGCCGCCACCGCGATTCGTCAAGGTACGGCTCATAACTCTTCTCCCAAACATGTAGTGTGTTCGATCGGAGAAACAGGGGGGTGCATATAAGGCTCCACCGTGTGATCAAACCCGCGTATTGTGCAAGCCGTAATCATGTGAGAGCAAGGGGCATGCATTATCTGAGGAACGTTGCAACTGCACTCTAGTTTGGCTAGATCAACACGGTACATTCGTCCACCTTGACGCTCTCCACCCACACTTGTGCCACCCTTGCCCCTTACACTGAAAACATTCCCGTTCGGTCCATATGCCTCGCCTGTATGGAGGTTGGACAATTTCTCATGCTCCTCCAAAAATTAGCCCCTTCAATTCCAAATCTTCCGCCTCTCCTAGATTCCTCAACAAGAAGTCCATACCGCAACACAAAAATATTCATTGCACTTAGTGAAGGTGTACTCCACAATTCCGGACACCGGCAAGGATCGGACTCCTTTGAACACACGGTTGAAAGACTCTGAAGAGTTAGTGGTCATGATGCCCCACCTGTAACCCCCCTCGTCATATGCTAGTGCCCACTTAGCTTTTTCTGCCATCCGGTTTTCTAGCCATTCCTTAGACTCGATCAAGATCTTTTGTAGTTCAGCTAGGGGTCTCATTGAACTCATGTTGTGTTTTTCTCAGAAGCCATCTTCTTAAGCGTAGCTATGGCCTCCTTCTTCCTTTGACGCCGCCAAAAATTAGCAAAAAAATGCCTAACGCACCATCTCTGAACTAAAGGCGGGCAGCCTTCAATGTGTTCATTTGCAGCAGCAAGTAACCCCGCGTGCCTGTCAGAGATCAAGCAAATGGTGCGAGATGTCCCAAGCACTTGCACACGCAGGAGCCTCATGAACCAGGACCACGAGTCAATGCCCTCGTGCTCCGCCAAAGCAAATGCAATCGGTACTATCTCGGTTCTCCTGATCAACCGCAGCTAGCCATCATCAAAGTGCCCTTATACTTTCCGGTCAAGAATGTACCATCAACTAAAATAATCGGCCGACAAGATCAAATGCATGCCGACATTGCTCGAAATACCGTAACACACGATACAAAAAACAAAGCCCTCGAAGGAGCAGGGCAACTACAATTATGACTAGGGGGGTGGCCGACACACATTTTTTCCCGCAACCCTTGAGTGTCTATCCACCATCTCATGCCTGGGTTATAGTGAGCCATTGCATTCAAGATCCTGGGCACTCGATTGTATGCTTCTTCCCGTGTTCCCCATCCGATAGCCAAGGCTATTTGCTTAGCTCGCCAAACCTTTCCATACTTGACCTCATAGTTGGTAATTCCAAATATGTGCTCTTTTAACAAAGCAACAGGGATGTCATTGTCTTTGTCAACCATCCCCAATATACGACGGGCAAGGTAACGCTAGCAATGAAGTCGTGGATGCTTCTTCTTACCCTCATTATCCCCGCATGTGTGGGGCTGCACAACTTTAGTAATCTTCCACGCACCATCATACCGATTCTTCCGCACGCAAACTTCCAAGGGCATGTATGATCCCTACTACTACACCGGATATGATACCTCAACTCCTTATCTCGAATGTGTGGCGCGGTAGGGCCGATGGTGATGCACAAAGATAGTCTTCTAGGAATAGTTTCATCTCTGACATTGACTTGAAGATCATACCCTTCCTAAGAATTGGGTCCTTCTCATTGTGCACCATGCCTCTACACAGCCGGAGACCGCTATCACAAACTGCCATATGAGTCATGCTAACATCCCTATAGTTCGAACACTTGGATATTGGATGTTCCTCCGACCAATTGTCTTAGCTCTTCAACCGTGTACTCGGTGGTGGAACGTGATGTTGTGCTTCCCCGATCCTACCCCAAGAGTCATATGGTCTATCATCCTCCCAAGAAATCATGTACCAATCTCCCATGGGGCGGCACGGCATGAAAGACCGATGTCGGCACCGCATCCGCGGGCTACTCCCTCATCATCATCGAATCATCCGAATCACTACGCCCTCATCGCCCTCATACGCCTCCGCCTCCGCCACACGCCTCAGCCTCTTCCCGCCATAGTCCCCCGCATTAAAGTCATCCGTCCGCAAACCTACAGGATGTTCATGCAATCGCTCCTCGTGTCACCCCGACCGTCCAAATCCATGTCCGTTCCTTCATGGAATGTACCGCCCCCCCAAATGCCGGCTCACCACGACCATCATCCAAAATCCTCAGTAACCATTCTCAACAAACACCTCCGCCATGGCCACATTTGAACTTTGCACCACCCTAATGTATCGGGTCCATTGAGAAGGGTTCAACAATGGCACAATCACATAGTGAGCCCTAGTCTTCCCGGTGTCAAACCTACCCTTCAAAAAAATCACCGCCAAACTTCACCTTCAAACGGTCACAAAGGTCACGTAATCTAGGGGGCTCATCAAACCATTCCACTTCTTCATCCATATTCTCTACCGTACCATCTTCTTTCCTAATGGTCCCACCGCACAACACTTTCGACACAACAATCCATCTACAAAGACATTCGACACACACTTGATCATTTCATGGAATTAGTGAAACCTACGGTCCATACTAAATTAAGCTAAAACTAAATATCCAACAAACTAACTAAATATACCTAACCCTAACTATCCAAATAAGTTTAGCTACAACTAACTACCCTAACTTCCTAAGAACCACAATCACTATAACACATAATATTCCTAGCAAGACGACAATGTATTACCTTGACGGCGACGAAGTGGAAGCCGACGACGGTGATGAACGACGACCACCCCGGGCGGAATCGGGCTCCACCCCTAACCGGGAATAGAGGGCGGCTCAGTCCACCATTGGGGATGAAGGTCGGCAACGGCGTGATGGCGTTGGAGGACGATGCGGAGGGAGGAATGGAGGGCCGCCGCAACGGCGTGATGGAGGTGACGGTGGAGGCGGCTCGGGCCCACCATGCGGACGGCGAACTCCGCGGCGGCGGCGGCGCCGGACGAGGGGCGGCGCCGGCCGCAACAGCCCCGGCCGCGGCGGCCGCCGGGCGTCTGCAGCCCCCACGCGGCGCGGCCGAGGTTGGACGGCGGGCGGGGCGCCGCCTCAGTGCACCGCGGCGCGGCCTAGAGGAGATGGGCGGCGGCGGCGCGGCGGAGGCGGGCCGACGGCGGGCGAGGAGAAGGGCGGGCGGCGGCGCCGAAGTTTTTTTTTTTCGACTCGCCAAACGGTAGAGTGAGGAAGACCGAAAGACCGAGAGTCGGATCGTACTCGGAGTACCCGCCCCCGCCACGCCGCGGATCGGCGCGCCGCGCCGATGAGCCGCCGCGCTGCAGCGCCGCGCTTTGATCTCGCGGGCGCCGTGGGAGCTGCCACGCCGGCGTCCGCGCCGCTGCCCGGCCACGCCCGGGCAGCCCCCGCCGCCGCATGCATGCAGGATGCAGGCAGCGCGCAAGAGCCTCGCGCCGGGCTGAGGCGCCCAAAAAAGGGTTATTCTCGAAAAATCTTTCAAAACCGGGTTAAAAATAGTTTTTCTTTAAAAAAAAAAGGGTTAAAAATAAAAAAAAATTCACCACAGTTTACTAGTATTGACCAGACTTTTTGTTTGGCAGGAAATCTCGCTTTACCCACCTTAAGAGACTTGTTGAAGTGCCTCTTTAAAGTTATAGGGGACAAGTGAGTGCCACTGGAGCTACCAAAGGCGTTAATTTTCTCTCTGCTATCTTCCTAAGCCGAGGAGTTCTGCATCCTCAACGGAGAAGTTCAGTTTTTAGAGCCTGAAACACACTGCTGTGTTTGGATTTATGGAGTAGGGAGAAAGAACATGATCCGAGCTCAAATTCAAGGTACCTGCTTGGATCCAGCATCCACCACACTGTTTGGCTAATAGTTCTGTTAGAGACTTGTAGTTAGTGGGGATTACGATCCTGTGCACTGACTTAATCCCAAGTCTGATAAACTCTAAATATACCATCCGACAGGCCCAATTCAAAGCATCCAATCCATTCTGTTCCTCTTATGAGCCCCTTCTGATGCCAATGGTTTGAATTTTGGTTGGCAAGGGAGTTTCATGGTGCCTTCTTTTTCACCTTCCTTGCAGTCTCCAAGGGCTGTTACATGTCTCATTCATGCTATTAATTCAGAGAAAATATCTGCCACGTGTTATAAGCAAGAAGAGGTAATCAGGAAGATTTGAACTCGAGCTAAGCTGCACCTCCTGCCTTTTCCAACTCTTGAAGCCTGATCTCCAAAAGCTCCCTAGTTTCAACTTTCAACGGCACATGGCAGGATCAGAGCCCAGCGACTTCTTTGGGAATAAGTGGGTTTGGACAAGGTAGCTGATCGGAGCTTGAATTCTAGGTACGTGCTCTGATTCCTCCTGCACATATATTTTCTTCCCATGTTAAATACGTACAGACTAATCATGCTGAGTTCTTTTCTCGTTTCTTAATGAGTGCCACCAAGTACTCAAGACACAGCACAAGTATCATACTTCTGTTGCTCCTAGTCTGGCCTTCTGGACAGGTCATTTGCATGCTGACTAATCTTCCATCCCTGCATCAATCATGTGGCATGGCTCAGTAATTCTGTATAATCTAGAGGGTCTGTTAGACAATTATATGTGCTATGCATGTGTGGGTCCAGCGCTAGGCGATAACCGCCGGCCGGCCCTGTGCTATTTAGGTTAGAGAGATTTGAGGAGATCTTGATTGTTGCTGTTTCTATAAAACACAAGATCTTGATTGGACATCTGGTCTCTCAATCAGTCAATTCACTAATTCTACGCATTCTCGTTTGCTTTCAGGGTCCACCAAACAGAGCAAACACTAACATCAAACTATTACTTTTAATTCCCACTTTCCCCAACTGAGTTGGGATGTAAAAAAGAATATAACATCCAAATAGCTCAGGCTAATTCATAATTTTCAGATCTTTTATCATTCATTGTTTGATTACAGAGTTGAAAATTAATGTTGCTATATTTGCATGTCCACCATATATTATATTAGTTTAAAATTACATAACTTGATATAACCGTTAGCTTTGCAATTTCATCCATAGGGCTTTGTCATGCAATAGAGCCTTTCAAATATGAGTGGAATGGAGGCTGCTTTAGCGTGTGGACTGTCAAAGGTTGTAGGAAACAAGCTAGTTTCACTGATATCAAGTGAGTTTGCTGCCATAACTGGTGTGGAAAAAGATCTCTCTGAGCTCCAGGGTGTACACACAGAGATTACAAGTTGGCTGTCTATGCTTCATGACAGAGCAATTGAGAGTGGCCCATCGCTTCAATGGTTGATAAAATTGAGAAATCTTCTTAATGACATATATGATTTACTTGATGAAGTTTACCTTGAAGATGAGAAACACAGGATAGATAGAGACCATGGCAAGCATGCTATAGCTGTCTGGTTTTGTGGGAAACCAAAGTTGTTTCTGCTTCGACGGAAGGTGGCCCATAAAATCAAAGCAATCAAGGTGGAATTTGATGCAATTGTGAAGCAAAAAAGTGATGCCAATACTATACTACATAATTTACATTTGGATCAACTAACACAAAGCAAAAATAAGATAACTAGGGAGCCGTCCTTATTGAATAATAATAAAGAGTCAAAAATACCATCAAGGGATCATGTGAAGAGTGAAATCATATTAGAGCTTGTGGAATCTAAAAAAGGAGAAGCTGGTCGTATAGTTTCTATTGTTGGGCTTGGTGGATCTGGCAAAACTACTTTGGCCCAACACATCTGCCATGATGACAAAATAAAAGGGCACTTCAAAGATACAATATTCTGGATCCATGTGTCTCAAGAATTTTGCAGGGACAAACTTATAGGCAAGCTATTTGAAGCTGTCATTGGGCAGAAGTTAGATCATCACACTCAACAACACATGCTCCATGTGATTTCAAACAAATTGAGTGGTAATAAGTTTCTTCTTGTCTTGGATGATGCTTGGCATGAGGACAGGCATGACTGGGAAAATTTCATGGTGCTCTTAGACAATGGTGTACTGGGAAGCAAGATTCTTCTAACGACCCGTAATCAAAGTGTTGCAAAAGCAGTGGAATCTAAGGTTGTATTCAAATTGGCATTCCTATCAATGGATGAGAGCTGGAGCTTCTTTCTCAAGAGTTGCGGTTGGGTAGAGGAAGATTTGGGCTATGCTTTTATTCCAGTAGGAAAAGATATCGCCAAGAAGTATGGTGGGGTGCCACTAGCAATAAAAACTCTTGGATCTGTACTCCGGGAAAGAAGGGGGATAAATACTTGGAGGGCCATAAGAGAGAGTAATTTATGGGATGAAGAGAATATAGAAGCTCGTGTGTTCACATCCTTGAAGCTAAGCTACATTTACTTGAAAGATCATCTGAAGCAGTGCTTTACATTTTGCTCTATATTCCCCAAAGGTTGTAAAATCAACAAACACTACTTGATTGAACAATGGATGGCCCATGGATTCATCAAGTTGAAGAAGGAAGAGCTAGCACAGGATATTGGAAATGAATACTTTGATTCCCTTATGAGAGCCGGTTTTCTTCAGGATCCAGTTGAAACATGGCCACAAATAACTGTAGAATGCAAGATGCATGACCTGATTCATGATCTTACTAAATATATTTTGCAGAATGAAGTGGTGACATCTCTACCGAAGAATATGACTACAAATTGTTCAAAAAATTGCAGATATTTATCTTTGACATCTTGCAGTGGGAAGGTTGAAAGGGGCCTATTTTACAAGGTCCGTGCAGTATATGTTTCTGGAGGCAACCCATCATTTGATAAACTTGTTAAGAGTATCTACATCCGCAGTGTTGTTCTAGACTATGCAGTTGATACTCCGTTTCCATTATTCGTATTGAAGTTAGAACATCTTGCATATCTTGAGCTGCATCATGTTAGTTGCACAAAACTTCCAGAAGCTATCTCAGGCTGTTGGAACTTGCAGTCACTCCATCTTATTAGTTGCAAAGGTTTTGTCACATTACCCAAGTCTATTGGCAAACTTAAGAAGCTACGAACTCTACAGTTGAATTATATTACTGATCTTGAGACTTTGCCTCAGTCCATTGGTAATTGCCAAGATCTTCAGTCCTTGCAACTACATTATTGTGAAAATCTCAGAGAGATACCAAGCTCTGTGGGCAGATTGAGAAACCTAAGGGTGCTTCATATAATTGGATGTTCATCTTTGCAACAACTGTTGTTAGACTTCAATGGGGAGTTAAACAACTTACAGACAGTCAGCTTAAATGGTTGTCGGGTTCTCCGAGATCTACCAAGCACATTTGCCTGTCCTATCCTGCATACTCTTGACCTATGTGAAACCAAAATAACTGTGCTACCCCAATGGGTTGCTTCAATTGGTACTCTAGAGCATATAAACCTTCATAGTTGCAAGGAGCTGGTGGAGTTGCCTAAAGGTATAACTAAATTACAAAATCTTGAGTTTTTGAATCTAGGGGGTTGCAGCAACCTACAATGCATGCCATCAGGGTTTAGACAGATGACTCGTTTAAGATGTCTAGGCCGATTTGCTGTTGGGTGTGGTGAAGATGATGCAAGGATCTCAGAGCTTGAAAATCTTGATATGATAGATGGTCATGTGGAAATTAGCAACCTTAAAAATCTAAAGGATTCAAGTGAGGCAGAAAAGGCCATGTTGAAGCGGAAGAAAATATGGAGTTTGAAGTTGGATTGGTCTTTAAGTCAAACCGAGGAAGAGTTAGTATCAGATATGGAACAAGACCAGGGTGTGCTGAATGCTCTTGAACCACCATTGCAAATTAATTCCTTGAAATCTGCGGTTACAGAGGCCCCTGTTTGCCACAATGGATGATGAATCAAAATGATTCTTCTTGTTATGCAGGTAAAATGATAAAGCAAACCAGCCTATGTCAGTTCCTTTCTCTAACAAAAATGACACTAGAAGGATTTCCAAACTTGAAGTATATACGAGGACTTTTGGTGTTCGGTTCCCTGGAGTCCCTGAACCGGCTCAGAATGGCTAATTTGGAGGAGCTGTGGACTAACACAAGTGGTTTTGAAATTCAAGGGGAAGAATTTGGAGCACAATGCTGTTTCCCTGTCCTGTCTGAGCTATGCGTAACAGGCTGCCCAAAACTGAATGTGAAGCCCTACTTCCCACCTTCATTGGGGACGTTGTCTTTTGAAGACAGCAATGAGCAGCTGCTATCCCCAAGTAGCTTCTTCCATCGGGTTCCTCCATCTGCCGATGAATCCTCGTCATCCTGCAACGTGCATTCAGCGGCCCTACGTCTCAAGGAACTACGACTGACGGGATCATCATCGAGCTGGGAGTATCTGCAGCACTGCACTGAACTGGAGATCTTGCACATTGAGTGCTGCAATGACATGACAGAATTGCCTGAGATCCTTCAAAACCTAACATCCCTGCAGGGGTTGGAGATAGATGGATGTGTGGCCCTTGGTATGCTGCCTGACTGGCTTGGCGAACTGCGCTCTTTACAATGGCTGAGTGTCTCTGATACACCGTTAATTGATGACCTCCCACAGTCAACAAAGCAACTTACGTCCCTCGTTTTGCTGAGCATTTGTGGCTGGGACAATCTGAAGCAGCTGCCTGACGTGATTCAGCACCTCACTTCCCTTGAGCACCTTAGCTTCACATTCTGTCGTGAACTGACGGTGCTGCCGGAGTGGATTGGACAACTCTCTGCACTTCGGAGGCTTTGGATCCAGTATTGTCGTGCCCTTCAGTTCCTGCCTCAGTCCATACAGTGCCTTACTGCTCTCGAGGATTTGTACATTGTTGGCTCCCCCCTGGTTTTGCTAGGCGTTACGAGCAAGGAGTGGGGCCCGACTGGCACCTTGTCTCTCACATTCCTAGTGTGAGGATATATGAACCTGTTTGAGGGCCGGCACCTTCTCTCCTGACACCCCAATATGGCAGCATCCAAACCCCTCGGTACATTCATCTCTTATTACTCTTTTTGCTAGTTCGTCTTATTTTGCCCGGTGTTTTATTATATATATAGGTCCATGCTACCATGTTTTGTTTGTCCGTGGTGTATGTAATCCTAGTGGGGTGGTAGGGATAATGGTTTGTGATGTGCTTTCTAACACAGTTTTCTGTCACAGTTTTACATTCCGTTTCCAATGCTGTCACTACTTTTATTTCCTGCCTGATGCAACTAGAGCAAACAATTTTCCTCAAAAAAAAAAAAAACTAGAGCAAACAAGCACGTTACCTGTTCCATAATTAAATTAGCTAATGGAAAACATCTGGCTTCATCTTCTTTCAAGGAAGAAGCGTCAGCTTATCGGTTGAGACATAAATACCTGAGGGTACTGGTAGGATCAAGAATCGTGAAAATTGGTGAAATTTCTGTTCAATATTTCAAATCTTTATGAAATTTTAGAATTTAAAAAAACTAAACAAAATGGGGTATATTTACAAGAGGTCACCGATGTAATGAAAATTGGCTAAAATTCAGAACCCTGATCTTTCCACACTTTTACAAATACAAGCACCAAGAAAAAAAACTCATGCATGCTTGTTTTCTGACAACGATAAACTTCAATCTCGTGATCTTATTAGGTACAGTAATATTTCTCTTAAGTTCTTGTACATGATAATGGTGATAATGGTAGTAATATGTCTATTTCAAAGCCCTCTGCTAAAGCAATTAGGCCCAATAACCTGTGTGACTTCTGAATCACCGCTCTATCTTGTGCTTGCACAGGTTTCACGTGAAGTAAGATGGATTATGCTGCCAGTTGATCGAAATTTCACGATCCCCATGCTGCTAGTCTATCGACAGACAAATTCGAATCTGAAAAGCCAATGCAAAGAAGTTGCAATTGGGATGTATACTCTAACTGTGCCGAGTTCTCACCCTGCACTGAACCTCCGATTGAGTTGTATGGATTGCACTTGCCCCCGCAGGACTACAAATTCAACGATTTGCTGCATGGAGATAATAGCTTTTTTTTTTTTTTTTTTTTTGAACCACGGAGATAATAGCTTTGATAAGTTGAATCCATTCGTCCTTGCAAGTGCACGCTTAACTCCTTTCTTCCTTTTGCTCAAGGTGTACACAGTCGGCACCATGTCCTTTGGCTACCATAATTCATACCATACAGGCAGTGATGAAGCTGGAGCAAATTAGTGGGGTACTATTATCTTGTACGTGCCTACTGCCTAAACATGCATATGCAACAAGGGTAGATGTACGATTAAAAGTGTACACATAGTTATTGGTTTAAATTAGTGGGGTACTATTATCTTGTACGTGCCTACTGCCTAAACATGCATATACAACAAGGGTAGATGTACGATTAAAGTGTACACATAGTTATTGGTTTAACACGTTTAGGGAGTACGTTTGCGACCCCTATTTTTTTTTTTTTCGAAAGCGTGCATTGCACGTTCTTCATTAAGTGGAAGCAGGAATGTTTACACGCTCCATGGCGTGTTACAGCGAGGAGCCATACGCATCCTGGAAAAACACTAAACACAAGTCACCGTCTAGCGGTGGGAACTAAAGGTCGTACTAAGTAAATGAACAATTGCATGACTGTAGCAATAGCGGGGATTAAGCTCGCATCAGACCACCAGCCCGGTGAGCAAGGCCTATTTTCAATGTAGCTTCGCCACTACATACAGCCATGACGAGTGTGTCGTATTGTTGTATGAGCTTCTATTTTCCTTTTTATTGAGCAGCAGAGCTCTTATCTTTTCATTCAAAAAAGACTATTCTAGCTGCCTTGAACATTTTTTTTTTAAAAACGCAAGAGAACCGTGCTTCATTATATATTAAGAAAAGGGGGAGGCAAGAAACCCTGTACAAGTCACGTTCTAATTAATGGACAGTGAGCATTCAAAAAGTTGTAAAACCTAAGGAGTGGCTGAATGGTTCCTTAAAAACTTAAACTTGGCTATTTTAATCTCTACCAGAAAAAACCATAAATCTTAGTTTATTTCTAGTGTGCTCTACATATATAACCCTCATAGTTTATTTTGAATAAAAAGATATAGAAAAACCATAATTTTTGCAACATAGGACCAAAGCACCCATTAGCCTCTACTTAATCTAGAAAAATGTAAAGACTGCACAAGTCAAATACAATGCAGAAGATTAAATGTAGTACGCCGGCAAAGAGAACTCAGCAGGCCGGCAAAGAGAACTCAGCAGGGAGCATCTCGCGAAGAATAAGATGAGTCTATGATACTCCCTAAATGAACATGCAACTACGGATTGCGTGCTTGAAAAAATAGTTCATGTTTAACCAAATTTTTAGTGAATAACATTTATATTTACAGCTCCTAATCAATTTATTATTAAAATACATTTCGTAATAAATCTAATGATATTTATTTGATATCATAATTATTGATTTTTTTTCTATAATTGGTCTATGCTAAAACGTGACATTGTGCTAGAATTGCTTATTTTCCTAACGGCAGGAGTATCATTTACCAAAACATAACCCCTGATCCATATTTAAGCTTCGTCCAAATATGCTCCTAGTTACACATTGTTGCACAACAACGACAATTGAGACAGAGGCCACTAAGACTCGTGACCACCATCATCTTAGCATTGTGCACTATGTACAAAGGAGAAGATTTTCTATTTCCCCACGAACCAAGTTGCGAGTTTGCCACTATTCCATACTATTTTTTTAACACCACCATATATTATATATTAAAACAGCCATATTACATCGTAGTCCTCCGAGGAGAACCAAGAGGTCCTACGGCCGAAAAGGACACAACAACGCCGACCGGCGTAGAGGAGGACAATTCTACCGTTGAGGGGTGTTCGCAGGGGCGTCAAAGACACGTGCACCTGGATGGACTGGCTGCGCGACGGCGGCGAATAGTGGGTTGGGCTGAGTTGTCGAAGAAGAAACATGCCAACAACCCGAAGGATATTGTTGATGTCGTCGCCGGAGGTAGAAGAAGGTCGAACCGTAAAACCTAGGTGGAGGCGAGTTGTCGAACGAGCCGAGGGATATTGTTGATGTCGCCGCCGGTGAAAAAAAGGTCGAACTATAAACCTAGATGGAGCCGAGTTGTCGAACCGAGCGGAGGGATATTGTTGATGTCGTCGCCGGAGGTAGAAAAAGGTCGAACTATAAACCTAGATGGAGGCAGAGTTGTCGAACCATAGCTAGAGAGATATTGTTGATGTCGTCGCGGGAGGTAGAAAAAGGTCAAACCGTAAACCTAGGTGGAGGCGGAGGCAGTTGTCGAACCAAAGCCAGAGAAGTAGTTGTCCGGTTGGAACGTGGGTCATTAGAGCCGGAGGCTGCAGTGCAACATGACAACTAAAAACAAAGAGACAGAGAATCCGGACGCCAGGATATGCTCGTGTTGCCTTATGGTCACCACTGTTTGGTGTGCTTAGGCTCACCAATGACGATAAGGGCCCAAACTGTTTCTTATATGGACCTTATTTTCAAGAATTCGTCATGTTTGGTTGCCATGCAACCCAAAAAGTTAATATCCAAAAAGTCTTCTACAAGAATCGTCACATCAAATCTTTTAACGCATTTATGGAGCACTAAAAGTAGGTAAATAAAAAAACTAATTACACGGTTTGACTCGAAAAGACGAGATGATTCTTGTGAACCTAATTAATCTATAATTGGACAATAATCGTCAAATACAAACAAAAAATGCTACAGTAGCCACAACCCAAAATATTTTTGGGTTGGATGCAACTAAACATGCTCTTAGATAGTCCGGAAATCCTGTGTTCCTGGCGTGTTGGGCAACTTTCCATGTCCTCTGCTCTCCTGTCGCATCTCGTATCAGCCACCCCCTGCTCCCGCTACCGCTAGTCGCTAGCAGCACCGCGCACCGCACCACCTGCGCCCGCTACCTGTTCGGCGGAATGCCGACGAGCGACGAGGGAACTCCTCTCATCCCATCGGCACGCTTCCGCAACGCAACACGTGCTTTCTTTCCTCTCTAACTCTACCGGAGGACGAGGCCGCCTGGCGACCTGCGCGCCCGCTCGTCAGCAGCTATAGCGCGGTCTACGGAATGTGGAATGGAGGTCCACCGTCCGCGCGCGTCCTGCGCTGCAGTCTTCACCAACGCCCACGGATGGAACATGGAAGAGGGTCCAACGAAGGAATCCTTGCAGCTTGGTTTCAGAGAACCCAATCTGTGGCACACCGGCCTGCGGTGTGTTCGACAGAATGCCTGAGGGCATGCATCCAGCAGCAAGAAGACGGCCGGCCGCTGCTGGTGGGGCGTTAGCGTCCTCCTGGAGGATCCCATCCAGCAACGTCATCCACAAGGTTGCTTACTACTTCTATCAGGCTACACATCCGTCGATGCTTTAACTTGCTGCCGTCGCATAATTAAGGGGAGGTTGTTAACTATATAACATTCTTATGATCTGACTTCTGCTGAACATGGGCTTCAGTATGGCCAAGCAAGCAGCCAGGGAACAGGGCGAGGGAGAATGGGAAATCACCGTGCAAGTGTAAGCAAACAAAAGGCACGTCACAAGATATTCTGTTGTTTTTGAAGTGCAAACTCATGTACATCTGCAGACATTGAAATTAAAGATCTGGAGAATTATTAAGAGATGGAAGGACAAATCTACAAACATTTGTAACATGGACGCGTCATTAGTCCAACTACTCTGCTTTCTGTCGACAACAAGTACTAGTAAGAGGAGTGCTTTAGTAGTGGAGGGCTGGAGGTGGTATTCATGCCCCACATTCTGATGCCTGGGTACGGTTTCAAGCTTTCATTTGGCAGGATGTTTCGCTTTGCCTTTCTTTATCACTATTGACTAGACTTTTGTTGGCCAGGGAAGTTTCCCTTTGCCTTTCTTTATCATTATTGACTAGACTTGTGTTTGGTGTTCACAGACTTGTTGAAGTGCCTCTTCCTCAATAAAGTAATAGGACACAACTGGCTTCACTTCACTGCCACTGCATGACCGGAGGTCGGGAGCTACCAAAGGCACCATTGTTCTCTCTGCTATCTCGCTAAGCTGCATCACCTACCTTCTGCGGCTCTGCATCCTGATTCATGAACCCAGAAGTTCTGTGATATTTAGAGCGTGAAATGCAGTGCCATGTCTCCAGTCTTGGAGTAGGAGAAAGAAGCTTCTGAGCTGAAATTCAAGGTACCTACTTCGATCCAGGACAATTTCTGATGAATAGTTCTGCACATCTTTCTCACGTGATTTTCTTAGTAACCTAGTCGACTTTTTCCCCTTATGAATCTTATCAGTGAGTGCTGTACATACCAGACGTCTGATAGTCGGATTGCTGTTGCTCGGATTTTCTGCAGCCTTTGGTATGCTGATCTTTGACTGTATTCTCATACATATCCCTGTGGATCGTTATGATGTTACACACATATCCCTGTATTTCCTCTAACACAGACAATTATTTCATAACTTTATTTATTCTCTTGTTGACAATTAATGTTTGTAAATTAACAGTAGCAGTGTCGCAGAAGCTTGTAAAACTAATTATGACCATTGGTTGCAATTTCATCCACAGGGATTTCACAAGAGAGTTTATGAAATATGACTGGACTAGAGGCTGCCTTAGCATCTGGACTGTTGAAGGTCGTAGGCAACAAGTTAGTTCTCCTGATTGCCAGTGAATTTGCCTCCATAATGGGTGTAACAAAAGACATCTCTGAGCTGCAAGATATACTTGCGGAGATTACAAGCTGTCTGTTCATAGTTCGTGATAGAATAGAGAGTGAGCCATCCTGTCAATGGATTTTAAATGTTGCTTATGATATTGATGATTTACTAAATGAGGTCTTGATAAAGGCCGAGAGACACAAGATGGGCATCAATGGTGATAACTGTTCTACAGCTGATTATTTCTGTGCAATACCAAAGTCATTTAAATTCCGATGCAAGGTGGCTCATAAGATCAAGGCAATTAAACAGAGATTCTCTGAAATGGTAAAACAAAGAAGTGATGTCAGTACTATACTGAATAATCTGCCTTCTTATCAGCATGTTCCGAGTAAAAAGAGGACAGGTGGGGAGCTGTCATTTTTGAGCAATGTTGAACAATCGAGAATACCCATAAGGAATCTGGAGAAGGATGGCATCATAACAGAGCTTATAGAATCTATTGAAGGAGAGAATGGCTGGATAGTTTCTATTGTTGGGTTAGGTGGGTCCGCAAAACTACGCTGGCCAAACAAATCTGCCACGATGACAAGATAAAGCAGCATTTCAAATCTGCAATATTTTGGGTTCATGTGTCTGAAGAATTTGATGTGGAAGAGCTTATCGGGAAGCTTTTTGAAACTATCCTTGAGCAAAAATCAGATCTCCATGCCCAACAGCACATGGTCCACGAAATTTCAAGCAAATTGAGAGGCAAGAAATTTCTTCTTGTCCCGGATGATGCTTGGCATGATGACTGGCTTGATCTGGGAACAATTCATGGTTCTTGTGAACTGTGGAGCACACGGAAGCAAGATTCTCGCTAACTACTGCGTGATCAAAAAGGTTGCGAGAAGCAGCAAAATCTAGGAATATATTCAACCCGGCTTTCTTGTCGAGGGTCGAGAGTTGGACCTTGTTTCTAGATAATTCGGGTTGGTGGAGGATGATTTGGAGTCCGAGTTTATACAGGGTTGGAAAAGATATTGTGAATAAATGTGGTGGGGTGCCCCTAGCAATCAGAACTCTAGGTGGTGTCCTCTATGACAAGAGGGAAATAAACACTTGGAGGGCCATAAGAGAAAGTAACTTATGGAATGTTGATAGTATAAAAGACAGTGTTTGCATCATTGAAATTGAGCTACTTTCACTTGTCGATCATCGGAAGCAATGCTTTTACATTTTGCTCTATATTTCCAAAAGGCTATGAAATCACAAAAGAACACTTGATCGCCCAATGGATAGCCCATAGATTCATTAATCCAATGAATGAAGAGCTGCCGGAAGATATTGGAAGTGGTTACTTTGATTCTCTTACAAAACTCTCGCTTTCTTCAAGATGCACCAAGAAATATCTTCACTTGTCAACTAGTATACAAGATGCACGACCTGATTCATGATCTCACTTTCGACAAATTTTACAGCATGAAATGGTGATATCTCTACAAAAAGAATATGGCACCAAACTGTATTCTCAGATGCCGATATTTATCTTTGACTTCAACTAACGAAAAGGTTTCCAAGAAACCTATTTGACAAGGCCCATGCTCTCTATGTCTCTGGTGGTAACATATCTTTTGACAAACCAATGAAGAAGTGTTGCAACATACGTAGTGTTGTTCGGACTATACAAGTGATACACCATTTCCTCTATTCATACTAAAGTTTGAATTTCTTGGTTACCTAAGGATATGTAATGTTAATTGCACGGAATTTCCGGAAGCTATCTCAAGCTGTTGGAACTTGCAGGCACTTCATGTTACGGAGTGCAAAGGCTTTTCAACATTACCCGAGTCTATTGGCAAACTTAAGAAGCTTAGAAGTCTAGAGCTGTTGATGGTTTCTGACCTTAAGAGTCTACCTCAATCTATTGGTGATTGTCAAGATCTGCGATCGTTGCAGCTATATTTCTGTTACAAACTCATTGAGATACCCAGTTCCATAATTAAGATTCAAAAGTTAAGTGTGCTTGATATTGTCGGTTGTGTATGTGCGTACAACCAGCTTCAAAGATTTACTTGGGAGCATAAAAATCTGGATAGAATTAATTTATCTGGTTGTCACAGCCTCGAGATCTTCCAAGTGCCTTTTCTTGCCGTACATTGCGCACTCTGGATCTTTCTCGAACCAACATCACCTCACTTCCTCAATGGGTCACATTAATTGGTACTGGAATGCATAAAGCTTGAATATTGCATGAATTTTGTGGTGTTGCCCAAAGGCATAATAAACTTAAGAAGGCTCGAAGTATTGCACTTAAATGGTTGCTCAAGACTTCGTTGCATGCCATCAGGGTTTGGTCACCTGACTCGTTTGAGATGGCTTGGCCTGTTTGTTTTGGGATGTGGTGGAGATGATGCACGACTATCAGAGCTTGAAAATCTTGATATGATTAGTGGTTGGCTGACAATTAAGAACCTCAGATATCTGAAGGATCCAGGTGAAGCCAACAAAGCTTGCTTGAAGAAGAAGAATAACTTACATTCAGCTGACATTGAATTGGTCTCGTGAAACGGAAGAAGAATTAGTGTCGATATTGAAGAAGACCTGAGCGTGCTGGACTCTCTTGAACCACCATCAGGAATTGAGTTCTTACAAATTATTGGTTATCCGGGTCCCCATTTGCCTTGTTGGATGAAGAAGCAAAGTGATTCTTCTTGTTTTGAATCCATTATGACAAATCAAAGCAGCTCACCAAAATTCCTTTGGCTAACCGAACTATCACTCGAACTGTTGCTGAACTTGAAGTCTCTGCAAGGACTTGTGGAGTTGCCGTCATTGAAGAACTTATTGTTGATAGGAATGCCTAATTTGGAAGAGCTGTGGATTACAAATGGCTTGGAAACTGGTGAGCAACAGGTGGAAGCGCAGCATTATTTCCCTGTGCTGACCAATCTACATATAGAGCGCTGCCCAAAATTGTTTGTGAAGCCCGGATTGCCACCATGTTTGGAGAAGTTGACATTCAAAGAAAGCAATGAACAGCTGCTGTCCCCAGGTAGTTTATTCTCATTCTCCTGTCCGCCTACACCTCCAGTCTCGTCCTCCTGCAGCGCACTTGTGGCAGTTCCTACACTTAAAGAGCTGAGACTACACGGAGTGACGGGCTCAGCGCCGGCTTGGGAAGTTTTACAGCACTTGACCTCCCTCCAGCTGCTGCACATCGTGCAATGTTCCACTCTTTGCATGCTGCCTGAGGGGATTGGACAACTATCTATACTTCAATCACTCCATATCAGCGAATGTTCTGCACTTGAATTCCTGCCCCAGTCCATAAAGCATCTTACAGCCCTGCAGAAATTGTTCATTTTTAACTGCCATGGCTTGACCAGGCATTATGAGGAAGGAGTGGGGGATGACTGGAACCTTATCTCCCATATTCCTGATGTGACGATAGTTGATATGGAGCTGCTAGCTCAACGTCTCAGAGCATGTGCATCTACTACCTCTTGATACGTCATCTCTTGGCACTCTTTTACAGGTAATACAGTGCTTCAATCCTAATCTGTATCTTTTATATAAAGCAAAACCCCACTGTCATATTTTTTTTTCAGCAATTTCGTAGAGCCATGTCACACAAGGGTCCCACTAACCACTATAAAATCATCTGTAGAATCTTGGTACCATCCATCCATAACACACGTTCATCTCCTTGCATCCGAGTTGGTACCTTCCATCCATAAACATGTTCATCTCCTTGCATACTGTGCCATTAATTTTGGTTTGGTGATGAGCCATAATGCCTTGAATCCTTTGCAGATCATCAGTTTTCATGCGAGGGACCTCTTGGCTCTAGCGTTCTGTTGCCATGCCTCCATCCACCGTTCACCTCCTGTGCTATAAAATCAGTCTAAATTCATCGACAATATCATTCCAGATTGTGCTATACTGCTCTCACGTTGTCTCTCCACCTTTTCCTTTTTGCAACTTCTGATCCTACATAAGTGTTATTTGGCTTCGGTGATACTTTTTATGATTCTCATTTCCATCCCCGATTAAGCTGTAACTATTGAGAGTTTCAGTCATCGATCGACCTGTCAGTTGTGCTCTTGCACTCTTGCTCTCACAGTTGGCCCATGAATGTTTCTAGAAGTATCTCATTGGCAACCAAATCAAGTGCTAAGTGAACACTAGGTGAGTTTAATTTGTAATACATGATGATGGAGATGGATGCCTCGCGCCATTGACGCCATCACCGAGAACCTTCTGCACATCGCAGGCCTCTACACCAGTGAGGCATTCCTTCATGTCATGAAAGCTCATGTGTCATTGAAACTAAAAACATCCAGCATTGCTCAAGGTTTTCTTAGATTCTTACCTAGGGTGTCACAGTGTTTGACACCAAATGTCTTGTGTTATTTATTTGCCACAAATTTATTTAGAAGCTCATTTATACTTACTATAATTGTAGCAGATGAATTTAGTTATCAAGCAAAAAATATACCTCTAATTTTCACTATACAGGTTGTCTTAAATAATACTTTTTAAGTTTTGTTATAGAAAACAACTTCTTCAGTCTTCACCAGAAATTGTCCGGTGAACAATTGGGAACCATTCAAAGAAGAATATATTTTCATTTCACTATGTCATATTGCACCAATTTTCTTTCGTATGAACATATCATCTGTGAACATTCGGACATGACATGCCTGTGAACATTGGACATATTTTAATTCCACAATTTTTTTAGCAAGGTTTCCACTTTCATCCAACCACCATCTAAATCTCAACATCCAATTTCCGCAGCAATGCTTGCTGGAGAATACATCTAGTTTCATTAATCAAACAGGGCAACCAGAGAAGGGAGATTATTTGGAAAAGTGGAACCTACATACACACAGACACACACAAAAAACCCTCCAAACTTTTAATTAAGTCAGAACTTAGAACATCATTGGATGCCTTTTTCACATCAAAGTTACGATCCATGGCCATTAATAAGTACAAGGTCACATATCTGCCTCATTTAGGAAGAACAAGACAATAGGCATGCACATAACAAGAAGATACATACAACTGGGTTGATCTGACATACTACCAAGAAATGAACAGGCAGACACCTTGAGCAAGCTGTGGTCTGGAAAGGTTGTAAGAAACAGCATAGCGATGGCAAAGAGTGGGTCTGCTGAGCCGTCGAAGAAGAAAACATGCCAACAACCGAATGATATTGTTGATGTCGCCACCGGAGGTAGAAGAAGGTTAAACCGAAAGCCTAGGTGGAGGTAGAGTTGTCGAACCAATGCCAGAGAAATAGTTGTCTGGTTGGAATGTGGGTCATTAGAACCGGAGGTTGCAGTGCAACATGGCAACTAAAAACAAAGAGACAGAATCCAGACGTCGTTGTCAGGATAAACTCGTGTTGCCTTATGGAGGCCACGCGGTCCGCCCTACCGCATGTGCTGCAATTGTTGAGCTAGGAAGACCATGGTGCATGAACCGTCCTGCTCAGAGTGAATGGAGCACGGAGAGCCACGTAGACAGGTTTCTTACCACACCAAAGAAGCAGCCGCATGCAAGTGTGCTTAGAGCATCTCCAGCAGACTACCTAAAGGGACTAACTATCTTAGATTTAGGTTGTTGGGGCAAGAAAAACACAAAACCAACAGACTACCTACTTAAATTTCAACAAATTTGTTGGCTACCTAAAACTCCTCTTGCTCTATCTATTCCGTTGGGCCAACAACTAGGCAGCTATTTTTTTTTCCTTCGTCTCTTTCCTCCCGCATGCGAGACAACTCCCGACGGATATAGATGGCCAACGGGTCGTGCCGTGCGCGTCCGGTGCTCGCCATGCCGCCCGCCGTGCCGCTGCCGTGCTCGTGCTGCCGCCGCCCAAGGCATCGCCCGCGGGGCCGCCACGTTGGGCGGCCAGTGCAGCGCCGCCGCGCCACCATGCCGCTAAACGGCCGCGGCAACCACCGCCGGCGCGCGACCTGGTGTGCGACACGCAGGAGCTAAGATACGACCTCGGCTGCGGGGTGCGAGGAGCCCGTGACGAGCGGCCGCTGGGCCGCCCGAGTCCCACGAGCACTACAGGGAGGAGCGCTGAGCGCCAGGCCGCAAGGCCGCGCCGCCCGCCGAGCCTCCCGGCCGCTTTGATACACGGCGCGACCGCGCGAGGAGGGCCGCCGCCCGCCGCCCGCCGAGGGAAGCGGTGGCGCTCAGGAGTCCGGGCCGCCGCCACCCGCCGAGGGAAGGTTGAGGAGCCGCGCTCGGGGCGAGTGCCCGGCGGCGGTGCGTTGCCGCGAGCCGGGGAACAATCTCGGGGAGATAGAGTCAGGGCGACTGACTGAGGCTGAAGCTTGTTCTTGTCATACCTTTAGCACCAAGATATAGGATCGACCGACTTGCCGGGACTCGATCATCGGGTCGCACGCCGCCCATTTACTCGGCAGCGCACGGGCCAGGTGGCGCCGTGCACGCCCGGTGCATCTGCCATGCCGCGCTTGGGCCGGGCCGGCCGGCGGCCTCAGTTGCATGGCCATATATACCGGGCGCCTTCCCCCCCTCGTCGCGATGCCCTCCCCGCTTCCTTGCCTGGGCGGTAGAGTGTTTTAGGTAGAGAGCTCAGATGCCTTAGGCTCGGGCCAAATAGTGTTGACGACAAGGCCCCAAACCGTTTATTATATGGGCCTCAACAATAAACGACCCGTACTTCGCAAGCTCCCACGCGGGCGACACAGCGGTCCTCGCGAAACCCAGCACCGCCCCCCCCTCCCTTCCACATCTCGGCCGCCGCCGCCGCCGAGTCGGCCACCCGCAGCGTCACCCGGGCCGGCGTGATGGCAGGCGGCGGGGCTCTTCCCTTGTCGCGCGCCACGCGCGCGGTTGGTCAGCGGCCCTCCTCGTGAGCTGTCACGTGGGAGCCGCGGGGAGGGCCACCGCGGGCCATGGCGGCGCCAGCGTGGCGCCTGTGCCGGCGATAGGGGCGACGGCGGGGCTCTCCCTCTCCTCCAAGTTCCCTCCCTTCGGTCCATGGTGGCTACGACGGCGATGGCGAGCACTCCCGGCCGGTGCTTTCGGCGGCGGATCCGATGCCAGTGGGCGATCCGGCTCCCCAGGTGGTCGGATCTTGCCTGGTCCGGCGGGTGCGGTGCTGTAGCTGGCGGGCGGCGCGCCGGCGGCGCGACCGGGCTGTGTAGGTGCTAGGGGGTGCGCCCCCCTTTGCCTCCTCCCCACTGGCCTAGTTGCTATCGCGACATGGGACCATGGCTACTACGGCGGTGGGCGGATCCCACCGTGGTCATGGCGGGGCGTCGACGGGGGCCGCCGTGTCCGGGGCCGCAGGCGTCTAGATCCGGTGGTCCTAGGGTCGGCCGACGCCCAATGTGGTGGGGCGCGCTCGCGCGTCTGCTGAAGGGCAATGGTCGCGTCGGCGCCGACGGCGAAGTGTCGCCAGGCGGCGCGGCATCGTCATCGCCGTGCTGCCGCAGTGGACGCCGCGCGCATGGAGTATGCCCGGTTCTCGCTGCGGTCGCCCGGCCCGGTAGGGGTGGCCGACGCAGCCTTAATGCGGGATGGCCGGCGTGTCAGTGCCCTCGGGAAAGGCTTTTTGCAGGGTGGCTGGCAGCGACCGCAGCGGTGGCATGCCGAGATTCGGCACTAGATTGATGTCCGAGCTGGGGGTTCTTTGGGCGAAGCCCGGGACGGCGACGCCCGAGGTCGCCGTTTTCCCTCTTAAGGGCGCCGTTTTTTCCCAGCTTTTTTCCACGGGTGAAAACCCGGTCCATTCTTGACGAGCTACGGCGGCGCAAGACGTCAGAACCTTCTTGAAGGCGTCGTTGCGGATTTCAACTCGCCGCTTGTCTCGAGGCACGCGACGTGAGGTCGGAAGTCGGAGCTGCTCTTGCGCGTTATCTTTGGCCGGGCAACGATGACCTACCACCTCCCCGCCCGATTTCCTGACTCTTTTCTCTCGTTGGGTCGTCGTTTACTTTGTTGTGTTGCGTGGGTAGGCTTCGCTTTCGTGGTGATTTTCACCACATTGGCCGCCTTTGTACATATATTTGCTTTCTACTTATTAATCGAAGCCGGTAAAACGGATCTTTCGAAAAAAAAAATTATATGGGCCTTATATTTTCAAGAATTCGTCTTGGACAGTCCGGCATTCTCTGTTCCTGGCGTGGGCAACTTTCCATCTCCTCTGCTACCTGCTCCCGCTAGGCGCTAGCAACAACGGCGCCTGCTACCTGTTCGGCGGAATGCTGACGAGCGACGAGTCCTCTCATCCCACCGGCGCTCTCACTCTGCTGGCGGACGAGGCCGCCGTGGCGGCCCGCTCGCCAGCAGCTAGCGCGGTCTACAGGAACGCTTGCTGTTTTGTTTATGGAGAACCAATCTGTGGGCCGTGGCACACCGGCCTGCGGTGTGTTCGACACAATGCCTGAGGGCATGCATCCAGCAGCAAGAAGAAGACCGCTGCTGCTAGTAGGGGGTTAGAGTCCTCCTGGCTCCCGGACCCGAACGGAGAATCCCATCCCATTCAGCAACGTCATCCACAAGGTTGTTTACTGCTACTATAGTATCTGGCTAGTGGCTACACATCTGTCGATGCTTTAGCTTGCTGCCATCACATAATTAAAGGGAGGTTGTTAACTATATATCATTCTTATTATGATCTAATTTCTGTTTTTGGAACTTCTGCTGAACATGGGCTCCAGTATGGCCAAGCAAGCAGCCAAGGAAAAGGGACGTCACAAGATATTCCGTTGTTTCTAAAATGCAAACTCATGTACATTTGAAGACATTCAAATTGAAGACCTGGAGAATTTTTAAGAGATGGAAGGACAAATCTACAAGCATTTATAAAATGGACGCGTCATTAGTCCAACTACTCTGTTTTCTATTGACAACAAGTACTAGTAACTTAGCAAGAGGAGTGCTTTAGTAGTAGTGGAGGTGCTGTTCATGCCCCCACCATACTGATGCCCGGGTGCAGTTTCAAGCTTTTCGTTTGGCAGGATGTTTCACTTTGCCTTGTTTTTTTATCATAATTTACTAGACTTTGGATGGGCAGGGAAGTTTCATTTTTGGCTTTCTTTATCATTATTGACTAGACTTGTGTTTGGCAGGGAAGTTGGGCTTTGTTCAGAGACTTGTTGAAATGCCTCTTCCTGGCTTCACTTCAGTACCACTGGATGACTGGAGGTCGGGAGCTATCAAAGGCACCATTTTTCTCTCTGCTGCCTCGCTAAGCTGCATCACCTTACCTTCTGTGGCTCTGCATCAGGCATCCTGATTCTCCTGAACCCAGAAGTTCTGTGATTTTTAGAGCGTGAAATGCAGTGCCATGTCTCCAGTTATGGAGTAGGAGAAAGAATCTGTCTGAGCTGAAATGCAAGGTACCTACTTTGATCCAGCACAATTTCTGATGAAAAGCTCTGCTAATCATTCTCATGTGTTTTGCTCAGTCACCAAAGTCGATTTTTAACCCTTGTGAATGTTATCAGTGAGTGCTGTACATACCAGACGTCTGATTGTTGTTGCTTGGATTTTCTGGAGCCTTTGGTATGGTAATCTTTGACTGTATTCTCACATATATCCTTGTAGTTCGTGATGATGTTATTATACATATATACCTGTAGTTTCTCGAACAAGGATATGATTATTTCATAACTTTATTTGTTCTCTTGTTGACAATTAATGTTTGTACATTAACAGTAGCAGTGTCGCCGAGTTTGTAAAACTAAGTATGACTATTGTTTGCAGTTTCATTCAGAGGGACTTCACAAGAGAGTTTATGAAATATGACCGGACTAGAGGTTGCCGTAGCATCTGGGCTGTTGAAGGTCGCAGGCAGCAAATTAGTTCCACTGATTGCCGGTGAATTTGCCTCCATAATGGGTGTAACAAAAGACCTCTCCGAGCTCCAGGATATACTTGCAGAGATTACAAACTGGCTGTTCACGGTCCTTCTCAGATAGAGAGTGAATCATCCTGTCGATGGGTTTTAAAATTGAAAAAATGTTTCTTATGATATTGATGATTTACTGAATGAAGTCTTGATAGAGGCCGAGAAACAGAAGATGGGCCTCAATGGTGATAACTGTTCTATAGCTGATTATTTGTGTGCAAAACCAAAATCATTTCTATTCCGATGCAAGATAGCCCATAAAATCAAGGCAATTAAACAGATATTCTCTGAGATTGTAAAGCAAAGAAGCGATCTCAGTACTATACTGAATAATTTGCCTTCTTATCAGCATGTTCCAAGTAAAAAGAGGACAAATGGGGAGATGTCCTGTTGAGCAATGTTGAACAATCGAGAATACCCATAAGAAATCTGGAGAAGGATGGCATCATAACAGTGCTTATAAAATCTAATGAAGGAGAGAATGGCTGGATAGTTTCTATTGTCGGGTTAGGTGGGTCTCATAAAACTACGCTGGCCAAACAAATCTGCCACGATGACAAGATAAAGCAGCACTTCAAATCTGCAATATTTGGGGTTCATGTGTCCGAGGAATTTGATGTGGGAAAGCTTATCGGGAAGCTTTTGAAACTATCCTTGAGCAAAAATCAGATCTCCATGCCCAACAGCACATGGTCAATGAAATTTCAAGCAAATTGAGAGGCAAGAAATTTCTTCTTGTCCTGGATGATGCTTGGCACGATGACTGGTTTGACTGGGAACAGTTCATGGTTCTTGTGAACTGTGGAGCACCCGAAGCAAGATTCTGCTAACTACTGTGATCAAAAAGGTTGCAGAAGCAACAAAAATCTAGGAATATATTCAACCTGGCTTTCTTGTCTGAGGTCGAGAGTTGGAACTTGTTTCTAGAGAATTCTGGGTTGGTGGAGGATGATTTGGAGTCTGAGTTTATACAGGTTGGAAAAGATATTGTGAATAAATGTGGTGGGGTGCCGCTAGCAATCAGAACTCTAGGTGGTGTCCTCTATGACAAGAGGGAAATAAACACTTTGAGGGCCATAAGAGAAAGTAACTTATGGAATGTTGATAGTATAAAAGACAGAGTGTTTGCATCATTGAAATTGAGCTACTTTCACTTGCCAGATCATCTGAAGCAGTGCTTTACATTTTGCTCTATATTTCCAAAAGGCTATGAAATCACAAAAGACCACTTGATTGCCCAATGGATAGCCCATTCATTCATTAATCCAATGAATGAAGAGCTGCCAGAAGATATTGGAAGTGCTTACTTTGATTCTCTTACAAAACTCTGCTTTCTTCAAGATGCGCCAAAAAATATCTTCACTTGTCAACTAGTATACAAGATGCATGACCTGATTCATGATCTCACTCGACAAATTTTACAGCATGAAATGGTGACATCTCTACAAAAACAATATGGCACCAAAGAGTATTCTCAGATGCAGATATTTGTCTTTGACTTCAACTACCGAGAAGGTTTCCAGTAACCTATTTGACAAGGCCCATGCTCTCTCTGTCTCTGGTGGTAATATATCTTTTGACAAACCAATGAAGAAGTGTTGCAACATCGGTAGTGTTGTTCTGGACTATACAAGTGAGACACCATTCCCTCTATTCATACTAAAGTTTGAATTTCTTGGTTACCTAAGGATATGTAATGTTAATTGCACGGAATTTCCAGAAGCTATCTCAATCTGTTGGAACTTGCAGGCACTTTATGTTACCGAGTGCAAAGGCTTTTCAGCATTACCTGAGTCTATTGGCAAGCTTAAGAAGCTGAGAGTCTAGAGCTTTTGATGGTTTCTGACCTTAGAATCTACCTCAATCTATTGGTGATTGTCAAGATCTGCGATTTTTGCAGCTATATTTCGTTACTTAACTCATTGAGATACCCAGTTCCATAGTTAAGATTCAAAAGTTAAGTGTTCTTGATATTGTCGGTTGTGTATGTGTGTACAACCAGTTTCAAAGATTTACTTGGCAGCATAGAACTCTGGATAGAATTAATTTATCTGGTTGTGACAGCCTCAGAGATCTTCCAAGTGCCTTTTCTTGTCGTACATTGCGCACTCTGGATCTTTCTCGAACCAACATCACCTCACTTCCTCAATGGGTCACATTAATTGGTACTCTGGAATGCATAAAGCTTGAATATTGCATGAACTTAGTGGAGTTACCCAAAAGGCATAACGAACTTAAGAAGGCTCGAAATATTGCAGTTAAATGGTTGCTCAAAACTTTGTTGCATGCCATCAGGGTTTGGTCAACTGACCCGTTTGAGATGGCTTGGCCTGTTCGTTGTGGGGTGTGGTGGAGATGATGCAAGAATACCAGAGCTTGAAAATCTTGATATGATTAGTGGTTGGCTGAAAATTTGTAACCTCAAATATCTGAAGGATCCAGGTGATGCCAGCAAAGCTTGCTTGAAGAAGAAGAACAACATACACTCGCTGACATTGAATTGGTCTCAGGAAGAAGAATTAGTGTCAGATACTGAAGAAGACCTGAGCGTGCTGGACTCTCTTGAACCACCATCAGGAATTGAGTTCTTACAAATTATTGGTTATCTGGGTCCCCATTTGCCTTGTTGGATCAAGAAGCAAAGTGATTCTTCTTGTTTTGAATCCATTATGACAAATCAAACCAGCTCACCAAAATTCCTTTGGCTAACCGAACTATCACTCGAACTGTTGCTGAACTTGAAGTCTCTGCAAGGACTTGTGGAGTTGCCGTCATTGAAGAACTTATCGTTGATCGGAATGCCTAATTTGGAAGAGCTGTGGATTACAAATGGTTTGGAAACTGGTGAGGAACACGTGGGAGTGCAGTATTGTTTCCCAGTGCTGACCTATCTAATTATAAAGCGCTGCCCAAAATTGTTTGTGAAGCCCTGGTTGCCGCCATGCTTGGGGTTGACATTCGAAGAAAGCAATGAACAGATGCTGTCCCCAGGTAGGTTGTGCTCCTATCTGCCTACACCTCCAGTCTTGTCCTCCTGCAGCGTGCTTGTGACAGTTCCTACTCTCAAGGATCTGAGGCTACACAAAGTGACCGGTTCAGCACTGGTTTGGCAAGTTTTACAGGACCTCACCTCTCTCCAGCTGCTGTACATCACGCAATGTTCCACTCTAAGCATGCTGCCTGAGGGGATCCAGCACCTCACCTCCCTTCAGCAGCTGTACATCAAGGGATGTTCCACTCTTTGCATGCTGCCTGAGGGGATCCAGCACCTCACCTCCCTTCAACAGCTCGAATTGGGAGAATGTGATGCATTGACATTCCTTCCAGAGGGGATCGGACAACTGTCTTCACTTCGATCACTCCGTATCTACGAATGTTCTGCCCTTGAATCCCTCCCCCAGTCCATAAAACGCCTTACAGCCCTGCAGACATTGTATGTGTTTGGCTGCCGTGGCTTGACCAAGCGTTATGAGGAAGGAGTGGGGGATGACTGGCACCTTATCTCCCATATTCCTGATGTGACGGTAGTTGATATGGAGCTTGTAGCCCAACGTCACAGAGCATTATATGCATCTGTTACCTCCTGAGTTAGGTGGTATGGGTAATTCTACGTCATGTCTTAGCACTCTTTTACAGGTAATATGGTGCTCCAATCCTAAATTCCTAATATACATATTCGTTATTACTAAAATGAAATATTACAGGCATTCTAGCCTAATCACTCGTAATACCAATATCTATTAGCAACAGCGTCTAAATCATTTCTCACTCTCCAGCATCTTCCTTGTGGTATCAATGACTCTTGTTCTCATATCGTAATCATGAGTTCATGACATTGGTAATGTCCGACCCTTGGAATGATCTACCTGTTACAGACTTGTCCTTTTTGCAAACAGTTTAGGTTAGGTTTCTGTGACACCTAGAATCACTCAGAAAATAAACTATGGCATTGGATTGGTTTCATATTTGTCATGAAAACTCCAAACATACCAGATTATTTATTTTTTGTAAAGTTTGCAAATTGATTTTAAATTTAGTAAATCGTTTTAGTTTTAGACAGTTTAGTTTATTCTAAAGCTTCTGGATCTGGTGTTTGTGTGAGATTTTATTTTTATACAAACTTTGCTGAAAGTTTTTAATGTTTTGAAAACGTGCCAACATCTATTTACTCCTGTATTTATATGCAGAACAGATCTCACGACATTTCGACTGCTCAAATCGGCAGAATGTGACAAATTGACATTGCTTCCAGAGGGGATCGGACAACGCTCTGCACTTTGATCATCAGTGAAGGTTCTGCCCTTGATTCCTGTCCGAGTCCATAAAACGCCTTACAGCCCTGCAGAAATTGTTCGTTTTGGCTGCCGTGGTTTGACCAGGCGTTACGACGACGGTGTGGGAGATGCTGGCACCTTATCTCCTTTTTTTAAAAAAAAACTTTATCTCCTGTTGGGTTCTGTGTGTGTATTATATATTGTGTGTGTATATATATTTTTTTTTAGGGAAGTGTATGTATATATCATATTTTTTTTTTTTTTTTTTTTTTTGAGAATGACACGCATAACGCAGACACTCACAACACGCACGCACACTCACCCCCCTATGAACACACGCGACGCAAACCCTACCCCCTATGAAGCACCTCCGGCGAACGGGCGGCCGGCGAGATCTGGAGATTCTCGAAGTCACCGTGAAGCGCCTCGTCGTCGACGAGACGCCGCTACCACTTAATGCATAACGCCGAAAATCCCTTTAAAAATCCCAAGAAAAGGTCTTGGCACCAGGATTTGAACCTGGTGGGTAGCCACATTTGGGCCGTCCCTACCATTTGGATGCCCACCCGCATGTATATATCATATATGTACTCGATGAACAAAAATATACTTACAGCCCAAATTGAAATGTGGGCCTAAATTGTTTCAAATATGTAGTACATTTCATATTTTAAGGCCCATTTGAACCACACAGGATTTTGATGCGATGCAACCGGGGCGTACTGCCGTGGCCTTCTCTTTCAGGCAGTCGGGTGGTGCTCTTGTGTTCCGGCGACCGGCGTTGGTGGCGGCTCCCGACGAAAGCCGTACACTGAGGCCAAGCATCGATAGCTATCTGTTTCCCTGTTGTTTCCTCTCCGGTCAGGTGTGTGTTAGCTTATTCTTCTCCCTCATCCGCAAGCACCACACGCGCCCGCAGCCTGCTCGATGGAATGCCAACCCCAACATGGGCACACAAATTGCTTCGGGAGGGCGAGGATGGCGTTACCAACATCACCTAGGACGCGGCTGCTCCAGCACGCACAGTCCATCCTGCTGCCACCGGACGAGGTAGCTCTGACGTGGACGGTTGCCCTCCTGCCTACGTCGTCGCCTCTGGAAGACTGGAACTGAAGCCCTCATCCTATGGCTAAGAAGGGCACGGAGGCAAGTTGTGTTTCCTCTGTTTTTTTTCGTTTCTTTTTCATATATTCACCTAATTATTGCTGTCGTCAAACGATTCCTGCCAGCATTAAGATGAGCTAAGAACTAAGATGCATCTTGTCTCATGCGTTTGCACAGGGTCAAATGGATTTGGTCTGGCTTTTTAACATGTGGAAGTTGGAGTGTGGGACCACGTTTTAGCTCCTCCTCATGTCAACGGTTTGGTTTTTCCTCGAATGAAGTTTCGTTGCGCCTTCTTTGGCCCTGTCCATGTCTTGACTAGTTGACTGGACCATCCAAGTCTCCTTTGTCATATATATCTCTTTCTTTTTTATTATTATTGTAATCTATAGAATAGAAGCATCTGCACATTAGGTAGCGTTCAGCAATGTATACATGATGACAGGGACGAACTGCACTGGAGCTACCAAAAGCACCAGCAGTCTCTTGGCAAATCTAGCTGAGCTGCAGCGCCCTCTGCAGCTTTGCACCCAAGAAGCTGGAAGCTGACTTTGGGAACATGGAGTAGTAGAACCAGAGAAGCAGATCGAAGCTAGGATTCAAGGTACTTACTCTGAACTCCTACCAGTAGACTTTGTAAGTTTGTAAGTACTAGATGAAACTATGAAAGCAGATGACTTCATCTGTTCGGTGCTTGCTTATTCAGTAACCACATGCTGCTTTGTTCTGACTCTTCTCAGTGAGGGCCACAGATACGGGTCAAAGTTTGAACTGTTAATCATCACAAGTGCCATACTGCAGTTGCAGCTGCTCTAGCCTTTTGGAAACATATTTAGCATCGTAAGAAACCTTCTGCAGCCATTTTCTCTTATGAAGCATTTTAAAGGGGAAAGTAGCCATCTGGCCCATCTGCTCCATCACTTGGCACAAGATTGCTATGCTGTTCACTGTTTACAGGGCTAGTGAAATTCTGATTGCATTCAATTTAGTTACTTTTTTCCCCAAATAGTTTTGTTAATTTTTAATGTGGTAGTCATATTCTATGGCAAACACACAATTTTCAGGATCGAGAAGTTTTCTTGTGTGGTGCATGATAGGCGTAAGCCTTAACCACACTGTTCATCTTTCTGATGTTCTCATTGGAGACCGACCTAAATTTAGACTTCTCAAGCTTTTGCTTGTGAGTCTTCTTGTCACACTCTTAACTTCTTCGTCTGTTCCTGATGTTCTCACTAGAGACAGACCTAACTTAGCTTTAGCTACACTTCCTTTGCACAATTTATCAGAAAGTACACTTTTCCATCATCCACTGCAAAGCTAATTGCAGCAGTTTATATTTTTTTTATGTGGCAGGCAAGTATAATCACACCTTCATTTTCCATGGATCATCTAGGAGTTGTTGGCATCTCTGCTCCTCACTTGCTGATATCCTAGAGCGAATATGTCAAAGCACTTGTTGTTAAGCAAGTATAGATGACAGGAAGTATTACACTTGGTGCTACCAAAAGCCGCATGATTTTCCAGCTATAGCAAAGTGTATCAGAAAAACAGACCATCTTGCTAAGCTTCACCTACCTTCTGTAGCTCTGCATCATGAACACCAAGGTCTGATTTTCAGCAGCTCAATGAGCACAGTTGCTTGTATCCGCATCAAACCAGATTGTTAGCAAATATTATGGTTTATCCTGAGTGCTAGCACAGGCAAACATTTAAACATGGATCTTGTGACTGGGGCAATTAGTAACCTCGTTCCCAAGCTGGGGGAGCTGCTTAAAGAGGAATACAAGCTGCAGAATGGTGTGAGGAAGCGAGTGGAGTGCTTACAGATAGAGCTCGAGAGCATGAGTATTGTCCTCCACAAGGTGGCCCAGCTAATGCCAGACCAGCTCGATGAGCAGGTCAAGGCATGGGCCCGTGAAGTAAGGAAGGTGTCATATGACATGGAAGACATCCTTGACACCTTCCTGGTTTGCGTGGAGCGGCATGAGCCTGCTACCATGGACAGGTTCAAACGCCTCCTAGAGAAGATGGCCAAATTGTTCAACAAAACCAAGGCACGCCATAAAATCGCCACCGCCATCAAAGATATCAAAAAGCAGCTCCAGGAGGTGGCTGACCGGCGTGGCAGGTACATGGTTGGTGATATTATTGCTAAGTCTACTTTAACGATTGTTGATCCTCGCCTATCGGCTCTGTATAATGACGTGACAAAGCTTGTTGGCATCAACAAGGCAACTGATGACCTCATATCTATGTTGTCACTCCAATGTGATGATGGGGCATACATGATGGACAAGGTGAAGAAAGTCTCTATTCTTGGACCTGGTGGATTGGGAAAGACCACTCTGGCCAAAGCAGTGTATGAAAAACTGAAAATAGGTTTTGGCTGTGGAGCCTTTGTTCCTGTTGGCCGGAATCCTGACATTAAGAAAGTTTTCAAGGACATTCTCATCGATCTTGACAAGCAACACTACACAACATGTTTCAATATGATGATACTAGATGAAAGGCAGCTCATTGATGAGCTTCGAGGATTTCTCAAGAACAAAAGGTGCACATCACCCACCCATACGTTGGCTACTGCTTTCTTATTCCAGTAATTGTACAACTACTGCATAATCCTGTTATATTGTAGGTCTCAGTGCAATTATCTTCAATATGTTACTTTGTGTGATATCCTCTACAATCGTGCATCTTTAATATTCTTCTTTTGAGAGAAAAAAGTGTAGGTTGATTTGTTTCTTCTTAAAACGTCTAGAAACTTTGAGTCGATTATACACAACACAAGTGATGCCTTTTCTCTGGCATAAATACATTACGATGTTTTGTTGAATTGAATCAACATTTGGATGCATTTGAATAGCCATTTGTACAATTTCTAGTAAACAGTACCTAATGCTCACATATATACATCATATAGGCCGTCTGTCCAAAGCTCAAATAGTCATACCACTACCCACTGAAAGGAATGCAATTGCACGGTAAAAACAATAGATTGATTATCGAGACATGGAGTACATATGCTTATATAGGCAAGGATGATCTAGGGTCGGGTTTTTAGTAGTATTACCATTGTAGGATATCCTTGCCTATTAAGATTAGGAACCAATCTATAGAAAACAATAATGGGCTCAAGGCCCACATATATATCAGAAGTAATATTTGGCTAATTAGGATAAACATAAAAGAGTGGATTGATTAAATTAAGTAACTATACTTTGCTTCAGTGTTCAACATAGTTTTACTAAATCAGGGCTCTTTGCATTGTAATGCGTAGGTACTTCATTGTTATTGATGACATATGGGAGACACAATCTTGGGAAACAATCAAGCTGGCTCTGATTGAGAACAATTGTGGAAGCAGAATAGTTATAACTACTCGTAAATTCAGAGTTGCCACAGAAGTCGGTGAAGTTTATAATATAAACCCGCTTTCAGATGATGAATCTAGAAAGTTGCTCTATTCAAGAATATTTGGAATTGAAGCTGATTGTCTTGGTAATGTACCAGATAATATGTCTGATAAGGTATTAAAAAGATGCGGTGGTGTACCATTAGCTATCATCACAATGGCTAATTTGTTGGTGGGTAAACCAATTGAGGAATGGCCTGAAGTGCACAATTCTATTGCATTTAGTAGCCATAAAGATAACCATCACATTGAGAGTACAATGAGAATATTGTCTTTTAGCTACTATGATTTGCCTTCTCATCTAAAGACATGCTTACTATATCTAAGTATGTTTCCTGATGATTCAGTTATCAGTAAAGATCCTTTGATATGGAAATGGATAGCAGAAGGTTTTGTTCATAAGGAAAAAGGAACTGGGTTATTTGAGCTTGGTGAGCAATATTTCAATGAGCTCATAAATAGAAGCATGATCCAGGCTGTGGAATTAGAAGAACAAGAAGGCATCGTACAAGGTTGTCGAGTTCATGATATGGTGCTTGATCTCATTCGTTCATTGTCACATGAAGAGAACTTCCTCTCTATATTAGATGGATTAGATAGAGAAGAAACATTACCACAAAGCAGCATACGCAGGCTATCCCACCAAAATAGAACTGTGGAACATAACCCTCAAGCTAGAAATACAGGCATGCCACAACTGAGGTCATTTGTTGCCTGTTACTGTGCTATTGGAAAGATGATCCCACTTTCAAGCTTTCGAGTATTACGTGTGCTAGCTATTGAGTATTGTGAGTTTAGGGAAGGTTACCAACTTCAGCATCTTGGGAATTTACTTCACTTAAGGTACCTTGGACTAATAGAGACAAACATCCGTGTGCTCCCAGAAGAAATAGGACATTTGAGGTTTCTGCAGACACTGCTGTTGAATGGAACGGGGATAGAAGAACTGCCATCATGCCTCCGGTTGCTGCCTCAATTAATGTGCCTACGGGCTGACTGGAAGACAAGGGCACCAAAATGGATAGGGATGCTTACGTCCCTGGAGGACTTACGGATATACCGTGGTGGCAACGACAGGTCTGCAAGACGGTTTGTGAAAGAACTGGGCAGCCTAACAGGACTGCGGATCCTCCGTGCTGGCATTGCTGTGTTGGATGAGGACATGGAGAGAGATTTGATGAAGTCACTATGCAATCTAAGGAAGATCCAGTCTCTACAACTAGAAATTGTACTTCCAGGTGTTGATGATACTGTGGATGCTTCGCCCTGGATGAGTAAACTGAGCTGGGAGGCTGAAGGCTTTGCCCTCCCTCGGCATCTCAGATGTCTGCTGCTAGGATGCATCATCTTCTCAAGTCTGCCATCGTGGATTAATCCCTCCTGTCTTCCCAAACTGTCACAATTGTGTGTGCATGTGGTTGACATGGATGAGCAGGACCTCAAAGTCATTGGTACAATGCCAGAGCTCCATGATCTCCTCCTTCCAACAAGCTCCACGGTGACAATCAGTAACATTGCCGGGCGGGTATTTCAAGAAGCTGAGGTCCTGTTCGATGCTTTCTTCTATGGTCCAGTTCCTGCAAAATGAGGACTCCAGCATTTCATTTCATATGTGGAATGGGGAGGACGGTGTGCCCTTTGGTACTAAAAATGAAGTTGAAGGCAGCGTAGCACCTACCATTATGCCGTGCCTTGAATTTCTCGAATTCTTTTTCTTTGTCCAGAGCATGAAGGATTGGAACGGTTACTGCAGCAGTATTGGTCTGGAATACCTGACTGCACTTAAGAAAATCACCGTCAGAATTAGCTGTCAGGGTGCCTCAGTGGTGGAAGTGGAGGCAGCAGAGGCTGCACTGAGACACGCTGCAGAGGTCCATCCCAACCATCCCACCCTCGAGCTAATCAGACATTTTGAGGACAAGATGATCCTAGCATCCGATCAACAAGGAGTGGAGGCCATCCAGTGCTAGCAAGAGCTGAAATGAATGTTTGCTGTTTCGGTTCCTCCGAAAGAGATTCTGTTTGTGACTTGTGAGTACCATTCACCTCTGCTTCTTGAAACCATTCAACTCTGTTTTGGTATGTGGATCCACATGCTGTGACAGCAGAGTTTGGTGGTCCATATCAGGGTGGTACAAATCATGGATGTCTGTCATGCTATTTTTTACCATTTTAAGATTTTTTGATTTGAGTGCCACAATTTTCATTTCGACAGATTACAGATGATGTTTTAAGATTTATGTGGGTAAATAAAAATTCTTCCACTGGGAAATAGCTACTGATGATTATTGTTACATATTTCTCGTACAAGTATATCTTTTTACTAATGCAGTTTACGCTTTTAAGTTTCTGCTTTGTCTGAATTCCTTATTCACCTGTCTATGCATGGCTGTATAGCTTTTATCATCTGTTTTGGGTGGTTCTGGCTAAACCACTTTGGCACGACAATTTGGCATGGCAACAAGATGAAGGAGCACTTCAAATACACAGTATCCTTGTCCATGTATCGCAAGAATTTTGCAGGGAGAACCTCTTCAGCAACAGGAACGTTTCTCACCATAAATTTGAATGGTGGTACTGCCTCTATTTCATTGTAAAAACTTTGGTTATTTAAACCTGCTCCACGTTTAAATTTATCCCAATCCTTATTTGGCACGCGCGCTACTTCAGGAAATGGCGCACGCTCCTCTACGCTTGGTCTAGTCTTCTCAGAGCCACAGCCCACGCCTATCTTTTCTGTTGGGCCCCTCCCGCATGGTGCGTGTATTTTTTTTTTTAAACAGTGAAACGCCGCCCGTGACCGCCCCCACCGTTCCCTTTCCCATTTCTCCCTCCTCCTTTCCCATTTCTCCCTCCTCCTTTCCCATTTCTCCCTCCTCGACGCGACGAAAGCGCTCGCCGGAGTTGCGATTTGGCCCACGGCGGACTATCCCTTCCGGCCGGCGCGCCAAGCCGGTGGCCGTCGCGCGCCTCGTGCTCCATCTCCGGCCGTCGACGCCCCGTTCATTTTGCAAAGGCGTCGGTTTAATCCTTTCCGTTGCCATGGCTAACGTCGATCCTTGGCTGCGGCACAAGCAGACCTCTCCCTTCGTCTTCCTGTAGGCTGATGCCTCGTCGACCCTGTGCGCTCTCTTGACGTAGAGGTGAGTGTTCGCCGTTTTTTCCATTGGGTTTTCGATTTTTGGGGGCGGATTCGTCGCCGGGAAAGGAGATTAATAGCAGATGGGGTTTCGATTTGGGTAGATTCGTCACCGGGGAGGGGATTCATAGCCGATGTGGTCTCAATTTGGGCGGATTTGGGGGAGGTGGAGTTGGATTTGAACGGGATGAGTAGAGGGTCCAGTGAATCGAGCGGCTCAATCCAGGGGCCGCTGCAGCAAGGGGAGGCCGACGTTGACATCTCCTACAGAGGTGGATCCAGCAGCCTCATCCACGCCGGTGCAGCCTCCATCAACGTGGGGAGGTCAAGGTGCGTCTGGCTCTGTCGAGCATTCTGCCCCGAGATCCAGCGGCCGCTGCAGTGAGGACGTCGACGTCGTCAACCGCCGGGGCCTCCAACACCTCCAGCTTATCTAGGTACGTGTCGCCGCCTCTTCCTCCTGCCCCTCCGCGCTCCTACCGATTGTGCATGCTTTGGTCTGTGGGTGTTGAGCCGGTCATTCAGTGATTCCTGAGTCGTGTTCCATGGTAACACGGCTGTGTAGTATGGATGCCAAGCTAGCTCGTCGGTGACGCGCGTCGTGTTGGTCTGCGTTCTTCCTTTTGCACTCGATTCCTGATTAGGCACCTGCAAGGTCGGAGGTCCTGGGCAAGGTGGTTTCTCGTTTTGCGTGGCAACAGATTTATAGGTTCATGGTGAGAATGCTATCCTGCTAAAAATTCAGAAACCAACCAATTTGTCTGCAACAATTGTTGTTTTCTAGATTTTCCTATTATTTGTTTGATAAGAATAACTGTGTAATGCAAATGTTTATGGTAAAGTTTGTAGTCATCCTATAGACTGTTTGTTTGTTTGGAGATATTCTCCCTGAAGGTATTTCCCTAAGTGTTTTGATTGATAGACGATTAGCTCTGTCCTTTTGCTTGAAATGGATCTTGTGATGCAACTAAAAAATTATTTCAGGTAAGGAAACATGCTTCAAACATATTAGACTAAAAATTGTACCTGTCACCAAACATTTTCAAGTTATCAACAAATGCTTCTGATACAGCCAATAGAAATGCTTAGCTCTTCCTAATTCCAAAAAGAAAACTTCAATAGATTAACTAATTTTTGATGTGCAAAAAAGCTTTTAAACAGAAGCCCTCATTAGTGTATCCCTTCTTTGGAAAGTAAAAGTCAAATTATGTATGACGCATGCAGGAACTTGATACTTTGTCATTTTCTCAAAGTAGAGTCGACATATTTCCAATTCTTTTGCTGCAGTCAACATAAGAGGAATGTATGTCAGAAAATAGTTGAGCCTGTAACTTCTAAGAATTATTATTAGTTACTACAATGTGTTGTTCAGGGTTTAGGGAGAGAGCCTACTTACGGCCTGCTTTTCCCGTTGTTCTACAAATAATGACTGCAATTTTCTTGTATCCTTTTTTAAAAAGCCAGTCCATGCACTGACAGTGCTTGCTTCTAGTTTGCATGAAGCTATGAATCTTGAAAGTATATCTTCCTAGACATATGTCAGAAAATAAAAAAAAATAAATTACACTAAATAAATTAGGCGAGCCATAAGATAACCGTAAAATTAACCCCTGGGGAGATGGTATTCCCTTGTTTCGACACTGGACACAGATATCACTATGGTTTTAAAAATAGTACATGCCTGCAAGTCATATTTTCAGTTATTGTTCTAAGTGCAAAGTTTCAAACTTGGTTCCTGATATCCCAAAGTTTGTAAAATCATTGAATCGGCCGGCACTAACTTAATTTCCAGAAATTCGAATAGGTGAAGCGCGTGCTTAATTATCATGCTGTCTTTTCTCACTCTCTTGATTCAGATATGACCTAATTGAGCAAACTAGTTGTTAATAAGAGTGAAATACAACTGATATTGTTGCTGAATGGGAGGGATAAATTCCTGATATCCCAAAGTTTAGGCATCTCGAAATTTGATTTTATATTTACGGTTGTTGCCTATTTTTATATTCATGGTCACTGCATGCTTTGGGTATCTCATTTTATATCCAAATTTGTTCAGTTATAATAGGAACATTATACTACGAATGATTTGTTTACTTTGCCGCTGTCCAACAGTGATTTCGTTGTGAAGCCTGATAGCAACCACTAATAGGAATCAACAAGTAGCAGGAGCAATTTCTAGATGATTGAACAATTGTGCTGCCAATGATTTCAGGGTCATTTTTTCTGAAAAGCACTAAAGTTTTGATGTGAGCAATCTAATTACTGTGTAATCACCTAAAGAACATTTACTTGAGCATATATATGTGAATTTTTCTAGATAGTGTTTGTTGCTGTTAAAAGCTTTTATCAGAGATATGCTTTGTCAAGTTGGAGTGCATAGTTTTTAAATATATGGTTACAAGTTATGGAACAACATGTACAAAGCTTTCAAGATAGTACACAGTTTTTTAATGTACCAGTACAAAAGTTTGATGATGTTATATTGCAAAGTTTTGAACCTAAGAGTATAAAAGTTCACAATAATATAATGTTTAGTTGAATTTTTGCTTCAAGAGTTGATATTTTTAATTAGTGAACTGTTAATTGCTTATTGTTCAGATAATTTGTTTTTACTATTCTATTTTTTTTGGTTGATCTAGCTGTGGGATTTTAGGGTATTTTTGTGTAGCTTAGGCCGTGTTTATGGTCCTCGCCTGTAGCTGTAGTATGAGCAGGTTCACTCCAGTTCAGTCACCATTTAGCTTCAGAGAAAAAAAGAGACATGTTGGAATAGAATCTTTTGCCAAAGAACTGGATAAGAACCTCTATCCCCAAATCTTCTCAAGATTGCTTTTGAATATCCTTGGCTATCAAAAGAACTTAAACTGGGAACATGATATTACAAGATTCAATTTGTCATCTTAAAGATGAACTCTGTTTCATCAGCATCTTATAGATGAACATAAGTTGTATAACATGAACTCTATTTCAGCATCTTAAAATGAAATTTTGGCATCTAAAGAATATTGGCCACTCATATAAACTCTAACTCTTTAGATATCTTCTTCTGTGATTCTCAATTCCCATCACTCATCAGTAGATGAAGAGTCCACTTCTTCAGTTAGAATACGATGCTAACCCATATTTCGTATTCTTTAAGGGCCCTTCTCAATTTGATTCATTGTTAATTCATTGTTTGCACGTATTGTTTGCTGAAGAGGGAATTAGCATAGTTGAGGTCATCATAATCTATGGATGTGTTTCTTTACAGAGTGCAGACCTTCTGTCTGCCATTCTTATGTCCTGATTTTAAATTTTTTTTTCTTGTTTATATTGGCAGGAAGGTCTGCTCGAGTGTCGGCTACATGTACTACTCATTTCCAGGATACAGATTTGCAAAAAGGTCATTCAACAACAATGGGGCTTACACATACCTGATCATAGATCAAAGTCAGGTAACCACAGGTCTTACTTAGCTAGTTAACTGTATGCACAGAAAAGAAGAGTTTGAGAGTCTAACACAGACTAATAGTATGCCATATTTATTAAAGAATCAACATGATTCAACGCAGATTTCTGGGGTTGTCATTCTGATTACCCATCAACATGATTCAACATTGATTTTTCCTGTCTATATATTTATTTATGAATCTAGAAGATGGAGAGTTGACCTTCATAATTCATTTTTAACATCTTTGATGTATCTTTAGAAAATCTATATTTTTAGTTAAAGTTCAGGTTCTGGTCTGTATACTGTAGTTTCAATTCATTGTTATTATCATGCATTATGGTTTGAGTGAACTCAGTCTCATTTTTTTTTTTTTTTTTTTTTGTCATTTCAGGCTTCGCAGCTTGGAAAAGATGACAATACACATTTTGGATTGGCATCCTTTTTCTGATCCTTTCCTGAAGGTGATGGAGCGAGCAACTAATTCTAGCGAGTGAGATTTTTTTGTGAGTGAGCTTGTGGTCTTGTCCATGTTTCTCCATCGACCTGTTTAAGTTAAAATATGTTTTGATTTTATATTCCGGTTCCTTTTTGCGTGATAATAAATCTTTTCAGAAATGGTCGGTGGACTTAGGAGGAATATGCCATCCTTGTTCCAGGAGACATCATCAATGTGAGGCTTGGGGGATATCATTCCAGCTGACGCCTTCCCCCCTTGAAGGGGATCCACTGAAAATTGATCAGGTAATGCAAATTGAAGCTGCTCCCCTATATATGGATTGGGCTGATGTTCTCACATGCTCCATCTATCCTCATGCATTGAAGCTCCTTTTTTTGCAGTGCTGTTCAGAAACTTCACAGGTATATCTTGTTGAATACTTGTTTAATTAGGCATAAAAGGCATAGAACTGAAAATTGTTCAGAAACTTCACAGAAACTTCATTATGTGTACAACTAAACCATACTCCTCAATGCCATTTAACGATTTATTTATTGACTGCCATTGATATGCAATTGGAAGCAAGAAAAAAGTTGTACCATTAATATGCGATTGTTATTATTGTTGGTCCATCAGTTAGGGAAGGAATCCTAGATTTTATCTTTGTTATGGGAAAGAAACAATCTTTGTTAGGCTATTAATTGTTGCAGCCAAATACTGAGTGTTCAAGGCTATTGATGGTTGTACAGACTGGGATTGCAGTTGTTGATAACCTGCAGGTTTCACATATACCTTTGGATCTATTGTTGAGCAAGGTAATTTATTACTTAGTGAACTGCAGGTTTCACATATATTTTAACTTTTTAACTACTGCCATTTAGTGCTGAAAAAATTATCGCAATTCTACATTGGTCTACATTGCTCAATTTTTTATTTTGTATTATGTACGCAAAGAATCAGATGAGCAGTCAAAAATCACAAATCTAAATGATGTGTTCCTGCAATTTTTCTAGGAAATATGCTAATGCATTACAAGGCTTTTTTATTATGATGGTTTCAAATAATTTGAACACTCTGTTAAGATTGATTATGCAAAGACTTTGGTTTCAGTAAATTTTGTCATGTGGAAAAGATTCCGGACACAAAAAAGTGTTATTTAGTCTTGTTCTATAAACCTACGCTGTTTTGCTACTTCCTTTGGTTTACTATTCACTTTGGTCATCGCTAAACCTAACAGGACAATGTATTGCCCGTTTGTTTGCAAAGGAAGCTCCTACTTGACATGAGCTCTGGTATAAAGTTCTAGGTGATTTTTTTCCTCCATAGGAAATTAGTGCACTTTCTAACAAGACAACACGTCTCAACCTGTAACTTTTAGTTCGATGTGTGTGCCACCATATTTCTCTTGCCACCGCCTTAAAATTGATGAAACCTATCTCAGTGAAAGAACTCTTCTAACATGTTGTAATGCGGAGTTATTATCCTATATTGTACATTCTTAACTTTTTTGTGCATTATATCCTGACATCTGTCTGAAAATAATCTATTTCTCCCTCTACTTTCAGACATAATTACAGTTGGCCTTGGTTCAAAGGATAACTCCATGTTCTGTTTCCCATCTCTCTTTTTTGTGTTAGATTCATGCTTAACAAGTCAGTGAACTGTGTCGATTCAATTGAGAAGGTAAGTTACTGAATAGTGTTCAGTGGTAGTTGTGTACGTAGTAAAAAAATAGTTCAGCTTTGGCAAGTAACAAAGAACTATCTTTTGTTTACTTAGGTGATGCTCTGTACAATATGAAGCTGAAACCAAATGCTACTGCCAGTCAGCTTTCTGATTGGAACCAAAATCAAGTTACCCGTGCACTTGGAATTCTGTTATTTGTGACAATAACAACAATGTTGTGCAAGTGTAAGTTGCAACATTCTGTATCTTTGCATTCCTATTTTTTTTACTTTTGTGCTTGCTTTGATTAGTTAACAAATAGGTCACTTAGCTCGAGCTAAATTTTACCTTTCCGGCATTCGTTAAAAGCATGCTCTTAAGGTTTCTAACAGCTCCAAAAAGTCAGTTGAGAGGCATTTCTTTAGCATGCAATTATTAACTTTGATGCGCTTGCAGTTTAGTCTGCAATATGTTGGTGTGCTAAACTCATCATTGAGCCATATGATAGGACCTCCAGTTTTTCTGAGTTTACCTTCCTGATGCCCTCCTGCAGAACATTGGCTTCTATGGGGTTTACTGGAGTTCTGTCACCAAGAATTAGAGATATGGAGCATTTAAATGTTCTGTAAGTGCACTCTGTAAGTGCACTCTTCTAGACTAATGATGCACCTAAATATTTTAGGTCGTGGCTGTGGTGTAATTTCTGTTGTGCTTATAGTTCTTCGCAAACTAATTAGCATATAAAAGTAAGGACATAGGCTCACGGCTGTTATATGCACACAACAGTGAATGTCGATAATTATAATGAATGGTACAAGCTCTTGGTTCTATTTCTATATGCTTGTGCGGTGATTATAAATTGATGGTTAAAGTGTTGATCATTGTTCACATTGACAGCCTATAGAGGTAGTATTTCAGGTTCCTCCCATTTAGCCATGCTATCTTTATGGGGCAGTTAGTTTTATTGTCGTATCACAACAACTGATGTAATTAGAAGCTTCAGGTTCACTTGGTTTATAAGCCAGTGATAATTGTTGCTTTCCACACCGAATAGCTCCTTTTAAAAGTGTTTCTGTAGATATGCTGCAACGTATTAAATTCAGCTTTTCATTTAATTGTTATAGCTTGACCTTGAACCTTGGCTTTTCATTCTGAGTGTGGTCTAGTGTAGGTGTCTGTCGTTTCGTTGCCTCTCTGACTGAGTCGTGTGTACACAGTTAGGTGGGAATATATAGTTGGTTTTTGGGTCCCGACCTTGTCAAATGGCATGAAACCTCTGTAATTTCATTGCTTATGAGTAATGAAATTCAGCTCCTTGGTTGATGGAAAACAAAAAGAAACAGTTTGTTCACTCTAGTGGCATTCAGTAATAGTACTAATTATTTTGTGCTAATTCTCATGTACCGATGAACTCTCACAAACTTGAATCCTTTTGTACTACAAAGGCTCTAATGTAGGAAACAGCAGAACCTTTTGCATGTAGGACAGGGCCTGTAAATGCAGTTTAGCTTGGTCCATGAGTGGACTAGCTACTCCATTATAGCTGGACTCATTTGCCCATTGTTTGAACATACTTTCAGGTTGTGGACAAGAGAAGAGAAAAGAGATAACTATTGTCAGTCATAGTGGTTTCTTGTTTCACACCTTAAGCATGTACAGCAAGGAGTGCCATCCAACGATAAGAGACGAAGTTAACAAGCAGTAAGTGTTTTGATATTGACTTTTTTTTCCTTGGTAGCTGTTAACTAACTCCACATTCAAACCAGCGGCAATGTCCAAAGCCATAGAGATGTACTACACATCATACTAGTAGTATAATAGGCATTGTGGGGGTGCTTATCATATTACTTACACACCCAGATAACTAAAAGTTTGATTCTCTAATCCATATCAAAGATATATTATCAATACATGTTAGTTTTTTTTCTAAATGAGTTCATGCTACAATCTTTGTTTTTTTTTAAGTATCCATGCTCTTTTTTTTTCATGTTCTTCTTTTTCCCAGGGTATCAACCGTAATTCTTATAACTGAACAAACAAGTTCGACATGAAAAGGTATGAAGTCTACAGATATAGGGCGGGTCTAACACTTGCAGCCACCAAAATAGTTGCTTGTTGCTATTCAATATCATCTATCATAAGTCTTTCGTTGGTGATGTACAGTTCATCAATTTTTTTAAACTTGAAGAGAAAAATATTCAACCTTGGGATGTTATATAGATATGCATATAGTGTTGTTAGAGAGACTTCTAATAATGTGTACTCCAAAAATCACATCCTTTTATTAGCAGATCAGCAGTACAGGTAGCATGATATTTTTTATCTCCATCCACACACTGTCCAAGCCAACAATTGATTAAGTAATGAAGTCTTCTAGATTATTTACTCCACGGCTAGTTTCTTTTGTGTTTCCATTTTTTTTTTTGGATAAAGATGTTTTCAACTAGCAGCATAAGAGTTTACTCCTTAGTTTTAGAACCGAGCCATTTGTGACAAACTGTTGCACAAAGTTTTACGACAGTAGTATCAAGTTTATAATTTATGGGTGCAAATCTATAACCTAACGTGTACAAAGTTTATAATTTATTAGTTCAAACTTTTAAAAATTATGGTGTAAACTCATAAACATATGAGTACAAAGTTCATAATTTAGTAGTTCAAAATTTTTAGAACCACATTAAAAAGTTTAAGATTTCATAGTTAAAAGTTTTATATAATTCTGGTTTAAATTTATAATCCAACGTGTACAAAGTTTCTAATTTGGTAGTTCAAAGTTTAACAACTATAGTATAAAGTTTATGATCCGTAGTTAAAAGTTTTACATAATTACAGTGTAAATTTATAAACAAACAAGTACAAAGTTTCTAATTTGGTAGTTCAAAGTTTTACAACTGTAGTATAAAGTTTATGATTTGATGATTAAAAAGTTTTATATAATTCGGTGTAAATTTATAAACCAACGAGTACAAAAGTTCTAATTTGATAGTCCAAAGTTTTAGACTATAGTATAAAGTTTATGATTTCATAGTTAAATGTTTTATATAATTGTGGTGTAAATTTATAAACCAACGAGTACAAATTTTCTATAACATAACGTGTACAAAGTTTATAATTTATTAGTTCAAACTTTTAGAACCTACCCTACAAAGTTTATAATTTCATAGTTCAAAGTTTTTAAAAATCTGGGTGTAAACTCATAAACCTACGAGTAAAAAAAGTTCATAATTTAGTAATTCAAAGTTTTAAAACCACATTAAAAAAAGTTTAAGATTTAATAGTTAAAAGTTTTGTATAATTTTGGTGTAAATTTTATTAACCAACGAGTACAAAGTTTATAATTTTGTAGTTTATAGTTTTACAACTGTAGTATAAAGTTTATGATCTAATAGTTAAAAGTTTTATAATTCTGCTATAAATTTTTAAACAAACGAGTACAAAATTTCTAATTTGTTAGCTCAAAGTTTTAAAACTATAGTATAAAGTTTATGACCTAATAGTTAAAAGTTTTATGTAATTCTTGTGTAAATTTATAAACCAAAACGAGTACAAAGTTTCTAATTTGGTAGTTCAAAGTTTTACAAGTATAGTATAAAGTTTATGATTTGATAGGTACAAGTTTTATATTTTCTAGGTGTAAATTTATAAACCAAAGTACAAAGTTTCTAATTAGCTCACCTTTGTTTTTTTTTTTTTTTAGGGGCTTCTGGCTACAAAAACAAGACAAGGCACATGTTGATTTGTATTAGTTAATTATTTGCAAAGAGATATATTTGTCTACACAAATATGTACTTATTTCCATGTGCAAAGTACTTGATAACTTAAAGTATTCAAGTCACCATAAGCAACATTTACCTCTTCTTTTTTATTTTTCACTTTTCATATATATATGTTGATTTTGTACTTTCACTTTCATTTATATGTAAAACCATCCCCCGCCCGTATATTTCACCCACAAACCCGATGTCCCAAAAAGAGAAAAATTTAGCTTCTAGACAATAATTGTTTTGGCCCAATGAAGCTGTATTTAGAAACTAGAAAATAATATGGGCCGACAAAAAAAAACTTGGCCCAATAAAGCCCGACAGGGGAAATGGGAAATCGGGCCGAGTGATGTCTTGGGACACTGGCCGCGCTGCTTTTTTTTAAGTAGTGCATGTGCACTGCTATCTTTAGTGGCGCACGTGCGCTGCTACTGATCCTCGGGTGGGCGTGCGCCGGAGTGACGCCCTAAATTTATGGTGAGGTCTTTGCTATGGTGAGGTAGTGCCTCTAAACATTTCAAATTCTAAACCTTTGTTCAACTAAATCTTCTTATGGGAAGACGAGAACTGGAGTTCTTCGTCAACATTAGAAGCCAAGTACTTAGCATTCATCAATTTCTGGAAAAATCCGACTGCTATTTTGCTTTCTGATCTGAAAATAAACTGTGCTTTCGCGACCGCGGTGGTCGCCGCCGTCCCCGCCCGACCACGTCGGCTGAGCTTTCACCCGAGTTCCACGCATCCAAGTCATGCAAGGGCGAGCAAGACGCCGCCATCCACGCCACCACGGCGTCGATGACGCACCGCCGCAGGAGCCGCCACACCACCGCGGTCGCGAGACGGCGCACATTCGGCCACACCACCACGGCGTCGCTCACCCCACGCCGGCGACATCGAGCCGCCGCGGTGTGCGACCCGCCCGCCGACGCCGGGCCCAAAGACGACGCCAAGGCGACCAAAGACGGGCAAGGCTCGGGCTCACCAACCGCCAGATTCGGTGCTAGGGCGGAGATCCAAAGAAGCGAGAAGAGGCAGGGGCGTGGCCTCGCCATGATAGGGGACCTTCGCCGGCACGGTAATGTCCGTCGTTGGCCCCGCCACCGACGCCGGGGGGGGGGGGAGTCCCGGACGGCGAGGGAGAGCCGAGCGCCGAGCGACGAGATCCCTGGGCGGGGGCGCTAGGCCGCCGCCACCATTGCCGACGAGCCAACCGGGCCATCGGGCGGGCACCCCGCGCTAGCCGGGAGTCTCGGACGCCGAGGGGAGCGGGCGCCGGAGCGACGAGATCCAGCCCCCAGGGGGCGGATCCGCCGCCGGCCGCCACCACCGCAGAGGAAGGGCAACGATGGCGGCCGGAGAAGGGCATGGGAGGCGGTCTCCGGGCGGCGGCGGGCGAGGTCGCCCCCGAGTCGCCCATTGGGGGCACTCGGGGAAGGATGGGGTTGGGGGTGGGGATGACTAGGAGTGATAAATTTGTTATTTGTGTACAAAAATCAGGCACTGAATAGCATCAATTTAGCTATGGAGATCTGTTGCCTGGTTTCCATGAACATTTCACCTGAGAAGCATTTTCCCCTTTTCATGGTGGCCTTGTCATGATTCTAGTCTTGGTTCACTCCTTTTTGCCCTTATTTGCCCTGAAGAAAGCATAACAACCAGTCCGCTTTCTGCGCCAAACAAAAAAAGCGCTGATTAGGTCAGTGATGATTAGACTAGCAAGACCCTGCCATGAATTGACGAATTTTGTAGCCCAGGGTCATCTGCAGTCCATTAGATTTAAGGATGATGTGAAATCATCCTTTTGTGTTTGGTTAGATGCTTTCAGTTAATCCCCTTGTATGTATCACTAGACTCTTTTTTATTAAATTAATGAAATTAAACTGTGGGATCTCCCCCACAGTCTTTCTTGGTCAAAAAAGACCCTGCCATGGACTCAATTAGGTATACCCAGTAGTTCTAAATGGCAGTGTAATGATGGTATTAGCAATAGCAGAATGAGACATAATCAGGTGGCAAGAAGTCAGCCTTGTGCTTTGCGTAACAGAAATGGAATCCAAAGTACGCCACATGAACAGATAGGTTCCAAAAGAGATGAATTGATCGAACGGACACTTACTAAAATGATGCTAATTTCACATTAAACAACTTAATTACCCCTGCAGGTGATTATCTGATCATCTTATTTCAGGAATAGGATCACTTAACATGAAGAAGTTAAGCCATTTGAGCGAAGTAATTGCGATTTTTTGTGATATTATTAAGCCAATCAGTAGCAAGAGGATGGCTCAGATCTGTCGCTACAGCGATACGGTCAGCTGCCATGTTTGATTAGCGCTACGCTTAGCACTAATCACATTTTCCCTTAGTACTATAACCCTTGGAATTAAAATCTAGTTAATGGCCCATAAAAAATTTTTATCAGGCACGACTTCAAAAATTAACACCCATATGTGTGGAATCTTCTAGTAAAACCATCAAGAATTTCCGGGACTAGAGGACAAGACGACCATAGAAAACTTCATGTGAAGTCGTGCTTGTGCAGTCGATGCTCCCTTTTTGGATTTTAAAGAGAGAAGAAACCTGAGCAGCAGGAATTGACAGCAACAAGAATTGACTTGAAGCCATGACTCTGCCGTGTTGGCTGGTTTTTCTCCGTTCAATGCTTGCTGACTTCACAGGGAATCGTGGCATGCCTAGCAGCCTAAACCGTGCAAGTTTTTTTTTTTTTTTTTTTTCACATCAGAAGTATTCACACCAAAATGGTTGTGCTTCGATCCGTCTATTACCATCTCCATGCTTGGAACTTTATAGGTGGTTCATAACTACTTAAACTACATATGATATACATTTGGTGTGTAGAAAATGAACTGTGGAAAACCGTTCACCCGATGGAAAAGGAAAAGATGATTATTGTTGAGGCAACCATGTATATGTCTTCTAAACTACATATGTGAGAACCATGCACTAAATAGAGATTTCCATAAATGTGATGGAAAACTACTCCTATGTGCTAAGCAAACCTTCTTGCAGATACCCCATTCAAATGTGTTGGATACATCAACTACATTATTTAAACATTGACACATGCATAGATTCTACGATGAAGGAGAGAGGAACATGTATGCACATTCTACATTTCTACCGTGACGGGAGCATGATTTCCATTGATTCTAACAGGATTCTTTTTTTTTAATTGTGAAATGCACGTACGTAGCTCGTTCCTTTTCCTTCCTAAAAAAAACTTGTTTCACTTGTTCCAAACACCCACATACTTCTTATTTTGAGTGACCCACATACTTCCCTTAGAAAGGATATCTTCTCAAATCGTGTAATATTCCTACAATCCAAACAACACCTAAATTTCTGTTTTGAGCCTTTATACCGCTAGTTTTTATAATCTGTTAGACTAGCCTATTGTTAGATCAGTGTGAGTGCCTATGGGCCTCTGATTGTAACGTGAGCATGAGAGTGAGTTTAGGCATGGAGACTTGGCATAGATGGCGGGGAATGTCCCATGCCTAATATATGTATCTACACTCTGAATCAATCAATGCATTCTGCCGTGCTGATCTCTCTTTCATGGCATCGGGGCGCCTAGGTTAGACATGCAATTTCATTTGCCCAGCTGCGCCGGCTCGCCGTCTGGCTCTCCACCACCATGGCTCGGCTCCTCGCCGTGCAGCGCTCTCTCCACAGCGCCCGGCCCTCCCCGCTTTGCGCCCGGTATGCACAGGACACCGCCCGCCTCTCCCAAGGGTGCAGCGGTCCCGGACTCTTCTTCCGCGACGGGCGGCGCGACCACGGCTCGAGGAGGCCGCCGCCGTTCAACGCGAACTGCCAGAACTGCGGCCGCGACGCGGCACCGCCCGCGCCTCAAGGCCGAAGAGGAGGCCGCCGCGGCGGCCGGGACGCGAGTCCGCCTCCCGCCGGCGGCCGGGCTCTCGCCAGCGCGCAGCTAGAGAGCCGCGATCGCCGCTGCAGCGTCCGTCCCGGACCCATCCGGTGGGGCTGGTGCACTGGAGGTGGTGGTGCACGGAGGAGGCCCGGCTGATCTACGTGCAGCAGCCATGCTGCACCACCACGATGGCGCTCCTGCAGCTGCACTCCCAAGCCGTGGTGTCGGCAACATCATCCGCAACCACGTCACCACCATCCTCGGCGTCAACTCCGGCAACTACAATCGGTGGCGCGACCAGTTCCTCCTCATCCTCGGCAAATTCTCCCTTCGGGGTCATGTGCTCGAGGGCGATCCCGACCACGCCTCTCCCGGTTGGGCGCGGATGGATCGCGTCGTCAAGTCATGGATCGTGGCCACGCTCACCGGCGACCTCCTCGCGAGATCATCTACGCCCGGGCTCCAATTCCCGCGCCGGCTCGCCGTCGAGTCGATTCCTCGGCAACCGCGAGGCCCGCTCCATCCACCTCGAGACGGTTCCGCAGCCGTCAAGGGGATCTCCATCACCGACTCACCGCCTGAAGGCAAGAAGATGGCCGGCGATCTCACGCGCCCCTCGGCGAGGTAAATCACCGTCGCACGCTGGTCCTCAATGTGATCCGGGGCCTCATTCAGCCACGTCGGCTCGGCCGTCGTCGCGCTCGCCCTTCCCCACCTTCCTAGAGGCCCGTGATGACCTCATTCTTGAGGAAATCACGCTGGAGAACAAGAAGGAGGCCCCTCCCTTTGCCACCGCTTCCGCCGGATCCTCCACAGCCCCTTCCCCGCGGCCTCGGGCTCCGGCGCCCTTTATGGAGTCCAAGAACTCCAATAGCCGCCCCGCGACAGCGCGGCGACGGCGGCTAAAGGGGCTCCAACACCAGCGGCAACTCCTCGGCTGCCAACAGACACCCATCGGTGGTCCCACAACAGCAAAGACGCCGGCGCAACAGCCTCCTCAGCCGGCCGCCCGCCAGCTCCTACAATCCATGGATGGGATCCATTCGGATGTGGCCAGGGGCCGGCCTCGGGTTGGCGCCCGGCGGTGCCACCACACCTCGCTTTGCAGCAAAGAAGAGCCTCTTTGCGCGATAGCGACCCTCTCGCCGGCGAAATAGCAGCGGCGATGTTGACACAACAGTGCCGGTGCCGCCCGATGGTTCGGCAGGTACGCCCCAGCTTCTACAACCCCGCGTGGCGGCCCGCCCGTCCCGGGACCCCAACGCCCCGCCGCCGCCGCTCAAGACGCGACAACGCTGAACCCCCGGCTTCAAACGATCGGGTACTTCGACCGAAAAGGCATCACACATGACATCTCATGATCCCTCCCTTTCACATACTTTCTTCCCGCGGTAGCCTACTCCTTCATCCATTATTGTCGGTAACGGCTCCACACTTCCCCGCCGCGACCATTGGCTCCACGAGTTATCTCACTCGCTTCGTCTTAATAATGTCCTCGTGTCCCCACAAATTATTAAGAATCTCATCTCTGTTCGCCAATTTACTACCGATAATAACTGCTCTGTGAGTTTGACCCCGCTAGTTGTTCTCGTGAAGGTTCTTCCGTCTCGGAAAAGAGATCGTCAGGTGTAATAGCACCGGGCCGTTGTATCCTCTCCACCTACCTCCAGCGCACTCCCTGGTCGCCCAGTCGTCATCCCCGCTCTAGCATCGACGTCTTGGCCACCCCGGTCATGAAGCTTTGTCCAAGCTGGCGTCCAGTGTCTCCTGTCCCATTCAGGATTGCTCTGAGTTGTGTCATGCGTGTCAGTTAGGGCGCCATGTTAGGTTGCCTTTTCATGAGTCTAATTCCCGTGCTTCCAATAAGTTTGACCTCATACATTGTGATCTATGGACCTCTTCGGTAGTGAGCATTTCTGGTTATAAATATTACTTGGTCATTCTTGATGATTGCACTCATTACTTATGGACTTTTCCCTTGCGCCTGAAATTTGACACATTCAGCACACTCACCAACTTCATTGCCTATGCCTCCACTCAGTTCAACGCCCGCGTCAAGGCTGTCTAGTGTGACAACGGCCGCGAATTTGACAACTCCAGCTCCCGGCAATTCGTCCTCACACAGGGCATCCATCTTCGTATGTCCTGCCCCTACACCTCGCCACAAAACGGTAAAGTTGAACGCATTATCCGTACCATCAATAATGTTGTTCGCTCCCTGCTCTTCCAGGCATCCATGCCTCCGTCCTACTGGGCCGAGGCACTCTCTACAGCCACATTTCTTCTTAACATCTTGCCTACCAAGACTCTAGATTTCTCCACACCTCATCTTGCCCACCTCGGCAAGCCACCCACCTATAGCCATCTATGAGTCTTCGGTTGCAAATGTTATCCCAACATGTCGGCTACCGCACCCCACAAACTCGCTCCTCGATCTGTCCTCTGTGTCTTCCTAGGATACTCCGCTCATCACAAAGGGTACCGCTGCCTTGACCTCTCCATCAATAGAGTCATTGTCTCCCGGCACGTCATCTTTGATGAAACGGCCTTTCCCTTTGCTGAGCGTCATGGTCCTAGTGCTCCAGCGGACCTTCAGTTTCTCGAGGACGATTCTACTGACTCTGTGCTCCCTCCTATTGGGCCGGTGCACAAGTTTTTGTCTGCAGGCATCCCCTCCGATGCTCCTGCCTCCAGCGCCCCTGCCGGTCACTCTGTGGCTGTGCCTGGGGCGCCCCCCGGCCGATGACGCTCAGATTCCGCGATGCCCGCGCTCTACATCCTCCCTGCGCTGCGGGCACCGGGAACGTCTCCCGCGGCTCCCAAGGCGGCCATTCCCGCGCCACGTGCGACGCGGCGTCGCCAGCGCCCGGATCGGGCCCGCACTCGTCCGCCTGCTCTGCGTGCGGCCGGCGGGACCCCCGCGGTTCCCGCCCTTGCGCCCCGAGCACCTCTTCGCCCAGCGGTACTCGCGGCGTCTTGCTCCCCTTCTGCCTCGACTACGGCGGCTCACGCTACCTCGACTACGGTTTCCCCTGGCTGTCACGCTGCCCAAGGGTTTGTTCTTTGTCCCTCCAACCAACCACCGCCATGAGCACTCGGGCCAAGAGCGGGTATCGGATGCTTTGCCGCCTACCACGTCGCCACTCTCACGGTGCCACAAACCTTCCAACGCGCTTGCCGATCCCAATTGGCACGCAGCTATGGAAGAGGAACACAGTGCGCTCCTTCAAAACCACACCTGGGATCTCGTGCCTCGACCTCCTCGGGCCAACATAGTCACCGGGAAGTGGATCTTCAAGCACAAATTCTAGTCTGATGGCTCTCTTGAGCGGTACAAGGCTCGTTGGGTTCTTCGTGGATTCACCCGGCGACACGGTGTTGACTTTGATGAGACGTTCAGCCTCGTCGTGAAGCCTGCCACGGTCGCGTCTTGTGCTCTCTCACGCTCTCTCCGGCCAGGGCCAATTCATCAGCTGGATGTGAAGAATGCCTTCCTTCACGGGAACCTGTCCGAGACTGTCTACTGCCAGCAGCCCTCTGGGTTCGAGGATCCAGCTCGCCCGGTCATGTTTGTCTCCCTCGGGAAGTCTGTATGGGTTGAAGCAGGCGCCCCGTGCATGGTACAGTGATCGGATGGCCTCTTTTCTGCTGTCCATCGGGTTTGTTGAAGCTAAGTCAGACACCTCCCTCTTCGTGTTTCGGCGTGGATCAGATATTGCCTACCTGTTGCTCTATGTGGATGATATAGTTCTCACAGCCTCCACACCTGCTCTCCTTCGGCGGATCATCTCAGTGCTTCAGCATGAGTTCGCCATGAAGGATCTTGGTGTCCTGCATCACTTCCTCGGCATGCAGGTTCAGCGCCGTGGTGACGGTCTTCTACTCTCACAGCGACAGTACATGCTGGATATCTTGAAGCGCGCAAGGATGTCCGAATGCAAGCCATGCTCCACTCCAGTTGGCACCAATCCGAAGGTTCTTTGCGGTGAGGGGGCCCGATGTCTGATCCTCTGGACTTTCGCAGCCTTCTTCCGGAGCTCTCTGATGCGACTTTCACACGGCCAGATATCTCGTATGCAGTTCAGCAGGTTTGCCTTCACATGCATGATCCTCGTGAGCCTCATCTTGCAGCCCTGAAGCGGATACTCCGCTATGTTCGAGGCACTCTCCATCTTGGGCTCCTCCTGCGACCATCCTCTTTGACTGATCTCGTTGTCTACACTGATGCTGACTGGGCTGGCTGCCCGGACACTCGTTGGTCCACCTTGGGCTACGCTGTGTTCCTTGGCGACAGCCTCGTTTCCTGGTCCTCAAGCGTCAGAACACCATGTCAAGATCCAGTGCAGAAGCCGAGTATCGCGGAGTGGCAAATGGAGTTGCAGAGGCCACTTGGTTGCGCCAGCTCCTTTTGGAGTTGCATGCCCCTCTCAGGCGCGCCACACTGGTATATTGTGACAATATCAGTGCCGTCTACATGACCTCCAATCCGATACAACATCAACGTACCAAGCACATTGAGATCGATCTTCACCTCGTCCGAGCGTGTTGCTATTGGTGATGTTCAAGTTCTGCATGTCCCTACCTCCTCGCAGTACGCCGACATCTTCACCAAAGGGCTACCTTCCTCAGTGTTCACGGAGTTCAGGTCCAGTCTGAATGTGCAAAGTGGCTGACGTTCCGACTGCGGGGGAGTGTTAGACTAGCCTATTGTTAGATCAGTGTGAGTGCCTATGGGCCTCTGATTGTAACGTGAGTGTGAGAGTGAGTTTAGGCATGGAGACTTGGCATAGATGGCCAGGAATGTCCCATGCCTAATATATGTATCTACACTCTGAATCAATCAATGCATTCTGCCGTACCTGATCTCTCTTTCATAATCTATTTGGGTGGATCTAGCGGAACCACCTTCGAATGATAATTGTTTGTTGGAGGTAGTCTTCTTTCTTCTCCTCTTCTCTCCCATGTTGAGGAGAATGCGCTTGGTTAGAACAAGGGACCAGGAAACAAGTCTATTGTAGATCCTGTCTAGATCTTAATGGTGTAAAATTTAGCCACTAAACTAAACACTTTAGGTCGTCGTGCTTTAAACGGCAGGTCTACGATACTAACTAAAATTTAACTAACCTTATAAAAACCTTAGGATACATAGATGTGCTAAACTAGTCTAAAGCTTTAATCCTCCATAACTTTATTATTATTTTAAAAAAAAACTTCAGAGCCGAAAATTCAAATCAAGCAACTCCTCCTAACATTAAAAACGGAACGGCTTATCTAGTGTTAAGAGAGATGGATACGAAGGATGAAAGCGGAACAGAAATATTCCGAACCGAACGGTTTCGTTTTCGACATTTTATTCCGTTTTTAGACATAAAAAAATTGTCGGGTTTTAATTGGTTTCACCACCATTTTCAATTATTTTTATACTCTTTAATTGCTAAAATATAGAAATGTTCGGACAAAACCGATTTCGTTTTCTATTTCGTAAGTCCGTTTTCGACCGATTTCGACCGTTCTACGCGGGTCCCATATGTCGTCAAATTACATCCTTACCTTCTCCGTCTCGTTCTTCACCCGCAAAAAGATTTTGGTCCGCCGCCTCCGCCCAAAACCGGCTCAGATCTAGGCGCCTCCGCCCGCAGCGGCAGCTCCTCCTCGCCAGCCACGGCGCCGCCCCGCACTAGTCCTCCTCGCCCGGTAGCTCGGCCGCCCTCGCGGCATTCCTTCTCGCCGGTCCCCGGCGCTGCTCCCGCTGTCCGTGCCTGTGGGGACGAGCCCGTTGGTCGATTTTGTTGGAATGGTCTGGCTGGAATATTCCAGAAAGGGGAGCTGCTCCATCAATCCTTCTCTTCCTCAACCGAACAACGGTAAGAACGGAGCCGCTCCTCTGCTAGTTACTTCAACCAATAAGCCGTCTGAATTTCTCATCTTTTTGTTGTTTATTTATTGTAGTGACTGACCACATTGACTTTTTTTTTTTGGTTCAGTGACCTTTGGGCGTCCTATGGCTTAAATTCTACCAAGATACACACAGGCATACAGATAGCAGTACTGCTAGTTCATCTGCTCTGTAATTCAATTCTCTTATTGGTTTTAGAGACAGACACACTCCTATAACTTTGTACAACCCTGGCTTGGCCAGACCGTCTATTATCGACAACCCACAGCGCAATCGTATATATGCCATTCTGAAGCACCAATCTACCTGCTAGCCAAAGAGAGTTTATGGAGCTCGCTGTGGCGGCCATGGGCAGCCTCCTGCCAAAGCTTGGCGCACTCCTCACCGACGAATACAAGCTGCAGAAGGGTGTGAGAGGGGAGATCCAGTTCCTCCAAGCCGAAATGGAGAGCATGCAAGCTGCCCTCAACAGGGTTTCCAAGCTGCCAGCTCATCAGATTGATGATCTTCTCAACATATGGGTGAGGGACTTGAAGGAACTGTGCTATGACATTGAGGACAGTGTTGACTCCTTCATGGTTCGAGTCGATTCTCCTGTGCGCATCAATCCGCATAGCTTGAGTCGGTTTTTTGATAGGACAATCAGCTTGTTGACAAAAGCTAGGGCTCGACGTCATATTGCTGATGACATGGAAGACATCAAGAAACGCATCCATGGTGTTCACCAAAGGAAAGAAAGGTACAACTCGTTAGACGTTGTGGTGCAGCCTGAACAATATGTTGGCATCGATCCACGCTTGCCAGCTCTTTACGAAGACACGGCAAATCTTGTTGGCATCGATGGCCCTGCACAGAAGATTGTCGACTTGCTAACCAGAGGGAGGGTGTGAAAAAAGACAAGCTAATGGTTGTCTCGATTGTTGGAGTGGGAGGCCTTGGCAAAACAACCATTGCTAATGCCGTTTATGAAAGACTTGGAGGACAGTTTGATTGTCAAGCTTTTGTCTCGGTTTCACTCAAGCCAAACATGAAAAAAAAGTTTTCTGCAGTATACTCCGGCAAGTCAGTGAAGACAAATATAATGAAGAAAAGGATACGGATGAACTAATAAAGAGCATCAGGAAATTTCTCATCAATAAAAGGTACAACATGCTGATTCTTATATGAAGCTTGATTCTTTTTGTTCTAAAAAAATATTATTTGACTGAAAAGAAGTTTGCCCCATTCATAACATAGAGACTTTCTGTTGTCATCATTATTCCATCACATCACAGTAGTTATTATATGTTTAAATCGAAGTTATTTTACCAATTTAAAGGATCAAGATTTGCAGTGTAAACTTTATATCAAGCTAAAACCACTCCTTTTGAATTTCTTCAAATAGCCGAGGGTTTAATAAGGATACTTTGGTTTTGGTGCTTTTGGTTGGGATTTGTTGGTAGGCTATTTGTTTTTGCTATTTTTTTTTTTCGTCCTCATGATATCTCCAGCTTAGGCTACTAAATCCATTGCCCACTAAATCAATAGCCCATAATGATACTAATTACTATTTAGGGCATTTAGTGATGGCTGCTCACCATCTGCAATTCAAATAATGCCAGCAGCAGGGTTTAGTAGTGAGATGCATCTTACTGTGCATGCATGTAGATCACTAAACCTAACCAGCAAGAGTGATGCTAAATCAAAGAAGACATCGGTGCTAGACTTCACTATTTATATAGCAGTAATTATACTTGTGAAAACAACTTGATGCTAAATTGATTTGCACTAAGATCATTTAAGATGTTGGAAGGAATATCATCACCTATTTGTGTTGAAGAACTGAAGGAGTGAAGGTAGTAGAATTTTAGACGGTAGTAATAATGGTCGCTCACCTGCATTGGAATTCAACAGCACAAACAGTGGTAGAGATCACGGAGCTTTGCCATCAATGTAATTGAGATGTATGCCATATAATAAGCCACAACTTTTTAATGTTGTAATTTTATATCATGCATAGTAACTATTTATTTCTTTGCACTGTAGCTCTATTATAAATATAAGGTTATGTTACCTTTTACAAAACGTGTATTTGATTGTCTTTTGAAACCACAGGTATTTCATTGTAATTGATGATGTATGGGATAAAGATGTATGGACAATCATCAAATGTGCTCTAATTGACAATAGAGTTGGCTGCAGAGTTATTGTCACGACCCGTAACATTGATGTGGCAAAATTTTCTTCTGTGGATGGCGAAGTGTATGAACTAGATCCTCTTAGTGACAAAGACTCCAAAATGCTTCTTTGTAAAAGGGTATTTAACGAAGAAGATGGAATTTATTCTGAACTGGAGGAGATAACAAAGAAAATTTTGAAGAAGTGTGGTGGGGTGCCATTAGCCATCATCACTGTTTCTAGTTTGTTGGCTAGTATACCAATGAAAACAAAGTGTGAGTGGAATGGTGTATGCAATTCTATGGGTTCTCGACTTCATAAAGACAAGAGTCTCAAGAGCATGAGACAGATCCCCGTATCTTAGTTATTCGATCCGCCTTCCTATCTAAAGCCATGCTTGCTGTATCTAAGCATGTTCCCTGAGGATTATGAGATTCGGCGTGATGACTTGGTATGGCTTTGGATAGCAGAAGGTTTCATCGATGAAAAACAAGGGAGTAATCTGTGTGATCTTGGAGAGAGGTATTTCAATGAGCTTGTTAATAGGAGCATGATTCAACCAGTATACATGAATGGTAGTGCAACATCTTGTCGAGTACATGATATGGTACTTGATCTCATTATTTCCATTTCAGCTCAAGAAAATTTTCTCACTATATTAGAAGGTGCAAGCCACATGTCTCCAGAATGCAAAATTCGACGATTATCACTGCATGGCAGCAAAGTAGATAGTAAGAAAGAACAAATGATGTTGCCAACAACATTGAACATGTCCCATGTCAGATCACTTGTTGCTTTTGGGGATGCTGTTCAGTGGATGCCACCATTATCAAGGTTTCCACTTCTCCGTGTTTTGGCTTTGAAAACTCGATCTGTTAGCAAGAATATTCATGCTAAGGATCTAGCGAGTTTGCACCACTTGAGATATCTTGAACTAGGAGGTCACATTGAAACAGAGCTTCTACAAGGAATTGGAAACCTAAAGTTTCTCAGAACTCTGGATTTGTGGGGCCCATTCAAAGGAGAACTGCCGACAAGCATTGTTCAGCTACAACAACTTGAAAATCTGTTAGTTGGTGAAAGGGTAAAACTTCCAGATGGGATTGGGAATCTGTTGTCCCTGCAACATTTGTCCTTGCTCGACGTGGTAAAGTCACCAAACAGCCTGGCTGAGTTAGGTAGCCTTACCGACCTACGGGAGCTCACTATAAACGGCTTAGGTGAAAATGAGGGTTACGTGAAGACTTTTGTTCAGAGTCTATCTAATCTAGGTAACCTTCGCTCTCTAGATTTTCGTTATGGTACTGGGCTCTGTTCCTTAGATTGCGTGCCAGATCATTGGAGGGGCCCTGAACATCTCCAGCACATTTATGGATACTATTTGACCCTCTCTCGTGTGCCCTGTTGGTTTTCCTCCCTCTCTCAGCTCTGCAGCTTGTCCATCCGTGTCAAACTGCTAAGAGGGGAGGATCTCAAACTGCTTGGAGCTTTACCTGTGCTACATTTTCTTAAATTAGCAGTACAGGATAATGGTACGGCGGAAGAACGATTGGTAATTGGTGTTGATCATCCGTTCCACTCTCTAGCAAGGTTTAAGTTTCAGCACTGCACAAGATGCTGGCTGGTGTTTGCTCAAGGAGTGATGCCAAAGCTTCAAAGCCTTCAGTTATACTTTGAAGTAAGGAAGAGAGAAGGTGGTGGTTTTGATGCTGGATTGCAGAACCTTGTTTCCCTTAAGCAAGTCACCGTCGATGTTGACTGTATGGATGCACGGATCAGTGAGGTGGAGGATGTAGAGGCCAAGATCAGGGATGCAATTGACAAGCACCCGAACAATCCAACTCTAAAGCTGTCAAGAAAACTTGAATATGAAATGATAACAGATGTGGATAGAGATGATTTTGAGTAGTCCAGGAAAATGTAAGGGAATCACTCAGAAATTACTCCATCTATACTAGCTAGTTTCCTCTGCTGACTTGTCTGCTTTGCGTTTTGCAGTTAAGCCTGGGGTCATCTTTCCACCGCCATCCCCTGTTTCGTCTTGCTTGAGAGTCTGTTTGCATCCATGGTGTGCTTTCGACCTTTGGTCATTTCACTAATCGATGCTGTTCTCACTACTGCAGAATCCGTTTGTAGAGGCGGTTGAAATTTGTACAAGGCTCACCTTTGGTCATTCCATGGTCGCATTCCAGGAGGCCCAGTCAAGCCTATTTTGCCACAGGAAACGGATCTTGATTAGGATTCGAGGTGATGTGGCTGCAAGCTGGGCAAAAATCATGGTGCTCCTAAACAATGGTGCGCCTACAGAGGCTCACCTTTTTATGTTGAACATTCACAGATTTCTGGAAAAATTCAGAGTGTTGTTTACCTTTCTGAAAAGAAATTGTTGGGTTATGGAATTTATACCAGATCCTCTGTTCAACATCCATTCATTTTGGAGATGCTGAGCGAGCAGAAATATAGTAACTTCTCTTGCCTACTTATATTGACTATAGTTAGTTTGTAACGCAATGCCAGATTCGTGGGCTCCACCAGGCAACCTCACCTGCAAACCATCACCAGCCGTTGTGCTGATCTGTTCATCCTGCTCCATTCCATTTCAAGAAATGATCAGGTCTAGAAAGTCGCCTTATTTTGTCCTGTATTGTTAGGTAGGTATCATACGAAAAGCAAGCATTATACTATATGCATTGGGCCCTAGGATCCAAAAATGACCTAAAAACAAAGATATTTGTAGATCTCCTGGGATCTTTTCGTTGATCATTTGGAGGACACAAGTTCAAAGAACGAGAATGAATGGTCAAGATTGTACATCAGCATCTTCAAGATTGAACAATACTAAACAAAAAAATTATGCGCTGATGCGTCATCATCATCCACAACCTCTGTTTTCTATTCACAACAACTGACAAAGATTGTACATTAGCCCTGATGGTTCTCAGTATCTGAAAAATGTTGTATGATATGTACAAATAGAAGATAGTACAGGAGAGAATGTGATCGAGTCAAGAAAAATACAAGAGATTTTGCAAGTATTCATCGGTGTCACTGCCTCCAGTGTCCTGTCCATATTAATATTCTCTATGATATCAAGTGTGAACCAGTCAAACTATTGTATGCTACTACACATTACATGTCCTTTTGTTTATACCATGAAGATCACATGCCAAATAGAAATAAAAGGACGATAGTGCTAACATACCACTATATATTTTTTTGTGTACAAAAATCAGGCATCAGTTTAGCTATGGAGATCTGTTGCCTGCTTAAGCTTCTTGTGCTGTGTGACAGTGCTGATAATGGTTTCCATGAACATTTCACCTGAGAAGCATTTTCCCCTTTTCATGGTGGCCTTGTCATCATGATTCTAGTCTTGGTTCACTCCTTTTTTGCCCTTATTTGCCCTGAAGAAAGCATAGCACCCAGTCCGCTTTCTGCGCCAAACAGAGAAGAGCTGATTAGATGAGTGATGATTAGACTAGCAAGACCCTGCCATGAACTCAATTAGATATACCCTATTAGTTCTAAGTGGCAGTGTAATGATGGTATTAGCAATAGCAGAATGAGACATAAAGCATTGCTGCAATGATTAGTCTTCAGGTGGCAACAAGGTAGCCTTCTGCTTTGCCTAACAGAAAGGGGGCCAAAGTAGGCCATATGTGCTGGTCAAAAAAAAGTAGGCCATATGAACAGATAGGTCCCAAAAGAGATGAATTGATCCAACGGATACTTACTCAAATGATGCTACAAAGAGATGCAATTTCATATTAAACACCTTAACTACCGTTGCCGATGATTATCTGATCATCTTATTTTAGGAATAGGATCATCTGCCTTGAAGAAGCAAAGTCACATAAACGAAGTAATCACAATTTTTTTTATAATATTATGCCAATCAGTAGGAGAATGGATCAGATCTGACAGCTACAGCGCTACACTTAGTTGCCGTGTTTGAATGTGTTCATCAAGCCCTATACTGTATATTTCAAGGGATAACGATCAGCACTAGTCACATTTGCCGTTAGTACTATAACCCTTGAAATTAAAATCTAGTTAATGAGCTCATAAAAAACTTTTATTTATCAGACAATGCCCCTACTTCAAAAAAATCAGAGCTAAGTTGTGGAATCTTCTAGTAAAACCATCAAGAATTACTGGGACCAGAAAACAAAGACGACCATAGAAAGCTAAAGCTTCATGTGAAGTCGTGCTCGTGCTCCCTTTTGGAGTTCATACCATTACCAAGAAAGAAGAATACAAGAGCAGCTGCAGGAATTCACAGAAAAGCTGGATTGTGATGCAACAAGAATGGACTGACTTGAAGCGACGACTCTGCCTAGCCTGCCGTGTTGACCGGTTTTTTCTCCGTTCCAATTCCATGCTTGGTGACTTCATTTCACAGGCAAATCGTGGCATGCTTAGCAGCCCTAAACTGGCCGTGCAGTGTTCTTCACAGCAGACGTATTCAGTGACAAATTAGATGGTTATGCTTCCTTTGATCCAGTCTATCTATTCTATTACTACCATCTCCATCCTTGGAAATTACTTTATAGGTGCTTCAGTGTGTAATCTCTGACTTTCAGTAGTTGGGGCATTTTCCAAAAAAGTGTGTTCCTTTGTTTTTTTTCCCCTTAGAAACAAACCTACAAAAAATCAACGTTCTAGAAGACTACTAGAAGTCTAGAAGAGCTGCTGCTTGTATATTCTGTCTGTTTTGAAAAAGTTTGTTTGCTCCATTTTTTATAGAAAATGAAGTTCTTCTAGAACAACAGATATTTGGTCTCTTGCATCCGTTGAAAAAAGTTGCTTTATCTCTGTCTTTAATGCTGAAACCAAATTTTCTCTCCCTTTTCTGTTTCTGAAGGAAAATTGAACATTTCGGAGAGGTTGAAATATGCTGGTTCCTTCCTCAACTAAAATTGTTCAAATGGCAATTTTACACACCAACCTATTTCTTTCTAATAAGTACTCTCTATAACAGCTCTAAGAGATAATCCGGACTACTAATTTGCGCTGAAATTCCCCAATCCAAGAACAAATTTGCATATTTTTTCCAATAAATAAATATCCAAAAAATAAAATGTGCCAAACCATCTGATTTCTGATGTATGTACTGACCTGAACTAAAACATGAATGAAGAAAACAAGAAAGGAAAGGGAAAGAAGTTTTGTTACCTGCTCCAGCTCCTGGCCGGTGCTCTGGGATTGGCGCCGCCATTGCTGCCATTCCTGACGCCGCCGGCGGCGCTGCTGCTATTGCTGTTGCTGCTGCCGGTGCTGCTGGTCCGGCTGCTGCTCCCGGCCTCGCTGAACTCGCTCTTGGTCCACCACTCCTCCTCCTCCGGCGCCGTCGCCGGGTGGCGGCACCGGCTCCTTCTTCATCTGCTTCCCCTGTTTTTCTTCTCCCTCTTCTTTTCTTCTTGCCGTCGTCGGGCTTAGGTGAGACCGAGACCTTCTTCTTCCTGCCGCCGATGGAGAGCGGGAGGAAGAGCTTGATGAGCAGGCCGGTGTCGAGGCTGACGCTCCGCTCCATGCTCCGGCTCCTCTGCTTCCGCATCACCGTCCTCTGCTTACTCCTCCCCTGCTTCTCCTGCCCCTAGACCCTCCGCCGCCGCCGCCGTCCTCGGCGTCCGCTGTGGCCGCCGCAACGGCAGTGTGCTCGTCCTTCTTCTCCTGCGCACGCACGGGGTCCGTGACAGCGCCGCGACTCGCGTGGTGTCTCCCGACGGTGGTGCTAGACGGCGCCGGCGGAAAAGAGGGAGAAGCAGGGCGGGGCGGCGGCGACGACGACGGCGTGTGGTGGCGGTGCGGGTGCTCGACGATGTCACGTAGCGAGAGCTCGTACGCGGACTCCGGGAGGCCACGGACCAGGTCGAGCATCTCGCGGCGGTACCCCGCGATGGCCTGCGCCCGCGACGGCGAGCTGCCCGCTGACGCCGGGTACTGCCGGTGGAGGAGCTGGTGGTGCGCCTGCGACTGAGACTGCGTCCACAGCTGCGGCGACGGCGTGCCTGACCCTGAACCCGACCCGGAGCCGCCGGAGCTGTAGTAGTTCGTCTCGGGAGAGGCTTGCAGCGACGCCTGCAGCCACCGCGCCCTCCTCGTCGTCGGCGTCGGCGGCCCCTGTACGGCCGCGCCGCCGCCGACATCGCGTGGTTCGATGGTGGACGCGGCGGTAGACCACGCGGTGCCGGTGATGGCGAGCCTGGGAAGCTGAAGTCTGACCGTCGATTCATGGCCTGATAGATGGCCACTTGGCCAGCCAAGAAGTCGGTCGATCGGCCGGCGGTTGGTGCCTGTACAGAGCAGCTGCAGAGCAGAGAGACAAGAGATGAGGAGAGAGGTGTGTGTGTGTGTCCGTTGCCGTTCTTCCCGGCTGGGGAAGGGAAGGTGGAGGCGGGGGGGATGGTTAGGTAATAACGGCGTGGCGTGGGTCGTCGTCGTCGGCAGGGGAGGTGGAGGTGGAGGCAGAGGAGGGTGGCGACGGAGGTGAGGGGAAAGCGATGGCGCGGGGGAGTCGTCGCTCGCGGCTCGCGGGGATTTAAATAAATTAAATTAATTAAATTGAATGTGCAACTGATTTTCGGCGGCGTTTAAATTGGCGTGGCGGCTTTTAATTTCCATTTTTTGGGACGGGGGAGTGAATGAAGACAGGGCAGGGTTCACACTTTACACCGTGGGAGGGAGTGAGCTGAGTTGTTGGTGGGAGATAGTGATTGATCCATCTATGACACTTGTTGGGCACAGAATTAATAGTCGAAATATACATGCTAAGGATTCAGAAACTCGTGCTCTGTTTTTACTTTTTACTGTTTTACATGCACGCGTTGGTGAAGAAAGAGAGCACGCAAGTGACTGCAGTATGTATTGTGTATATTATATGGTCTAGGTGTGTGACACGTCTTATAAACCGGATTATTTACCAAGTGTTTAAAGAGCTACCAATGGGTTAACGTTCAGAGGAGAATCTTCAGGCACTCACTAATAGTGCAGACTCTACCCATAGAGACTATACGCCGAAACCATATTCCTCGATGCATACTTTGTACTAATAGTTTCTAAATGCATACTTTGTACTAATAGTTTCTATACATAGATACAAATATTTATTACTCGACACAAATAATAAATGTGATCAGTTGTGGCATAACTAAATGCATACTTTGTACTAATAGTTTCTATACATAGATACAAATATTTATTACTCGACACAAATAATAAATGTGATCAGTTGTGGCATAAACCATGCGATCCACCTCAGCAACATTCAGTAAGTGTTATCGGTGAGGATTCATCAAGGAACATTGTGACAAGGATTGGGGTAGCAATTCAGAATGATTTGATTTGTGATCTACCTCAGGAACATTCAGTAGGCTTATCAATGGCAAGATCCGAAGACAAATCATGTTCAAATCATACGTAAAGGATGAGCGGCTTGGCCTGCGACTACGTGGAGTCGAGATAGGAGTAGATGTCGGACACGTAGGGGTTTGCGTAGCTGCGCTCGCCCTTCTCGCCGCCATCGAGGCGGCGGCAGCAAGTGCGGGCGCTGGAGACCTGGGCTTGGGCTCAGTGGTGGGGAGGAGGTGCTGCTGCTACTTCTTGGGTGAGCGTGACACACTTGCACTTGGCAGCGATGGAAGGGAAGGATGAATCCGCACGGGGTTCATGGAAATGTCGGGGACTCCACAGCGCCGACGCGGCCTCATTTCTATGCCCTCGACGGAGCGTTGACTCGACGTCTAACTAGACGTCGTTTCTTTGTTTTTTCTTCGCTCTCCTCTATAACATCAGCAAATTGTTTACGGGCGTGCAATTAATACCTATGGACTCTATGGTAGAGTCCAGACCGCGGACTGCCCTCTATCAAGTGCTTGCTGCCGCCCCGGCAATCTTCCCTGGCTACCGGATTTGATTGGTTGATGTCCTCGATGGTTGCATGGCAGACAATGCCTAAACACATGTAAATACACTTTTCTAGTGGATGCTTGCTATATACTTACTCCCTTCGTATATATCACAATTAGAAGATGTTTAAGACAAATCGACATGGTCTCCAAAGGACAACTTTGACTTCTTTTTTCAGAAAAATATTTATTGAAATTAAGTTATATATGTATATTTTTATGAAAGTGATTTCCAAAAAAATCTATTGATATAATTTTCATATTTTTAAACTCAACGACTTAAAAAGTTATTTATGATTTATATTTCCAATGTTTGACCAAAACCTTGTCCAAAAACGCCTTCTAACTTTGATACAGATGGAGTATTATACTATTATCTAAGCTTTTAAAGTAAAAAAAAAAAATGGTACTAGATCTTGACATTGACAAAGTTGATATTGCCGGTCTCCTCATCTTTCACTATAAAGAGAAGGCATAAAAAAATTTCTAGAAATAAACTTATAAAAAAATACAAGCACTATGCAAGGCCAAATAGCTTGAATGCTGATGAGTGCTACTAAAAACTAAGCTCCACCAACATGTAATGACTTACTAGGGCTACAACATATAGCAGGTTTTATAGTTTATAGATTCGTATAGTAAACGCTCAAGCAAAGAGGTAGGACAGACTTTTTTAACAAAAGATGTTTAGCAAAGAGTACATTTGTCCAAAAAAGGGCTAGTAATTTCCACTGATATTGTATGATGACGTCGTTGCACCGCGTGTAGCTTGGGCAAAATCTTGGGAAACCGGATCGGAGATAGGGTGCCTTTGCGTGTTTTCCTATAATGACACCTACTTTGGTGGATGATAGTGATCAACGTGATATACACATTTTAAGCACAAAATGCCAAACAAATCGGAAATTACTCTGGTAGGTATGGCATGCCATTCAGTAGGGCGGTGTTGCAGCATCATTCTCCATTTTATATGTCGTCGTCCTTAGTTTGTCTTAGAGGTTGAGGTGGACTGTAGGAATGTAGGGATCGGAGAGGGGCAGCTTCACGAAGAGGATTCTTGCCCAATAATTCTGTTCTGCCTCTTTTCCCAACTCAAGTGATGAATAAACGATGATATCGGCTGTACGGCATGGGTTAGCGGTAAAACTTTGTGACTGTTATCACAGATGTAACGGCAACATGTCTTTTAGCATGAATTTTATCTCATTGTTGTGTGCATCTATTAAGGTCACATCTAATGAACATGTTTCCCTTAATCAACATCGTCTCCGTTCTGTTTTAGAAAGGATAGAATTCTAGCATAGTGCGAAGTCAAAACAATCTAGCTAGTATTTTACTATAGTTTTAAAATGATCCTAAAATTTATCATATTAAATTATTCTAGTTGTTATAAAATATACTTTTATAGTACATCTATCAAGAGTCTACTGTTCATACTAGAACATTCATGTAGAAAACATTTCAATATGTTTTTTTAATTTAGAAATATATATAATTGCTCTTTTAGTTTTCCCTTTAAAAAACTACCTTTGTTATGTGGCTCAAAACTTCATTTTTGAGATTCCTTGGAATGGTTTTTCTTACTTGTAATAATAAATAGGCACATGCATTTAGTAGACTGGAATATTAATACATTTCTTTGTTTCAAACACATATTTTCTAATTTGACTATGCATTTATTTTTTTGGCAAAGCTCTCGCTGCCCCTTCTAAAAAAAAACATGCATTTTAATTATTCATATATTTAGCAAATAGGCAAGACTATTCAAAAGGACAACCGGAAATAAGAGAGATAAATGCACACAGTACACTATACTCCCTCTGTCATGACCCAAGAAATAGGGACCGTAGGACAGGCCCACCCGCCCAAGGGACGGCGGCGCCGCCTCCCTTGGCTACGCGCAAGCGCCCCCTCCGCCTCCTCCTCCCTTCCGCGGATTCTTCGCAATTAATTCGAATAAAGGAGTAAATTATCTAGGATTATCTTAGGCGTTTTTGTGCAAGGGATATTCCTATCTATAAAGGAGACCCTTATTAGGAAAATAAATAGGATATGCTTGTAAAAGGTATTCCAATCTATAAGGAAACCTTTAGAGAGATTACTTGAGATACAAGTCCCACTAGCCGGGCTATAAAAAGTAAGGGGGTCTGTAATCTTTCAGGGCAACAAGCAAATAAAGAAATTTATCCCAATCTCCCCGGCTCCCTACTCCCCAAGCGCCGCCGCCGCCCCGCCAGCACCGCCCGGGGCGCTGCCACGCCTATTTTCGCCACCGCCTCCACCGTCATCCTCTCCTCTCCGAGCCCCGCTTCACGTGTCGGTTCGGCCCAATCTAGCTAGGTTCTCGACACCCTCCGTAACGGGATTAGAGGTGGTTCTAGGCATCCGCTGCCGCGGTAGGGAGTTGAACCCATCTCGCACCTCATACAGACTCAGGACGCACCACGGTAGCCCATGAGCTGAGGTGATGTTAGTGCTGACAAGTGACAATGCACCCGTCTATTTATTTATTAGGAGTAAATATGAAAAAATTACCCCTAACAAATCACTCCTTGGTAAACGTAACTTGTCCTAAACGACCTCTAATACCATTATGAGGGAGTATCACTATATTCGAAAAGATGGAGCCACGTGCCTCTAATACCATTATGAGGAGTATCACTATATTCGAAAAGATGGAGCCACGTGTGTGACCTAATTTTGGACAATTCTTGTACGTAAACGTGTACTACGTGTACAGTACTGCCTTGTGTGTCTGTCTCTCTAGAGTTTCTATCACAGTTTTCTATTATCTCGACATCTACTGTGGAGTGTACTTAATAAGATTGAAATCTTCAACTTTAAATTATTTTACTAGAACTGTCATTTTTTGCATCGCTATCCACAGATCCATGTATGAGTGTTTGATGTGGAGAGGGGACGCATAGAGAAGAGCAAGAGGACAGCAAAAGTCCTGGGCTTCTAGATGAAGTTTTTAAGGTGCATGCGGCGCCACTTGCATGATGGTCGCGACACCCTGAAACGGAACGAGATTTTGAAAACGGGGCACCCGATCGATTACTACCTGTTGGGTTTCCTTTCATTCCGGTGGATTCTAGCTGGCTTTTCTTACATTTCAAGTTTCAGTTTACAGCGATTTTGAGGTGGTTTTTCTAGCTATATATGCATGTCAAAATACGAATCTTATTTTTCACGCGCTGAGAATCGGACTGATGTTGATGGCCACCGATAAAGAAATGAAGAAATGTCGTGATGTTTCCTTAGGATTTTTAAGATTTCTCAACTCCCATGTTTTCAGATCGTATTATTGAGGCTAGTCGTATAACCACCTATCAGATCAAGGTTAATTATTCGGTTCTCATCGGTCCAGTCGGCTAGTTGGACATTTAGTCATCCTTATGCTTTTAGGGCCTGATTGACATTGTATATATGTGGTGTAAATATATGTAATATGGCCATATAATGCGACTTCTACGAGGGAAAGCAGAGCCGGAGCCGAAACAGAATTGACAAGCGGAAGCTGGAAATGCGGTGGCTGCAGCCTCCTTCACTCACTTCCCTCTCCTCTTCTTACTCTAATGGGTGGGCCGAATTCTACATACCTACATTGCATTACGTATATTTGTACTGCCCCTAGCAACCCAGCTAGTCGTTTGGCTACTTTGATGGGACAACTTCACTTACCTTATTGGACGATGAGGTTCTAATGGAAATCAAGGTCGAGCACCCAACTACTTACGATAAGGACGACTAATCACGATTGATCACGATTAGTCATCCGATAAACATGGTCAACTCTAGTATTATCATGACTGACGTTGCTGGTTTTTTATTCTCCTAGGATTCTATGTGGCTTTAAGTACGTGCGTGGGTGCAGCATGTAATATTTTCACATCATCAGACATGCATTGGATCGGAAAGACGTGGTTTGGCATATTGTAAATAATACTGGTGTTCTCCCATCTAGATGATGATATCATTATGTGTGATGACGACGCTGCATGCGTGTGTTGTCGCTGGGTTGCATTTGTCTTCCGCGCGTGTGACTTAACTAACGACCTTAACGCCCTATCTAATTGTATGACAAATTACATTAGTTGATGCAGAACCTGAGATATTAATATATTCTCTTTTTTCTAAAAATTGAAAAATTTAATTTAACTTGCTCTGGTTCAGAGTCATCTCTTCTAGATAGTTTAAATAAATTATATCAAACAATAACAAAATAACTCCATCGATCCTAAAATAATTGGTGCTATTTTTAACTTTTTAGATAGTTTTCAAAAGTATCGCAAGTTTGACCAGTTTTAAAAACCAAACAAGCCATCTGAATCAAAATTTGTAATCGAATTAAAGGATCTGACCCATCAATTCATTCATTGCGTTTAGTTTTGTCGTGCATCAAATTTCTCCTCCGGCTAATGAAGGCTGAACAATCACAGAAAAGGACCTCGATCGGACAGCCACGAGACAAGTGGTCGATCAGTTGTACTCCATTGGAGGCCGTGGTTGGTCTGGATCTCAATCGAACTAGACTGATTCGTTGATGGAACGTGCGCTCGCTGGCACACGGATCGACCACGAACACATCTGTACATATTGTTGAGCGAGTGGGTTGATTACAGCACGTATGCACGGACGCATCAACCCATCTTCAAAGTTCAACAGGCCGAACGTACGTAAGTTCAACTTTGAGCGTGCTCGGCGGATTCGAATCCTTAATGAAATAAACGCACTTGCATGTACGTGATGGACGGCCGTTTCCTGTATACGGATCGACAATATAGTATATTGTGTACACATTACTTGAGTATATATTCTTCCAACCCTACTAGAGATAGGGACAAGGACGTACCGTGCCATGATGTAGGGAGTGTATGGTGCTTTACATTTAAACCCTGGCCCTGATTGTATATCGGCCCACTACTATCTTCTCGACATGACACTACAAGAGATTGGTCCTTTGCCCAGCATGTTTGGCGCTCGGCAGAGGCCATAACTCTCAAATAAATGGGTTTCTGATAGAGTTGTGGACTTACTACGAGATGAGCCTGGAATGGGTCCTACAAAATTGCATGCAGAGTTAAAAAAGAAGTACGGAGTGGATGTTCCTTATGATAGAGTCTATAGAGGGAAGGTGAGCGCACTTGATCTCATATGTGGGAAGTGGGAAGATTCTTATGACTTGATTCCTACTTATCAAGCTGGGCTTCTAAGGTCAGTGCCTGGCAAAGTTGTTGAACTAGAGACTGAGCAGCATAATGGTCATGAATGCTACATGAGATTCTTTCTTGCTCTAAAGCCATGCATTGATGGCTTTTAGAAGGATGTAGACCACATATTGCCATGGATGGATCTCACTTGGATGGTAGGGCAAGAGGTGTATTGACAACAACTATTGCAGTAGATGGTCTCAACCGGTTGTTTCTAGTGGCATATGGGGTGATTGAGACTGAGTCTAAGGAAAGTTGGAAGTGGTTCATCCAAAACTTGAAAAAGTAATTGGTTCTCCTCCAAGTGTGTAAATCTGACTAGTATTTTGTTGTTTTCCTTCAAGTTAAAATTGCTCACACCTAACATATGTCAATAATGTCACACAAGTTTGCTCATTAGTACAGATGCATGCAAGGGAATTGATGAAGCTGTTGAAGTTGTCTATCCGGAGTTGAGCATAGAGAGTGTATGAGGCATTTGTGGAAGAACATGAAGAAAATTTATGGTGGTCCTCTTTATGGGAAGAATATGTTGCAGCTGCCAAAAGCTTCACAACTAACAAGTTCAACTTCTTCATGAAGAATATAGAAGAGAAGGATCCCAAGGAACTTGAATGGTTGGATGAGAACCATCCATACATATGGAGTAGAAGCAAATTCTTAGAAGACTGCAAGGTAGATTACATCAACAATAACCTTTCTGAGAGTTTCAATAGTTGGGTGTCAAAAACAAAGAAACATCACATTGTGGAAATGCATGACAACATAAGACAAATCATTGAGAAATTTGTCTTGAGATCAAAGAATGCTAGAAAGATGACTGGAAAGATAATCCCGGATATCATCAAAAATCTGAATGCTCAATCCAAGGCCATTAAAGATCTTGATATCTTAATTTGTGGGCCTGGAAAAGCAGAAGTGAGAGTCAATAGATTTAGGCATGCAATTAACTTGGAATTAAAGACATGTACTTGTAGGGCTTGGCAAGTCACTAGAAAGCCTTGCAGCCATGCTCTAGCTTTCATTGAAAGCTTAGTAGCGAGGTTCAAATGGATGAGTTTGTCCATGAATATTTCTATATTGAAAGGTTGAGAAAGGCATATGCAAGTACTTTCATTCCAACGACATCCAAAGAGCTTTGGTAGTGCGTTGACTTAGGCTACAAAATCCATAAGCCTAAATTGAGGAGGAAACCCTCGAGGCCAAGGAAAGTCTAGGTTCAAGGCATATGATGAAGTTTGTAGTAGCAAGAAAAAGAAGAGTATGTACTTGAAAGTGCCATGAACCGACATTTGGCCAAGACATGCCAAGGAGGTCTCACTTTGCTAGTCAAAAAGAGAAGGCTCGATTCTTCACAACATGGATCACAGAGGACAACAACAACCCAAAGTAAGACATGGTGTACTTCTACTTATTTCTAGATCTATAGCCATGCTAATTTTTGCATCATGTTTCTTCCCTTTTTTAGTGCAAGTGCTATTGCTACTTTGGAAGGGGAGGGAAGAGCAAGAGAATTAGGAAAGGGAAGGGGAACTGAACCGAAAGGGCAGCATTGACCCAATGTAAGTCATGTTTTGTTGGTGCCCACTTATACGTTTTCCATAATTTGATCATAACTAATTTTGAAATCATGTTTCCTTTCTTTCTAGTGCAAGTGCTACTAGGAGGGGAAGAGGAAGGGGGAGGGAAGAGAATCGAGAGGGCAACAAAAAGAATCCAAGGTAAGCCATGGTGTATTGGTGTACTTATTTGTAGGCCAAATCACTACTAACCAACATGTTCACATTTTAGAGGACGGGGAAGAGGAAGGCGAATAGGAGGAAGTTTAGCTAGTTTGTTAGGTCTCTATGTGGTCCTTCAATGAGATGCGTGTAGCTTTTGTGGGCAGGTTGATATGGTGCAGACTTGTTCCTTTTGTGGACATGTTGACATGGTGTAGTTGCTTTTGTGGATATGGAGTAGACATGTAGCTTTTGTGGACATAATGACATGTTGTATGGGATACTTCGAATGGACCCCTTCTTTCATTGTTGTTGCTTGTCCATGATTTTCTCATGTGTTTTATATGTGCTTCATATTGTTGTCATGATGCTAGCAAAATATTGCAAAGGTGCTGCCAAAGTTTTGAACATTTTTCAATATTAATTCTAGTCTAAAATAATTGTTAGTTGTGCCAAATACATGTGACCAAATTAAATAAATTGTTTGTCAATGTACAATAAAAAGTCTAATTCCAAATCGGGGGTAAAACCACAAATAGGCGTGGGGGCAAAATCACATGGGCATTTCTGTCATTTTGTACAAAAATGTAACAATCGTTAGGCAAGGATAACAGAGTAGGGGCAAACTGGTGTTTCGTTTTGAAATCACAAGGGTAAAACTCACAAAGTAAAAAAAAAAAAAAAGGGGTAAAATCACAATTTTAATACAAAAAACAGGGCAAAAACGCAAGAGCCCCTTTTTTATTCTCCTAGAATTCTATGTGGTTTTAAGTACGTGCGTAGGTTGCAGCATGTAATATTTTCACATCATCGTGAGATGTGCATTGGATCCGAAAGACGTGGTTTGGCATATTGTAAATAATACTGGTGTTCTCCCATCTAGATGATCATGATGATATCATTATGTGTGATGACGACGCTGCATGCGTGTGTTGTGGTTGTGTTGCATTTGTCTTCCGCGCGTGACTTGACTAACGACCTATATATGACCAATTAACGCCCTCTCGAATTGTATGAGAAATTTCATTTAACTTGCTCCAGTTCAGAGTCGTCTCTACTAAACAGTTTAAGTAAATTATATCGCACTGAACAATAACAAGCCATCTGAATCAAAAATTGTAATCGAATTAAAGGATCCGACCCAGCAATTCATTCATTGCATTAATTTAGTTTTGTCGTGCATCAAATTTCACCTCCGGCTAATGAAGGCTGAACAATCACAGAAAAGGACCTCGATCGGACAGCCACGAAACAAGTGGTCGATCAGTTGTACGTGTGTGGATGTCGACTGATCGATTCGTTGATGGAACGTGCGCTCGATCGCTGGCACACGGATCGACCACGAACACATGTGTACATAGTGTTGAGCGAGTGGGTTGATTACAGCACGTCTGCACGAACGCATCAATCGATCTTCAAAGTTGAACAGGCTGAACGTGCACGTTCCCATCTCGAGGTTTGACCTAGCGCTACTAGCGCAATTATATATATTGTAGTGTGTAGATTAAGGGCATAATATCAATGACGTACGAGAATCCTTGACGAATTAAACACACGTGCTTGTACGTGATGGACGGCCGTTTCCTGTATACGGATCGACAATATTGTACGTTGTACGCGTGCAGCATCTCCAACAGTTTTGTATTTTTTTTTTTACCATTTGTTGTAGTTTGCCAACTCCCAAAAACGAAATGCCAAGTAGGAAAACAAGCCATCTCCAAGAGTTTTGCATTTTTGACTTGCCATTTACCAAATTGTGGACCCACGCCAACTCAATTTGCCGTGAAAATTTCTCCTCCCGCGTATTCTCTCGGTCTTTTCTTCTTCGTCTTTTTCTTCACGCTACGATCCAGCGCGCCGCCAGTCTCGATGCCCTAGAGATCGATCTCCGTCGCCGTTCCTGCTGATTTCCGCCGCTGCCGGCACTGCTGGAAGTCGCCAACACCTCGTGCTTGATCTCCGCCGCCGGTTCCAGGTCGTAGCCAACACCTCGAAGGTTGCAGGTCGCCGGAATGGATCTGCAGCGTTTCCAGTCCAGCACACCGATCGCTAGCCGCTGCTCCATGTCGTGAGAGTGAAGATCCATAGGCAACCCTAGCTAGCGCCGTGGAAAGAGAAGATCGGCGAGTACCTCTGTCCACGCGATGGTGTCGCGGATAGAAGACGGCGCGGGCGCTGAAGGAGTCCTGGTGCAGCGCAGAACAATATATGCCGCGGGAAGGAGTCCCCGTGGCATGGGAAAAACAGCGCCCAGAGGCCCACGGACGAAGTTTGCCAAGTCGCGACGCTGACTCGCATATATGCAAAACTTCACCTCCCAAATGCCAAGTTGCCCAAAATGCAAAACCTGAATGCAAAACTGTTGGAGACCACTTTTTCATGTATTTGGCAAATTTCAAGAATGCAAAACCTGAATGCAAAACTGTTGGAGATGCTCTTGAGTATATATTCTTTCAACCCTACTAGAGATAGGGACATGGACGCATCGTGGCGTGATGCAAGAAGCCTAGGGTTGTATTGACACAAAATGTAAGGAGCTTTACATTTAAAACCCGCCCCGATTGTAACTACTATCTGTCATCTTATTCAATTCTTCGTTCTCCTCACGCCCCCATGGCCGGTTTTCCTCCCTCCACCGCCACGACCCACCCCTAACGTGAGCATCCTCTAGATCTGGCACGAGTTCCTCTGCCCCACTTCCTCCTCGATTAAACTAAAAAAAAAATGTTTAATCTAGAAAGTTTTAAATCTTGTCAAAGTCTATCTGTCATGACCCAAGAAATAGGGCCCAAGAGGGACACGCCACAGGCCCGAGGGGCGCCAAATAAGAGCCCACTGTAAGGCCCTTGCGCGCAAGCAGCCTCCTCCTCCCTTCCGCAGATTTTTCGGCAATTAATTCAGCAATAAAGGAGGAAATTATCTAGGATTATCTTAGGCTTTTTGGTGTGCAAGGGAATATTCCATCTATAAGGAAGGTCCTTATTAGGAAAATAAATAGGATATGCTTGTAAAAAGGTATTCCAATCTATAGGGAAACCTTTTAGAGAGATTGCTTATGTATACAAGTCCCACTAGCCGGGCTATAAAAGTAAGGGGTCTGTAATCTTTCAGGGCAACAAGCAAATAAAGAAATTTTACCCCCCACCTCCTCCCTTCCACGCCACCCCCCCCCTCCTCCTCCAAGACGCCGCCGCCGCCCGCTGCCCTGCCCGGCCACCACCCCCACCACCGCCGACTCCACCTCCACCGCCTCGGCGATCGACGATCGGTGTCAATTCGGCCCAATCTAGCCGGTCTCGACACACTATCACTTTGCTTTTGATCATTTTTTTCTTTTTGAAGTTGTTTAAAAAGCTCCAAAAATTATGAATTACAAAAGCATTGTTGTTAAATTTTTTGGACTCCAAATGATTTCAAATGAAAAGGTAGTCATATTATTACAGAAGCCAAATAATCTAGTATTTTATAAGTTTCAAAATGATCCTAAAATGTATCATATTAAATTATTCTATTTTCTTAATAATTAAATTTTTTAGTACATCTATCAAGAGTTATATGTTTATATTTTCAATAAATTTAGTCAAATTTAAATAGTTTAATTTCGACCACACCTGGAATTATCTATTCGAGAAAAAAAGAAACCCTCGGAGCTCATCCTAGAAGATTCCTGTAAAGAACATTTCAATATGTTTTCTAATTTAACTATGCATTAATTTGTTTTTGCAGCAAAGCTCTAAGCTGCCACTAGTAACGAAAAATGATTTTGCGAGCACTTGCAAAATCTTTTCCGTGGCGGCACTTTTTTGCCTCGCCACGAAAAATACCCCGCCACGCCCAGTTTTTTTTTTGTGGGCGGGAGTTTTTTGCCCGTCACGGGAAAGATTTTTTATGCGTGGCGGGCACCTTAACACGCACGCCACGCAAAATAAAAACTTTTGCGTGGCGCGGCGTAAGGTGCCCGCCACGCGAAAAAATCTTTCCCGTGCGGCATCTTAAAAGGCCCGTCCGCAGAACATACAGAGGCCCAAATGCCCATGGCGGCGGCCCGATAACCATCCGTGGTATAAATATAGGAAACTAGGGTTTCCTTCCTCTATTCCTCTCTTCCCGACACTTCTCTCCAAATAAACTTCTCTCTCCTCGGTTTGATCGGTCCCCTTCCTCTCCCCTGGCACGGAACCACCCGCCGGTCCTCAACTCCCCGGGCGGCGAACCACACCGCCCGGCTATCCTCTCTCTCCTGGCCCGATCCCACGCCCGCCGACCCTCCTCTACCCTCGGGCGGATCTCTCTCGGTGGAGGCGCCCGAGGTGGGAGCCTTGCGGGCGTGTCCTCTTCCCTCTGTTGCCCCGGCGTCGGCGGTGCCGGGAAGGAGGCGGGGGATAGGGGAAACGCCCGGCGCCCGGCGGAGCCGGCGTGAAATTTTGCGGGTCCGCGTCGTCAGACGGGCACGGGCGAGGATCCGTGAGCCGGCGGTGTCCAGAGCCGTGAGCCGGGCGCGCGGCGAGAAGAAGTTCGTGACAGACACCTCCCTCCCCTCGTGATCCGATGCCACTTCCTCCTTCCTCCGGGCGGTTCGGGCGGATCGAAAGCAGATCCAAAGGGTGTAGAGGATGATCCGCCACGGGCGCCACCGGATCCATGGATCGACGAGATTCGGTGGTGGGTGGCGCATGACGGCAGCCTCCAGCCGGGGGCGGTGGATCTAGGTCCGCTCACCGGGCGGGCCTGGATAGGCTCACCGTGGCCTCGCGGGTTTTTAATTTAACCGCGGACGCGCCTTAACGCGCCCGCCATCAAGTATAGTCTATTAGCCGCGGACGGGCAGGAGGCCGCCACGCAAAATTCTTGCATTAACCGTGACCTCTTGTTAGACGTGGCGCAAGACGCCACCTAAGATCCCCGGGTGCCCAATCAAAACGCTTTCAGTATCAGTGTGCCCCATCTAAAAACATGCATTTTAATTATTTATATAGTTAGCAAATGGGCAAACGACTGTATCCTTGTCCAAAAGGACAACCGGAAACAAGTGAGATACATGCATATACTATATTCGAATTCGAATGATTGAGCGATCTAAGTTTGGACAATTCTTGTAAACGTGTATGTAGAGTGCCTTGTGTATTTGTCTGTCTCTCTAGAGTTTCTATCACAATTTCTATTATATTATCGGGAGACAACATCTAGTACTTTAAGATTAAAATCTTCCACTTTAATTTTTTTACTGCAAGTGCCATTTTTTCCATCGCTATCCACACAAAGATGTACGTACGTGTGTTTGATGGAGACACGCACAATGGGACAGAGAGATGAGCAAGAGGACAACAAATAAAAGTCCTGGCTTCTAGATCGATGAAGATAAGCCGAATGGGCCTACCTGGGTTGAGGTTCGGCACCATATCATATGCCTGCATGGTGTCGCCACACTACCCTGGAACGGAACGGGCTTTTTGAAAAACGGGGCACCGATCCATTTGCTGTTGGAGCGGACAGATTTCCCTTTCATTTCATTTCATTCTAGCTGGCTTTTCTTAGCTTTCAAGTTTCAATGGTTTTATTTTCTTAACTATGCCAAAACTACTTCTAATTTATTAGAAAAACAATATTTATTTTCTAGCTATGCCAAAATTACTTCTACTTTATTAGAAAAAACAATATTTACTGTTTGTGTGTGGCGCCGATGACGAATCTTATTTCACGCGCTGAGAATAATCGGAGCGATATGAGGTTGATGGCCACCATTTAAAAAATGGAATATATAGATTGATTATTAAGTGATGTTTTCTTACTAATTCCTAATAAGATTTCTCAACAACTCCATTATTATCGTGACAGGTTTTTTTTTTCTCTCGTATGATTCTATATAACTTTTTAAGTACGCTGGTGTTCTCCATCTAGATGATGATGATATTCATTCATTATGTGTGACGACGCTGCATGCGTACGTACATTGTGGTTAGTTGGGTTGGTCTTCCGCGCGTGACTTGACTATCCACGACCTATAGCCAATCCCTCTCTAGCTACTTTGTATGAAAAATTTGCTACGGCTCATAGTCGTCTCTACTAACCAATCTAAATAATTTACTTCACACTGAGCAATTAACAGAACAAAAAAGTGCTCTTTGGTTGGCAACTGGTAGGTAACTAACGGCAATGAAAATGGCAACAGATTGCGCTAGCCGTGATCTGTGGTGGGATCACTCTTTATTTCTAGAATTTTACAATGGGGGTTCCTTCATCTTGGAGGAAATGGATTTTGTGGATCCTTCTTCTCCAACTTTTTTTTTTTGAGACCATGCCGTTCTTGCTTTTTTCATTAAGCAGAATAAAGTTCAAACAAAGGTACAAGAGGCGACGGTAAGCAAACGCTTACGGGGCCAAACCACGAACAAACGAAAAAGCAAGAAACATGAGGGGGTGGGGGACCCTTCACCTAACAACCCCAAAAAGCTGAGCCTAATACAACAGATAACTCAACACCTAGGTAGCCAACAAAGGATCGAAGCCATAGACGATAACGACGACGATCCCGGTGGCAAAGCATCCACCGGAAACCCCTCGGTGGCAAAGCATCCGCCCGGAAAATAGGACCAATTCCTCCGATTCACCGAGTGCCCTTAGGACCACGCGGCGAGGAAAACTTGCAACACTCCGAGTACTCCTCCGGTGACTAGGGAAACAACCCACGGGACCATGAGCGAGGGGCACCCCCAAGTCGCCATACCAAGTTCTCGTCCCAAGTCACTGAAAGCCAGGACCACGGCCGAGGAGCACTAGCAAAACACACGGCGACGGCAACACGACCTCCACACTGGCAGCAAAGCTTCCGCCCAAGGAGGCAACGACCACAACAAACACCAGCTGGACTAAGCAAGTGAAGAGTAGCATGAGGCACAATTAGGCACAAAGACGAACAACAAGGTGACCCCATGGGAGCGCCGACGGGTCGACGAGGTGCCCCAACGCTGCCTTCAAGAAGGAAATCGACATCCGCGGACGCCGACGCCGCTAGCAAAGGCATGCTCCCAAGAAACTCCCAAAGAGCGGAGGCAGCCCCCCATGTAGACGCCACCATGAGCAAGGCAAGCGGATGAGATGCCGACGCCGCCTTCAGGAAGGACACGACGCTAGAAGCGCCATCCACGTCATCCCAAGAGGGATGGGATTACACCCGCATCTCCAATGGTGAAAGAGACGACGGGCGCCACCCACCCCACCACCACGGTGGTGCAGGGTGCCACACCGCACGAACGCGGAACAATAGCGCCACCATGACGACGTTGGCGAGTGCCCAACAAGCGCCGATGGCCATGCCACCATGGCGAAGTCGAAACACCGCCGGGCCGCCGAGGGCCGAGCGCCGCGAACGGGCGCGCTACCACGTGCCACGCCTAGAAGAACCGCACAGAGCCCTCCCATCACCGTCCCAACAGCGGGGCGGCAAGCTAACAAGAGAGGTGGACACCGGCCGCCGTCTCCAACCAGGCCGGAGATCCGCGCCACCGGCCGCCGGCCGGCGGAGCACGTGCGGCGGAGGCACGGGCCGCCGGGGATGCTGGGGACTCGGTAGCGCGGCGGGCCGACCCGCGGGCCAAGGCTAGCCCCTAGCGCCCGAGCCCCCGCGCAGCCCTACGGGCGAAGTCACCCCTGCCGGCCCCAGCGCCGAGCATCGGATCTGGATGGGGGTGAGGCCGAACGACCGAGGCGGCCCGGTTGGCGCGGCCGGCCGCGACCAAGGAGGGGAAGCGGCCCGGCAAGGGCCGCCAAGCTCACCGGCCATCGCCGAGGGGGAGGGGGACGCCGCCCCGCCACTCAGATCCGGGCCACGAGGGCCGGATCCAGCCGGCGTCGCCACATGGCCAAGGAGCTCGCGGAAGGGGTTGAGATGGAGGGGGGGGGGCGAGGGAGCGGGAGGGGGGGACGGAGGTGGAGAAGGAAGGTGCGGGCGGGATCTGGTTTTTGGGGTCGCGGCCGAGGGCCGCCCCGCCTGCCGCCAGCCGCCGCCCTGGGGGCAAGGGCGGCGACGGGCGAGATGGGCAGGGAGGGGCCTCCCGGCGGCGGGGAGTGGACGCCCCGAAGTCGCCCTTTGGGCCTTGGGAGGCGCTCGGGGAAGGGGAGTAGTATGAAATGGCGACCTTCCCTCGCCGCGGGGTGTGATCGGAGGAGATGGAGATCTGTTTTCTCTTCTTCTCCAACTCAAGTAGCACTACTACAGGATTGATTTTGCGTGGTGTTCGGATTTCATTTTCCGTGGCGGGCATTTGGAAAACCGCCACGGTTAATGTCATGATTAACCGTGGCGGTTATTCTCTATTAACTGTGGCGGTAAATCGATTAACCGTGGCGGTTTTTATAAAAAACCGCCATGGTTAATAAGGCTCAATCACGCAGCCAAAAAAGCCCATACCCGCCCGCTAACAACTGGAACATATAAAACGAAACCCTAGACTCCCACCCTCACTCATTCCTCTCGCACCGGCATCCCGGCCCGACCCTTCTCTTCCTCGGCGTCGCTCTCCCCTTCTCTTCCTCGGCGCGCCCCTCCCTCCCCAATGGCGCCGAACCTCCTTCCACCCTCCCCAACGCCAAGGCGGCACGGCGGCCCTCCCTCCCCAACCGCCCGCTAGCGGCGGCGCCCTCCCCAACCGCTGGCGGGCGGCGCCCCTCCCAACAGCGGCGGTCCCCGTGGATCACGTGGATCCGGCCTCCGGCCCGGCGAGATCCGGCGGCGGCTGAGCCGCGGTGGCCTGACTCCAACGGGTGCGGCATGGTGGTCCGGCGGCGGCATATGGTGGCCCACCGGCATGGTGGCCCGGCTGGCGGCAAAGCATGGGTGGCCGGCGCGGATCCGAGCCTCGATCGCCGCGGATCGCGAGCCTTCGGTGGCCCGGGGCGGCGGCGCCCCACCCGGCGGCGGCGGTCGTGGAGGTGCTCGTCGAGCCGCCCTCCCCACGGTGTGGAGATCCGGCTCGTTTGGGCTTGGATCCGGGTTTTTATTTTATTTTTTATTTTTTTCACACCATTTTCCGTGGCGGTTTTTCTGGGGTTCTAAAAACCGTCACGGTTAATCCTTTGATTAACCGTGACCCTACGTTGGTGGCAGTTACAAAAAGTCCGCCACGGAAAATCAAAATAGTAGTAGTGTAGACTTTACTTAACGGATTCTTGTTGCATGAATCTATTTTATACAACAAATTCAATTTGAAGGATCCAAATATAAAGGCCAGCCTAATTGAATTGAACTAAAGGATGCCAGCAATTGCCTTGAAATTTGCCTTGAAATATGTGCATCAAATTTGTCCTCCGCGCGCTGAACAATCATCATATCATAGTAGAAAATGACCTCTCGATCGGGCAGCCACGAGACAAGTGGTCAGTTGTACTCCAATTAAACAGGAGGCCCCGGTACCTACTTGTACGGTTCAGGGATGGATCGACCACCAACGTCGAATAACGATGGGTCCGTTAATAACGTCCACGAAACCGATGGACCGAGGAGCAAGATCGAGTTTAGTTTGCCGTCATCGCTCAGGCCGTGTGGACGTGATCACTTTCGCAGAGACCGTTGCATTGCGTGTGAATACACGGAAGCTGCACCACGTCGTTTGTGGCCATAAACTCAGGCTGTGTTGTTGTTTTGTTGAATGTTGACGAAAAACACGTGATTTTTGCGCGAAACAGTCTCTGGCCAGGCCTTTCTAGCTCTACTAGAGGCTTGACCTGCACCATGAGAGATTTAATTCGATCTTGGTCCGATAGATGTAGCGTGCTGGAAGGATTCAAAATCAGTGCAGGTTCAATCTCGTGGAGGATTGACGTGAGACAATACTTGAACATACCGTGATGTAGACAGGCTAAAGTTCTCTACACACGTCTATCGGGTGTGGTTACATATACGAGTATATATGTAAGGACATAATGCCGCTGTTTACATTAAAAAGATCGACAAATTGTAGAGAAGAGGCCTAAAATAAGATTAAAAAATCTTGGACTCTGGTACAAAATCGCACATCACTGTCAGCCGATAAATTGCACACCGACCTACGCCGAGTAGACTAGGTAGCCCACACAGTACTACACAATTGCACATCACTGTCAGCCGCATCACTGTCAGATTTGGCACAACTGGGAGTGATTAGCTTTCATTGTCGGTTCTTGAAACTAGGAAATACTGTGGCTGTAGGCCGATTTGTGTCGGTTCCTGTACTGAACCAATAGTGATAAGCTGACAGCACAAAAAGGCTACATCTGTTCGCTCCCTACTCTCTTCCATTCTGAGAATACAGGCGCGTGTTTGGGTCCTTCCCTCCATTGTTGTGGCTGCTCTACACCATGAAGCAATCGCCTCAATTATAAAGAATGTCTTGGTCTTTTTGCTTTAAGATTAGTAACAAGCATCTAGTCCTTTAATTTTGTTGCTTAATTAACTCCATTTTGATGGCTACATTGCTTGATTCTTATTCTTGTTCTTTCTACACACTAGAGTCTCAAGCTCCAATTAGACTTATTATGCAAGGCTTCTAAACAATTTGTGGAGAATCCATCATCCAAAAGGTTGGTGTCTATATATCATGAAACAATTTGGATTCGCAGCTTAATTACCTTTGTTTTGATAATGGTTTATTGCTAGTATATGATGCCATAATTAGTTCTTGTTGGGAGTTTTTACGATTTTGACATGCAAAATAATCCATGTGTCACCTACCAACCACATTGTTTGGAGCCAAATTGTTGTTCATGATCATGTCTTCAATTTTAGTTTTTTAAATAGTGTATATTTAATTGTTTTTGAATAATTGTTTAGTGGCATTGAGTAGAATTATTGTTTTTGAATAGTGTATATTAACACATTGTTTTTTAAAAAAATTTGCATATATAGCGCATCAATTTCGGTTTTTTTTTTTTTTCAAAAATTTAGGGTCGGCTATTTTTTCCTAAAATGGGGAGACTAAACTGAATAAGTATAGAATCCTTATACTTTCGAGCTTTAATTGTCGTCCGTGAAGGTCCACCCGATATTATTTTTCTACTCTGATTACTAACTCCATAATTTTTTTGTGCAGTGGATCATGAGTGGATGTTTCTATACTGAATGGATAAGCTGTACGTGCATTGCATCTCCATCTTTCTGACTGTTTCCAAAGCTAATGCTGGGGGCGGAAACCTGCTATTCTACCCATGCAAAGATGGCAAGAATCAAAGGAAATGAGCTCGAATTGAGTCTATTCAGAGCCACTTGGTTATAAGGGGGTTCATGCCAAACTATATGATATGGAGTGCGCATGGGAGGTTGTTGTGAATGTTCCATAGGAAAACATTGATGATGTGACCATGCTTGATTTAACAATCCATGAGGTTGAGGCTCACAACTCTTTGGGTGTCGACAATAAACGTTTGGAGACTACCCTTCATGAGGTGCTTAGGAATAAGCTAGCTGATGACACCGAGGAAGACGATGGTATTTTCTATATTGCTTCGTAATGTAGAGAGCAGATTTCTTAGTGATAGACAACTGAGAAAGGTAGAGAAAATGAAACAAGATGGCAAAACAACATTGTATGTATAGATGCCCGGTGAGCAAACTTGAAGCCGACATCATGCTTTGTTAGAGTTCAAATTTTCAAATAGGTTGAGCGACATAGGCTTCGATCAGTTGACCGTTATAATATGTTGGAAATAACAGCAATTCAAGAACACAATAATTAATTCGACAATCGAAAAAAAGATCTACAACATGTATCGAGATATATGATCCATCACTAACACTACGATACTAGATAAACGCCGGTAATCTAGTGCTAGCAACAACAAGAACAAGAGAACGAACATAAGAGAGAGGATCGACATTCTTACGTTGGGGTTGTCGGCGCTAGCAAACAATAAAATAGACGAAGCGGCACGGTGGCGGCATAGGGGCGATGGCACTTTGGAAGAATGATTTCTCTCATGATTAGGGGCGATGTCTCGCCCCCTATTTGTACACGCGGACGCAAATTCGAAGGTGCAAAAGGAAGCCGCGACTGCAAGCACGAGGGCAAAGAATGGCCGGGCGGGGCGGCGAAGCGGCGAGCACGCATGTGTGTTGCTCCCTTTTCCCTATCACACCAATAGCTACATCTACTTGGAGATGGCTCACATATTTAAGTTGGCCTCACTCCTTCTAGACTAGCAATGTGGGACTAAAAGTACCTCACCATACCATGCATGTAAATGGGCCTTTGGGATTTCTATTGGGAATATTTGGGCCAAAAGCCCAAATCTTCTAACATAATAAGGAGAATGCTCACAGAAAAAATGAGTTGCCACATAAGCCATGCATCTAGTGTGGACCGTTTTTTTCAACCGGACCGGAGATCGAACCGGGCGAGACCCTCGGTTCAATGGTTCATTGGTCCAACAGTTTAGAACCGGTTGAACCCATTTGGTTCAATAGTTTTGGACCGTTTTATTGAACCGCCATAAATACTTTGAACCGGTATATATACTTATGTCTTAATTAAGAATTCACATTAAAGCAATGTATATTATAATTAAATAAGAACATGATTGTAACCATTTCCTAGCTAATTTAGCTGCAATTACATATAAAAATATACAGTACAAAGATAATATATGGAGCACTTGTGAATTGGTTCCAAAAAGATTTAAACAGTAATTCAAACATTTTCAGTTATCAAAATAATCTCAAACGTTGAAGAGTGACCTTTTGGATTTGGGAAGGGCTCATCAAAACAATGAAGATGAATATGGTATTTATTTGCTTAAGAGCTCATGCAAAAAACTATCATTTTTTTAATTTAGAACGTGACGTCCAAACTAAATAATAAATGAACAGGCAATTTTCGTAAAAAAAAAAAAAATGAACAGGCACATAGCCTACGCCTACGGTCACTCTCCAAAGTCCAGACTCCAAACCCACAACCCACACGTCACGTAGCCTACGGTCCCACACGTTCACAGGTGCAGCGGCAGTAGCGGCCAGCCCACCAGCGGCAGCCAATGACACGCACATGGGCAGCATCAGACAGCAGTGCGCGCGCGCTACGAGAGCAAAGTCTTAGACCCGGACGGTCCACACAGAACCGGCCGGTTCACAGGTTCCATTAAAACCGGCCGGTTCAACCCGTTTTTCCCGGTCTGAATGCACGGACGGTCTTTTAAAATGACCCGAGCGATTGGGGGCCCTGGTTTGGTTATTTACCGGTCGGACCGGCGGTTCAGTCCTGTCTGAAAAAAACTAGGGTGTGGAGTGCCTTATGTGTCTGTCTCTCTAGAGTTTTTATCACAATTTTCTATTATCTCGAGACAACATCTAGCGTGGAGTACTTAAGATTGAAATTAATCTTCAACTTTATTTTGTTTACTAGAACTGTCATTTCGTGCGTCGCTATCCACACAGGTGGCTTCTAGATGAAGATCAGCGCGTGGATTAGTTAAGGTGCATGCGGCGCCACATGCATGCATGGTCACCACACTCTGGAACGGAACGGGCACCCGATCGATTTCCTGTTGGGTTTCGCCTTCGTCCGGGCGGATTCTAGCTGGCTTTTCTTACCTTTCAAGTTTCAATTTAATTACAGCGATTAATTTTGAGGTGTTTTTTTCTAGCTATTCATGCCAAAACTTACTCCTACTTTATTAGAAAAAATATTACTGTTTGTGTTGTGTGTGGCACCTACGAATCTTATTTTCGCGCTGAGAATCAGACCGATGTTGATGGTCACCATTAAAATAATTTTACTTTTAATTTTGGTCAGATATAGTTCAAAGTATCTCAACTTTGACCAGGTTTAAAAACCAAACAAGCCATCTGAATGAATTGAATTAAGAGGATCCGATCGACCCAGCAATTCATTTCGTTTTGCCCAACATCAAATTTGTCCTCTTCCGAGTGACCACACCCTTCCGGCTTCCGCTACTACTGCTTTTTTTTTTTTTAGCAAATTCCGCTACTACTGCTGAGCGGCCCGTGAGCGAATTGGGCCCTTGCGCGAGTGCCAACGAGCGAGCTAGTAACTCTTCCCCATACTGCTGCTGAACAATCAATGCACACAGCCCTATGCCGCATTTCTAATCATCTCCTACAAGATTTGGTGTGCTGTTATCTTTCACTTTTGTGTGGCTTGGATCTTTTATTTAGATTGGTGGTTTTTTTTTTATTTGTGTACAGGCCTACGTATTGTAATGGGCCTATGTGCGTGTCGTTCGTTAGGGCACTTGCCCGCTGCGGCCCTGTTCTGAACGCAGTGTTCAAGGCTCGTCTGGTGGGCGGTCTACTCATGTGGGTATCAGGCCGGTGGCCCATGAAGAAAAAAAAAAAAGGAAAGTGGGCGTAGGAGGTAAGCTGGATTGGGCCGCAAGAGAGAGGATGAATGGAGTTTACGTTTTCTTTTTTTTTGTTTCATTTAATAAATTCATTTGAAAATCAATACAAAAGGTTTTAAATCAAATAATTTTTTAATTATTGTGGAAATGGTTTATGATAGTTTGGAAATAGAACTTTGGTTTGTTTTCACAATAAGTTTTAAAATATTTATTCATTTTACAAATAAAGTAAAAAGTCGATCCGTTTTATACCAATTTTATAAACTCATTTTCACTCAATAAAAAAAATGCAAGATGTGTATATCTAAGTTCACACAATAAGATTTTTAGTTGATGCTCGCTCCTTTCCAAAACATATGATGTTTTTCTCATTTCTAAATACATTTCTTTAACTATGTACCTAGATATAATGTATATCTAACTTCATAGTAACTATGTGTCTAGAAAAGTCAAAATGTGTAATAGTTTGAAATTCAAGAAGCATAACAATGCTCCTACTATTTTTTTGACCAACATTATGTTAGATAATTAAATCAAATGTGGAAAATATATTCGTTTTAATATGTAATAAGGTTTGGATATGTTTGATTTCATCTTTCGATATTACTTTAAGAAAGTGTTTTCTATTCATCACAACCCGAACTAGAAACTTTGGGGTGTGACAACTTCTTGCAGTAACCCTGAAGTGGGCACAAAGCATTTCATGACTTTGCCTTTTTTTTGAGTTTAGCATGATCTGATTGAGAATATCTTGCCTAATTCTCATTGATTTGGCTTCATTTAGTAGTAACATATGAAGTCATAATGAGTATTAGAATTAACACACCTTTTGTTGATTTGCTTTTTAGGAGCAACACATGAAGACAAACCGCAAGTTTTTCCATTAGCATACCTTGCTGAATTCGAAGTTCGAGTCTTGAATTGTGAACATTTGCACATGGATATGAATTGAGAGCAATTAGCTAAATAGTTAGTATCATCATAGCCAATTCTCTCATTCATCGGCATGTTTAGAGGTGGAACAACATATTGTTAATTTGTAGCCGATGAATAAGGATGTTGTGCATGTTGTTTGTTGCTAGCAGCACTAAAAGTCAAATAATTCAAAATTGACATCGACTCCAGATTCTGGAATTATGATGTGTATGATGAGACCGATATGAACACAAGTATCAGTTGATGCAACATATCTAATATGGTTGTGACTAGCAACACCAACACGAGAATTCATGGAACGTGAAAAATATGAATTGTAATCATATAAAGTATTTGCAAGCTATAGCTTCGCGTAGTTGTATGTAGCAGTACTATGGTGCAACACATTGGTACTCCATGATCAATAATTCAACCACCTTGCTGATTTTTACAATAGTAACACACTGCACACCAGCAAGCAAGATCACAAGGGGCTAGAACCAGATGCAATGGTACTTTTAGGCCATATGCAATACTAATGGTAAACACAAGAAAGACAAATCAATGAATAATATAGATTGGGAAGAGAGATTTGGCTACAAAGGTAGAGACAAAATATCATCCCTAAATGAGTCGCCAAAAGTATATTGACGCAAAGGATTGGTCACACAACATATATAAGTGCTAAATTGCACAACTTGCAAACTGACCGAGGCAGTGCGACTCCGCCAAAACCGCCTAGCCAGTTTGTGGAATCGACCTAACCGGTTTCTCAGGTTTCGTCTGAGAATATCCAAGGGCAACAATGATCATACTTACACAGTGAAGAACAATGACTAATTGTGCTTATATGACAATGAACGACTTGTTTCCTTGCAAACTAGCAAATGTGCCATCAAAGTTGCTTTCTAGGAGGGACCACACCGGGGCTAGGGCGTCGCCCCAGTTGCCCTAGGTCGGTCATGAAGCATAGGGTGCCATCCTTGGTCATCGGATCAAACAATGAGTAACATGGGGTCAGAAGAGATTAGGGCAAAGAAAGATTGGTTTTTGATTCATTAAGTGTGTACGACACCAGAATTAGTTGTGCCCCTTATATTTATAATGTGTGATTGACCTTGTTCCATAAGGGTTTGAAAACCTTTGCAAAACATGTCCAAATACAAGTTAGAACCATTTGTAGCCTATCAAAATTGGCCCGGCCGCTTTCTGTTGGCCTAGATAGGAAACCTTATGAAAATTATAATGAATTCATCCGGACTCTAATAAATAATATGATCCATATATATATGTTTTTGGATCACCTCGGCAAGATGAATGCAATGGTGAAATCCATTCTTCTATTTGAGGAAGTTCAAAATTCATCGTGGCTGGGTTCTGTTGTGCTAGCCCTCATAAAGCATGATAGAAACATGAAGGCGGAGTCCATTACGTGGTTTGGATGAATTTGGTTGTCAACGCCATGGACCACGGTGATGTGCGGTAGAAAAATCTACCAATTAGATATGTGCATTTGTATGCGAATACATGTCCAAATCCTGGAGTAATTGATAGGTCAATGTTGAACTGAGGAGCAATACGACGTTGTCATATACATGCATTCTCTGGAATCCAGCAGCCGTGGAATCCATATGGTAGGCCGTAGGGGAGCCTTACACGAGCAATTTCTTCAAAAGTCACGGCGTCCAGCAGTAGCACATAACCATTACCTTCCATGGTGCTTACGATGGATATCACAACCCCTACAAATGAAACATTCTTATGGTCTAAATGAAGCATAAATCATCAAATAAAAAAACCCTCAGCAATAAAATTACTTACCGTCGTCTTCATCAGTTCCCCTTGGCCTCGCCACAAAAAAGGGCTCTGAAGAGCCCAGCTCATGCCAGTTCTTAGCCTCTTTCTCCACAAGGTCGATCTTGGTGAGGGAGTTGAAGAAATTGCAAGGCCGTCGCGTGCCACAGGCATAAACATAACGGTAGTTCTTACCTTGGTAAGCCGGATTGATGGAAGGCATCTCGACTCCCCGTCCGTGCAACTCAGGTTCCAGTACAGTCTCCAGCTCATCCAAGGGGGTTCCATCAAGTGGTATACTGAACCGGGCAACCCTGCACATGTTACCCGATATAGAATTTACTTGTCAAAACCCCAAAATAATAAATTCTTGTAGCTCAAGCTGCATATGCATACCTAGCATCAGGCCATGCATCCTTGCTCATCCCGGGTGATCTTAGTCTATGCAGAGCAAATGCCTTGATGACAGAAGGATCAGCATAGTACTCGCAGCAGTCAGCAATGATCGCATCTCCTTGTTCATATGCGTTAATGAAGTGGAATAACATGAACGGAGGAACCTCCACGCTCGCCACCTACGAGGTACATGTAAGCATCAAGAACATCATCCACGAAATATCAACATTAGTAAATACCTCATGGTGATGTTCATAGTGCTTACAGTCTTTCCGGTGAACCTGCATATGACGTCACTACCGGAATTACCTTATTTCCGTCGCGGGATTATCTTTCCCGTCAGCTTTGAGACATTCATCACGGAAATCAAAGGGATATCCCGTGAGCCGTGCAAACACATCACGGGAAAGTAAAAAACACGGAAATCATATTTCCCGTGATGCATAGCTCCCGGAAAGGATCCAGAGATTTCCCCGTGAGAGAGGGGCTCACGGGGAAAGGGGCCGCCGTCGACCCCGCCACACTCCGGCCCCTCCGGTCCACCCTTTCCCGTCAGCCCTCCGTCTAGCTGGCGGAAAGCCTATCCCGTGAGCGGGCTTTCCCGTGGGCTAAACAAGGCCTGCGTGAAAGGGGCCCCCTTCCCCGCGTGAGCCGGGGTTCCCGCCACGGGAAAGAAGCTCACGGAAATTTTTTTTTTGGATTTTCACCTCCAAACTTTTTCTACACTTGCCGCATATCATATGACACTCAATATTAAAGTTTGGTGAATTATTGACTTTATTTGATATATTTAGATAATTATTCTCTTTTATAGGAATTTTTGAAATGAGGCCAATTTTGAACTACAAGTGCTTCAAATTGTTGAAAAAAATTAGTAGAAAATTTATATTCCTCATACTCAACATAACGTAAGACCTTGCATTTAAAAAAAAAAATAAAAAATCTGGAAAATCTTAATACGAAATCATGAACGTTAATCCTTGTTTCAAAGGGCTTAAAAATTCTAGAAAATAAACCGATGTGCAAAAATCATGAAATTTGATAATATGTCATGACATCTTATGCCGAGGCTATGATAAAAAAATTGGGAACGGTTCGCACAAGTTGGCACGCACGATGTTCACAGGGCTCCAACATCTACGTAGAAGGTTCATGTTTGTTGAGAATGATCTAGTGTCATTTAATGTGGATGTGGCGGTCAAGTTATGGATTGGCTACTTAAACTTTTTCTATATGCAAATGACCTCGGATATCATGTCATGTCTACTTTCGAGAATTTTTGGATTAAATTGGTAATTATTATAATTTTTTGTTGTAGTGAAGTAAATACAATTTTGAAAAAAAAGATAGAAAACACATAAAATAATGGCATTTTTTTCGCGAAAGGATCAAATATGTATGTGTGAGTGTATGTGATAAGGTATTTTTGAAGTAATCTTGATCAAAGTTTGAAAATATATATGTTAGAAAAAAGAAATTGGAGGAATAAATTTAATTTAGAAATTGCCCTTTCCCGTGAGCAGCTCTGAATTCGTAAATTTCCCGTGAGCTTTAAGTCCGTAATCACGGGAAAGGGGGTCGGTGGGACCCTCATGTCGTGTCGTTGGTAGAATTTTTTTTTTAAAAAAGTTTCTTCTTTCCGTGAGCAGCTCACGGGAACTTCGGAATAATTTCCGTGAGCTTGGAGGTCAGAATCACGGGAAAGGGGGTCGGTGGGACCCCATGTCGGTGTCGGCGGTAGAAATTTTTTTTTATAAAAAAAAGCTTCTTCTTTCCCCGTGATGGATCTCGGCGGATCACGGAAAAGAGGCCTCCTTTCCCGTGATCCGCCCGAGATCCATCACGGGAAAGGCCAAATTTTTTTTTTTTTAAAAAAGTAAGTCAACCCGGACACACACACATAGCTCTCACACTCACACACACAGCTCTCTCACGCGAACACACACACACACGACGCGGCGGCCAGCCGCCGCCCCGATCCAGCCCGACGCCACCGCCGCCGACGACGGGCCCGGGCGCCCAGCAGCCTCCGCCCCCCCCCGCAGCCCCCCCGCCCCCCGACGCCCGTCCGCAGCCTGGCCCCCTCGACGCCCCCCCCGCCCCCCCCCGGCCCGACGCCAAGGCGCCTGCCCCGACGAACAAGCCGGCGCCCTTCCCCGACCGATACTGGCCGGGCCGGGTCGGGAAGGAGGGGGGAGGGGAAGGGGGAGTGGGAGGAAGGAAGAGGAGTGAGGAGGGGGAAGGGAAGAAGAAGAAGGGAGGAGGGAAGAAAGGAGGAGGAGGAAGAAAGGAGGAGGAGGAAGGAAGGAAGGGGCGAAGGGGAAGAGAGGTCCCGACGCCGCCGTCCCGGCGCAGACGCGTCCCGCCGCTTGCTGCACATGTCGCGACCGCCGTCGCCGGGCGCCCCGTGGTGAGGTCGTCCGGCCGCCCGCGCCGTCGCCGCCTTCACCTTCACAGGTTGTTGGCCATCGCGCCCTCGAATGTGATTGTCGGCCATCGTGCCTTTGATGTGATTGTCGGCCATCGTGCGCGTGTGCTTTTTTATTGGAAACCTCCCCAAGTGCGGGGGGAGGTTCCGTCGAAATTTTCAACCGATCCCGTGTGTTTCTTTTTATGCGAGAGGAGCCCTCCGAGCGGAGTTGAGTGCCTTGCCGAGCCGGCACGGAGTCCCTTGGTGGCCCTGATCTTCTTCCTCGCCGACTCCACCGCGACCCTAGGTATCACCCTCCTTCCGTGTCATGGTCCTAGCTAGATCGCAGCCCGCCAGCGGTTAAACTCTCCGTTCGAAAAGAGATATTGGTGGAAGTATGCGTATCCCCTGCATACCTATAACCGTGACTGCTTTTGAATTGTCCACGTTTTGGACAGCCCAGGATGCGTAGATGAGGTTCGCCCCGCCACCGCCGGCTTACGCCCCACCGCCCGCCTACGGTCACCGCCGATCTTCCCTCCACCGCATGGAGCTTCTCCCGTGAGTTTGTCTCCCGTGAATTCGAAATATGCATATATGAATGTGAATGGATATGATCTGAGTTTTGAATGCACCATGAGATGTGCACGTGGACATGTGGTTGTCGGCCATCGAGCCGTTGTTTTCTTTGCAGGTTGGAAAGCCCTCCGTGCGGGGGGAGGTGCTGCCGAAATTTCTAACTATTTCTCTTCTTTTTTTTCAAGTTAATAGATTCTACCTTGAATTTTGTCTCACAAATTTCTAACTATTTATCTTTGCCTACGTGCGGGAAAATTCTTATGCCTCGAACCCAACTCGAACCAATCTCAACCGGACGCTTTGGGAACGCGCTTCGGCAGTTGGACGCCGTGGGTCGTAAATTTGTCATGTTTTAGGTTGAAAACTTGTGCACTTGTGGTTGCACTCATGGACATGTGGTTGAACTTGTGACTTTGTTGGATATTATGTAATATATATGTGGTATTATGGATTTATCGAGCTATATATGTGGTATTATGGATATTATGAAATCTGTGTATGTATATATATATTTATATGTGTCAACAATGTGCTGGAACAAAAAAAAAAAAAAAAGGTCAATTTCCCCGTGAGCCACACACGGAAATTGACCAAATATTTCCCGTGAGTGGCACGGCTCACGGAAATTGACCAAATATTTCCCGTGAACTTCGATTTGACACACGGGAAAGGGGAGAGGATATCCCGTGAGCTGCACCGCTACGCCACGGGATATCACTCAAAACGCCGTTTCATGTCCCCCTCGTTAAGTATATCCCGTGAGCTTTCTAGAATCACGGGAAAGGATATCCCGTGAACATGGTCCGTGTTCACGGGGAAAGAGAGATTTCGTCGTTTTTTTCCCGCCAACGATATCCTTGTGTGTTACACACGGGCTATCCTTTCCCGTGAATAAAGGGTCTTTCCGTGAGCGCCGGGCTCACGGGATATCAAGCGAATCCGGTAGTGCGTGCATGTAGCTCCCGGACTCCGGTAGCGGTCGAAGAGATACCAAGGTGTCTGCGCGAGACTTGAGAACCCCACAAAGGGGAGTACCGCAGATGGCATCTCCGGCACCACTATGTAGTTCTCCGTGGACGGCGAACGAATGCACCCATCCCGGTGCATGCCCTTCTCGGCAACCGCATCTTGTCCCGATCACTTTCCTCTTGTTGCTCCCGCCGCCATTTTGACCACACGATACCCACGCTGGAAAACATCCGGGAGGACCGTCAACAAATCGGTCATTTGTCACAACCGGGTGGGGGACGACAAGCCCCATAGCCTATCCGGTGTACTGAAACCCGCCGATTGTGTCGAGAGTATGCGGGTCGATCAGGGACGGAGGCCTTGGTAACCTCGTTGAGGCACAACACCCGGCCATCCCTAGCGGCAGCACGGAGATGCTTTGGCGTTGTCGCCGACCAAAGTGCCACTTGTGAGGCCGGGCGACGATGCAAATGCGGTCGATCGCCTCCCGGCTCGGAGGGATTCAGTGGAGAGAACTCCCGTTGGACAGGCCTTTGCCGTGCGCCCGGCAGCTTTGTATGCGCGTCGACTCAAGTTGGCGATGTGCGCGCGGGCGCCACGTCCTTGCCGGAAGGAGATGCGCACCGGTGTGGAGTACCCGTCGAATAGGTGGTGGAAGGAGTGGTCGCCGAAGTCCCAAAGACCTGGCCCGTTTCTTATGTGCGTGCGCTCAGAAGAAAAAAGTTACAAGCCGGACATTGTTAGGATTGATCTCCATCTGGTCCAAAATGGGCTGGACCCTTTCTCACATCCTGATTGGGGACGCCCAGCCTAAGAATCGGCTGGTGGGCCCCCTATCGCACAGCCCTATAAATAGGGAGGTGAGGACCATGGATCAAGTCACGATGTTCACCAATGTCAGCTGCCACTCCCCACCGTCCGGACTCTAGACCGATCTCGAGGGAAGGGCTGCCAACGACGGGATGGACCCATCGCCGCTGCCGTCTGCCCTGCATCACGCCCGCGACCCTACTCCTACACCGACCACATCGCCGACGAACACGTCCTCTGTCAACCCGACTGGTATGCATCCACCTCTTTCTAATCCCTTCTCCTCTCTCGTTCTCACTCTCTGGATTATGTTGTTCATCCAAATATAAAGTGAATACCCACTCGATCTACACCTAGAGCAATCCGATATTCTAACAGGCATGTGATGTGAAAAGATGTTCTGCTGAAAAGGTCGTACCAGCCAAGTAGGGAGGTGTCCTTCCACGGCCAAATCACCCTCCCACCGTTCTTGCCGGACATTGCTCCATGCAGGATGCTTTGTCCAGCATTCTTGAGCGGCCTTCAGACAGCTGATGACAAGTCTACGACTTTCCGTTCCTAAACTCGTGTTGAGGAATGTCTGATTGGGGAGAGAGTTGGACAAGAAGAATAGTTTCGGATCAGCAGCGCGTAACGTGAAGCAGTAGGTGGCCATTCTTGTGTTGTGAGGGATAGACGAAGCTCCGGAGTCGAGCGCGGATATATGGATGTGCCGCTACGAAGGCAACAACATTATTATAATCCAATTAACTTCTAGTTGAAATTGTCCATAGCTTTTTCTTAGCTTCGTCTAATGCAGCAGATCATTACTACAGATTTGGTCTTCATGGTGGCATCATTACTACGGATTTGTTCTATTTTAATTAGACAGGTAGTATAGTTGTTTAATTTGCAGCCATCTCCAGCATTGGAACGTACATTCTTATTTATGTAGATATATATGCATCATCATATCTGCACATGTAATCGCAGCAGAGTCAACTATAATGGATTGCTTCACTTGGTTTATAAATACATATGCTATACACAATGTAACCGCAGCAGAGCCAACTATAATGGATTGCTTCACTTTGTTTTATAAATCCATATGCCACTTTGTGTTCTGTTTCCATGAATTTTAATTAGGCAGGTAGTATAGTTGTTTAATTTGTGGTCATCTCTTGCACGGGGATGAACATTTTTATTATTATTTATTCAGATCTATATACATCAGCATATATGAATACGTAATCCAACACAACTATATTCGATCGCTTCACTTGTAAGTAAGTATATTATAACGTCACATAACACTGTAGTTTGTGTGGAAATAAATACCTCGAGGATTGCCAGCCTGTGGCCTAACATATGCTAGAAGAGTAGAAGATCAGAGTGTGAAAGTGGGGTATTTGTTGATATGATCAAAATCACATACAATCAAGGGCTAGCTTCCCTTAGGTTGCTATTAATAATCTATACGCAGCAAGCAACTCCAAAAATGACTAATTAAACCGCGAACAACAGTTTGGTAGATCTAGAGCTCGTCGTTCGCCGCAAAAGCATGGTAACACCACCTAGGAGGACACGTGGGGGTGGAACAGTTTGTTGACGGTACTTAACATCTATTATAAACCATCAATATAACTTGATTAAATGCATGAAAACAATCACCAACATAGGTTTAGAGGTTTAAATTGATAAATTCAAGTTTTGGTGAATCTATGTTTCTGTAGGTTTATCTATAAAACTATCAAGAGAGGACCCATTGCATATTATGCATCGCACCAACTCCGAAGGTATCGAGGACACGAAGAAGTCAACCCATCGAAGCAGACCTTCCGAAGGTATCAAGAGCCTTCCAGGAAGGTCAGACATGGAAGGTTTCACGTCCGAATTTGCCGCAACTATGTCCCTTGATGATGTCATTAGTTAGATTTGCAACGATTGTAAGCAGGCACTAGACACACCACCGGTACGTAGCTGACTTAAACATGTTTGATGAACTATTGAACTTGTAGGACTAAAATTTGTTCTGTTAACTCTTATATATAGATTGATGAACTAATAACTAGTACTCAATCGGTTCCAAATTATAAGAGACTTTTCTAGATTCATTACTTCTTTTATGGACTTAAATATACACTATGTGTAGATGCATAGTGAGAATAATATATTTAGAAAAGCTAAAGTGTCTTATATATATACTCCCCGGGATGGTATTAGAAGTCATTTATGACACCGACACAGTCTCCAAAACACAATTTTGACCTCATATTATTATAAAAATATTTATGGAGATGTGATATATGTATACTTTTATCAATATATTTTTAAGACAAATCTACTCATATAATTTTTACATTTACAAACTCAACAGCTTAAAAGTTATTAATGATTTATATTCCCGATGTTTGACCCAAACCTTGTCCAAAAACGACTTCTAATACCATCCCGAGGGAGTGATTTAGAAAGGAGGAAGTACTTGCATGTTTACATCATTAAGGACTACAATATATAAAATTTAATCAACTAATCGATAGTCCTGTGTAGATCTAAACAAGACTTTCTAACACTGTACAAATAATATTTTTTTAGAGGGTCACGTTATTAGGGATTATATGTGCCCGTATCTTGTGGGTGGATATGGTACATCAGGCAATCCCTCCAAAGGACTAAGTCACTAAACACTCTAATAATAATGTAATCTACAACACAAGTAGCTACCAAATCTATATTTGTCCACGTCGGATCCGAGCAATAGCATGACTTTTTTTTTCTCTGTCAACCAGATTGTATCTTGTGATGGACACCGTAAATTTTCTAGACTCAAAATCATTCTTCTATTTTGTTGTCTCCCCTGACTGTATGTGTGAAGGAGCTAGATTAGCTATGCCTATATCAAATATATATATTGCAAATAAATTTTGGAATTATATTAGAAATAATTGTTCAAGATGATGATCAAATTAAGTTTGAGAAAAATCCACGGTAAGCTGCAGGGGACTAAATATTTGAACCGGAGTTCTAGAATTCTCGATTGAAGAGCTGGAGCTACAAGGCATTAATTGTGAACATAGTAACAATTGGGCACGGCTTTGCTGAATTATATAACATCATGATGTGCTCAATTTATCTTGCTCAAGCTAATGGTCGGACTGAGTCTAACAAGACCTTGACCAAGCTTATTAAAAAAAAAATTGAGGATAATCTAAGAAGGTGGCATGAAGTCTTGTCAGAAGCTTTGTGGGTCCATCGTATATCGAGGCATGTTGCTACTAAATTTACTCCTTTTGAGCTAGTTTATGTTTGTTTCCCGTTGAAGTAAATTTGGATGCATACAGGCTTCCTAAACAAAACGATCTATCTGCTGTTGTGTGTCATGATTTGATAACGGATAATACCGACAAAGTGACCGATAAAAGGTTAAAACCTTTGAAGGAGACTGAGAAAGATAAAGCCCATGTTGCACGAGGCTACAATAAAAAAAGTCAAGAGCATATCGTTCCACATTAGAGAATTAGTGTGGAAGACCATATTACCAATTGGATCAAAGAGCAATGAATTCGGCAAGTGGTTGCCCAATTGTGAGGGTCCTTACAAAGTGATCAAGGTGGTCTTCAGGAACTCATATATGCTGGAAACGGCAAAGGGTGAGCCCAACGAGTGAAGGTTTTCACCTGTGAAATCCAAACGCAGTAGGTTGAGAGGTACTAAAGGACGATCCAAGGAGGACACGACATCTGTAGACATTTGTCTGAGCATTTGCTCTGTCCTCATGCTTCTTCCACATCTGCAGCCGCTGAAGTCACGTCGAGGTAGCTGACTCGAGGAACCAGCCCAATAAGAGAAAGATGGGTGGCAGGGAAGAGAGGGTCAGGATCAGAAGAAGCCCTAGATCACCCAGCCCACCACTGTCCAACCCCTAGCAAGCAGTCCCAGTGTCACCCGCCGCGCAGAGCCCCAACAGCCTCGATATGAGCTTCCGTAATCAACACGCTAGATCCAGTAGAGGAACGCCAACCTCGACCAATGAGGCCACGGCTGACGACCACCACTACATCTGTTCTAGATCCCACTAGACCCGGAGGAAACCGCTGACCAGACGGCCACCCCTAATGCCCTCCTCGCACTGCACGACCACCCCCGATGCCAGTGAAGGCCGGAGAGCACCTCCTCCATAAATCTAGGTCGAGTGTACTAGCTCGCGCTCGTCTCCGGACCGGGAGAGCCGCCGGTCTAGTCCATACCCCAAAGAGCACGCCAAGGAGCCCTAGGAGAGACACGGCAGTGGATCCAGGCCGGGGAAAGCAGATCTGGACGCGAGAAGGAGGGATTTACCCGCCCCAGTGCCGGAGCACAACCGGCCTAGGTTTCCAATTATGAACTATAACGGCAACACCTCTGTGCTGCCGTAGCCGAATCTAGCCAGTGGGGAACACATCCACCGACAGAGAGGATGGAACTGGGGCTCCGGCCACAACCATGAGAATGACGGTGGTGCATGTCTTCCCTAGAAGAATGAGAGGGAGAGGGAGAAGGAGAGGGCGAGGGCAAGGAGGAAGGTGAAAAGGCTACCGGCTGCCACCGTCCTTGCCCCCAACCAGAGCTCCCGTAACGAGCTCTGGCAGCGGCCGAGGCGGGAACGATGGAGGTAGAGTCCCGAAAGGGGGCTACAGCGCCGAGCTTCCCTCCGGGAGAGCGACGCTAGGGCAACAAATGTCTGGTCTTTCAGTCAAAATTAAATTCTAAGTGCGGCTTTCAAAACGGTTACTATGCCACAAATTGTCGAAATTGGCTTTTGAAGGACAGTTTTACAAAAGTCAATCACCCGTAAAATTTGATTTACATGGCCAACTGACCTCAAAGTTAACGATCACTACCTTCTAATCGTGTTTAAAAAATATTTTCAGGGTCGTTTTACATAAAAAAAAAGATGTAATTATAAAAATTGCATATATGTCCACCCAGTTCTTTTTTAATACAAATGTAATGATTTCTGTTAAAGATGTATGTTTTTTTACAATAATATTTGGTTTTATTTCACCCTTATCTTAATTAGCATGTTTTCGTTGAAGAGGTAATAAAGGGACAAACAACATGATCCCTGACAGTATGGTGGTTCCCATGACAAAAGGTGTGCGGCTTTGCTTTTATGGCATATATATTTATCGGTTTAGTAATATAGTTATTTCTTCATCATTTTTTGTTACTATGGTCTCATAACCTGCACAACTATGAGAAGCATAATAAGAGAGTATCGACCGAATAGAATTCAGTGCATAAGAATTTACTTCGTGGAAATGAACCTTTATGAGCTAATTACACAAATGTTTTGTTTGAATGAAGTACAATTGATACCTAAGATAACTAATAAATAAGTCTCAACAAAATACAAATGTTGCCTTAGATGTTTACATTCTTGAAATTTGACATCATTTTCTAATAAAATATAAAAAATTCCTTTATGTTTTAATAGAAGATAGATTAAATAAACTGGCACTAGTACTAAAAATCTTTTTAGGTGACGGGCAAAAAAAATTTTGCGGGCGGGCAAGACACCCCGTCACCCCCTTAATAGTCAACGCAATCTACGATTAAGCATGACGGGCTATAGTGCCCGCCACGGTTAATTGATTAACCGCGGGCGGGCGCGCGGAACGCCCGCCGTGGTTAATGTAAAATAAAAATAAAAAAGTCCAGAACCCACCAAATGCCCGCTTCGAGCCCGCTAGTGAGCCCAATACCGGACCCGCATCCGGCCGCTGATCCCACCACCCCGCCGCTGCCGGGCCGAGCCGCCCGTCGCCACGAGCTCCCATCGACGACCCGGCCGCTTAAGAGCTCCTCATCGCCACGAGCCCCCATCGACGCATCCGCCGCCACGTGCTCCCCATCGACGCAGCGCCGCCGACCCGATCCACCAAGGTAGACGCGGCCCGAGTGGAGGTGGGATGCGCCACCCATCAGCCGTCAGCTGGGTCACGGAGTGGAGGAGGGAAGCCGCCGCCGCGGATCCAGCCGCCCCTCGCAGTGGCCGCCTGAGTGGAGGAGGGGGCACACCGCCGTGGATCCGTGCGCCCTCGCCTTGGCCGCCGGAGCGGAGGAGGGGCCGTCCTCCCGAAAGTGGGAAGAGGGGGCGTCGCCGCGGATCCGGTGTCGGCCTCCGTGGGTCGCCGGGAGTAGGAGGGGAGGGGGCACGCTGCCTTTGATCTGGCCGCCCATCGCGCATGGCCACCTAGGAGTGGGAGGAGTGGGGGCGCCGCGGCATATCCCGGCCGCTCCCTCGCACCCGGCCGCCATTGAGGGGGGCGGGGGGGGGGGGCCGGCCACCGGAGTTGAGGAGGCCGGGGCGGAGGGGACCACCGCCTCTAGATCCGGAGCTAGAGGGGAGCAGGAGAAGAGGTCGGAGGGGAGTGGGGAGGGAGCCGGAGAAGGTGGGAGGGGAGTCGAGGGGGGACCGGAGTTGGTGCGGTGAATGAGGTGTGACCGGAGTTGGTGCGGTGAATGAGGCGACCGGCCTTGCTCCCGCACCCTAGCTCCAAAGAATTTATACGTGTTAAGACGACCGGTCTTGTTTTGGACCAGATGGGCCTCGACCTTTTCGCGGACGGGCCTTTTAATTTGCCCGGCACGCGAAATCGATTTTATGGCGGGTAGAAAATGCCCGCCACGGAAAATAAAATTATCCGTGGCGGGCATTAACCGTGACGGGCTGTGTGCCCGCCACGGAAAAGATTTTCGTGCATCACGCAAAAAATCATTTCGTTACTAGTGTGGTGCTCCCATAAACTACTACGCCATACTCATCTTGGTCATGAAACTATAAAATTGTATATCTAGGTCCCTAAACTATATAAGTACCCCAATTTTGGTCCAAACCATCCACATCACAAAAAATTAGCTGATGTGGTGCTTTAGCGTGCAACCACATGTGGGTTCATAGCTCATAAATACAAGGTCGGTGTCTAAAGTATAACGCGATGCACACCTATGTCCCCAAACTATAAATTTGCAAAGCTCCCAATATTTAAGTACTATCTCAGCCCAAAATACACATACTCCATTCATTGTCGTCTAGCTCACCAAAGAGGCTTAGAGCGAAACCTCATTCTTGGTCATCTAATCACCCACATGCTATCTTCGCAATCCACGTCTTGGAACCACTTGGCATGCTAACAGCACAATGTGAAATAGATTCACATAGTGTTGTCAACTTATCATCCATATGTCCTTGTAAAACACCACCTATATATGACCACCCTAAGTGGCAACAATTAATTCTGGGCAGCAGCATGGACACCATCCCAAAGAGCATACTATAGTTGAGAACCCTGCATAGCTCATTCTAGTAGTGTGAAAGGACACAATTTGTTCTAATAGGTCAATGCTTGGATACTCTCTATGGCCAAACCATAGCATTGTTTTAATTTGTTAGCTCTGCTGACTATCCACTTTGGACAATGCTATATGTAGACATTAATGCTTTGCCTAAGTGCGTCATCCATCTAGCGGCGGAGGAATAGATGTTGTGGACCGAGACTGTAGTACTACGATGGATTATGGACCTAAATTTGCGTTTCATAAACAGTAAAGCCAACCATGCAAATATGATATGTGCACCCACATATTGCTCCTTGCAGGAACCTCACACAAGCTATTTTCCTGTGATGTGACTGCTTCGGACTGGGATGGAGGCACTTATTTAGTTTAGGGACATATTAGATTTGTGTGTATAATTTCATAGTCTAGGGCCAGATAGAAAAGTGTAACGTTGTGTGATTTTGATATACTTGATCCAACCTAACATATGTTTTCCTATTCAGAAGAAATATTTTTATGTGGGTGCAACTGAAATAATATGAATTAGGTTACTCTTCCTGTTTGCAACAAAGGGGCTACATTCATTTATCTTGAATTGTTGGTATAACTCTAAATTTCTTTTAATGACATTGAAACTCTCATTGTTTATTTCATTATTTGAAGAATTCAAGCATGGAAATAGTAAAACATAAAGGGTTTTCCTATGCTCATGTTTGTGTTAAAGCACAAAATTATTTTATTACTGTTTCTAATTTATAGTATTCTACTATGTTTTTTTTTATCGAAAGAGAGTATCCTACCATGTTTTTTTTTGAGAATTACACAGTACAACGCAGACGCTCACAACACGCACGCACACTCAGCCCTATGAACACACGTACGCAAACCCTACCCCTATGAGCACCTCCGAAGGACTGAGCACCCGGCAGATCTGGAGATTCTCGAAGTCTTGAACCCTGGTGGGTAGCATTCTACTGGACCGTCCCTACCATTGGACTATAAGCCACACACACATCAAATTTATCAAGACATAGTATTTTGTTGCTACCATATTCCAAATATAAAACATACAAATCTAGAGTAAAAGCAGAGTTGATTGTCATCTTACATATGTTGTATGTAGCCAGAAATTCAGGAGATTAAGGCATATCCCATTGACATGTTCACAATTGATCTCTACTCTTTGAAGGTCTTGCAATATTTTGGTCGATTTCACTTTTGCATCAGGGTATTCTTTAATTTCCACTTTAAATTTACCTTCCCTATGTACCTGAAATGAAGCCACCAGGCTCTATCAGTAATAACACAGTCATCAATGCAACCGTGGTTCCCCATTTAGAAATATTTTACCTTTTTTAAAGTAAGTGTGAGTTTCTGTAAAAGTGGTGCATGTTCAAGCATACACTCTAGTACGCTGCAATCAGCAGGCTCACGCCAGTATTCTTGAGTGAATACCAGGGTCTTCAACTTGGAAAAAGTGGGGCACCACCGATCCCTTCTCAAAATATACTGGAGATAACGCATAGAAGAAAAAAGAAAGAATGTAAATAAAAATTGTTTAGATGATGGGAATGCATAAGCGTAGAAATAAATAATTGGTATCAGAAGGGACAATTTTCTGATTCAAATATATATAGTTTAGCAATGAATAATTGACAAGGATGAAAGGCATATATGTTTAGTGTCCTGTACCGTTGGCGTTGGACGATCAACTATCAGCACTAGATCTCTAGCTTGTGCTAAACCTTCAAGTGTTGAGTATGTTCCAAATTCAGGCCCATAAGGAAGGCCGGGCTTCTGCCGTAGCGAAGCGGAGGCCCGTCGCCGGAGGCTTGGGCCGGATATACCCGGTCTAGGGTTTCACCTGGAGTATCGTCTCATTCTCTTGTAAGCCGCCGCATCGGCGTTGTAACCGACTGTTGATAATAGTGAGGAGTGTTTGCTGGCTGGCGCCCGTGGTTTTTTACTCTCCCGCATTGGGAGGGTTTTCCACGTTAAATCTTGTGTCTCTCTGTGGTTTGATTTTTCTTGTTCATCGTTTCCTGTCGTCACCGATTATAACATCAAGGACCACACACTTTGTGGTATTTTGTCCAGTATAATCACTTGAACCGTCTTCGTGGTCACCGCTATCAAAAGCAATATCAGAATTGTCACCATCCCTCATAACGTGATAACAATCCGTGGGATCTCAACAACTGCATCGATCCATAAATGAGCCAACGTGGACCTTTGCTGCCACCAACTCTGGCATTCTCTCCAACAGGGGAGTCCTGACATTATTGAGATCCAGCCACAAGGTTACAAGATGTGGAACACAAATATGAATGCGGTTACGAGCTTAATTGGGCACACAGGATGTGATGACTAGGCGTTTAAGTGACAGGGAAGTGATCTTCCTCACATTTACCAAGCAACAATCATTAATCTCCAGATGTTTCAACTCAGGACAACCATCCAGTTTGATCTAATGACACATGAACAATATGCCTGTGACCTCTAACGTGGTTAAATGCCGCGAGACGAGGAGGGGCGTTTTGGTCATCTACAACTGCAAGTGGACAAAAAAGGTTGGTTCGAGCAGATATGTCAACCTAGAGCATCTGGATTTCACAATTCAGAACATCACGGATCCATCCGTTGATGCTCCATCTGTCATCCATGGTGAGGAAGGCATGCGTTTCATCCTCCACCTCAATGAACAGATCGAACCTGATCTCGCTCGCGTCGAGGGACACGAGCTCGAGCCCGTCATGGCGGACGCGCAGCAGATGATACACGGATTCCCCGACCTCCTGCACGGACTTGCCCGTGATGAGCAGGCGTCTGGTGAACTTCCAGACGTGGCGCCAAGTCCGGGCGAGGATGCAAGTTCGTACGGCCTCGTGCGCCGGCAGAAACGACAGGATCTGTGCCTGGATCTCCACCGGAAGCCTGTTGATGCGGTCGGCGGGGTCGACCGCCGGAGCTGCTGGAGGCGCAATTGCTTGATACCCACCGACCAGAGCACCGTCGCTATGCTAGGGGTATAAACGATGTGTAGAAAGCTGGCTGGCACGCACAAACAGAGTGAAAGTGAAAGCAAGATCCCCAATTCACCTTGCTAAGTGCGGCTGAGCTGTGGAGAGATGCTTCAATCACTTCTCCCCGATCATCCCACCTCGATTCCAAGAGAGAGCGCGGCTGTCGCACAGAAATGGGGACGCAGCATTGTGGAGCGGCGGCGAGATGCCGAGATGGAGCGGCGACGGCGGCCGGAGGGTTTTGGCGATTTATCCTTCAGTGAAGTTGTTTTTTCTAGAAACACCCTTCAGTAGAGTAAAAACAGCATCTCGTCAATCGGTCTGGGCCTTGGGCCTTGCGTATGGACCAGGCTCCTTCCTGATGTCGATGTGTAACATGCTTGTGTATTCTGACCCTAAAAAAACACGTGTATTTTGATTTTTTTTAAAAAAAGCACTTGTGCATTATGGGCAGGCTAGAGCTAAAGTTACACTTCCCGAGGCAGGATTATTACTCCCAGCATCCTTGTCCTAAATTAAACAAAAATAGTTTCTCGACAAACTTAACTTTATATTGAAGTAATGAACGATTACAATATAAAATTATGCCTACGACCAGTGACCACACATCATGAATAATATATACCCCTTGACGAGCAACCCCGTCACGCCTCTCACACCTATTATCCGGAGACCTATCTGATTCTCAGACATCCAATATCCTCCACCACCATGAACAACACCACGATGAACGTCTTCTTCAACAGTTTTTTTTGAGAGGCCCCTTACTGATACCACACACAACACCTCCTATGACTAAGCTAAGATCTGAACCTTGTATTCTATTTTTTGCCTGCCCATGTGCTACAACACGGTCGGATGGGGCCATCCCGCACGTGTGCCGCCGCCTCCACAACGTAGCTGACGAGCAACCCCATCGCGCCTCTCACACCTATTATCCGGAGACCTATCTGATCCTTGGACATCCAATATCCTCCACCACCATGAACAACACCACGATGAACGTCTTCTTCAACAGTTTTTTGCATGTGTTACAGCACGGTCGCATGGGGCCATCAGAAATTTATTTGGGAAACCTACTGTTCCCGGTGAGGAAACGTGGCTGATCCAGCGATCGAACCTCAAGGTCCGACCGCTTAAGCTCGTCCTCATGTTTTTTTCAACAGTTGGGAAAAAGAAATTAACTGAATTTCTCTTTCCCAACATTCCAAACACCCCCAACATTCCAAAAACCAGGATTTACCAGCATTGTGCATTAAGTGGTAAGCGACGTTCCCGTCGACGACGAGGCGCCTATGGTGACTTCGAGAATCTCATATCTGCCGGCTGCCCAGTCCTTCGGAGGTGCTCATAGGGGTAGGGTTTGCGTACGTGTGTTCATAGGGGTGAGTGTGCGTGCGTGTTGTGAGTGTCTGCGTTGTATTGTGTAATTCTAAAAAAAAAACATTCCAAAAACCAAGAACTCGCCGACCTGGACGAGCGCATGCGCGCCCACGAGCCAACATGCCATCAAACCCTCGTTGCCGATTGCACTCGCAGCCAAGAAACGGTGAACACCACCATCGTCACATCTCCACCATCAGCATGGCGCACATCAACTAGGGGACCGTCGATCTACGCGTGGAACATATCCTGCAATCATGGAGCAGCTGGCACGCGTCCACGACAACGTCGTCACCAACTCTGCGGACATCGGGACGTCGCCGAATCACCCTGCCATCACAGTTGTTCAATCCAAACTGGATCTAGGCACCGTCAACGACGACAATCTTGCTGCGGAAAAACACCAAGATGCAATCGTCACCAACAAATCCTTCGGCAACACCACGACGGGGACATCCCTATCGCCCGACACCACAAAGATTGTTGGGGAGGTGTCGAACAACTCGTTCAAAGCACCACTAGCACCACAAAGATTGTTGGGGAGGTGTCGAACAACTCGTTCAAAGCACCACTAGCACCACAGTTGTCCCTGCTATCGTACGCAGAATAGATTTGTTAAAGGACATTTTTACAAAGGAGGAGAAATGTTATGTATAAGAAAATGGCACTTGGCCAAGCAACAAAGAATGATAACATGACAAAAAAAAAAAAAAAAAAAAAAACAACGAGAACAACACCAGGAGAGAAAGCTCTAGCTGAGCAAGTACTCGAAGCCCACTCTCTCCCGCTTCAATCCACCACTCGGCCTCTGCATGGATGACTCACAGGAGTTCAGATGTGGTTGTTGCAACCCCTCTGAAACATTGAGCATTGCGCTCCTTCCAAATCTCCCATGAGACCAACACGAAAAGCGAGTCCATGCCTGCACGCTTGATGCCAGAGAACAACCCACGAAGTCGCCTCCACTAGCGTAGAGTGGAGGATGCTGGCGGAGGAAAATTGGTTTTGATTGCTTAGAGAATTAGAAACCAAACCTCTTTTGTCACTGAGCACTCGCACATCAGGTGATCAATTGTGTCCTGAGCTTGATCACAAAGAAAACATTCATCACGAGCTTCAAGGCCACAACACCGCCTACGATCTCTGATCCAATGCTGTCATCTGAGTGTTAGCCACAAGAAAATCTTGATCTTGACCGGCTCCCAGGTCTTCCATATGAGTTTATGCCCTTGGAACGGTGTTGCCCCAGCGTGAAGCATATGGTAGGCCAACTTGGCCATGTAGTTTCCATCTGGGGTCCATCTCCATACTGTCTTATCTGGATGATCAACTAGATGGAAGTCCCTCAGCATATTCCAAAGGAACAGATAATCGCGATCGCGTCGACTGACATACCGCCCGATATGTGCCTTCCTATCGCAATGGTCAAGGTGTGAAACCTCGATCCTAGGGTTCCTGGGTTCGAGACTCCCGCGCGCTTCTCGCGCTCTTTTTTTTGCCATTTATTTTACATGACAGTGTAAACAGGTCACAAAAAACCAACAAACAGCGTCATAAAACACCACCGCCGCATGGTTGCCCTGCAACTACAATATATGACGAAAGGGGTATTATATTGTGACGCAGAATTTTATCGTGTCATAAATAGTTATGGCGCTTGTAGTTTTGAGACTACTCCATTTTTTCGCCATATTATGTTACATTATATGACGTATTTTGCCCTCGTCATGTTGATTTTTGTCATAGAAAACAGGTATTCTTGTAGTGTAGACTCCCGTTGTATGAGCCATCTTTTTAGTTGTCTCTACGTTAGATTCGATGCCCATATAAACGGCAGCTGCCTGCGTGGGTTGAACATGTCCTAAGAGCATCCGATCTAGCATACAAATAGCTAAAGAGACAAATCGTACAATGGAGAGATGGTTTCACTACTTAAGATGTGTTCCTTAATATAATAGATGTCATTTTTTTATTTTGGTCAAACTTAAGGTGCTTTCACTCTTCAAGAAAGTTGAAACAACCTATAATTTGAGACGAAGGGAGTAGCTCACAGAATATTGAATTAGGAATTACAAAAACATAGATGTAATTTTCTTGAGTAACACTTACATAATCATATGCATTTAGTAGATTTGTAATTCTGTTAAACAAAAGGTATACCATCACTACTTTATGTTTTAAAAACACTTCTTCCATATTTTAGGTGCTTAATTTTTTTATTCTTGTTCGGTCAATATTAATTTCATCGTTGTTTGCCTTGTTTAGTTTCCAAATTTTTGCAACTTCGACACTGTAGCACGTTTCGCTTATTTGTGGTAAATATTGTTCAATCATGTGCTAACTAGGCTCAAAAGATTCATCTCGCCGCTTTACAACTAATCTATGCAATTAGTTATTTTTTTACCTACATTTACTACTCTATTTATGTGTCCAAAAATTGATATGATGGAGAGAATGAAAAAAATCTAGAACTTCGAGGGGAACTAAACAAGGCCTAAAATATATGAATTATATTTATGAGTTATTTCTTCATTGTACGATTGTTGTCACATGAAACATATATAGCAGCTCCCCAATAAAAAAACTATTGCTGTTGCATCAGAAGAGAAAGAAACTTATAACACGCTGGGGTGTATCGATTCTGTTGACACTCAAAATAGTCCCATGCTATTTTTAGAATGAGGGAAAATGTGAGAGAAAGAATGAATGCATGAACGAAGTCATTTTGTATGAAGAATGCGTGTCAAAAGATGTCCTAAATATAGTGAAGGAGGCCAAACAGACGCCTCGAGTCGACCGACGCCGGCATGCGTCCGGTCATGCATCCGGCCGTCCGGCCGCTCATACGCTTACATGCGATTTCGGAGCTCTCGAAATTGACCGGACGCTAGTGACCGGAGCGTCCGGCCGACTCGACTCCAATAAAAGTCGGCATGCAACAGACCGCGTCCGCATAATCTCGAACCGATTTCTTTCCTAATCGTGTTTGGGTCGGATTTTGAGGCTTGGAAACGCCCAAGGACGGTTTCCTAAAAGGATAAGACCACCCTCCTCTATATAATAAAGAGGTTCATGGCCGATTTGATCCCATCTACATCCAATCAACAACCAATCTATCTCCCCGTCCCCGCTTTTAGGTCATCTTCTTCCTTCAACCCCTCTATCCTCGCTGTTCGGGCGGCGAACTCCACGCTCTTCGTCGACGTTCTAGGCGGCCACGCTGGTCCTAGAGCAACCCTCACGTGCGCCCTCCCGACGGGGTCTTCCCGAGGTGCGTTCGAGGTTCTTCCAAATTACACCGAAGCTCTACGCCACCCCTACCGATTCCTAGATCGGTTAGGGCGTGCCACGCTGTGGTGTTCGCTGCTCCAAGGTTGTGTGCAACCTTCGTGGGCGTCCAAGGCCCTCCCGGTGTGTTGGTGTGAAGCCCTAGCTTCGGCCAACATACTTTTTGGCGACTCCTGGGGGAAGAGAATTGTTTCGCTCTACTTTGCGGCCGAATATATCTTTACTCTAGCCCTAATTCTTCATTGATTTATCAATTTGTCACTTGGTGTTCATCACGCACGAGTGAAGGAAATTCAGGCGTGTTGTGTTGTGTTTTCTCGGCTCCAAGAAGATTACAAGAATACATGGAGGCGTATCAAGACACTACATCTCAAAGATCATTACTCCACGTCTAAGGTAAAACTTGCAAATTCATATGATAATTTTAGTAATTATGTTGCAAGTAATATAAATTCCTATGATGGCATTGCTAGTTATAAAGATGATAGATGTACTCCATCGGCAATTTCTATTAAGCCGATGTATGCTAAGAATTTATTGAGTTCTAGTTCCTCTAGCAATATGCCACATGCGCTGCTCATCGGCTATAAGTTCACAACGTGACATGCCGATGCATGACAAAATAAATTGCTCTACGTAATCAACATCTTATGCAGAGTTAATGCTCATGATTCGGCTATTCAGATTATCAATAATAACCATAGCCAAATCAATAAAAATTCAGCGCCCTATGATAGTGATTATTCTTGTAATTCGGCTTCAATTAATTCTAGCCGAATTAATGAAAATCCAACAAGATACGTGGAAGATGTTGATTATCATTCAGCCGTATTTGACTTCCTCAAAGCAAACTTTGCTAATCAACAATGATCATGCCGAAAAACCACACGGATCTTCTAAATGGAGAGTGCCCGCATATACCGCACCTTATATGCTATATTATGATTACTTGAGTATCCTAATGATTGGCGTGTACCTAAATTTCATATATTCTACGGAGAAAGTGGTAGGACTGCCATGGAGCATATTGATGTATATCTCTCACAATTGGGTTCTGCCCAGAAAGAAGACTACATGAAGATACGGAATTTTCCTTTTATCTCTCACCGGTATTGCCTTTGCATGGTTTACATCTTTACCCAAAAATTCTCGTTTGGTCATGGTCTATACTAGAGAAGTTGTTCTATGAATTCTTTGGGAGAAACATCGAGAAAAGGCCAATCAAAATTAGGACAATGGTTGAGGCAGGATGGCTAATTGATTATCAAAAGGCATACCTCACTATAGAAAAGTGTGAGGAAAATCGTAAACATGTGCTACTCATGACACCCACGTTGAATCGGTTAAACCGACTTGTAAGTCGGTGAACCGATTGCTTCTCATAATCAAGCTAAATTGGTCTCTTCGGCGTCCGAAAACCGATAAGGTCAATTTAGGAGAGTATGCACATTCTTTACCTTGCGGAAGACACCTTCGATGGCCGAAATTGAGAAAAAATAATCCGGCCATATTAATTCGACCGGGGCAAGCCGATTCCGCTATTGGAAAAAATGTCATGATCGGCGAGCCTAGAGAGCCTAAGAGGAGAAAGCAAATCTCGGATCGTGAGGTGGTGCTACAAAAATCTAATGATGATCGGGAAAGCCTCAAGATCACCATTAAGTCTTCTCGGGGCTCGGGGGCAAGCTCATGTTCCCATTCATAAGCAGAGGTCAACCACTAGTGTCATCATCCAAAAGGGATTGCTTTGGAATCAATTTTTTTAGAACTAGTGGGCGTAAAAATTAGCAAGACCGATTGCTCAAATCGGTCAAGCTATTCATAAGCAAAAGTGCAAGACACACAAATAAAGGTGGAGTATTGGTTCCTCGCCGTTAATGTGTCAAGATCTTCACCAAAGGAGAGCGTGTGCTAGCGAAATTCACAATGGGCAGCAAGATTACCTCGTAGCCGATTGAGCCAAAGCCAATCGTGCTTCGATAAGAAAGAGCCAACTAAGTCGGCTCACGCCAACTACCTTACTTGAGATGGCTAAGCCGACCCCAGAGGCAAACCAAGCTGGCTAAGGTTGCTGCCATTGAGCATGAATCGCCATTGACGACTTCCGAGTCGGCTAAGTCGATTCCTATTGTTGTAGATTTTTCCACAAAAGCCCAAAGAAGTTTCGCTACTACTATGGTGGGTGTCGAGATGCAAGAAGTGCCCGAGGACGAAATCGCTGACGTTAGAGAGAGCACACAAACTCTTTCCAAAGGTATTGCTAACGATGAGACCATCAAGAGCGTAACCTTGGTTGCTACATCTTTCGTCACTAAGGTACAAGATTACATCGGCTTACATATTGTCTTCAATTGGAAGGCCGATGATAATGTGTTGTTGAAGTTAAAGCTTTTCCCAATGCTTAATGTGAATTATACATATATGTGGGTTGCTTTACTTATTTTGAATTCAATTCATACTTGGTCCCGAATGAGATATAGATTTTGCAATTACTTCGGTTTTTATGATTCGGGGCTAAGATTGAAGAATATTGCTCATGCCGATGTTTGTTATACATTTAATTCGCATGAAAGATGATTGTAAAGGTGTGGCCGAATGGATTGGTGTTAAATTAAATCTTTTCGCTGCCAAGCATTGAAGCCGATTCTACAAGAAAATCGGCTTACAAATTTAATGCTCACCTTTGGTTCTATCTCGTTGTGATCATGTCTTTAACATGTTGCTTTGAAAAGTAAATTTATTAGGCATATTGATCACAATGCTTTGCCATCAATTCAGAACTTGGAAGAGCTTATATATTGCAAGTTGTGTAATTCATTTGATCATAATACTTGTCATTGCAATATGTTTCATCATGAGATCCAATCGGACATTGGTAATGACCGGTTGAGGTTTTCGAGGCTCGACAAGTGGACCGATTAGATTCAATCGGGCTTGATGGCATGTAGGGTTTCAAATCGGCTTGCATTACTAGCCGATTCATTTAAAGAAAAAGGCTCCAATGCCCAAGAAAGAGATGGAGAATCCTCAAGTGAAGGCAAAACTGTTATCCACAAATTTCAAATTGAAGATATTTCAAAGGATGGCAAAGTTGCTCCAATGTTAGAAGACACCGGGGGGCAAATAAAATCTCTCCATCTCTACCAAAAGCCGATTAATTCCATTGAGCAAGGAAAATCGGTTTGGAGATCCTTCTTTGGAGCATGTTCATCAAGATGAAGGAAAGGAGGATGCTCATAAAGCTAGTGGAGGCAAGACGCATGACAAGGAGAAGGGCAATAGAAGACCGAAGCTTAGCTTCAAGAGCTTCTAGCTAAATATACAAAGATGGGGAAGTGAATCGATTAAAGAAAAAACTCAAGCATCAAAGTTGCCTCCAAAGCATAAACTTCAAAAACAACATTGGCAAAGGAAGGTGAATGTTCCATCATATTTCGAGCCACAATATGTGAAGTATGCAGCTCAAACGCTTGAAAGAGTCATCTTACAAAGACCAATTTGATCAAAATCGTCCGAATCGTACTTAAAGAGAAGGTGGTAAAGCAAGTTTACCACGTGAAGTATGATGGACTAAAAAAAGAAAAATTCAGATCTGAATGTCATCATTGAAAAGCTGATTACATTGTTGAACAATCACGGCTATTAATGGTAAACAAGTTGAAAATTCATCTATTCATATTGTAGGTACTAAATCAACAAGAAAAGGCAAAAGTACCTAAGACCGAGAAAGAGATTTCGCTTTGTCCACAACAAAGATAAAACCGAAATGCTCAATCAGTTTACCGGGTGGCAGAAAAAAGAATTGCGTAAGCTCAAGCAGAGAAGCTAAGAGAAAGGGGCTTAGTGTAACACCCGTGTTTTTGCATCATTTTAAAATTCACTAAAAAAATTTGAACTTTTTATAATTACAACTAAAACTTGATTTATTTCCCGCTAAGCCTAAACCCCAAAAAACCTGCATTCAAACTCTCACCATATAGAAAATAGGAAATCTTGCTTGTTGCTTGTTGAGCTTTATGGTGGCCAAGGATGCAAGGTAAGTCCTAGATTTAAATTATGGAAGAATATATTGTATGAGAATGATCTACAAATTCGCTGGGAATTTAAATAGCTACCTCATGTATATATAGTGAGCAAGTATATGCATGGCTATAAGTAGATGGATATATTTATATATTCATAAAATTGAGCCGTGCACTATACAAATCATATATGGATACATACAATACAAATATGTATACATGTGTGTATTCCAATTATACATGAGAGCATGGCCACGTATATATATATATATATATATATATTATATATATATATATATATATATACTATTATATATATATATATATATATATATATATACTATAAACATATATACAATTATATGTGTTTGTGTGTATAAAATACAAAATGGAAAAATGGAAATAAAAGGAATGAGCCACGGGCTCATTCTCTCCTAACTCAAGCAACAGCCTGGCCCTCCTCTCCTCTCTTGACCACGAAGCCCAGCTCGGGACAGCAAAGCAGCCCAGCCCAGTAGCAACAGCCCAGCAGCCATCCCTTCCCTCCTTTCTCTATGACGCATGGGCCCCATTCGTCATACCCTTCCCCTTCCTCCCTCTGCTTCCCCAAACCCACGAACAACACGAGGATGACTGTGCCGATGGACCATGGCACAAAGACCCCCATTTCCACCCATCTGCCCCCACGCACGCCGGCGGCACGGGGCCAACGACCGGGGCACAAAGGCCCTTGCCGGCCTCGCGTTAATGGCGACGAGCCAACTTGCCGAAAAGCCGCTTCGCCGCCGTAGCCGGCCGCCGCATCAATGGCGCCGCCACCACCGCCGTTACATCCACACAAAGATCGTTGACCCGGAATAGCCGCACGATACCACCACCACGCTATCCGCTCCACAAGGCCGTCAAAGCGCCCGGCGTTCGCGTGGACCGGCGACGAGGCCACGCGGCGACGCTGACAGCTCACCCATGGCTGCCGGAAAATATCTCCGCGAGCCCTCCTCCCTCCGCCCTATAAATAGCCCCTCCGGTTGCCAAGCTCACCACACCGAAGCCACACGGATGGCCGACGCCGAGGCCTGCATGGGCGCACGCGCCGCCTCCGTCAGCGCCGGCCAATCGCGGAAGCCGCCCGTCACCCAGCTCGCTGGGCGCTGCGGCCGTCGGACGCCGGGCCGCCCAGCTCCCATCGCCCGCCACCGCTACGGATGCCGCGGAGCTCCACCACCGCAACCCGCGCCAGCGCCTTCAACCGCGGGTCGAAGCGTGCCCCACGCTCCGCCGCGGGCCGCGCCCACAAGCCACCGCGTCGCCGAGCCGCATCCGCTACCACCACGAGCCTCCAGCCCAGCCACCCTCGCCGCGCCCACGCCGCCACGCCGCCTCCGCCTCGCCGACGCCGCCGCGCCGCAGCACCGCCATGCCCGAACGCGACGTCATCCACACCACCATCCGCCCGCGCCGTCCACGCCGGCACACGCCGCCCAAATTCGCCGCCCACGCATGCCGTGGCCGCCCGGCGGCCCACCGTGCACGCAGCGCCGCTGCGCCCGCCCCCGCGCCCCTCCGCCGCCACGAAAACCCGGAGCACCACCGCCGGTGGTGCCTCCTCTCTATTCCCCTCCCTCTCGATTGGTTCGGTTGAGGAAACGTAAACGACGAGCGAGACCTCCCCGCCGCATCTCGCGACCGTGAAGAGAGCCATTCAATCTTACCCCCTCGTGGACCCCACCATTCACTTATTACAAGGACCGGGTGTACATGAAATAGAGAGGGAGAGAAGGTGGTTCACCGATCGGTGCACAGCACGCTGACCGACCGCCCACTCTGCACTCCGGACCAGCGTGTCGGCGTCGTGGAAATTACTAAGGCCACCCGAATCGCATACCGCGGACATTAAAAATCCATTTTCCCGTATCGAAAAAATTCCCGAAAAATTTGTAAATTCATTATTTGATTTATAGAATTTTATCATGTAATTATTTTCAATTTTATTACATGATAAAATTATATTATAATATTACCCTAATGATTTAATTAGGGATTAATATTATAAATTCCATATCTCATGCAATTTAGCTCCGTTTCGCGTGAAACGACTTCCATAATTCATCTAAAATCTAGCTCTATGCATCTAACCCATTGCCACCATAATGTTCTATGTTTGTTTTGTATGCTATAGTTCAAGCTAGGGTTTATCGCGAATATAAAGTAGTTACGACGACCCGATTAGGAGCTTCCGTCCGAAGTGAAGCTAGAGACGTTCGACGCCGTGCCGATTCGTAAGAACCTCCCAGGCAAGTCCTTACCCCCCCCCTTAATCATGACCTTAATATGATAATAAATGATGACATAATATGACTAAGTAAGATCGATGTAACCTTGAGTAATAAAGTGAACCCTCCAACAAAAGGTGAGTGGTGATTGTCTACATGGAGGTGGACTAATCACAATCGGGGATGAATCCCGCGGAGAGATGCTCGCCTCCCTAAGGACCGGTTTATAGACCTTCTACCTAGTATAATATTACGTCTGACCACACGGGATGGGGCGGCTTGATTTCACACCCGTTGGGTTGAGGTATAATTGGAGCCAAGGTGGCCGGAGTAGGCAAACGACCTATTGGGAGCGGAACATGGGGAGAGTGGCCCCATGGTCCGGTTGGCGTGGATGCTTTGAGTGGTCTTCCACGTAAGTGTTTGGGCGCTTGATGGGCGCAAAGCTAGAGGCACATATTGATGATTGAGAGTGGTGTTGACGGTATAGGTTGGTTAATAAGGTATTACCCTGCCAAGCCGCGGGTGATTTGGTATCACCGTCATTGTCTAGGGTGATGCGTCATCTTAGGGTGGCGTGTTATCCTTCCAACCCCTGAGAAGTTGTGGTAAAGATTATACCGATATACCTGGAGGCATCCAAGCGGGTTCGGAATCTCGTGGGACCACCTTCGACCCGGTCGTACGTGGGAGAAGATGGCCCCTCGTGTGGGGAAAAGTGTACAACCTCTGCAGAGTTAATTGAATCTATTCGAATAGCCACGTCCTTGGAATGGGCAAGTGCTAGGCCGAACATCTATGATTAGATATACATTTATGATGACTAACCTGTGGTGTCATGACAGCAGTGATGACATGAGATAACCCGGGAACTAGCGAGAGCAGTTTTAGAGACTCTGCTAGGGCCCAAACCCTAATAAATTACAACCCCCTGGTTGGGACTTGCTGAGTACGTTTGTACTCACCCCTCTATTTTTACAGATATCGGCACATGTGAAGGTAAGATCGACGACGAGGTAGAGGATAGCGTATCGTAGGAGTTCGAGAGGTGTTTGCTTAGGAGAAGGACGTTGAAGCCCAGATTTCATCCATGCACAAGTCTAATTTTGGAGTACGGGGCAGTGTCATAGTTAATCCACCACTTCTCGGTTGGCCAACTCTGATATTGTAACCCGGCTTGGTGACTCTTCGTCGCCACTGTAAGCCCTTTCTATCCTATATTTCTACAGCTCGGTTTAATATTATTTCTGTTCACCATTATCTGTTACTAATAGACGTGTTTGTGGCGTGATCCTGGCGCAAACACGTGTGATTAACGACCCATTGAAAGTGGGGCGTGACAGAGTGGTATCAGAGCCGAGCTTGTCCATAGGATAAAATTTGGGATAACAGAATTATAACTCCACATCAGGATGACTACTTTTAAAAAAAAAAATTGTTGCTACGGGACGCCTTACTATAATAGTTCGTATATTGCGGAATCGAGGACAACCTCGAAACTCTTGCAACAATGGACTAGTAAGGATGATCTCAAGCGGACTGCCTGAATAAATGAGAGTTTCTACAACTCTCCTCGGAGATACTAAAGTGCCTAGGATACCTTGGCTTTCCTCGATATTAAAATCGAGAGTTTCATGAAGACCAAAATCGAAGTGCTTAGCAAACTCGCATGTTCTAAAGCCCCAAAAGGAAGGATTCAATTGCTATACAGTGGGCCAACTGGAAATGCATAGAACATCCGAACACCTAAGTGGGCGCTAATATGATGTGCAAATAGAATCTCCATAAGGCATATAGTCCAAGCAAAGAAAGAGTAGCAAAATCCTTTAGCAAGCCCTGTTGTGCAAGCGAGTCTTAGCATTAGTCGCTAAGCATTCGCCGCATCATAGATGCCTAGGCTTCAATGCCTTTAGTAGATGCAAAGTCGCGCAATAATCATCATGGAAGTCGCTACGTGTGGTGCGACCATGTACCATCTATGAGACTGACCTGTGATGAGACCTATTGACGCGCTTGATTGTTTAGTATAATGTATTGTTCCTTTTTCAATCCTACGGAAAACTTCTCATTTATTGCTACTTTACGGTAATGAATGGAAGAAAATTCCGATAGGATCGGTGAACGTGCTGAAAATTTCCCCAAAGTCACGAGTAATAAGACAAGTTTCACATAAACTTAGTTCGCCGTGACACACATTTTCGTACGTTTCACACCAGGTAAGTTTGTGTTGTCCTTAGACACCCGTGTTACTAGGATACCCCAAAGTCTATCCCTACCTAAAATGCTTGCTTTCCCCTCATCCTTAGTTAGGTAGACCCTATCGTATCTTGTGCTTTTCTTTCCACCCCTCCCTAGTTCAAATAGATTAGGAGCTAACCTGCGGGAACATGACGACAACAAGTGGACTCCACGATCAGTAGCCGTTGAACCACACCCGGTGTTCTTCCCTACGGCCCGTCTGCGCCGTCGCCTCGATTATCTTGTGACCGGCGACCGTGCAACATTGCCGACATCTTTGTCACCTCAATGTCGAAAACTGCCGATACTTGCTGTTACCACGACCCCGAACCACGACCGACGAATCGGCGAAGACAACACGCAGCAGATCAAGTGACAACCCGATTGCCCGATAATACAAGCCGAGCGAAGATCAGCATTTGCAAGCAGAAGATAACCAGAGGACTACAGTAATCGAAGACAGTCATCAAGCCCATAAAAGATACTACGCCCAATAGCAAATAGATGCCTCAGAAGCATACAGAAATGTCAAGAAGAAGTATGCCGACAATAGAGAGGACACACAGTCTCCACTATAGGGAATCCATCGGCCAAGACCACACAGTCCCCTAACCACACCACTATTGCAAGATCAATGAATACAGGAGACTCACTCCCGTTCCTTCCACCACACACCACAACCGCAATACCAGTGACCAAGCTTCTCCCAGAAGCCATCACCCTCGACCCATTATAAAAAGAGCACCATCATCGCTCTCACCACCATCCCACTCCAAACATTCCACTGCTAGCCTCCATCTTTCACCCTCTACCATCACGCTCTTTGTCATCCACTCGCCAAGAACCACCTCAAACATAGCCACAAATGGCCGGCACTTGGGTTAGCAGCCAGTGCATCAACACCCCTGGATTTCCCCAACTTCTCTACCAGACCGCATAGAACCTTGGCATCCGTGAACCCCCTGAGTATGAGGGTAGCGAGTATGAAGAGCGCGGCACCCATCGCTGCGAAGTCACCGTCTACATCGCCAAGAGTCGAGACTACCCCGCCCTCACTGACGACTGGAGTGTGACCACCATTGGTTTTCACTTCCCCGACACCTACCAAGCTGTCGCTCGCAAGGCACTCCACCGCCTTTGCCAGATATACAAGGAGCCCATCGCCCGTACCCCCATGAGGCACCTACCACCCGAAGGGAAGAATCACCCCGCCTGGATTGCTCGCCTAGAGGACGTTCGAGGTCCACAAGGCAGCCCCGTCATCACGCACCTGCTATCCTATCTGCTCGATCTTGATGAGCGAAGACGACCGCCGAGACACCGCCATAAGGAGCCCCGATTCGCCGAGCCGAACGAGCGAGAGCTTCGCTCAACGACTCCTCGCGAGCACGCCCACGCAAAAGAGCAAGTCGCCACGGCATCCCGCCGAGAGGCTACACTTGCCGAGACCCTAAAGGCCATCCAAGAGCGACACGTCCGAGAACTGAGAGACACCAACGCCCTTCAGTCAAGACGCAGAAGACACGCCATGGCCTGGCCCGAACCAGCAACTACCGAAGGGATGTTCGCCAACCCCTTCACCAGAAGAAGAACGGACTCCACCAGGCCACCATCCCCGGCAGAAGACCGACAACCAGAAGCACCCCTGCCCCTCAGACAGGCACCACCAAGAGAAGAAGCCCCCAGCGCAGAGCCAAGTACCAGACCCGCAGAAGCAGAAGCCACCATGACCGATGTTGTAGAACCACCACTCCCAAGGGAGGTGTAACCGAAGAGTAGCATTTCCTTTCACTCTACTGTTGTACTCCCCTTGAAATAATCAAGATCATTGTGCTTGATCCACGATCCAAATGCGAGTATCAACGAAGAAAGATTGACGGGTGCCAAAACACGAAGAGCTACAGGGCAAATAATAAGCAGAAAATTTTCTAAGTGGGGTAGTGCTATATGCACGAGATGAAAAAAAAATAAGAACGGGCAAAAGCAAGAAGAAGAAAGAACAAGATGGGCGAGAACAAGAAGAAATAGCGAAATATGGAAATGGGCTGAGATGAGAAAATAAAGAGCAACAGGAAACTTAGAGTTTCAAACAAGAAATGATAGCCTAAACTATCTAATGACTGTTACCCAGAAAAGTCGAGACCGAGAAATACATCGCAGAAGATCGCGAAGAAGCAAGCAAGAAGACAGACACCAGAAGGTTGAAGACACTAGAGGAATCAGTCCTCTAAGTGGGGTAGCCGCCAGAGAAGATCTGAAGACTACGAGGACAAGATGCAAGACCAAGAAGATGGGGTAAAAGCAGCAGACAGCGAAAGGCATAGCCTCTACAGTATCGTGTTGCCCTAGCAATAGAGTAGCACAATAATGATAGAGACTTCGATAGCAACGGCAAAGATTGTAAGCAATGGAAAGTTTTCTCTCTCCTATCTCTATTCCTTTAGGCCTCAAATTAGGACCTTCACTCTGTAGACTAGGAATCTCGGGGGGCCGAGATTCATCTAAGTGGGGTAGATTTGTAACACCCGTGTTTTTGCATCATTTTAAAATTCACTAAAAAAATTTGAACTTTTATAATTACAACTAAAACTTGATTTATTTCCCGCTAAGCCTAAACCTGTTTTTCGAAAACCCGCATTCAAACTCTCACCATATAGAAAATAGGAAATCTTGCTTGTTGCTTGTTGAGCTTTATGGTGGCCGAGGATGCAAGGTAAGTCCTAGATTTAAATTATGGAAGAATATATTGTATGAGAATGATCTACAAATTCATTTGGGAATTTAAATAGCTACCTCATGTATATATAGTGAGCAAGTATATGCATGGCTATAAGTAGATGGATATATTTATATATTCATAAAATTGAGCCGTGCACTATACAAATCATATATGGATACATACAATACAAATATGTATACATGTGTGTATTCCAATTATACATGAGAGCATGGCCACGTATATATATATATATATATATATATATATATATATATATATATATATATATATATATATATATATATATATATATATATATATATATATACTATTATACTCTCATAAACATATATACAATTATATGTGTTTGTGTGTATAAAATACAAAATGGAAAAATGGAAATAAAAGGAATGAGCCACGGGCTCATTCTCTCCTAACTCAAGCAACGACTGGCCCTCCTCTCCTCTCTTGACCACGAAGCCCATTTCGGGACAAAAGCAGCCCAACCAAAGAGCAACAGCCCAGCAGCCATCCCTTCCCTCCTTTCTCTATGACGCATGGGCCCCATTCGTCATACCCTTCCCTTCCTCCTCTGCTTCCCCAAACCCACGAACAACACGAGGATGACTGTCTTGCCGATGGACCATGGCACAAAGACCCCATTTCCACCCATCTCGCCCCCACGCACGCGGCGGCACGGGGCCAACGACGGGGCCTGAAGGCCTTGCCGGCCTCGCGTTAATGGCGACGAGCCAACTTGCCGAGTGCCCGGCTTCGCCGCCAGCCGCCGCCGCCGCATCAATAGGCGCCTGCCGCCACCGCCTGTTACATCCACACAGCATCGTTGACCCTGGAATAGCCGCACGACAGCTCACCACCTGCTATCGCTCCGGCTAGCGTCCAGCGCCCGGCGTTCGGCCGTGACCCGGCGACGAGGCCACGGCGGCCGCGCGGACAGCTCACCCATGGCTGCCGGAAAATATCTCCGGCGAGCCCTCCTCCCTCCGCCCTATAAATAGCCCCTCCGGTTGCCAAGCTCACCACACCGAGCTCGCCCCGGGATGGCCGACGCCGAGGCCTGCATGGGCGCCTTGCGCCCTGCCTCCGTCTCCGCGCGCCGTCGAAGCGAAGCCCACCCGTCACCCGGCTCGGGCCCTGGCGTGCCGACGGCGTCCGGCCGCCCGGCGCTCCCATCGCCCGCCACCGCGCTCGGATGCGGCCGAGCTCCACCACCGCAACCCGCGCCGTGCCTTCAACCGTGGTCGAAGCGTGCCCACGCGCCGCCGTGGCGCGTCCACCAAGCCACCGCGTCCGCCGAGCCGCATCCGCTACCACCACGAGCCTAGCCCGGCCACCCTCGCCGCCCTGGGCCGCCCACGCCGCATCCGCCTCGCCGCCCGGCGCCCGCGCCCGCGAGCACCGCCATGCCTGAACGCGGCGTCATCCACACCACCATCCGCTGCTTTGCCGTCCACGCCGCACACGCCGCCGTCAGCCTCGCCGCCCACGCATGCCGTCTTGGCCCAGCGAGCCACCGTGACGCCGCGTCTTGCCGCCCGCAACCCCCCGCCGCCACCGAAAACCCGAGCACCACCGCCGTGTGCCTCCTCTCTATTCCCCTCCCTCCTCGATTGGTTCGGTTGAGGAAACGTAAACGACGAGCGAGACCTCCCTGCGCCGCATCTCATGACCGTGAAGAGAGCCATTCAATCTTACCCCTCGTGGACCCCACCATTCACTTATTACAAGGACCGGGTGTACATGAAATAGAGAGGGAGAGAAGGTGGTTCACCGATCGGTTGCACAGCACGATGACCGACCGCCCACCAGCACTCGGACCAGCGTGTCGGCGTCGTGGAAATTACTAAGGCCACCCGAATCGCATACGTGACATTAAAAATCCATTTTCCTAGACGTAAAAAATTCCCGGAAAAATTTGTAAATTCATTATTTGATTTATAGAATTTTATCATGTAATTATTTTCAATTTTATTACATGATAAAATTATATTATAATATTACCCTAATGATTTAATTAGGGATTAATATTATAAATTCCATATCTCATGCAATTTAGCTCCGTTTCGCGTGAAACGACTTCCATAATTCATCTAAAATCTAGCTCTATGCATCTAACCCATTGCCACCATAATGTTCTATGTTTGTTTTGTATGCTATAGTTCAAGCTAGGGTTTATCGCCAGACATAAAGTAGTTACGACGACCCGATTAGGAGCTTCCGTCCGAAGTGAAGCTAGAGACGTTCGACGCCGTGCCGATTCGTAAGAACCTCCCAGGCAAGTCCTTACCCCCCCCCCTTAATCATGACCTTAATATGATAATAAATGATGACATAATATGACTAAGTAAGATCGATGTAACCTGAGTAATAAAGTGAACCCTCCAACAAAAAGGTGAGTGGTGATTGTCTACATGGAGGTGGACTAATCACAATCGGGGATGAATCCCGCGGAGAGATGCTCGCCTCCCTAAGGACCGGTTTATAGACCTTCTACCTAGTATAATATTACGTACAGCCACACGCCGGGATGGGACGGCTTGATTTCACACCCCGTTGGGTTGAGGTATAATTGGAGCCAAGGTGGCCGGAGTAGGCAAACGACCTATTGGGAGCAGACATGGGGAGAGTGGCCCCATGGTCCGGTTGGCGTGGATCTTTGAGTGGTCTTCCACGTAAGTGTTTGGGCGCTTGATGGCGCAGCGATGCTAGAGGCACATATTGATGATTGAGAGTGGTGTTGGCGGTATAGGTTGGGTAATAAGGTATTACCAGTAAAAGCCGCTGGGTGATTTGGTATCACCGTCTTTGTCTAGGGTGATGCGTCATCTTAGGGTGGCGTGTTATCCTTCCAACCCCTGAGAAGTTGTGGTAAAGATTATACCGATATACCTAGGAGGCATCCAAGCGGGTACGGAATCTCGTGGGACCACCTTCGACCAGTCGTACGTGGGAGAAGATGGCCCCTCGTGTGGGGAAAAGTGTACAACCTCTGCAGAGTTAATTGAATCTATTCGAATAGCCACGTCCTTGGAATGGGCAAGTGCTAGGCCGAACATCTATGATTAGATATACATTTATGATGACTAACCTTGTGGTGTCATGACAGCAGTTGATGACATGAGATAACCCGGGAACTAGCGAGAGCAGCTTTAGAGACTCTGCTAGGGCCCAAACCTAATAAATTACAACCCCTGGTTTGGGACTTGCCGAAAGTACGTTTGTACTCACCCCTCTATTTTTACGGATATCGGCACATGTGAAGGTAAGATCGACGACGAGGTAGAGGATAGCGTATCGTAGGAGTTCGAGAGGTGTTTGCTTAGGAGAAGGACGTTGAAGCCCGTGTTTCATCCATGCACAAGTCTAATTGTGGAGTACGGGGCAGTGTCATAGTTAATCCACCACTTCTCGGTTGGCCAACTCGATATTGTAACCCGGCTTGGTGACTCTTCGTCACCCTTTTAAAGCCCTTTCTATCCTATATTTCTCTGACTCGGTTTAATATTATTTTGTTCACCATTATACATTTACTAATAGACGTGTTTGTGGCGTGATCACAGGCGCAAACACGTGTGATTAATCTGACCATTGAAAGTGGGGCGTGACACTTAGCATGGGTCCCTAAAGGAAGCATTAAAAATCGAAAGGATGATGATCAAGCAAGTGGTGCAACGAAGACAAAAGATAGAAGGAAAAGATTCAAGAACCACGATTGCCAAGTTGGAGGTTTGCACCAAATCATCAAAATCATTGGTCATGGCATCATCCATTTTCTCTGCACTTTGTGCTTATGTGGAATTCACCTCATGGTATGCATGGTTATCCCTCATATTCTTATGTTGATTCTTGGTATGGGTCTTTATATTATGAAGGGATGCCGAATTATCACGCTTATCAATGATCAAGAGCGAAATATTTTATTTCGGTCATTCATATTCTGTGTGTGAATTCGTATGGCCGATACTTTGTTATCTCCACGAGCATGCAATATAGCTGATGAATATTTACAACCATCGTGCTATTTGAAGAAGCCCCTAGAGAATTTTACTTACCGGTAAGTTAAGGCCCTGGGGCAAGAAGAAGGTATATATATGATGACAAACTTAGCCGATTCGTGTATATTTAATCATGGTTTTTATTTGTTTATCAAGTTCAACCGATTGAATTTATGCATGTTTAAATCGTAGCTAATGTTCAATCATATTTGAGCCGATTATATGCGCTTTTTCAATCGTGCCTTACTTTGTCAAGTTTGGCCGATTAATGGTGTTAATCGTGCTTTTAGATATTTGCATATAAAATGTGTGCAAAGAGCAAACTTGCTTGCTCAATATGCATCCGGCTTTGAGGTAAAAGATGAATATTTTCATTTACAACATTTGCCAATGCATGAAAGTTTGCTTGTTTCAGATTCTAGTAAAATTCGGTTCAACCAAAGTTAATTGGACAAACCGATGTTACTAACGATTTGGGGCAGCAATGTAAAATTCTTTTAAAATCGGTCTATTTCTGTTTTTAGACAATGGTAGCACCGATTTAGAGGATTGGAGAACTCCTCTCTTGTTTTTTTCTTGCAGGATCCTAGTGCTAAAGTTAACAAGAATATTCGGCGGCTTGCTCTCAAGTACACATTGCATAATGGTGAGCTTTATAGAAGGATTGCCGAAGATTTGTTGCTAAAATGTCTAGGGGCTGATCAGGCAAGAGTAGCAATGGGAAAAGTACATAAGGGCATTTGTGGTACGCATCAATCGCTCGAAGATGAAATAGCTACTAAGAAGGGCTGGTTTTATTGGCCTACTATGATAGACGATTGCTTTCACTACTACAAAGGCTGTGAAGAGTGTCAACGGTTTGGGAATATTCAGCTAGTGCCGGCTGCTATGCTTCATTCTATCATCAAACTGTGGCCTTTCCGTGGATGGAGATTAAACTTTATTGGACAAGATTCATCCTCCATCTTCGAAGGGGCGTAAGTTCATCTTGGTTGCTACTGACTATTCCACTAAATGGTCGGAAGCGGTTCTATTGAAGAACATGACACACAAGGAGGTAATTTAGTTCATCACTGAGCATATTATTCATAGATTCGGCATTCCTCAAATATTAACTACGGATCAAGGAACGTCATTTATGGCAAAGGAGGTAAAGGATTTTGCGAATCATACAAAATTAAGATGCTCAATTCATCTCCATATTATGCTCAAGCCAATGGTCAAGCGGAATCCCCTAACAAGACTTTGATCAAGCTTATTAAAAGATAGATGAACATCCAAGAAGGTGGCATGAAGTCTTGTCGAAAGAGCAAGTCGTTCCAAATCGGTGACTTAGTGTGGCAAACTATATTACCGATAGGGACAAAAGAGCAATTAATTTGGCATGTGGTCACCCAATTGGAAAGGTTCTTTCAAGATGGTCAAAGTGATATTCGGGAAAACTCCTATATGCTTGAGTCAATGGGTGAAGAACGCCAAGCAAAGGCGATTAACGGGAGGTATTTGAAAAAAATATTTTCCTAGTGTTTGGCAAGAGGCCTAGTGCTCTCCAAACAATGGCCGATGCATGCATCGCCCTTAGAACAAAAATGGTTGATACATAGTATCGCCCTTAGTTGTCGGACAACCGATCGATGGGCATTCGCGTTGTTTGGTTTTCTTTGTCTTGTTTTCAGGTTCGTGCACCTCTACTTTGAAAAAAGGGGGGCATATGTTGACACACAAAATAGTCCCATGCTATTTTTAGAATGAGGGAAAATGTGAGAGAAAGAATGAATGCATGAACGAAGTCATTTTGTATGAAGAATGCGTGTCAAAAGATGTCCTAAATATAGCTAAACATGCATGGCTTGAAAAGTCTGGTGGAGGAGGCCAAACAGACGCCTGCGGAGTCGGCCGGACGCCGGCATGCGTCCGGTCATGCATCCGTCGCAGCGTCCGGTCGCTCATACGCTTACATGTGATTTCGGAGCTCTCTGGAAATTGACCGGACGCTAGTGACCGGAGCGTCCGGTCGACTCGACTCCAGCGTCCGGTCGGCATGCAACAGACCGTGTCCGTACAATCTCGAACCGATTTCTTTCCTAATCGTGTTTGGGTCGGATTTTGAGGCTTGAAAACGTCCAAGGACGGTTTCCTAAAAGGATAAGACCACCCTCCTCTATATAATAAAGAGGTTCATGGCCGATTTGATCCCATCTACATCCAATCGACAACCAATCTATCTCCTGTCCCGTTTGTAGGTCATCTTCTTCCTTCAACCCCTCTATCCTGCTGTTCGGCGGCGAACTCCACGTTCTTCGTCGGCGTTCTAGGCGGCCACGCTGGTCCTAGAGCAACCCTCACGTGCGTCCTCCCAACGGGTCTTCCCGGAGGTGCGTTCGGAGGTTCTTCCAGCCGTCACCGAGCTCTACGTCACCCCTACCGATTCCTAGATCGGTTAGGGCGGCCACGCTGCGGTGTTCGCTGCTCCAAGGTTGTGTGCAACCTTCGTGGGCGTCCAAGGCCCTCCCGGTGTGTTGGTGTGAAGCCCTAGCTTCGCGTCAACAGATTCAACGCTTGAAAATGTTATACCGTGTAGGAGCCTACGTTCTTGGGTTCTTCCTCCTCCCAAAGTAGGGAACAAAGCTCAAGGAAAGCATCTGCCGATCTCAATGTAGTAAGCTCAAAGTAGTACTTTCTTCTCCACCTCTTTCCCCGTCGCCGGCCACACCTCGCCGCCGCCCGATCGCCCCCCCCTGCCCCGGCGTCCACGCCAGTGGACAAGGCAGGAGGGCCGGTTGTTCCTTGTTCCTTTTTCCTTTTCTTTAGTAGCCACTGAATAAAACATGGGAGTGGCAGATTGGGGTGCTAGAGGTAGTTCCTTGGCGGAGGCGCTTCATCCATCCATCCAGGCGGGGCCGCCCAGTTCAGCGGACGCCGCCAAGACCGCCAGGAATACGGTTGCAGCAGCCACCGCCGGGACCAAGTGCAAGGAGCCGGAGAAGGTCGTTCGCGGGCCCTAGCGGGATTCGCAGCGGTCATGTTTGCGGGGGATGGTTCTAGGAGGAGTTCACGGAAGATTCACGCGTCCGCGATGTTGTTAGCAGACCCGAGGAGCAGCAGCTCATCCCGTGTCCGATGTCGCGGTGCGGGCGGATTTGAGGAGTCGGTGACGCAGCGGCCATCCCCGTGTCCCGTGGCGTGGGGCGGAGGAATTGTGGGCGTCGGCGACGCAGCGACCCCCTCGGTTCTAGAGCCGGCGAGGAGTTTCATGTGCGCATAAGGCGGCGGCAGCCGGAGCCAGCGAGGAGGAATACATCTACGACGATGGCGGCGTAGTCTCACGACTCGCCTGCGCACTCCTCCCGTCGTAGTGCCCGCCCATGCCTCGCCGCCGAGCTCCTGCGCCCACGGCAGCGACTACACCTTCGCCGCCGCTGTCTCCTTCGTCTTGGGGATTTTTTCATGGAGCTCCACATGGTAGGTCCCAGAACCTGCGATGTGGGTCCTGTAGATGACGCGTGTCCTGCAGGAATGGCTCTGTGTTCCCATCCTCCCCTGACGAAGACGGGTGGCCTCCATGAAGATTCCAGCCATCCAAAGGAGACACGTGCCCTTCAAGATAGAAGACTCTCGTTCCTGTTTTATCCTTTCTTTTTTTCTTTTTTCAGCTTTCTTTTCTTTTATGGTCCCTCTCCACGATAGTCCACGGTGCTAGTGCTCCCTTCTGCAGCATGGTGTCACTTCTTCTGGTGCTCCTTCGATAGTGCCACCTCCCCTAGGACCCCTGGTCTGAGCCGCATCTTCAATCGCCGAAGACAACTCCAACCAAATCAATTGGTCGTTGGTGTGCACTGTCTTGGTCGACTTGATCAGCCCAACTCCAACCGAAGCTTTGCACGGTTCTTCCGTCCGGGTGCATGCGTTCTCGACGCCTCTATGACCCCCCGCCGGCGGCTTCTTTGTCGACATGGACAGTGCTGCCGTTCTCTGCAGTTTCAGGACTTCAATGTAACAGGGTCTTCTTTTGAGGACCCTACTGTAATCCGGACTGTTGTGTTAATATAATATAAATGTGTTTCTTGTCAAAAAAAAAAAAAAAAAAAAAAGCTCAAGCAAAGCCGCCTTTCCAAAATAATGGGACACATAGATGACCAGTGGACGCGCAAAGGAATCTGGTGCATTGACCCAACCAGGCAACCAGCTCGCTAGTCTCTTGGTCCACTCCACTCCAGTCCAGGACTCTTTCTTGTCCACTCGTGTCCGGCTTCTCCCACCATGCAAGTCCACCTTCCCCGTGCCCGACTCCACACGTACAATGGCAGTATGGGCGCGCACTCGTTTATCCCCTCCGTCGCATCGCATGCCACCCCCTCAGCCGCCACTACCATCACCCACAATGGCAGTCCTCGTCCTCCTCCTCCTGCTCGCCACCTTCCACCCGCCCACCGCCCTGGCCGCCTTCTCCCCGGCCTTCTCCTACTTCCTCGCCTGCGGCGCCGGCTCCACCGTCTCCTTCCCACCGCGCAACTTCACCCCGGACGACGGTTACCTGACCACCAAATGGGTCCCGGCAGTGACGAACGCCAGCCCCAACAGCGCCGCCTCCCGCTCTACGCCGCCCCAGCTGTGTCCAGCTCCGCCTTCTCCTACAAGCTTCCTGTCCCCGACTGGTACTCCGCCCGGGCAGGGCAGGCCGCGTTCCTCGTCCTCCGCCTCCACTTCTTCCCTTTCTCCTACGACTTCAGCCTCTCCTCCGCGCTTCTCGGTCTCTGTTCAGCTTCAGGCCCGGCCAGCGTACCCCCGTGCTATCCTCCTTCGCCACCGCGCCCGGCGTCGTCAAGGAGTTCTTCGTCCCAGCACCAGCAAGCGGCACCGGCGACTTCAGCGTCACGCTTCACGCCCGGACGCCGACTTCGGCCGCGTTCGTCAATGCCGTCGAGCTGTTCCCGGCTCCAACGGAGCTGCTGTGGAACGGCTCAGTGACGCCGGTGGGCGCAAAGCGCGCGGCTCCCAACGTGCTAGCGGGCGGGCCCACGCGCCCGCAGGAAGAAGAGAGTTTTGATCATCGCGCTCGGCCGTGCTCGGCGCCCGGTTCCCGCGCTCTGCTTGTTCTTGGTCGTGCGGAGAAGAAGGCGGATCGCGCGCCGGCGCCGTTGGAGAAGGAGAGCAGCAAGCCGCTGCCGTCGGAGCCGTCGATCCGTCGGATGAGGGCGCGATGCAGAGGGTGAGCACGCAGCTCCACATCCCGCTGGAGGAGCTGAGGTCGGCCACCGACAACTTCCACGAGCGCAACCTCATCGGCGTGGGCGGCCGCAACGTGTACCGCGGCGGTGAAGCGCGCGACGCGCGCGTCCAGGCAGGGCCTGCCGGAGTTCCAGACGGAGATCGAGGTGCTGTCCCGCATCCGGCACCAGCACCTGGTGTCCCTCATCGGCTACTGCAACGAGCAGGCGGAGATGATCCTGGTGTACGAGTACATGGAGAAGGGCACGCTGCGGAGCCACCTGTACGGCGCCGGCGCCGACTCCGACGGAGCGGCGCCGCTAGCGCTGTCGTGGAAGCAGCGGCTGGAGATGTGCATCGGCGCCGCCAGGGGCTGCACTACCTGCACACGGGCTACTCCGAGAACATCATCCACCGCGACGTCAAGTCGACCAACATCCTCCTCGGCGACGGGTTCATCGCCAAGGTGGCCGACTTCGGCCTGTCGCGGTCGTTCGGGGACGGGGAGACGCACGTGACCACGGCGGTGAAGGGCAGCTTCGGGTACCTGGACCCGGAGTACTTCAAGACGCAGCAGCTGAGGGACCGGTCCGACGTCTACTCCTTCGGAGTGGTGCTGTTCGAGGTGCTGTGCGCGCGGCCGGTGATCGACCAGACGCTGGAGCGCGACCAGATCAACCTCGCCGAGTGGGCCGTCGGGTGGCAGAGGCGCGGGCAGCTGGACCGGATCGCCGACCCGCGGAGCCTCGGGGCGGTGAACGAGAACTCGCTCCGCAAGTTCGCGGAGACGGCGGAGCGGTGCCTGGCCGACTACTGGCAGGAACGGCCGTCCATGGCCGACGTGCTGTGGAACCTCGAGTACTGCCTGGAGCTGCAGGAGACGCACGTGCGCCGGGACGCGTTCGAGGACAGCGGCGCTGTGGGCGCGCAGTGCCCAGAGGGCGTCGTCGTGCCGCGCTGGGTGCCCTCCTCGACGACGGGCGACCTGGACGACACGGTCGTCACGGACCTGAATAGCAAGGTGTTCTCCCAGATCAGCAGCGACGAGGGCCGATGATGAGCTGCTGGTGGTGGTGCCGGCGGACCAGCTCCTGCAAAGAATCCGAGTCACCTACTGTTATCGTTTGCTTAGTTTGACAATATTACTACTGAATCACAGCGGCTGCTATTGGTGAATGTGCTCTGAACTCGCCAACAAAAAATCTGCTGCGAATCTTTTTTGCTTTCTCGTCCCTACACTCACACTCTTCAGGGCTAATCCATGTACGATGTAAGTGTGGATATGCATGCGTCCAGTTACTCCTGCTAATAGGGCGGGGCTTGACGGTTTTTGGATGGGTTTTAATATGGGTACTATTGGATGAATGGAAACGGGTTACACTATGAAACGTGTGGGGCGGGTTGGGTTGATGATACAAACGGGTTGGGACAGATTGGGGCGCTATGGTCGTAGATCGGCGCATATCGTCTTCCGTCGTGACTTCGGGGTTGGGACGGGTTGAGGCATTGGGCCGACGGGGTGCGTCGGGGCGGGTTTAACCCCACTAGCATGTGTACGTCCAATGCAAATTAACCGGTGGCTGTCTGATTAATTGAGCTACATAATTTAGGTGCCTGCGCATGACAACAGAACTTTGTGGCCATTTTCTTCTTCTTCTGGTGCTCACACTCACACCAGACCACGCATATACTAGCAAATTGTGAGCAAGGTGCCAACCAAAGAAAGTTGGCCAGAAGAATTTTGGGGAGTGGGGATATCTCGTTCAGTGGTTGCAACGTGTGTTGAACGTCTGTCTGATGCTAGTGTTCGCCTACTGTCACAAGAGATCCGTTCAGTTAGATATCGACGTTCCCCAAAGGGCAAAGACTGCCAGCTGCCCAGTGACGGAGCCAGGATTAAAATCTACGTGTGGCGAACCTATCAGTGGTACGGCGTCTGGCGTAGGGCGTCCGACGTAGGGCATCCTACGTCGGGGCCTCTGGCGTCGGGGTCGGCGGTTTGTGTGAGCCGCATGACGGTGTACTGGCGTTGGCGTAGGACGTCGAATGTTGGTGCTGGCGATCGCCGACGTCTGGCGACCGGCCTAGCCGCCGTGTGACGGCATGAGCACGTACTGGCGATCAGGGATTGGGGAGGTTTCTGCTGGACTCCTGATTTTCACCGAGAGACACTAGCCTGATGGACCATGGGCCGCAAGAGAACAGCCATGACTCAAGCATGGCGCTAGGAAGATGAGTATTTTTTTTATTTAATATACACATACGTATATACTTGCTATGTGCCGGTGATGGTATGACAAGAGCCACACCTTGTCATACTGGTGGCTCCGCCACTGCAGCTGCCTATGAGGTGAAGGTTTCAGACCTTCAGTTTGGTCATAATAAGACTACTTAAAGGGGATTCTTCGCATTATCAGTTTTGACCCAACAAGAACGCTTCCACACCTAGGGCTCTGTCACTCGCGAAAAAGAAAGGAGCAGGCGACGCCGCTGCCGCCACCATGTGCGGCCCCCCGTTTCCCTCGCCTCCAGCCTCGCTGCCGGTGGCGACGAGGAACGGGGGTCCGCCTCTTCAACAGATCTCCTGTAATCGTAGGGTCTTGGTCGAGTCCACTAGATCTAGGGTTTGCTCGTCGTCGATGTTCGGTGGTGGAGTTAGATTTTGCGGAGGAGCGTGGATCCTCTGCGGTTTTGCTTTTCTGGCGGCGCCCGGCGATGCGGAAGCGGCGGCGGTGCAGCGGAATCAATTCTCCCAGCTTCTTCCGTTCTTCGATGGTGATCTTCTCCGGCGTCAACAAAGAGGCTGGGGAGACCTGTCCAGGAGTCGAGGGTCGCGCGATCGTTTTTCTTCAGGTGATGATGTTGTTGACCCCGTTAATCTCGAGGAAGATGATCTTTGGTGAAAATATGAACCTTGCTCGGGTTGCCGGCGGTGGAATCGAAGGATGCCTCATGGGTGCGGGAGTTGGCGATGCGCTGGGAGGCGGTGTACTCGGCTGATTCACCTAGGAGTAAGCCCTCCTCTGCGGCCTCCACCATGTGGAGTTTGGCTCTGGTGCCCGACGACGATTGGGAAGTTGCTTCGGCGGCGGTGACGAACAGATCTCTGAAGGCTTCGAGGAAGATGAACAGGAGTTTTATACTTCTTTATAATTTTCCTTTTCTTGGAGATCCTGTTTGTAAGAGGACCGGTGTAATGCGTTAAGATCAATACATTTTCCTTCTTAAAAAAGGAGATTCTTCGAAAAGACTGACTACTTAAAAGGAACCCACGTAACTGGCTCTGAGTAATAATGAATTTCTAAGCTGGATCAATGGTGCCGTGGAGCCCAGGGCGAAGCGTGGAAATCCGAACGCGCGGTTCGGGCTTGGGAGGGAAGAAAAGTCATGTGATGGTGACGCGCGTGCTCCACTTAAACAAAGAACTGTCGTCATGCTACAATTAGTGGAGGCTTATCTTCCGAATCTTGCCTCGCTATGTTATGATGTGCTTCCTTGTTTTCGGTGCTCGGACATGGATATTTTATGAGCCTTTTTTATGGACGTCATTATAAAAGATCGTGTTCTCACCAATACCCCTAAAAAGTTTGGGCTTTCAAAGGTAACATCGACACTTCAATTATGTCTTTTCGTGCGTGCCACTGCGTCTAGTTGCGCTTAGATTTCCATCGACACTTCGGTGTCTTTCGTGGGCGTGCCACTGCGTCTAGTTGCAGTTAGATTTCCACCGTTTGGAGCCCTGACGTGTGGGCCCGGCACTACAAAAAGACCTGGTTGCCCTCCTCTTCTTTCTTCTCCCATTCTTCTCTCAAACTGGCAAGCGGGCTCCACATGGAGAATTCGTCCACACTAGCGCTGTTCGAGCGTCAGCCTTCAGGGAACCCATACTCGCCTCGCCGCGATGTCGCCTCAAGCCCGTAGCCGTCCTCTTCCACGTCGCCAAGCGCCAACGCAGCCCGGCGACCCGGTCAGCCCTTCCTCGCCCGCGACGTCGCCTCAAGCCCTGGCGTCCCCGGCTCGGCGCGGGCGGCGCGCGGAGTGCCCCAGCGTCGGCACGGGGCGCCGCGGAAGCCGCCGCGCCGCTGCTTTGGGTGTGCACAGGGCGCTGCAGCCGGCGCTACCGAGGCGCGTGGGAGCCCCCGCGCCAACGCGGGGCGTAAGGCCGGTGTCCGCGGCGGTGAGGCGACGGCGCGAAGGAACATGATGACGGGGAACCCACCACCGCGCCGCCATCCGCCCCGTCCGCCCGCGACGCGTCCACCAGCCGCCATGCGCCCCCGTCCGCCGTCCTCCCACCACCGCGCCGCCATCCGCAGCCGGTGCACCCGTCCGCCACGACGCTGCGTCTTGACTTGGATTGGCCGTCTCGAGGCCGACCACGAGTTGGGCTGCGGCGGGGTTTCGATGGCGCGGCGCGGGCCAACCTAGCCGCGGAGGACCAGGCGCAGTGCTGGCCTCCCGGCCGCCACGCCGTCGGTGTCAACGCATGCACACGGCGGGACGGCGCCCCGAGCTCACGGGGTCGCCACGGAGCGGTGCGGACCGACCGCCGGCCGGAGCTTTGCGCGGCCATGGCGTCCCCGGTGCTTGCGGGCACTCTTGAGCGCGTGGGCGGAGGAGGGTGTCGCGGCGTTCTACGGCGGCACCGCCGCCGCGTTGGGGCCGCGTCCGAGGGGGCTTCGCGAGCCCGCGGCCCTTGGCGTCGGGGCTGCGGCGAGGGCGTCGTGAGCCCGTCTTTGGGGCCGGCCGAGCGATACCCAAATGTTGTGATGGTTGGATGGCCAGGCGTGGCTCGGCGGCGCCACACTCTCCAAGGCCACGGCGAGGGGTGCCGGGCGCTACGGCCCGGCACGGCCGGGCGGACTCCCACGCCCGAGCCGACCGGGCGGCGCGACCCTACCCACACGGCGAGGCGGAGGCGACTAGGAAGCGCCATGAACGGCATCCCACGCCGCTGTCCAGGCCCGAGGGCATCGCTGGTCATTTTGCCTTGTCGGGCCCGCATGTCAAGAGCTCAAACGGTGGAAATCTAACTTGTCCTAGATGGAATGGCATGCACGAAAAGACAATCGGTGTCGATGTTACCCGCGGAAAGCCCAAACTTTTTAGGGGTATTGGTGAGAACATGATCTTTTATAATGGCATCTATGAAAAAGGCTCATATTTTATCCATGGGGCGGTCCCGCCCTTCCTCCACTCCCCGCACAAAGCGCTCGACCTTCCTCTGTTCCCCGCAAGGAGCCCACCACTTGCCCCGGATCCGCCCACCCGCAACCTCGTTACGCAACCTCGCAGCCCCAAACACCTTCTCCCGCAACCATCTCACCCCCATAGCCTGCCCAAAGAATCAACAACATGGGGCGTCATTTGCAACATTAAAAGAACTAATACAACAAAAACAAAAAAAAAATTGTTGCAACAAACAAAAAAAGCTATTGCAACATTGAAAAAAATATCTTATGCAACAAACAAAGATATGAACTGCAAAATGTCTATTGCAACATTCAAAAACATCCAATGAAACATAGGGAAAAAAAAGCGATGCAACAAACGAGAAACAGCTCCAAAAGAGCCGAGCATGACCATGACCGATCCTTAGAGAAACGAAGAAGAAGCGGAAAAATACCCTTCATGACAGTTCCGCGGCGGATGGCGCTAGCTTCGCGGCGAGCAGCGTTGCCCGATCTGCGCCAAGTGTAACAGATTCCGTGGTGGCGGCGGGAGGGCCCCGAGATTCGGGCGGAGGGAGGAGGTAGCCAAGAAGGACCGGACGAGACGCCGGCGGCGGCAGTGGTGATGGCCACGCGAGGACTAGAGCGGCCAGGCGGGGAGGAGATGAGGCACACGGCGGCAGATTGAGCACGGGCCGGGATTGGAGCATGGCGGCATGCGCGTCCCGGGAGAGGGCAAGCAGTGGAGATTGAGGAATGGGTGCGGGTGCGGCCACGGCAAAAGGAATGGAGATTGTTTTTAGGGCGCGATAGTGCCCTGACGTCCGAAATCGCAGACGCGTCCGGATGCCCGGGTCTAAGCCGCCCCACTAGGCCACGCCTACCTTGTCAACGCCCATCCGCGCGCGTGCCCCCCCCTGCATGACACCCCACACGCATCGTGCACTACCTCCGCCGCCCCGCGATCGCAATGCCACCGCCGCCCGCCCCACGCCGCGATGTCTCCCGCCTGCCACCGCCCCGTGTTGCCTCTGGCGTGTAGGTGGAGGTGCCCCGACCCCAGCCATGGGGAGCTTGAGCTTCGACCCAGCCCGGCCAAAGCGGGAACTCGAGCTGGACCTCGGCTTCGACCATGGGGATTGCATAGTAGGAGTTGGGAGAAAGAAGAAGCAATACGTGATCTACTTTTGAAACAAATCAAAAACAAAACAGATGAAACATCCGACTGAAACTAGTTGAAACACTTGAAACATCCCTTACATCGATGAAACATATGTCCGAAACACTAGAAAAAAAAAACCCGAAACAAACAATTGAAACATAACACCGAACTAGTTGAAACACTTCAAACATCCCTTCGAAACATCAATGAAATATATCTATGAAATATGTGAAACACTCGATCTACTTTTTCAACATACATGTGGCTCGGTTGAAACATACCTCCGAAACATCCGAAACAGATTAAACAAACAAATGAAACATTGGGGAAAAAAAAAGCATGTCGTGGGTGCTACCGGTGGGCGTCGGAGGGAGTCGCACGGCGTGGGCACGCGGGACCGCTGACCTCCTGGCGGTGGGAGCACCCGGGGCGGCGCCTCCCGGCGAGGCAAGGCGGAGCAGCGGATTCGGGAGTGGAGCAAATGTCGGTTCCGCACCACCGACATAGGAGGGGGAAGCCCCCTCCGCGCGGCGGCGCAGCGGTGCCCTCCTCCCTGCACGTCGGGTTCCACTCCGGCTACCATGAACCCTGCCGGTGTGGGCGCCGAGGAACCACAAGAGGGCGGGATGGATGGGGGAGGGCACGCCGATTGCGGTGGAGGTTCGCACGCGGTGACGCATGGCGAGGTCGGCACGGTGGTGAGAGCGAGGATGTCGGCATAGCGGTTGTGATAGAGAGGAGAATGGAATGGGGATAGGAAACGAGTGGAGGAGGAGCGTTGAGAGAAATGAGTGGAGAGGAGCGTTCCGACGGACGGATGGGCCCGAGCGAGGCACGAGGCCCACGGCCCACGTCCGCGATCCAGCCTTGGCGAGCGGATGTCTGGCAACTCCAACAGTTCCCCATTTGTTGTTTGGCAATTGCTCTTGTTTGCCAACTCCCAAATCCAAATGCCAAATCAAAAAGAGCTCATCTCCAACAGTTTAGCATAATTCACTTGCCAAACTAAGATCTAAGTTACATCGGGAACCCCGAGAGAGAAATAAAATTATGTTTAAGCTAGTGGAACTCATTAAGCATTAGCGAGATAGATATTTTAAGCTTTAATTGTCTAGAGTTTCTTAACAACTATAAATTAAATATTAAAGATTAAGTTGTAATAGGAATTAAGAAAAATTAATATTGTATGTAGCATTTATGAAAGCATTTAAAGTTATAGAGACAAAGTAATAGTGAGTAGAGGGATTGCAAACCCGATTAGGTGTGGTGGCGAGAGCATGTGAGGAGGAGCACGTTAGGATTATCTTATTGAGTCGGCCTTCCTCCCCCAAGCTTGCATCTTGCCATCACTTTCGACTTGAAGTCAAGTGTGATTTGTTGAATCATCCCTTAGAGTACGTTGTAACTCTTATGTCCTTAGACATTGTTCATCCTTTGTTCTTGATTCTTATCCTACAATGGTTAGGGACCAAGAATACACTGAAGGAAACTTGTCCTAAGAACATTTTTATTATATATATACATGTGAACCTTCATGTGCTCAAATTTTTTATATATAAAATAGCCGGACCTTCTTGTGCTCACATATTTTTTTGTTATTATTTTTACCATAACATAAGACAAAAGGTTATATAAACATGAGATAAATATATTTTTTTGTCATCTATGCTAATGAAAGGATATCTTCAATCACTTTAGCATAGGAGTAACATGATTTATAAAAAGTTTTACATGCAGCTACACTCTAACATGGTTCAAGGCAAAGATAACTTGCGGCAAAAGTTAAATCGAATGAATTATATTTACCGAACTTTTGTGCAAAGTTGTTGGAGTTCATCATATGCCTTGCTTCATCTCCAATAAGAGTTCATCTCTTGACTTACCCAATTTTGATTTGAGAATTTTTCTCTGGGGGGTTAGTCCGACAAAATAACCAATGTGTACACAAGTAATTTTTAGTTCAATAACCAAACTAGACTCCATGTCCGGACTATTTAACCTAAGCACCACGCTTAATTTAAAACCTTTGGAAGTATGTACAGTACTTCCAAACCAAAACATACTAGAGCAAACAAAGGTAACATGAAAGCACTATAGTGATTTATTCAAATAAAAATGAAGTAACATGATCATGGTGAGATTTTTTTATTAGATGCAAACGACATGAATATATGCAAGATACTAAACATACAATGGTTTTAATATAAGAAAACATGAACTAAATGGAGGGAATGCATGAAATAATAAAAGTAAACATGCAATATAATGCAAGAAATTAAATGATAATTACTCAATATATTTAAAGTCCATGAGCAAGAGTTTCTCACCTTTATTGATCATACTTACCATGATGTGCACCTTCTATCTACGTCACTTGAGATGTGTGCATTGAATTCTTGTGACGGCGACTTCTTCTCCAATCACGGGTTCTTCAAAGTTTCTACTTTCCTTTTTCTTGTGGAATCTTGCCGGAAGGTCTAACGACATCTTGTGTCTGTCTAATCCACAACTCAACAGAACAAGGGTAATCCTACTAAAGCTAGTGATATACTAAATTAGTAGATATCAAGATCATTATTAAAATCTTTATGCGAATTGCTTCCCCAGCAACGGTGTCAAAAAGCTTGTTGATGTTTGTTAAGAGCTAAAAGAATATGAAAGATTACGCAGCGCCGCCGAGAACACCATTGTAGCTTTTCCCTAGGAGAGTATTCTAGAGTATCGTATCCACAGGGGAAGCTATGGCTAAAGAATTCTAATAACTCACAATCATGTATCTACTAACTTAGCAAACTAACTAGACTAAAGAGGAGTAAGTGATAAATGATAAATATAAATAGAACTATGAATAATTAAGCATAAAATAATAACATGCCTAAAAGAATACTATGATAAATGAATAGCTTAGCTAATCAAGAGGACAACGGGAGAGACAAAGATTCCTAACTACTTCTCTATTACTTTGGTTCTAAGGTAACTAAAGCATGGATAGATATAGTGATCATACAAATACACTTTGCAAAGAATTGAGTACCTTTCGAACTCGAGAAAGACGGGAAGAAGTAGATGGTGAAGGCTGGCAAAAGCTCTACGAACAACAACCCTAACGTGGTGGATTACAAAGGCCTGACAGAGCTGTCACCCCTGGGGCTACCACAACTAACCTGGAGGATTGAGCGCAACCTCGGGTAACTATAGTCTAAACACCATGTCTAAACTATGATTACTCTTCTAGCTACCCGGAATAACTAGAGCACTCAATACGAGCAAAGATCCTATGCAATGCATAAACACTATACTAAACATAAATAAGAGGCATAAAGTAAATAGAGAAGCTAAATATATTAAAGCATAAGTCTTGTAGAGAATAGATACAAAGACATACCAAACTCTGAAGACTCTCCAAAATTGGAGTGCAGCTCCGCTCTCCCTAACTCTCAACTAGATCTAATCTATTACATTGGAAAGTCTAACCCTAGATCTACATTGAAGAGAGAGAGTTCCTTACATTGGGACCTCTCTCTAATCAATGAGATCAGATGGATACTGAATTAGGGTTTCAAGGGGAACCCTACCCTAGCTTATATAGGCTGGTGGGATGAATCTCAGCCCCTGGAACAAACCGACTTGATTGGACGGCTGAAATCTACTCCTTAGGTCGGTTGTGAGAAGGTTCCAAAAGCAAGACACGTAGCATGCCAGGGAGGTACCACACGGCCCCATACATGGTGCCACCTGGCCCCACATCCTGACATGTGGCGCCCAGCCTTCGCGAGATATCTTCTTTTGTCATTTAGACCCCTAAAATTTATACTAATCGCCTTGGTTTGGTCATTTTCTTCTGTTTCTCTATTTCTTCTCTTTTCTTTCTATATTCTACGATTTTCCGGAGTTCACCTACAAACCTAAGTGCGCAACAAAACTCGTGGAAATCATTAGTATAAACCCTATCTTCTAATCTTCTTGTTCTCAAATGTTCTATTATTTCTCAAATGTTCTCAAACGTTAACTACCGTCAACAGACACCCATGGATGATCTCAACCCAGACCATGGCCACACGCCCATGGACGACCTTGACTGGGCGAGTCCTCGCACGTAGCTCCCTCTCCGGTGGCCATCCTCTCTCTCCCTTCCCAAAGACAGCCGCGGTGAGATTCACGGTGGCGGCGTGCTACTCGGGCATGACAAAGCGGCGGATTAAGCCTCCAATTCGATGAATTCTGATCACAGTCAGAGCTTCAAGCTCCTGACCATGGCGAGCGTTGGCGGTGGCTTGGCAAATGGAGCAGGGGCACATGATGAGGCGGATGGAGTAGAGGCATGGGCACCACACCATGTCGGATGGCAGCGCACTCCTGCTATCCAGCCACACATTTGCTAGAAGAGGCCCCTGTCTGAGCCCATAGCGGGCGGTTTCCAAGACCGCGGCGAGGGGTGTTTTTGTCTATCCGGTTGTACATGGTCAAACTACTAGAATCAACAAATTTCTCTAGGGTAAATTTCTTTTCGATGCGGTTTTCTAGCTACTCTCGGGGAAACATGTCCCCTAGGGATATTTGCCAAAATGGTAGGGAAACTTCGCTTTCCCTACGAATTTCTAGTTTCCGTTGGGGAGGCAAAAAATGAAATGGATGCAAAGCCAACCACGGTGGTGCTTGTGTGTCGATTTCCATATGAAATCAATAGAAAGTCATAGGGAAATACTAACCCTAGATTTTTTCCCTCACTTACCCCCATTCCCTTCGCTTTGCTTGCCTCCCACCGCATCCACGCTCGGCCTTCTCCCCTGTCACACGCCTGCTCACTTGTTCCTCCCGCACTTCACGCACTCACGCACCGCTCCAACCGTAGGCTCGGCCCACCGGCACCGCTCGCCACTCCGCCCACCCGGTTGCTACCACTCCTCCGGTATCGGTGTGTCAACCGGCGGTACCCCAAGTCCATTGTCTCCCTACCGGGCGTGCCGTGTGACCGGCCGCCACCTACCCCGAATCTGCCGTCACCCTAGCCCTCACCGCACGTTGCATCCCTGGTATGGCCTTTCCTTTGCAAGCGCCCCCTTCTAGCGCAAAGATATCGCGTCACCGGCGGCTGCCTACCCCATATCCGATCTTTGGCGCCACCCGTCCCGCTCAAGGCGTCTCGAACACGGCCTTGTCACGGCGGCGTGCTCACTTTCAAGTGCTAGAGCGCTTCGGTGTTCCGTGGCCATTCGAGTGGGACAAGTCTTTGGAGCGAATGAGATTACAAGTGGAGTGGATGGAACTGCAAGTGGTGGAGGCATGTACTCTTCTCCTGCATAGGAAAAACAATTTTTGTTCTTTTGAAACCATGAGTTGTTGTTGATCAATTGTTGAATATGTATGGTTATGAATTTTATGGATTTGTGGTTATGATATGGATAATATTATAACTCTAAATATATGGATTTGTGGTTGTGGTAGATGAAATGAGTGCTTAATTATGGTCTATGTGAATTTCAAATATTTATATATTTGAATTTGAATGCAAATCTGCATTTAAATCGAAATTGAAATCTGGTTTTTGTGTTATAATGTTTCCCTAAGGTTACTATTCCTAGGGGATGAACCCCTAGGTAAAGAATCTTTCCCTACGGTTTTGGTGAAAACCCTAGGGGAACCTTCTCTTTCCCGTCGAATTCCTCCCTAGAGGCCTTTCCCTATGAAATACCCTAGGGAAACTAGTTCCCTACGGTTTTTTGAGCCTTTCCCTAGGATTACTAACCCTAGGGAAACTTGTTGATTCTAGTGGTGTCATTTATAGTAGCCCACTGCAGTCGTCTTAAAGCTTTTGTAAAGAAATATTTTCGAGGACTATCGGTAGAGTTATATAAACTAATGATGATGTTTGAGACTGCATCCTCATTTTTCCTATTAAATTTAGTCGGATTTACTGAGCTCATGAAGGATGCTCGTCCGGGTCTCCCTTGTTGCCTTAGCCACCCTAGAGGGCCACTCTCTGCTGTTATACCTCTTCCCCACCGGCATGGATAAATAGCCCCGCCCGGCGCTCGTCCCGACCCCGCCGAGCATTGAGGAGCTCCGAGGAGGGCGGAACATGTCGTGCTCGCACCAGGTTCTCTTCCTCCCCCTTCCCTCTTTGCTCCGCGGATTTCCCCAAGTGGGAGTTTCGCCGCCGCCGGCGGGGATACTCATCGTCGTCGCACACCGTTGCCGAGCTCCTCAAATTGGTGGGCTGGTAAGTCTATCTAACCCCTTCTCTCTCAATTGCGCTTACCCGTTTTCCTCTATTTGTTGTGCAACACCGTCGTCGACCGCCGCCGTCGCCGAGGCCCGCCGCCCACGCCGCCGTGGAACGAGCCCGACCCCGCCCGCTCGAATGCTGTCGATAGAACCAAGGTGGTGTGGAGAAGCCGAGGGGCCCCTCGCGGTGAGCACCGGGTTAGGCTTGGCGGGTCCCGGTGAACTTCCGGTGGGACACCGCCGTCTCGAAAAGCGAGACGGGGACCCGGCCGACATAGCCGTCACTTTCGGCCAACGGCGTCGCGGGGGAACCCCGATCCACGCTGCGTCGGCAGTGGCGACGTCCGTCGACTACCGTCCCCACTCCATTACGTGCCACGTGACAGGGTTCCCATGGCCCACCCGTCGGTCATGTAGGGCGGCGCAGCAAAGCTATACAAAGAAAAGGAAAATATACTATGTACACCCCATTATGTACACGGGATGTTATAAGTGCATTTTCCTGTGACAGAAAAAATTCCCAAAAATTTGTAAATTCATCATTTGAATTATAGAATTTTATCATGTAATTAGTTCCAATATTATTACATGATTAAATTATTATATAATATTACCCTAATGAATTAATTAGGGATTAATATTGTATAATTCATATCTCATGCAAATTAACTCCGATTTGAGCGAAACGACTTCCATAATTCTTCTAAAATCTAGGACTATGCGTTAAGCCTATCACCACCATAATGTTCCATGTTTGCTATGCTTGCTTTAGTTTAAACCAGGGTTTATCGATAGACGCGTGATAGTTCTTCATCGACCCGTTTAGGAGCTTCTTTTCCGGAACAAGCCAGCTTAGTTCGCCATCGTGCCGATTTGTAAGAACATACCTGGCAAGTCCTTACCCCCTAATCATGACCTTAATTAATGATGTTGATAATATAATGGATCTCGAGGGTCATGTCCTATTATCATATGTGGTGAGCTATGTGCATGATGAGCTGTGTGCTCGATGTTATTGAGGAGCTGAGTGCTCAATGTTGTTGATGGTCTGTGTGCCCTTTATTATGAATGGCTGTGTGCCTAATGTTGTTGGGAGCTAGGTGCTCCTGTTATGAGACGATATGTTGTGCACATGCGATAATAGCCATGATGTGATAACCAGTTTAGTGTATAGTGGTATGAGCCTGATAATGTAGCTATGGAGCTAAGTTGGATGACGTAATCATCCACATTATCTAAGCTCATACGTTTAATTAAGAACTTATGTGAGGTCCTTAAAATGAACCCTTTCAACCAAAGAGGTGGGTGGTGGTAATCCACGCGAGGTGGACTACCACATCGGGGAATCGCCGTGAGGGATTCCTGCGGAGAGATACCCGCTTCCCTAAGGACGGTTCATAGACCTTCTACCTAGTGAGATATCACGTACAGCCACACGCCCGGTATGGGGCGGCTGGATTCCACACCCGTTGGGTTCACGGTATAGTTTCGATCCAAGGTGGCCGGAGTAGGCGAGCGATCTATCGGGGAGAGCGGACAATGGGGAGAGCGAACCCAATGGTCCGGTTGGCGTGGCTGCAATCGATCCACGTTAAAATGCTTGGCGCGGTGGCACGGATTTTGTGCACGATATATATGTTTATGATGATTATGATTGCCGTGGTGCGGGCGTGGTGTGTATTGAAGCCACGTTGGGGCGTAGTGTGTATTGAAGCTACGTCGGGGATGAATGCATCATCCCGCCAACCCCTGAGAAGTCGTGGTAGGATTATACCGAAACCTAGGTTGGCTGCCAAGCGGGTACGGAATCTCGTTAGGCCTGTCGAGCCATTTGGCCGTGGTGTAGACAACGCCTATCGTGTGGGGAAAGTGTACAACCTCTGCAGAGTGTATAAAATCTATTCGAATAGCCACGTCCTTGGAATGGGCAAATGCTAGGCCGGAACATCTATGATTAGAATTCACCTTAATGTTTACTAACCTGTTTGTGACATGTGAAGATGAGAACTAGATCCACCCCAGGAACTAGCGAGAGCAGTTTTTGAGACTCTGCTAGGGCCCAAACCCTTAATAATACATCCACCCCTGGTTTGGACTTGCTGAGTACGTTTGTACTCACCCCTCCTCTGTTTTTACAGACATCGGCACATCGGGAGGTAAGTTCGTCGTTAAGGAGAGATCCAGCGTTTCGTAGGAGTTCGCAAGGTGTTCGCTTAGGAGAAGGACGTTGAAGCCCAGAGTTCATCCATGCTCAAGTTTGCCTGTGGAGTACGGGGCAGTGTCATAGTTAATCCACCGCTTCTCGGTTGGCCAACTCTGATATTGTAACCCAGACTGGTGACCCTCCGTCGCCGCTGTATGCCCCTTTGTATCCTATATTTATACAGCTCAGTTTACTATTATTTCTGTGTACCATTATCTGTGACTAATAGACGTGTTTGTGGCGTGATCCTGGCGCAAACACGTGTGATTAATGACCCATTAAAGTGGGGGCCTGACAGAGTGGTATCAGAGCCGAGCTTGTCCATAGGATGAAATCTGGGTTGACAAAATTTTAACTCCACACAAGGATAACTACTTTTAAACTTGTTGCTACGAGTACGCCTTACCTCAATAGTTAGGTGTTGCTGCAGAATCGATGACAACATCGAAACTCTTACAGCAATGGACTAGTAAGGATGATCTCGGTCGGACCACGACTAAAGGAGAGTTTCTACAACTCCCCTCGGAGATGCCGAAGTGCTTAGGATACTTGGCCTTCCTCGATATTAAAATCGAGAGTTACCTCGAAGACCAAGTACCAAAGCACGTAACGAACTTGCAGAATTCCAGAGCCCCAATAGGAAGGAATGTCGAAAGCTAACCAGCATGCAACTGGAAATGCAACGAACATCCGAGTACCTAAATGGGTGCTAGTGCGACATGCAAGTCTAGCCTTAAAAATCTTCATAAGGCATATAGTCCAAGCGCAAGGAGTAGTATTATCCATTTGCAAGCTTGTTGTGCAAGCAATGTCTTAGCATTAGTTGCTAAGCGTTCACTAGCCGCCATAGATGCCTAGGCTTCAAGGCCTTTAGTAAGTGCAAAGTCGCTCAATAATTGTCATGGCAGTTACTACGCATGGTGCGGCCATGTATCATCAGTGTAACGGTCCCGTGATGAGAACTATTGACGCACTTGTTTGTGTAGTGTAATGTCTTATTTTCCCTTCAATCCTAAAGGAAATTTCTCCATTATTACTACTCATGGTGATTAGTGGAAGGAAAATTCCGATAGGATCAGTGAACGTACTGAAAATGCCCTCAAGTCACGAGTAATAAGACAACTTTCATGCAGAACTTAGTTCGCCGTGACTAACTTTTCATACGATTCACACCCGGTAAGTTTGTGTGTTTCTCGACACCAGTTTTACCAGGATACCCCAGAGTCCATCCCTACCTAAATTGCTTGCTCTCCCTCTAATCCAAAGTTAGATAGATCCATATCGTACCTTGTGCTTATCCCTCCCAAACCACTTTAGTCCAAGTAGATTAGGAGTTAACCTGCAGGAGACATGACGACAACCACGGACTCCACGACTGTAGCCATTGAACCACACCAGTGTTCTCCCCTACAGCCGTCACACGCCGTCGCCTCAGTGTTACTATGCCGACAACCGTGCAACATTGCCGACATGCTGTCACCTCAATGCCGAAAGCTGCTGAGACTGCTGTATCATTGACCCCGAACCAAGACCCGAGGAGCTACACAAGACACTACGGGGGGCAACCAAAGGCCATTACGTACAAGACGAAGTCGAAGACACGGGAATCAATAGGCCCATGAAGATCGGTCAAGCCAGATGAGGGCGTAATTACCTCAGAAACACGACCTAACGCTAAAGGTTAGCATGTGACCCCCGCAGGCAGCGACAGAGCCATAGGCCCACATCATGGGAAATCCCACCAGTCAAGGTCACCGGCCACACACTCTCCAATGCCACACCACTGTCGCAAGGTCAATGCGAACAGGAGACTCTCTCCCCGTTCCTTCTCCTACACACCCGAGCCACCACACCCGCCACCCAAGCTTAGCCGTTAAGCTTCCACCCTCCAACCACTATAAAAAAAGACACCTCCACCACCGTTAACCTCAACCCACTCCAACCATTCCATTGCTATCCTCCAAATGCTTCTCCCTCACCACCAAACCCTTACCCTCCACCTACGAGACCTTCCACCAAACCCCACCAAGATGGCCGGCAACTGGGTTCATAGCCAGTGCATCAACACCCCTGGATTTCCCCAACTCCTCTACACCACCATGCAACACCTTGGCATCTCCAAGCGTCCCGAGTATGAAGGCCGTGAGTACACAGAGTATGGCACCCTGCGCTGCGAAGTCACAGTCTACATCGCCAAAAGCCGAGACCACCCCGACGTCACCAACGAGTGGAACGTGACCAAGATTGGTTTCCGCTCTCCCAACACCTACCAAGATGTCGCCCGCCAAGCCCTTCGACGCCTCTGCCACACCTACAGAGAGGCCATCATCCGCACCCCCATGAAGTACTTCCCGCCCGAGAAGAAGAACGACCCCGCCTGGATCGCCCGCATGTGAGCCATAGAAGGTCCAGAGGTTGGCCCCGTCATCAGGAACCAGACGGCCTACCTGCTCCTCCTCGACGAGCACTACGACAAGCAGGCCGCCATGCTGCGGAGCCAGATCCGCCGCGCCGAGCAAGGCGAGAGCTTCATCCGAGCTCTCCTGATGGGACTCGCCCACGCCCAGGAGCAAGTCGCCACGGCTGCGCGCCGGGAGACCGCGCTCGCCGAGACGTTGAAGACTGTCCGGGAGCACCACGCCCAGGAGCTGAAGGAAGCCTACCGCGTCACCCGGGCCAGACGCAGAGCGTTCGCCATGATGGGGACGGAGCCCACCATCCAAGAAGGGATCCCCCTCTACCCTCCCGAGAGGCAAAGGACGGATGCCGCCGTGCCGCCAACGCCGCCGGTAACCCCAACTGCCCTTGGCCTCGATGGATCCTTCCTCTCCCCCGCCCGCCCGAGAAGACGACCTCCGCTGTGGACCGTCGACGGACCTACGACGTCGCCGCCCCAGTCATCAACCTCGACGAAGTCGACTAGTCGCTCTCTAGGGAAATGTATCCGTGCCCCTTTCCCGATGTAAAAAAAAAAATTGAATGAAAAAAAAAAAAAAAAAAAAAAGAAAAAAAATGACAAAAAAATAGAAAAAAAAAGAAGAATGAAAAGAAAAAGATTAAAAGGTTTGCTCGGAGGAAGGGCACCAACCGAGAAATTGACGGCACCGAAAGAAGAAACCACGAGAGCAAACAGATAGAAGAAAAACTCTTCTAAGTGGGGTAGATCCAGATCCGGAAGAAGAAGAGAAACATAAAAAGCGAGGGCTAATGCAAGCGAGATAAAGATGCAACGGAAAAATTAGGGTACCGGGCGAGAAGTGGTCACCCAAGTTTACGTTGATTGTTGCCCAAAACCGGAGGCAACAAAACCGACAAGAAGTGGTCACCCAAATCCACGTTGATTGTTGCCCGAAGAACCCGAGCAACAATCCCGACCACCGGGGCCACAGAGGCGGCAGAAAGCAACTAAAAAGATGCGAGAAGATCGAATTTTCCCCCTGACCTTAGAGGTATGAATTCTCTAAGTGGGGTAGTCGAGAAAGAAGATTTGAAGAGTCGAAGACCGCGAAGACCAAGATGCAAGACCGAGAAGAATGGGGTAACAAAGCGGCGGTAATCATCGGCTAAAGGCATACCCTCCACCATATCGTGCCGCTAGGAATAGAGTAGCACGATAGTAGTAGAGGCTCGATAAAAGACAAAGACCTTTGTAAGCAATGGTAAGTTTTCCCTCTCTCTATCTCACTCCCCTAGGCCTTAATTAGGACTTTCTCTCTGTAGCCTTGGAATCTCGGGGACGAGATTCATCTAAGTGGGGTAGATTTGTAACACCCGTGTTTTTGCATCATTTTAAAAATCACTAAAAATTTGAACATTTCGAATAACAACTAAAACTTGATTTATTTTCTGCTAAACCGAAACCCTAATTTCAAAACCTGCATTTAAACTTTCACCATATAGAAAACTAGGAACCTTGTTTGCTGCTTGTGAGCTTATGGTGGAAGGTAAGATGCGCTAACTAGATATTAATTTATGGAAGCATTGCATGAGGATGATTTACAAAACTTTCTCTCGGGAATAAAATACCAAAACACATGTGTACCAGAAATATATATGAATGAATATTCTTATAAGCAAAATAAATAAATATTCTCGACCATAAAGGTCACGGGAATATAAATGTGCTTGTATAAATATTTATAATATATATACATATTACACATGAAATAATGAGAGGTCGGAAAATGTGTGTGCCCATAAATATATACACATATTTATACAAGTACAAGTAGAGTGCTGTATAAATGTTTACCATATATATTGACACACACAAAAATAATACTAGAAGGGAGAAAAGGAGAATAAAAGGAAAAGGAAATAAAATGGGAAAGAGCTCCCGGGTTCAATCCTCCTCTCATTCCTCTTCCTGGCCCAACAGACAGCAGGCCTCCCCTCTCCTTACCGCCCGACGCAATCGGCCCAAGGCCCAGCAACGAGGCCCAGCGGCCACTCGCCCTTATCCACCGACGCGTGGGACCCGGAGGTCGGATCCATCCTCCTCACCGTCTACAGCAACGCGATGGCCCCGCCGGCGCGCCCACCGTCTCCCTCCATACACGGCAGGGCTGGCGAGGGTGGAAGAAGGCACAGTGACCACGAAGACCTGACACGACCCGTCGCGTCACCCTACACCTCGCGGCGCCCACGCGCACAGGGGCGGAGGTAAACGCGAATAGCGTCCCCGCGGACCTGAACGCGGCAGCATCAACGCCGCAGGAGCCGCAGCACAGTGGGCGGGTTGACCCGACGCCGAGTTGTCAAGTCGTTGCTCCCGTGCTCACCGAGGCCACACGTAGCACACGCGGCACCGTCGCGGACCAGCCCTGACCTTGCCGTCGTAGCGGCCGGCAGCCAGCGCCGCTGATGCGACAGCACGGCGAGCCAGCCCCGCCGGCGCTGGATGGAAGCGCCACGCGCCCCAACCCGCCCTGCGAGGTCCACGCGAACAGGGGAAGGCATCAACGTGCACAGCGCTGCCGATGACTCTGTACATGGTGCCAGCCGAGCCTGCCCAATATGCCAGCCACGCCGGAGTTAAGGCCGAGGACCGAGCTACAGCATCCGCACGGACCGCCGCGGAAATGCGGCGTCGCCTGGCCGCCTAAAGCCCCGCTGCCGTCAACGGGTACAGCGGAGGCGGCGACCATGCCTGGCTGGTCACCGGCCGCCGTGACGCGACGTGGGAGGAGGCACCAGCAGCACTAGACGGCCACAGACAAGACTAGACGACTGAAGAGCCGGCAGGACCACGTGCGCGTTCCCTCCTTGCCGGAAAATATCAGGAAGCCGCGGTAGAATATCCGCCGGCGAGCTCCCCGCGGCACGGCTGTAAATAGCCCCGCCCGGCGCTCGTCCCGACCCCGCCGAGCATCGAGGAGCTCCGAGGAGGGACAGAACATGTCGTGCTCATGCCAGTTCTCTTCCTCCCCCTTCCCTCTTTGCTCCGCCGATTTTCCCCATGTTGGAGTTCCGCCGCCGGCGGGGGGATACTCATCGTCGTCGCACACTGTTGCCATGCTCCTCAAATTGGTGGGCTGGTAAGTCTATCTAACCCCTTCTCTCTCAATTGCGCTTACCCGTTTTTCCTCTATTTGTTGTGCAACACCGTCGTCGACCGCCGCCATCGCCGAGGCCGCCGCCCACGCCGCCGTGGAACGAGCCCAGCCCGCCGCTCCGGTAATTGTCGGTAGAACCAGGGGTGGTGTGGAGAAGCCGAGGGCCCCTCGCGGCGAGCATCGGGTTAGCTTGGCAGGTCCCGGTGAACTTCCGGTGGGACACCGCCGTCTCGAGTGCAAGACGGGGACCCGACCGGCGTAGCCGTCACACTCGGCGCAACGGCGTCGCGGGGGAACCCGATCCACGCGTCGACAGTGGCGACGTCCGTCGACTACCGTCCCCACTCCGTTACGTGCCACGTGACAGGTTCCCATGGCCCACCTATCGGTCACGTGGGGCGACGCACGCTGCTGTACAACAAAAAGGAAAATACTATGTACACCCCAGTTATGTACACGGGATGTGATAAGTGCATTTTCCTGTGACGAGAAAAATTCCCAGAAAATTTGTAAATTCATCATTTGAATTATAGAATTTTATCATGTAATTAGTTCCAATATTATTACATGATTAAATTATTATATAATATGACCCTAATGAATTAATTAGGGATTAATATTGTATAATTCATATCTCATGCAAATTAACTCGAATTGAGCGAAAACGACTTCCATAATTCTTCTAAAATCTAGGACTATGCGTTAAGCCTGTCACCACCATAATGTTCCATGTTTGCTATGCTTGCTTTAGTTTAAACCCAGGTTTATCGATAGACACGCGATAGTTCTTCATCGACCCGTTTAGGAGCTTCTTTCCGGAACAAGCCAGCTTAGTTCGTCATCGTGCCGATTTGTAAGAACATACCTGGCAAGTCCTTACCCCACCCCCTAATCATGACCTTAATTAATGATGTTGATAATATAATGGATCTCGAGGTCATGGCCTATTATCGTATGTGGTGAGCTATGTGCATGATGAGTCATGGTGCTCGATGTTATTGAGGAGCCGAGTGCTCAATGTTGTTGATGGTCGTGTGCCCTTTATTATGAATGGCTGTGTGCCTAATGTTGTTGGGAGCTAGGAGCTCCTGTTATGAGACGATATGTTGTGCACATGCGATAATAGCCATGATGTGATTTAAATGATGATAACCTATTTAGTGTATAGTGGTATGAGCCTGATAATGTAGCTATGGAGCTAAGTTGGATGACGTAATCATCCACATTATCTAAGCTCATACGTTTAATTAAGAACTTATGTGAGGTCCTTAAAATGAACCCTTTCAACCAAAGAGGTGGGTGGTGGTAATCCACAGTGAGGTGGACTACCACATCGGGAATCGCCGTGAGGGATTCCTGCGGAGAGATACCTGCTTCCCTAAGGACCGGTTCATAGACCTTCTACCTAGTGAGATATCACGTACAGCCATACGCCGGTATGGGACGGCTGGATTCCACACCCCGTTGGGTTACGGTATAGTTTCGATCCAAGGTGGCCGGAGTAGGCGAGCGATCTATCGGGAGCGGACATTGGGGGGAGCGAACCCAATGGTCCGGTTGGCGTGGCTCTGCGATCGATCCACGTTAAAAATCTTGCCGAGCGCGGTGGCACGGATTTTGTGCACGATATATATGTTTATGATGATTATGATTGCTGTGTGCGGGCGTGGTGTGTATTGAAGCCACGTTGGGCATAGTGTGTATTAAAGCTACGTTGGGGATGAATGCATCATCCCGCCAACCCCTGAGAAGTCGTGGTAGGATTATACCGAAACCTAGGTTGGCTGCCAAGCGGGTACGGAATCTCATTAGGCCTGTCGAGCCATTTGGCCGTGGTGTAGACAACGCCTATCGTGTGGGGAAAGTGTACAACCTCTGCAGAGTGTATAAAATCTATTCGAATAGCCACGTCCTTGGAATGGGCAAATGCTAGGCCGGAACATCTATGATTAGAATTCACCTTAATGTTTACTAACCTGTTTGTGACATGTGAAGATGAGAACAAAATCCACCCCGGGAACTAGCGAGAGCAGTTTTTGAGACTCTGCTAGGGCCCAAACCCTTAATAATACATCCACCCCCGGTTTGGACTTGCCGAGTACGTTTGTACTCACCCCTCCTCTGTTTTTAAAGACATCGGCACATCGGGAGGTAAGTTCGTCGTTAAGGAGAGATCCAGCGTTTTGTAGGAGTTCGCAAGGTGTTCGCTTAGGAGAAGGACGTTGAAGCCCGAGTTCATCCATGCTCAAGTTTGCCTGTAGAGTGCGGGGGGTGTCATAGTTAATCCACCGCTTCTCGGTTGGCCAACTCGATATTGTAACCCGGGTCGGGTGACCCTCCGTCGCCACTGTAAGCCCCTTTCTATCCTATATTTATACAGCTCGGTTTACTATTATTTCTGTGTACCATTATCTGTGACTAAGAGACGTGTTTGTGGTGCGATCCTGGCGCAAACACGTGTGATTAAGGACCCATTAAAGTGGGGGCCTGACACCTTCACAACGGTGACCTTGGCGCCCGGCCTTGAAGGGATCAATACCCTCGCCAAGAGCGGTCGGTGTCGGCGCGATCGACACAATACCCCCAAGAACAAAGCAAGCTACCACCACAGCAAGCACAAAAAGAAGCTCGGCAACCCGGGGACTATAGGCCAAACACCCCAGGCGGACCGAGGCCGAGACGTCCTCAGAAATAGCTTTACTATCACTTACGAGGAGCGATAAGGGGCACACCACAAAGCAGTGCACCTACTTCACAAAAGGCAAGGAGCTACAAGAGAGCCAACAGGGCACCTCGAACACGCAGAGACAGGTCAACCACACCAGGAAAACACAACAACCACCGCCAAACCACAACTATAGGTACACCCCACAATTCATCGGGCACCTTCAAGACCCCCGGCTTCCACTACCCGGCTTTCCACCAAAACACCTACCACAACCCATACAACTAGCCACAATACCAACCTCGCTACAATCACGAGCTACACCATAACCCACCCACCGGAACCACCCCCACCTACAACACCCGGGTCCCACCTTGCCTCCACCACCCCTACCCCCGCTACCCAGCACCTCCACCAACCCTACCGGTGAAACAAGAGTCCCAACCCTCGACCCAAACCGTAGTCAATAACCCCACCTCAACATACAGAGTCATCCTCGCCATCACAGGCAGCTCTAATGAAGACCACAAAGAACAAGCACTAGAGAAAAGAGCACCATCGCAGAGTCCACCATGTCGCAACCGAGGGACCACACAGAAACTCACAATGGTCCCATATTCCCATCACCTTCGACGCAACTGACATGAAGCTCAAGGACTACCCACACACCAACGCGATGGTCATTGAAACCAACATCGCAGGGTGGACAGTGACCAAAATACTGGTGGACACAAGAAGCTCCACAGACATCTTGTTTGCCTCGACCTTCGACAACATGAAGCTTGACAGAAATCTGTTGCAGCCGGCCGGGAACCCACTATTTGGTTTCGGAGGTTAGCAGGTCAAGTCCATCTGCAAGATAACCCTGCCTGTCACCTTCGGAGACAAAGACAATGCTCGCACTGAGCAGATAACCTTCGATGTGGTGGACATATTCTACAGCTACAATGCAATTTTCGGTCGGGGTATAACCAATGTCTTCAACGCGGTCATCCACCCAGGCTACCTATGCATGAAAATGTTGGCTGTCAGGGGCATCATTGCGGTGTTCGGGGATTAAAACCTCACCCGGAGTACGGAGGGCATAGTGGCTCTTGGTCAGAGGAATGTCCATACCCTTGACAAAGAGAAAGAAACGGCAGCCAAGGAGCCAAAAGAAGAAGGGGCAGCCAGACCTCCGCGAGCACAGCCCATGGAAGAAACCAAGAAAATCTAGCTCTTCAGCAATGACCTGGCGAAGCAAGTCACCATATCGGCACTACTTGACCAAGACACCGAAGCCAACCTCGCCTTACGATTTCTCGGGGAATATAGCGGCGTATTCGCTGGTCAGCGGAGGATTTATAGGGAGTTGATCGCGAACTAATTGAGCACAGCTTGCACTCCAATCCCAAAATCACTCCCAACAAACAGAAGCTCCAAAAAATGTCAGAAGAGAGAAAACAGGCAGCTAAGGCCGAGGTCAATCGCCTACTAGATGCGGGGGTGACACGACCGATCAAGTACACGAGCCGCTATCCAATGTGGTCTTGGTGCAAAAGGCCAACCTGAAGTGGAAGATGTGCGTCGACTTTACCAGCCTCAACAAGGCCTGCCCAAAGGATGATTTCCCATTGCCACGGATCAGCACCCTCGCCGATATTGCGGCGGGGTGCGAGTTATATCGCTCTTTGGATCTGCTTTTTAGGGTATCACCAAATCGGATGAACGAGGAAGATAAGGAGAAGACCGGTTTCATCACTCCCTTCGGAACATACTGTTTCCGGCGGATGGTAGAGGGACTCCACAACGCTAGACCAACCTTCGCTAGAATGACGGTGGAGGTCTTCAAAGATGACAAAATTGTATCAGCCTACGTGGACGACATAGTTGTCTAGAGCAAGTACAAACAAGCCACATAGCCGACCTTACGAGAACCTTCATCAACCTCCGCCAAGCGAAGCTCAAGTTCAACCCAGAAAAGTGTGTATTCAAAGTTAGCAAAGGAAAGTTGCTTGGTTGCCTGGTATCAGCCAAAGGAATTGAGGCCAACCCTTAAAGAATCCAAGCAATTGCACGGATGCAGCCCCGATGAATAGAAAGCTTGCACAACGCCTCGCAGGCCGCCTAGCATCATTGAGCAGGTTCATCTCCCGATCAGCTGAGCGAGGCCTTCCATTCTTCGAAGTCCTAAAAAGCCCAGAGCCATTCAACTAGGGACCCCCACACCAGAAGGCCTTCGAGGACCTCAAAGATTACCTCACCAATCACAACTTTGGGGGAAGTCCCCCCAGGATACCCACGGCTCGGACTGTTGGGCCGCGACCGGCACGAGCTCGGCCCACGAACTGGAGTGCGGGGCAAGGAACCGACCCGTCCCCGCACGGCATCGGAGGATATCCACGGAGATAGCGATCTGTTAGGATAGACTCCAATCCGGAAATCATGTAATTAGGATCGGATCCTAACCGACCTCGTAGTTTCTATCTGTAACCCTACCCCCAGTCTATATAAGGCGGGTAGGGACCTCCCCCGAACGCATACCATCTCATATCATTCCATCCAAGAAAAAGCGAGGCGTGGGGCGTAGGGTGTTACATCTCCTTGACGGCCCGAACACGGATACATTGGGTGTCTTGCGTCTCGAACTACCATCTAGATCTCGGTCTTGCGCACCTCGCCGGATCAATCTACCTTCGTGGGTCGCCCCTTGGAGGACTGTCGAGAACATCTCTTCGATAGTTGGCGCGCCCGGGTAGGGGTGTGCGTATTGACTTACATCGATTAGATGGCTTCCTTCTCCAACTCGACTTCATGACCGCGACCACCGCCATCAACTCCTTCCAGTTGGAACAATAACTTGTTTCATCAACATCAACGGCGGGCGCGATAAAAATGTTCCATCGGCGCCAGCGGGGCCACCGACCTCGATTGCTGCGCGTCGCCGCCTGTGATCCGCGGCGCCGGCGTCAGGCCTCCCCATCGCGGAGTAAGGCGGGCTCAGTCAAACCCTGCATCGATCGGTCCGACATCTCCATCCGGTTTTGTCGGGCGCGACTGCCGGGACCACCCCATGTTCAAAGCTACAAAGGTCGACCTCTCTCCCCTATGTCGGCCGACGTCCAGGGTTGACCGGTGGGGGGGGCGCCGCGCGCATGGCGACGCCCGGGGCGCCAACGGATCATGCGGGCCCCTCGAGATGGCCTACGCATTGCTTCAACGACACATGCACCGGCATATGCAGAGACTGCTCCAATGATCTCGCATCGCGACCTCAACAAGAACATATCGGCCTCTCCGACGGGCGAATGGCAAGAAGGCGCCTTGACCTCGACGACGAACCACTAACTGACATGAGGGAGCGCGATCGCATCCTCTTGGCTTCAATCGACCCTCGTGAGGCGTCCTCGAGGTTGGAACGACTCCATCGACGCCAGCTCCCGGTGGGAAAAGCAACACGACTCTAGCAATGAGTCGAAAGTGGCAAAACAAGAGATCAACCAAAAGGCGGCCGGCGCTCTCAATCGAACTCCCCGGCTGCAACATGTTCGGCCGAAATGTCAACACTATATTTGGAGGGGTCGCGACCACACAGAAGAAAAAGCAGCGCCAATACATTTTTTGAGTCAAGAAGTTTAAGCCACATGGTAGAAGGCAGGGCTGGCTCGATACTCCTATCACCTTCGACGAATCAGACAGATGGGCCGAGATCCCATACAAGGGGCGTTTGCCACTGCTCATCAGCGCTACCATCAAGAGATGTCGACTCAACAAGGTACTCATCGACGGAGCGGTGCCATCAACCTCCTTTTCCCCAAGCGGCCTCCATGCTCTCGGGCTGACCAAAGACGACCTCACACCAACAAAGGCGACGTTAAGGGCGTGGTTCCCAAATGCAAAGGCGACTCCACTGGGCGAGATCTCCCTCCCGTGCAGTTTGGAGTTCCGGGAAGCTACAGGGTCGACGTCATCAACTTCTACGTCACGGACTACGACAACGGCTGCCATGCCGTCCTTGGCAGGCCGGCTCTTGCCCAGCTGATGGTGGTGCCGCACTACGGATATATGCTGCTCAAGATGCCGAGAGCACCCGGTAGTGCTGACCCTTCACGCCAACCTCATGAACGACTTCACACTTGAAGGAGAAAATCGCGACATCGAGACGAATCACCAGATCAGAGCCAGAAAAGAGTCCTTCCTGGCCGAGGTCAACGCAGCGTCAGCCGGCGACATGGAGACCCCGAACCGCCCATCTTCCCGTCATTCGACAAGTCCAAGGACACCAAGGAAATCAGCCTCAACCTTCCGGACAGCAAGAAGACAGCAATAATTGGGGTGTAACTCGACCTCGCACTTGAAGCTGAGCTCGCAGCTCTCCTGCAGAAGAACACTAATATGTTCGCTTGGCAGCCATCAGATATGCCTGGCGTACAAGCAGAAAAGATACAACACGAGCTCCGCGTCTTCGCCAATGCCAAGCCGATCAAGCAACGCCCTTGACGGTTTGCCCCAGACGGCAAGGCAGCCATCATGGAAGAAGTCTCGGCTACCGGGCCGGGCGGTTTCATTAAAGAAGTTCATCATCCAGACTGGCTGGCAAACCCTATTCTTGTCAAGAAGAAGAATGGGGACTGGCGCATGTGCGTCGACTATACCGACCTCAACAGGCACTGCCCAAAGGACCCCTTTGGACTGCCAAGGATCGACGAGGTGATAGACTCCATGGCTGGCTGCGAGCTCTTGTGTTTTCTCGACTGCTACTCCGGGTATCATCAGATAGCTTTGAAAGAAGAAGACCAGGTCAAAACCTCGTTCATCACCCCCTTCGGGGCCTACTGCTACACCACGATGTCCTTCGGCCTCAAAAATGCCGGGGCAACGTACCAGCGTGCCATCCATGCATGTCTGGGGGATCGATACCTCGGACGCTGCCGCATACATCGACGACGTCGTAATCAAGTTCAAGACCACGGAAGATTTGATCGCCGACCTCACGGAAACCTTCGAGAGGCTCGGGAACTTCAAGTGGAAGCCGAACCCAACCAAATGCACCTTTGGGGTCCCTTCCGGTTTTCTGCCGGCTACATCGTCGGTGCGGGGGAATCGAAGCTAACCCGGAGAAGATCTCAAAGAATCACAAGGATGACCAGACCGACCTCTGTCCAAGATGTCCAGAAACTAACCAGCTGCATGGCGGCCCTCGGGCGTTTCATTTCAAGACTAGGGGACAAGGGGTTGCCGTTCTTCAAGCTCCTAAAGGCCGGCAATAAGTTTACATGGACACAGGAAGCGGACCGGGCATTCGAAGACCTCAAGAAGTACCTTACCACGCCGCCGGTGTTGACGGCGCCAAATAAAGACAAAGAGTTGCTCCTATACATCGCCGCCACCGGCCGCGTGGTCGGCACCGTCATAGTAGTGGAACGAGCAGAGCCGGGTCACGTCTTCAAAGTACAACGGCCGGTCTACTACATCGAGCAAAGTGCTCGGCGACTCGAAAACCCGTTACCCTCACCTCCGAGGGAGATAATATACGCCATCCTCATCACGTCCAGGAAGCTCAAGCATTATTTCCAGGGCTACAAGATAGCGGTTTTGTCCGAGTTCCCTCTCGGGGACGTCTTGCACAACAAGGAGGCCAACGGACGAATCCGCAAGTGGGCAGTGGAGCTCGGTACATACACTATTGAGTACCGTAGCAGGCCAACCATCGAGTCTCAAGTCCTCACAGACTTTGTCACAGAGTGGACCGACCTCAGTGAGCCAGTTCCAGTACAAGAACTAGAGCATTGGACCATGTACTTTTTGTGGAGCTCTCAACATCGAGGGCGCAGGTGTAGGCATCTACTTCATAACTCCATCGAAGGACGTCCTCCGTTACATTCTGCGTCTACATTTCCCTGCATCAAATAATGCCGCAGAGTACAAAGCATGTTACCATGGCCTCATAATAGCCATCGGGCTCGGCATCAAATGGCTCATGGTCTTTGGTGACTTTCTACTAGTCATTAATCAGCAGAAGAAGGATTGGTCTACATCCAGCGAGAAGATGGGAGCATATGTCGCGGCAATCAGGAAACTAGAAGGAAAGTTCCTCGGGCTCGAGTACACCCACGTGGTGCGGGATAATAACCAACATGTCGACCTCCTGTCAAAGCTGGGCTCATCAAGATCCACGGTACCTCCAGGAGTCTTCACGGAAGACATCATGAAACCCACGGTGACCGAGGATGGAGAGCTCATGAAGGATGCTGCCGTCGAAGTAGAAGAAAAGCCGACCTCCAGCGTAGAGGTCGACAGAACAACCGGTCATGCTGTACTCGCTATGACATCAGCATCCCCGGATTGGCGACTGGAGTTCATCAGATATTTTACCAATGCCGACGTACCACAAGATAAGGTAGAGGCCGAGCGTCTCATACGGTGAAGTAAGAATTACGGCCTGGTCGACGGCAAGCTAAGAAGGAAAAGCGCAAGCGATGGTGTGCTCCTCAAGTGCATCACCAAAGAAGAAGGTTTGGATGTCATCAAGGAAGTGGATGGAGGTTTCTACGGCAACCACGTAGCATCCAAGACACTAGTTGGCAAGATCTTACGGTCGTCGTTTCTATGGCCAACAGCGTCGCCGACCTTGAAAGAGTTCGTCCGCCACTGCGAGGGATGCCAATTCTTTGCAAAGCAAATTCATGTACCCGACTCATGCACTCCAAACGATACCTTCCTCGTAGCCCTTCGCCTGTTTGGGGACTCGACATGATAGGCCCTTTTCAAGAAGGCATCCGGCGGGATGAGGTATGTCTTGGTGGCCATCGATAAGTTCTCCAAGTGGATAGTGTACAAAGGCGTGCTCGAAACCCTCATTTCGGAAGGCGAAGTGGACCCGATCGGCGATATCATACACCGCTTCGGGATTCCAAACACCATCATCACCGACCTCGGATCAAACTTCACTGGTCATCATTTCTAGAATTTACGTGAGGACGGGTGCATCCTCGTCAAGTATGTGTCCGTAGCCCATCCTCGGGCAAACGGGCGGTCGGCGGCGCAAATGGGATGATCCCGGATGCTCTCCGTAAAAGGCTATACAGAAGGGAAGACAACAACCCGGGAAGATGGGTAAAGGAGCTCCCAGCCAGCGATGCAGGGCCCGTGACTCAAGCTAGGCGAAACACTTGGGGTCTCGTATTTTATGGTGTATGGATCAGAAGCCGTCCTCCCCGCCGACGTCCTATTCAGGTCGCCGCGGGTTGAAAGCTATGATGAAAAACTCTCCGACCTCTCACGGGAAGGGGACATCGACAAAGTTGAAGAAGAATGCCTCGTCTCCAGCCTCCGCACCACCAAGTACCTTGAAGGCGTCCGCAAGTACTACAACCGCAACGTCAAGGACAGAGCATTTGCGGTAGGGGACCTTGTCCTCCGCCGCAAACAGAAGACCAAGGGAATACACAAGCTGGCGCCCCATTGGGAGGGCCCCTTCATCGTCAAGGAAGTCACTAGGCCCGGCGCCTACAGGCTGATGGACCAAAATGAGGTCGACATACCGAACTCATGGAATGTCGAGCACCTGATGCGGTTCTATCCATAGAACCACGAAGATATGTATCTTTGTACTCAACAGTACCAATAAAGATAATACTCGAGTGCCTTTCAAAATCCACTTCCTACTCCGACTTGGTCAAAGCGTTCTATAACAACTGCGACCTCTCGCCGACCATTCGCCGAACAACTCGCCGACCCTACGCCCGACCTCTCGCCGACCATTCGCCGAACTACTTTCGCCGACCTCTCGCCCGACCATTATTTGAACTACTCGCCGACCTCTCGCCGACCATTATTTGAGCGACTCATGACCCCTCGGCGACCTCTCGCCGACCTCTCGCAGACCATTCACGAACTACTCGCCGACCTCTCGCCAACCATTAAGCCAAACTACTGCGCCGACCCCTCGGCGACCTCTGTTACGACAATTCGCCAAACTACTCGCCGACCCCTCGCCGACCTATCGCCCGAATCGCCTTGCTTTAGCCAAAAGCATGGCCCAGCGTCTGACGACAAGCGAATCTTCAAAAGGTAACCTTAACCTAGGTCGTGCATCTTAGAAGTAACCTCTGTTCCCCAAAATCTGTTGACACGTTCGGTGGCCCTCGGCCCGCGTGAAGGCACGTCGGCATTGGTTCCTGGGCGAAGCTTATCCCTCTATACGTGCCTGGACCGCCTCCGGCGTTACAGTGGTAAGATTAGCCTAGGCTAAGTACCGTGCTAAGGGTTCATGGTTCACCTCGTTAACTCGCCAAAACTCATACAAAAGAAAGAGCAACTCAATATACGATATAACATTAATACATTGTACAAGTTGCAGGCATCATTTTTACACATCAGTATCCTACAAAGTTCTACCTACTGATCGAAATAACTCAAGCTCGAAAGCAATGGGATGACCGGGCGGTCTCGCAGGATTTGAAGAGTTCATCCCTACGCTCGTCGGACAACTCCTCCGGAAATCCTTCACCGGCTCGAGGTCCACCTCGGGGCGTGGGAGTGCACCGGCAAAGGGCACGGCAGGAGCCCGCCCACGCCGAGGAGAACACGTATCTTTTAAAGCGAGGATGCGCCCGCCGGCCTCGCTCGGAAGGAGTTGGGCAGCTCCGGCTTCCCGGGACGCTGCCGCCTTTGGGCGATGGCGTCGAGGAATGGGACCAACACAGGTTTGGAACTCTGCGCAGGAGGTCATCGCGATTCTTGACCTCTGCTGCAGCCTCTTCCGCTCGGTCTCGTTCTCGACCTCGCGGCGTGCGCTCCTCCTTCCGCGCCCGGATCTACACAACAACACAAGGTTAGTGAACGCCCGGGGTTTGCTCTACAAAAAATTCGAGGCGCGGCCGCGGGAGGAACTTACTATCCTCGCTCCAAGCGGCGGAAGCCAGGCGCAATTTTGGCTTCCCTAAGCTTCACCGACAACTCCCTCCTTCTCCTTCAACAAGTGAAGGTTTTCTCCACGATGAGCTCTAGATGTCTCCATGATGTCCTATGCGATAAAAACAGGACAAGGTTTATACACTTAGCGAGGATATTCTCATATGACAAAAATTACAGGATGAGGGAGCATATTACCTTTATAAGCTCGCCGCTACGAGCATTCAACTCGCCAAGCGCTCGAATAGGCTGGTCGTCATTACAACCGACCTCCATGGACCGGTCGACCCACATCACGGGCAGCGACTAAGCGATGTCGGTAGCAACACCTCCTCCCCAACTTGCCTACAAAGGGGACTCGGCCGGCTCAATGTTTGAAGCTCGGGCGGTTGCCGTCAAACGAGCTCGAGGGACGCCTTCTCCGCTGAAGATCTTCAAATGTTCAAAAGGATTATAAGACAAAAGCAAAGGAGTCTATTAAACAAAAAAGGATGAGACTTACCGAGGTCGACGACGCGGCAAATAAGAAATGTCCGAGGTCAAAGCTCGAACAAAAGCTTTTATTTTTGCCGACCTATCCGCCGGTAGCAACTTGGGCCGAGACGCAACGGCGGGATTAAGGCCCGCCCCTCCGGCACAACAAAGCTCTTCACGCCTTGGTGACGGGGCCTCTCACCATCTCCGGGTGCCGTGTCGGCCCGTCGATGTCGGGCCCGCCCCTCCTCTTCGCCGGACGATGCATCGAGGGCCACGTAGTGACGCCTCTTCTTTCGTAGGTGAGGCCGACCTCTTTTAGAAGGAGAGGTGCGACCTCTTCGGCTCCCCGATGTCGATGCCATTTTCCCACCACCCTTCACCGATGAAGGCTAGGGGCTTGCCTCCCGTCGGCGCTTACGGCGCGGCTGCCGTCGCCGACTTCTTCGACGACTTCGCCCAGTGCGCTTTGATTTTGTTCCTCCACGGGGCATAGTCCCTCGGCGACCTCTGTCGGCCAGCGTGAGAAATATACTTCCGTCGCCCACTGCAACATCGCCCGACCTTAAAACACCACGATCAACAAAGCATTCAAGGATCAAAGACAAAGCGGAAGGATACATTACAGCGAAGGAACAACTTACAAAAGGGCGAGGATTTCCAAGACTATAAAGCGCTTGCCGATCCTTGTTGGAAATATGCATATATGCCATCAAAACGTATCAACGACTTGTGCAACAACATCTTGTTTGTCAACTCTTTACGGAGCCTCCCTTATAGAAGAATCATTGTAATATTCATAGCCGAAGTGAACCCTTTGTTCTTCAACGGCCGATAACGGCGACCAAGAAAGTTCGAGTCACGACAACCCCATCGACATCCAATTCATCGCGGAGCTTCAGCAACTTCTTAACTTGTTTCATCTCGTCCTTGCCGGGCATATCAGACCAAGACGAAGAAGACCGCAAAGCGAGAATGTCTATATCTTCTCGAAAGCATCAACTCTCGGCATTCTCCACGTAGAACCACCCCGACCTCCAAGCGGCAGGAGCGGGAGCCGTCCAAGCTCAATGTAATCTAAACCTCGCCCCCTCGCGGAGCACACAACCGACAACTACCTACAACTCGTTGTCCTGTGGTGACAGCCTCAATTCATACGAGATAAGCGCCCAAAGTGCAAAGTGTGGGTAAATACCCAAGAAGGATTCACAAAAATCAACAACGGCTTGATGGATGCTACGGGCGTCGATGCGGATAACCGATGCCATAAAAAATCAAGCAAACATCGGAACCAAAGATTCATGGGGACCCCAAACCCGCGGCGGAGGAATGCTTGGAACATAACAATCTCACCGGGCTGCGCGTTGGGGAGCGGCGTCCCGCACGGGCACTTTCGAGCTCCCCTCGTAGCCGTCGTCGGCGGCACCCATTTCTTGTGGTATTCCGCCCGGGCACGTCGCCGCCCAGCCGTCTTCGCCGCCCGCCGACTTCCTCGACCCGCGCCGCACCATCTTCGACGCTAGCAAGGAACTGCCTCAAATGGGATTTGGGGGTAATGGAAGTTCCTCCCAGTGAACAGATCTGAAGATTTAGGGAAATGGGCGGCAATGGTACTTGTGGAGAAGGCGAACCTCCGCGAGGCGTCTCATATACGCCAACGGCTCCTCGGGTGCGTGCCGCCTCACCGAACCCTCCGTAAGAACGGTAAAAAGGGCCGCGGCCCATTTCGTTTTCGCGAGCCCATATGAATACTGAAGCCATAAGTAAAACCCTAACAGGTGTGTGGATGGCGGGGGCTTACAACAACACCATCGGTGCGGACAAAAGCGAGGGACCTCGGACGCAAAGAAGAACTCCATCACCGACCTCGCCTACCCCCACACCCTAAGCTCGGGGACTGGCTCGGGGACTTCGACGACACTACTACACAAAGACTAATAAGAAAGTACCCATGGTGCACGTGGATGCAAGGCGTGCCTCCACGCTGTCCAGCTCGGGGTGCCGAGTTTGGCCAGCTCACGAAGCATTCGCCAAAACACCACGCCGAGGACTCCGTGGCGCTAATTTTTGCGAGGTTGAAACATCGTGCTCAACTTGACCACGGCACCACGTGACCCGATCACCCTCTTGTCCGGCTCAGGGACTAAGTGGGCACACTTCACCTACGATGAAATGTGCTCCGCCCAAAGCTTGGGGACTGCCGAGTGGAACCATGAGACTACGGCACGACTACAGTTTGACCACGGCACCACGTGACCTCGTCACCTACTTTGTCGCTCGGGGACTAAGTGGGCACACTTCACCGATGGTAAATGTGCTCGCTTCTACGAAGACGATGACTGCATCAAGACAATCTTGGTGTCCGCAAGTCGCAAGTGTATCTTGCACTTAAGTGGGCACACTTCACCAAGATTGAAGCACTTCAAAATTTTTCGGCATAAAGCAACTTACGGCCTGCGGCACGTCACCGCGTGATCTTCGCCGACATCATCCGGAGCTCGAGTTCGGCAAAAGAGCTCGGTTCATCTTCGCCGACCTCAGTGGCCACCTCAAGAACTTCAAGACGACGATTTTCGACCACCCACGGAGCTCAGGATATAATTTCTCCTGCTCAAAGACTTTGAGCCTACGCTCACCGAGCTCGGGAAGGGCACAGACGCCAGATCGACCACTTCGACAACCTCTGCATCGGCGCGAGGACCTCGAAGGATGACTTCACCGACCTCTTCGTACGATCACCGACCTCTCGCTCCCCGGATGCCGACCTCACGTGAAGACACGCTCATCGGCTACAAGGGAGCTCGGGGGACTAGGCGTGGGGGAACTCCCCCGGGATACCCGGCGGACTGGATCTGGGCTGCATCCGGCATGAGCTCGCCCCACGACACGGAGTCTTGGGGCAAGGAACCGACCCCGTGTCCCACAAGGCATCGGAGGATATCCTGGAGATAGCGATCTGTTAGGATAGACTCCAATCCCGAAAATCATGTAATCAGGGATCGGATCCTAACCGAACTCGTAGTTTCTATCTGTAACCCTACCCCCGTCCATATAAGGTGGGTAGGGACCTCCCAAACGCATACCATCTCATGTCATTCCATCCATGATAAAGCGAGGCGCGGGGCGTAGGGTGTTACGTCTCCTTGGCGGCCCGAACCTGGATACATTGGGTGTCTTGCGTCTCTAACTACCATCTAGATCTCGGTCTTGCGCACCTCACGGATCAATCTACCTTCGTGGGTCGCCCCTCGGAGGACTGTCGAGAACATCTCTTCGACACAACCCTCGCAAGCCCAGAGCCGAGCGAATCACTGCTACTCTATGTCACCGCCTCGCCGCACGCAGTCAGCACGATCCTCGCAAAGGAGGTCCAGGACGAACACCAAAAAGGCAAGTCCCGGTGTATTTCGTATCGAGAGACACTCAAAGGTCCAAAGAAGCACTATACGAGTTAGAGAAAGTAGCCTATGCAAAGTGGTGATGGCAGCCTTAAAACTCAAGCATTACTTCCAAGCACATGAAATCACCATACCTTCGAGTTTTCCCCTACACAACATTTTTAGAAACCATGAGTCGGTGTCTTGGGATAGCCAAGTGGGCGACGGAGTTAGGCGATCACGCCACCAAGTTTGTCAGCAGAACTGCAATCAAATCACAAGCCCTCGTAGATTTTGTGGCGGATTGGACTCCGAACATCCACAACCAAGCGGCAGTATTGGACCCAATATGGACAATATACACCGATGGAGCGTGGGGTGCAGCAGGCATGGGGGTTGCAGCCATACTGATCTCGCCATCCAGAGCAAAACTGAGATACGCAACAAGGCTAGAGTTCCAGTGCACGAACAACTCAGCAGAGTATGAGGCAGTCATCCTTGCCCTCAACAAGCTCCGAGCATTATCGGTAGCGAAGGGCCATCATCAAAAAACAGATTCACAAGTCATAACGGCCACATAGAGAAAAGCTTCAAGGCAAGGGAACCGTGAGCTATAGAAATACCTCCTTCGCATCAGAAAGATCGAGGCCTTCTTTTTAGGCATCACTACCAAGCCCATACTTCGAAGCAAGAACAGCAAGAAAGAAGACGAGCTAGCCAAGTCAAGCAGCGCAATCCCTACCCCTGCCATCGGACGTCTTCTATGAGACTCTGCACACCGCAGCCACAGAAGCCCAAGTACAAGCCGCAAAGATGATCAACGCCATTCAGAGCGAAGATTGGAGAGCACCAATAGTGGCATTCATCAAGGGTCACTTCAACCGAGTCCAAGGAAGACAAGAAAAGAGTAGCGAAAGTGCGAGGCTAAAAGATGATTGGAGAGCAACTATACAAAAACAACAAATCACGGCTCTGCTGCTCAAATGCATCTCGGCCAGCGAAGGTCGCACTATCCTCAAAGAGATACATGAGGGTATCTACGGCTCGCATAACAGCCCGAGAGCCCTAGTGGGGAAAGTGTTTAGGCGAGGGGATTCTATTGCCAACCCGCACTAAACGACGCAACAGCTCGTGAAGTGCTGCGAAGGGTGTCGATGGCCTCACACCACCACAAACAGCCGAGGGCTCCTACCACACTTAAATGTCCAACCCGGCCACTTTGCAAAGATGGGGAATAGACCTGGTCGAGCATTGCCCACCGCTCCGTGGAACCTTCGATACGCGGTGGTCGCCATCGAGTACTTCACAAAATGGATCCAGCGCGCCCACGGCAACCATAACCGCACACTATAAAGAAATTCTTCGGCAACAAGTGGTATGCCGCCGGGGTTCCTCAGGGAAATAACCGTCGACAACGGAACACAATTTGACTCGAGGTTTTCAAGCGCCTACTTCTCCCGCTTTGGCACAAGGATACACTTCGGCGTCGGTAAGGCACTGCGCAGTCAAATGGTCTCGTCGAAAGGGCCAACGACACCATTCTCGCAAGGCATCGCAACAAGGCTGGAAGGCAGGCCAAGAGGGAAATGGGCTGAAGAGCTAACTCCGGTAGTGTGCTCACATAGCACCTCCGAGTGCCACGCAACAAAATTCACTCTGTTCAAGCTACTGTTCGGCGAGGAAGCGGTGTTACGGAAGAGCTTCGCCCCGCGGTTCCCCAAGGATCACCCTCGAAGCACCTCCGCTACAAGAAGCACTCACAAAAGACCTTATCGAAGAAACCAGAAACCAAGCTGTCCTCAACCTCCGCAGCTACTAGGAGGAGATCGTCAAATGGAGAAACAAGAAAGTCAACCCTCGAAGCACGAGCATCGGTGACTTCAAGACCGATAAGAAAGCGTAACACGAAGATAGCGGGGAAGCTCAAAATTGCCAAAATGGGACGGGGCTTTACCTCATCACCAAGACAACAAGACCCGATCTTTCTACTTGCAAGACCTTGAAGGGAACGACTTGCCGCATACGAGGGACATCGACGACCTCCACTAATATTACCCATAGCAAATAAGACCTTTGTCTTAGCGCTCGCGATTTGTAAGCAGCTTTGCAATTTTACCTTATTTTTATTTTTTCCTTCAAAAGTTCTGTAAAGACTACGAAACACCAGGGGCTGCACTCTTTTTCCTTGCAAAGGGGCGCAAGGTTTTTTAACGAGGCAGCACCCCGAAGCTATATATGTAAGATTCACCCCTAAAAAAGATGGTATCTTCGTCAAAATGGGCGAGGTGGTAGTACTTCGCCCTCATCGGCACCAAGGTAAGCATAAGGATTGGTGTGGACCGAAGGCAACAAGTGCCTCAACACGGTCCACTCCAAACCTCCGCTAAAATCAAAGCCCCGCGCCTCCTAAGAGAGAGGAGGAGCGGAGGTGCCCAAAGTCGAGCAAGCGCGGCAAAAACGCTAGGGGCTTGCAAAAATACTAACCCCGCGCCTCCTAAGAGAGAGGAGGAGCGCGAGGTGCCTGTAAAGTCGAGCACCCTAGCAAAAAACGCCGGGGGCTTGCAAAAAATACTAACCCCATGCCTCCTAAGAGAGAGGAGGAGCGCGGAGGTGCCAAAGTCGAGCACCCCGGCAAAAAACGCTAGGGGCTTGCAAAAATACTAACCCCGCGCCTCCAAAGAGAGAGGAGGAGCGCGAAGTGCCCAAAGTCGAGCACCGTGGCAAAATACGCAAGGGGCTTGCAAAAAATACTAACCCCGTGCCTCCTAAGAGAGGAGGAGGAGCGGAGGTGCCAAAGTCGAAAGCACCCTAGCAAAACACTCCAAGGGCCTGCAAAAAGATGCCAACCCCACACCCACCCAACGAAGAAGAGCGTGGGGGTAACAAAATCTCGGCACCCGGCAAAATACCAAAAACAAACCACCAAGGCCACGACACAACCGGCAATAAAACATGCCACCTAACCCCATTCAATACGCCAACCACACCACCAACTCCACCAACCCGGTACATGCCGCATTTACCAAAAACAGGTACCCCTCGACCGTCACGATGGCCCGCCCCAAGGCACTATAAAACCAGCCCCAACCCCTCACAAACTCCCTCGAGTCAGGAAGGCATAGGCCATTAGATACAGCAAACCGCCCGCGCCCAGCAATGCCGCCAAAGCCACGAAACCCTCGTGCATACAAGGCAAATGCCAAAAGACCTCCCAAGACCCTCGCACCATACACGGTGAAGGTACCACAATGGAACATGTAATCCTCCAACCGCTTGTTGTCTTCCATATCCTCGCCGTAGGGCCTACTCTGGTAGCCACCAAACCTCCGAAGGCCGAGGTTCTCGTCACTGCACGCAGCGGCCCGACACAAACAAAGGCCGGCCGCAGCCTAAACTAAACATTTTGAACCTTCGAGAGGGGGGACAGCCATTGTACTGGCGATACCTGTGGCATGACACCGGGACAATGCCCCATCTAGCAACACCTCGCAACGCAACGACCCTCGGGGAGATACCACAATGGAGAATGTAACATCTTCCCGAGGGCCATCTCACCAAAGTGGTCGAAGTTCCGGTGTTAGGGCCTAAGGAAGGCAAAGAAACGAAGAAGAACCGTGGCGCGAAGGGGCGGCGTTCACTCTACAATCCGGAGCCAATCAGCTCACACGGGATGAGCATTCAGTGCATATATCAATAGAGATGCCTCTAGCAGAGCATCAACCCGTGCCCCAGGCGAAACCAAGGATGAGCCGGCAAGAGCCGACCTTCACAACACGCCGCGGTTCCACCACAAGACACTCATCGATCCGAGTTTCGGATGACGAACGCGCCCCACACCACTGCTACGCCAAAAAGAAGAGCTAGCCTCGCTCGCTCCAAAAGAGAACCCAAAGTGAGGTCACCTCCGCAATGTCAACCCCATCAAACCAATGTAAGCGAGCAATCGCACGAAAAATAAAATAACGATGTTTGCATTCCAAAATCAAGACCAAGTCTGGTACAACCAGTTTCGCAACAAAAGCGAGCCTCGCTAAAAGAAATAGGGGGCGTCGCCGCCGACCATGTCTAGCGATTCAGTAACTTCGCACAAAAGCGAGCCTCGCTAAAAGAAATAGGGGACGTCGCTATGACTAAGGCTAGCAAAAAAACAGCTTCACACCAAGAGCGAGCCTCAGTAAATGAAATAGGGGGCGTCGCTGTGACTAAGTCTAGCAAAACTAGCTTCGCAAAAACAAGCGAGCCTCGCTAAAAGAAATAGGGGGCATCGCTGCGACCAAGTCTAGCAAAAAAAACTTCGCACCAAGAGCGAGCCTCGCTAAAAGAAATAGGGGGGCGTCGCTGCGACTAAGTCTAGCAAAACTAGCTTGGCAAAAAAAAAAGCGAGCCTCGCTAAAAGAAATAGGGGGTGTCACTGTGACCAAGTCTAGCAAAAATAGCTTCGCACCAAGAGCGAGCCTCGTGTTGACTGGTAACCAACTACATATCAAACACCGTCAACATACACCAAAACCACCTAGAGATAGGGTTTATAAATTAACAAATTCCATAGTTTTGGTGCATATTTGGTTCTTGCGGTACAAGACAAGACATGTGCACTTTGGGCCAAAATACAAAGAAAAAGAATAATAAATCAATAAATAGAAAAAGCCCAAAAGGTGACAAATGGCAAGACCAACCCAACTTACCTCGGCCAAAGCCACAAACTCAGGTTTTCCACGTCAACACCAGGCCCAAGATAATCGAAACAAGGCGACACGTCAAAACGGGGCGAGTCGGGGCCGGCCCGAGAGTGCGCCGCACCACTGGGTGCGCCCGCACCCCTTTCTGACAGTGGGGCCGGGCGAGTGTGAGCGGTTCCTTTACTCCCGGAATGACGGTGGCGCCGTGGACCAGGTTGTTGAACCTCCAAACCGCCTATTCTTGGTCGGTTTGGACATAATGGTGGTGGAGGCAATTTTCCAAAGACACCCCTCCACTCAAGCTATAAAAGGAGACCCCTACCTCTCCCTCAAGCATCACTACAAGGAGAATTCAGCACACTTGAGCAAGAGAGTAGATTAGTCTTCTTCTCATCTTCCAATTCTAGAGAGTGAGAGGGGAAAAGCTAGAAGGAAACTTTGCTCCTTCTACTCGGAGTTGTCGGAGTAGCTTCGGTGATCCGCTGGTTCGTAGGAGGTCGGAGTCTTTGGGCTTGTCGGTACCACGGCGCTTGTACCTCTACAAGCTTCTTACATTTTGGTGAGCAAGCTTGTGATTATCTTTCGGCTTATTGTCTTTCCAAGCATATTATCTTAAATTGTTATAGTCTTACGGGATCGGTAGATTGTCTCGTAAGAGCGTTAGTCCTTGGTGAAGGAACTCTTTGACCGGGGAACCTTGGCCAACATCAAGGGTCAGACCAATAGTGCAAACGTGGTGTTTGGACTAGCGTTCACCTACCTTTTGCGAAAGCACCCCACGGTCGTGAGGGTAGGCGGCGAGGTCATGACAGCCTTGTCCGTCCCTTGTAATCCCTCCCCGTTCGGTGTGACGTAGAGCTAATTGTCGGACTACGCCCGGTTTGGGCGAGGGGCCGGTGCCGAAGTAAGGGAGATAACAACGAGAAATCCCTGCACCGAAATCTAAGCCCATAGAGATACCTCATTACTCATAGAACCTAACCTTGCCTTGGGTAGACCGCAGGCGAAAAGCCCTCTACACGACCGTCCCTTGCGAATTATACGATACCACGTTTATCACCGGGAAGTGCTACAACGGTATTTCCGTGCGCTTGCGGACTTTCTTTGCTTTAAGCTAAGAAACACCAACAAGCATTTAAGGCGCCGTTCTTGCGGGGACGGTTGTCGTAGTTGTATTTCGGACCTAGTCGACCCGTGTGTCTAGATTATCTCCTATAAAACAAAAACCCAAAAGCAGTTCCTTACCCATGGAGCAACCCACCATACAAATCCTATCCGCTCCTAAGGGCGAGCTCAGTAGAACCATGCCGATCTGCTGAAGCCAATCACAACTTCGGATTATGAGCTCCGCCTTCGGCTTCATAGCCATGGTTCGGGGCCCGAGCCTTTTCGGGCTCGAATATGAAAACCCATATCATCACCTACGGGAGTTTGAGCAGCTCTGTGGATGCCCGACTATTGCGGGCATGACACATGACACTTTGAGGTGGAAGTTGTTTCCGTTCTCTCTCGTAGAGGGGCGACTCAATGGTATGCCCACAATGTAGGGTTGGTAAATGGAGACCGGGAAGAATTGCGACATAGGTTTTGCCTCGCGCGTTCTATCCTTTATCCGAGAATCGCGGCCCTACGACAAGAGATCCTCAACTTCCAACAAAAAGAGGGTGAAACCATAGGTGCACCCCAGGACCGTTTTACCATTCTTACCGGATCCGGCCTAGATCTGTCCATTACGAACCATGTCTTTGATAAAGACTTACGGCTAGGATTGGATAGAGCAAACGCCCCTCTTGCTTGATTTAGGCTGCCGAGGGTCGTTTGCACATAAAACCACGCGGAAGGAGAAGCTCTCCTAAACCGTATTCTTGAGAATACTCCTCCGCTAGAACCCATCCGAGTAGAACCCAAGCGAAAACAAGAGGAAGTCTTTTCGACTCTTTGCCGAACCCGAAACATCTTTAGAGAGACCCGCCCTGAACGGGAACCAAAGGAGACCGCATGGTCGGATCTCCCGTTTTTCGAGGAAGACCCTCTCGAACAATTTGGTAATACCTCGAATTACGAACAATGGAAGAAGCCACCTCCCCAGTTAGCCCTGAACTACCCACGACGAACTCTTTCTCCAAGAGTCTATTAAAGAGCTAACCGCTATCATGAGCACGGAATGGCTACGAGAGGAAGGGCCCTCTTTCGAAGAAATTGATTGAACCATCCCTCTACGCCTATCCGTTGCAAATATCAAGGGGCGTAGTGGAGGTCATGTATAACCCTGCTAACGTGGCATAAACATCATGTCCAAATCCTTTGCACAAAGAATGTGACAAGGGAGCACCTAGAACCCACACAGCACGGACTTTGCGCATAGCGCCCCGAACCATCATAAAATGCCGTGAGCTTATACACGACCAAATTCTTCTACATAGGAATGTCAAACTTTCTTTGGATTTTCATATTTTTGATATCCAAGATTTTGACATCCTAATCGGGCATCCCTTGGAAAAGATTCTTGATCTACCAAAATCCGGGGATTTAGATGTCAAACTAGGAGGAAAATCATTGTCCATACCGGTTACTCGAGCCAAAAACTTCGAGAATCGGACTCTCTCCATGAGTATGTCACGCCCGAGGAGGTCAAAGGAGTCATGCTCTATGAAAACCACGAGACAGGACCTAGAACGTGATGCCCAATTCTTCATAGAAGAAGAGGACGCGACTCGGGGAAACCATAGAACTTCCCCAAGAGGAAGAGTCGACACGGCCTCCTCGATTGAGCTTAAACCCACGCCCCGGCCCTACGCTATGTCTTCCTAAACGGTGACACACAAACTCGGGTTATCATTAGTGATAAACTTAGTGACCGGGAGGCGACCCAACTCATAGCCGTTTTAGAGAAGCATAGATCGGTCTTTGGGTATTCCTTACAAGATCTAAAAGGGGTAAGCCCAACACTCGCACACATCGCATACCTATTGACCCTTCCAATTACCCCATCACGCGAACCCCAACGAAGGCTCAATAACGCGATGCGTGAAGTCGTGAAAGAAGGAAGTTCTCAAACTTCTTCCGCGTCGGGATAATTTATCCCGTACCACCGCAGCGATTGGGTTAGCCCACCAAGTGGTCCCTAAAAAGGAAGGAATGACGATGGTTTGAGAACTCTAAGAACGAGCTCATTCCAAAAAAGACAAGTCACGAGGGTGGAGAATGTGCATTGACTATAGAAAACTTAACAAGGCAACTAAGAAAGATCACTTCCCGCTTCCATTCGTCGATGAGATGTTGGAGTGGTTAGCGAAAACACTCTTTCTTACATTTCCTTGACGGGTATTCGGGTACCACGGATCCCGATCCACCCCGATGACCAAAGCAAGACCACCTTCACATGCCCATACGGAACCTATGCTTACCGTAGAATGTCATTTTGGTACGTGTAATGCACCCGCTTCCTTTCGGTGATTGTATGATGTCTATTTTCTCGAACATGATTGAAGAGATCATGGAGGTCTTCATGGACGATTTCTCGCCTATGGTAAGACTTTCGAAAGTTGTCGAAGAATTTAGACAAGGTCTTGCAGCGATGCCAAGAAAAGGACACAGTACTAAAATCGGGAAAAGTGCCACTTTATGGTCCGAGAAGGCATCGTTCATGGACACCAGGTGTCCGAGAGGGGGGATTGAGGTAGACAGAGCTAAGATAGGCGTTATCGAAAAGCTACCTCCCGGTGAATGTCAAAGGGATCCGCAGCTCCTAGGTCATGCGGTTCTATAGGAGGTTCATAAAAAGATTTTTCACAAATCTTGAGACCCCTCGCGAACCCCTTGCCAAGGATGCACCTTTCGACTTCACGGATGAGTGCATGCACGCTTTGAAAACCCTTAAGAAAGCACTCATCTCGGCTCCGATCATCCAACCCCCTGATTGGTCATTCTTTGTTTGAAATCATGTGCGATGCTAGCGACTATGCCGTTGGTGCGGTCTTAGGCCAAACCAAGGACAAAAAGCAAGATGCAATCGCATATGCTAGCAAGACTCTAACAGAGCCCAAATTAACCACGCCACCACGTAAAAAAGAGCTCCTTGCGGTAGTCTTCGCTATCGAGAAATTTTGCTCTTACTTAGTGGGTGCTAAGATAGTCGTTTACACTGACCACGCTGCACTTAAGTATCTTCTCACTAAGAAAGACACGAAACCTCGGTTGATCCGCTGGATTCTTTTACTCCAAGAATTCGATCTAGAAATAAAAGATAAAAAGGGAGTAGAGAATACCGTTGCAAATCATTTGTCACGCGTTATGCAGGTCACTAACATGCGGGAACCTCCTATCAATGACTACATGCGCCGACGACATGCTACTAAAGGTGTCGGACTCCAATCCATGGTATGCAAACATTGTCAACTTTATGGTTGTAGGATATGTACCACCCGAGAGGATAAGCGTAAGTCGCAAGTGGAAAGCCGACGACACCTTTGGGATGAACCGCACTGCATGCAGTATGTGGTGACGGCTTGTCGAGAAGATGTGTACCAAGGGAAGAGGGGATGCAAATCATTGAGAAATGTCATGCATCACCCTATGCCGCCACACCGGAGTATTCCGTACACAAGCCAAAATATCGCGGTCAAGGCGGATTCTACCGGCCAACTATGTACGAAGACACAAAAAGAGTTCATCGAAGATGCCCAAGCTGCCAAAGAACTAGAAATATCACGCACTTTCGTAATGCAATGCCCTTGCACTACAACCTTCAAATAGAAATATTTGATGTGTGGGGCATTGATTACATGGGGCCATTCCCTAAGTCCCATGATTGCGAGTACATCCCGGTGGCGATGGATTATGTGTCAAAGTGGGTAGAAGCAATGCCATGCGAGAGCTGCGACGCCAAACATGCACGCAAGATGTTTCACGCGAAGTGATCTTCCCCGTTTCGAACACCACGCATGGTGATAAGTGACGGAGGATCACACTTCATGGACAAATCATTCGAGGGCATTCCCGAAGGAACTTGGCGCCAAGCACAACATTGCTACCCGTACCATCCGCAAACCAGGCGGGCAAGCCAAACCTCAAACAAACAAATCAAGAACATACTCGGACGGTCAACGAGATGGGGAAAGGCTGGAAGAACAAGCCGGATGCTCTCTAGGCATACCGGACAACATACAAAGCCCCCATCGGCATGTCACCCTATCGGTGGTATATGGCAAAACCTCGCCACTTACCGGTTGAATTGGAACATCGAGCTCACTGGGCCATCAAAAAGTGGAACATGGACGTCAAACTCGCCGGAAAGAACCGACAGAGACAAATCTCTGAACTTGAAGAATGGCGGGAGAAGGCGTACCCGCGGTGCAAAAAGCTCTACAAAGAGCGCACAAAAAGATGGCATGATCAGCGCATCAAGATAAAGGAATTCACCACGAGGCGATAAGGTACTCCTATTCAACTCCCGGGTGAAATTATTCAGCGAAGGAAAGCTGAGGAGCAAATGGAAAGGACCGTACACCGTCATCAACACTTCGCCACATGGCGCGATCACAATCCAAGATGACGCAGGTACGATCCAAAAGGTAAACGGTCAACGCCTCAAGCTTTTCTTTGAGCCATTGCCTGATCTTAACCAAGAGCTTGATAGAATAGATTTATGCTTTGAAAATAGGTAAATGATAATCAGCATACAAAAAAAAAAAAAGCTTGTGAGGTCATGTTTATCTTTGTTTTACCTTTTTGCCCTCACTAGCTTATGCTGATTAGTGCTTGCTTTATTTATTTATTATTTTGCACAATTCATTTTCTATTTTCAAAGAATAAATCCAAAAAGAAATCAAACCAGGATTGGGAATGGGGGGTTAGAGCTTCGTAGCGGCAAACAAATGAAATTTGAAATTTGAAAACCAATAAGGAACGTGGTCGAAAACTTCGACCGGGGGGGGCGCAGGGGGTGCGCCCGCACTCGGCTGGCTCGGCGGCACTCAAACTTCGCCCGTGCCTTTACCCTGCAAATGAATGACATTCATGCCGTTTGCTCTGGCGATTTGATTCGTGTCGAGGCGGAGGGTACACCTTGTCCTATAAATACCACACCTCACCTCTCCTCTCCTCACACACTCATCTTCTTGCTCTCACCACTCCCCAATCCTCTACTACTCTTCATCAACCAGCAGCAATGGCGAGCCATGCTCTTTCCCTCTACAACTCCGCTCGCTCGCTTTGCTCCATCAACGATGGAGACCTCTCCTTCTCAAGTGATGAGGTCGAACCATCAACCGTTGCTCCGCTTGCCATGCTCCCTCCTCCACACTATTCTTCAAGCGGAGGGAACAGCATGGTGACCACGGGCAGGTCCGTGGCACCCAAGAGCATCCTTGGGCGCCCCCCTCGCCCTACGGTGGGCACCATCGGCATCAAGCGGAAGGCTCCCGAAGTACCGGGCAGCCGTTCTTCTTCGACGGAGACTTCGTCCTTCCACGCCTCCGATGCAAGCTTCCCATACACCGTCGTTGGTGTTGACACACCAGCGGGTGGGCGTGGAAAGGGGTTGATGAAGAAGCCTACGAAGGCCCCCACTCCAGCGACATCTCCTAGTGCCCCCCTTCGCATCCCTCGGGCAGCCCCTAGAAAGGCCCCGAACGTGTTCGAGAGTCGCTCGAGTAGTGAGGGTCCTTTGAGGGTACCTCGGGCTGCCCCTAGGAAGGCTCCCAATGTTTTTGAGAGCCGTTCCGAGGGTACTCCTTCACTGTACACAGCCGGTAGCAGCTCGGTACCTAAGGAGCCTTCGCTAGCAACGCTAGAGTCAATTCATTGCGTGCGCTAGTGAAAAGGCTCACCACCGACGTAGAAGCGGCGGAAGATGAGAATAAGGCGATTAGAAAAGAGTTAGACTCCTTCCACCTTGGCTTTAAGACCAAGCTTGTCGTGTCGCTAAAGCCGCCAATGCGGGCATGCCCTCAAAAGGCCCGCATAGGCACTTCTACGTCCCCGAATAATTAGGCACGCGCAAAATTTAAATTTCAGCATTTCCCTTTCCAATTATTTTATAATTCCTTCAAGTGCGGCGTCTACATTTGTATTATGAAATTATTTATGAATTCAATAAAGCTTGTCTTTGGAATATTGTGTATGTCTCCACTTGTTTTTGTCTTGTGCAAAAAGAAATAAAATAGGTACAAAAACAAGTGTGGGGAGGCACAACCGTCTCTCACAAGTCAAGGTACGCAATGTATAAATTCAAATTTTTGACTTGTGGCATACTTTCTCCACCTCAAATGTTTAAACCTGATGCTAAACCTGAACCAAAGTTGGCAAAACTCCATCTCTAGTCTACCAATTGAGAAATGGCATGCATACATTTTATTCCTCACCAAAAATCATAACTACCTGTTAGGGACCCCATGTTCATCTAAACAATTGAGCTTTGAGATATGGTAGAATGACTTGACACTTGCTCTCTTATGCAATGAGACTTGGTTTTATTTCAAAAATTCAAATAAAGCATGCTCCCGGTTTGACTTAGACAAATCCTACCAAAGCCCGAATAATGACATGAATATCCACTATAGCTACTTCCTGCTGTATTGAGTTTTGTCGCTCCGTTGATCTAGCGTTGAGAGAGGCTCATACTCCCAAGATCGAAAAAAAAACACATACACCCACATATACACGCCGATTCTCACAATGAGAATTGCGCACAACATGCATCTTCACCATCCACAAAATAAATACTCCATCCAAGTTACACCATGATCATCTCACATTATCGAAAAAGTATCATGTAGAAAGAAGATACAGGCTCTGAAAAAGAAAAGAAAAAAAAAAGAGATGAAAAATGGACACGTGTCCGAGGGCGAGTAGAGCCCACATCTTCCAAAAAAAAAAAGAGATAGAAGAAAAAAGTAGCCCATATCTCTCCAAAAGCATACAAAAAGAAAAGAGAGATCATGAGTCAAGGAGTAACCACAAAAAAATACCACAAATATTTTCCACACACTTTTGCACATTTCGATCTAGGGGTATGGCACCTCTTTCCAACGATCCGAGCTTGACTCGACAAAACATACTGAGAGGTGCGTATGCAACACTCCACTCCAAAGATCCACAAAACCCCGCAAAAAGATAGGATGAGTGAGAGCGAGAGTGCTTTGGTAAGAAGACACAAAATGAGTGACCATGTGAGAATCAACCATGGAGCATTGCTATTTTATCTTTAAAAATCCAAAAATTTACCAAGTCTTTGCACATGAGTAGTAGCAAGGAGATACAATTCATGCCGTTCCATTGTTCAATCGTTCAAGATAACATGGTAGACACTCTTGAATGCTCACAAAGCGGGTGAGGCCCGGAATAACTTGTATGCGGGTCTACATCTTGGAGATTGAACCACTTTAGTCCTACGCCTTCACTTTCGAGGGGCGAGTAAAGGGCTAAGTGTGGGGAGTTTGTTGACGGTAACCAACTACATATCAAACACCGTCAACATACACCAAAACCACCTAGAGATAGGGTTTATAAATTAACAAATTCCATAGTTTTGGTGTATATTTGGTTCTTGCGGGTACAAGACAAGACATGTGCACTTTGGGCCAAAATACAAAGAAAAAGAATAATAAATCAATAAATAGAAAAAGCCCAAAGGTGACAAATGGCAAGACCAACCCAACTTATCTCGGCCAAAGCCACAAACTCGGGTTTTCCACGTCAACACCAGGCCCAAGATAACGAAACAAGACGACATCGTCAAAAACCGGGCGAGTCGGGGCCGGCGAGTGGTGCGCCCGCACCACGGTGCGCCCCCACCCTGTTCTCGGCAGTGGGGCGGGCCGGTCTTGGCGGTTCCTTTACTCCGTGGAATGACGGTGGTGCCGTGGACCAGGTTCGATGAACCTCCAAACCGCCTATTCTTGGTCGGTTTGGACATAATGGTGGTGGAGGCAATTTTCCAAAGACACCCCTCTACTCAAGCTATAAAAGGAGACCCCCTACCTCTCCCTCAAGCATCACTACAAGGAGAATTCAGCACACTTGAGCAAGAGAGTAGATTAGTCTTCTTCTCATCTTCCAATTCTAGAGAGTGAGAGAGGGAAAAGCTAGAAGGAAACTTTGCTCCTTCTACTCGAGTTGTCGGAGTAGCCGATGGTGATCCGCGGTTCCTAGGAGGTCCTGAGTCTTGGGGCTTGTGGGTACCACGGCGGCTTGTACCTCTACAAGCTTCTTACATTTTGGTGAGCAAGCTTGTGATTATCTTTCGACTTATTGTCTTTCCAAGCATATTATCTTAAATTGTTATAGTCTTCTACGGGATCGGTAGATTGTCTCGTAAGAGAGTTAGTCCTTGGTGAAGGAACTCTTTGACCGGGAACCTTGGCCAACATCAAGGGTCGTGTGACCAATAGTGCAAACGTGGTGTTTGGACTAGCGTTCACCTACCTTTGCGAAGCACCCCACGGTCCGTGAGGGTAGGCGGCGGGGTCGTGGCGACCTTGTCCGTCCCTTGTAATCCCTCCCCTGTTCGGTGTGACGAGAGCTAATTGCCTGACTACGCCCGGTTTGGGCGAGGGCCGGTGCCCCGGCAAGGAGATAACAATGCGAAAATCCCCGCACGGAAATCTAAGCCCATAGAGATACCTCATTACTCGTAGAACCTAACCTTGCCTTGGGTAGACACAGGGCGAAAAGCCCTCTACACGACCGTCCTTGCGACTTATCACGATACCCCTGCTTATCACCGGGTGAAGTGCTACAACGGTATTTCCCGATGCGCTTGACTTTGTTTGCTTTCTCGCTAAGAAACACCAACACCTCGCTAAAAGAAATAGGGGGCGTCGCTGCGACTAAGTCTAGCAAAACTAGCTTCACATCAAGAGTGAGCCTCGCTAAAAAAAATAGGGGGCGTCGCTACGACTAAAGTCACGCATAACTAGCTTCGCAAAAACAAGCAAGCCTCGCTAAAAGAAATAGTGGGCATTGCTGCGACTAAGTCTAGCGGGGCGGTTAGCTCCGCAAAAGCGAAGGCGAGCCTCGCTAAAAGCAACTAGAACTCCGCCATGAATCGAATCTAAGCGCAACAAGAACAAACAAACAACAAAGGATAACCTCACATCGCTTTACAACAAGCCTCGATGGGCATATTTTACAACAAGCCTCGAAGGGCATATTTTACAACAAGCCTCGAAGGGCATATTTTACAATGAGCCCTAAAGGGCACCCATCACAACAACACAACATACAAGCACACAAATAAAAATCAGGTAAGGGCAGCCCAACCACCAAACAATTCCATCACACGGAGAAGCGCAACCTCGCGGCAAAAGCGTGCTAACCACCTCTTCCAACACGCCGTCAACAAGCACCGTGGCGACTTGTTCCACAAACTCGGCAACTTCAACCACTTCAATGTCAAACAACGGACCCTCGGGGTCCAGATCCACTCCAGCAGAGTCAACCTCCGCGTCTGAATCATCAACCTCGCACACAGGGCAAAGGGGCCCACAAAGAATGGGAGCAGCCTTAATCAACGGGAGATCACCCACAAGCACACGCTTGCGGTAAACCCTTTGCATATCCCTTGCATCAAGCTCCACAGGTTCAGCATTGGGCGCTACAATTCTACCTTCGCTGTCCACCTAGAACTCCTCACCCAACACCATAGCCACGGCCTCCTCATCACTAACATCGTCGTCCAATCGAGGGGCGCTAGAGCCCGACCCGAACAAAAATCGCACCGCTTGGCGGTCTAACAAGTCGTAACCTTGCCAAAAGCCATCGAAGCTTGGTTTTTCACATCATATTTCTAACCCTCGCCCACCAAAACGGCCGAAAGACCTGGCGAGGGTACTTAAACTTTACGCGAGCCCAATTTTCACCGACCACGAAGACATCTTGCCGGTTCATCCTCAACGACAATATGTCCGGACCTCCAGCGAGGCCTCGGGATCTGCGTGGCAAGGACAAGGAATCAAAGGCATTCCGCAGAACCGCACAATTTAAACGCAAAAGCGGTGAAGGTACTCATCATTTAAGATGCCATACGATATTGAGGTTCCAGACAAAAAACTACCGACGCACATTACCAAGTGTTTCAAACGACTTAAACCAGAACAATGAGAATAATAAACTATTTTCAAAAAACCACCATCGACAAATAGAGGCGGGCGCCCCCGGACCTCGGGTAGCTTCAACAAGCTCGGCCGGCGGATCACGGCGGGGGCACCGGCACCAACGGGTTCGACACGGCAGCTTCAAGAGCGGTTGAAGGAGTGTCGCAAGGCTCGTGAGCGGCGGAGTCACCCCCGCTCGCGGGATCGGTAGTCCGGGTCATGGGGGCGCAAAGATGGTCGGTTTCCATAGCAAAGATCCGACATACTCCCGCCGCACGAGAAGAGGGAGCTCCGACACCATGGAGGTCGCCTTCACCTAAAAATGCCAAACTACATTAGAATCTCAAAAACAACAACCGTAAGGAAAACAAAATCTGGGGGAGACGTGCCTTTGCGAGCTCCTCCTTCGCCATCTCCAAGGTGACCTTGTGGCCTTGAGGCACCCAAAAAGCGGTTAAGGAACCGCGATGCAAACAAACAGAGCCGCCTTTTCCTCTTCGATGCCTTTACATCCGCTCCCGAGGGAAAGTCGAAAAGAGCGATTTTCGGTGATCTCCCGACATGACCGCACCGCATATGGCGAAGGGTCTCTCAAAGGCAAGGGCATGCGGTGCTAGCCCCGAAGTCGGCGGCCGAGTTCACCAAGCTGCGCTGAGTGAAAGCTCTTGGACCAAAAATCCCTAAATCCTACTCCGCTCAGCCCGGGGAGAACGGCCGACGCCACGCCACCAGCATCCGCCAAGAATCAGTCAAGAGCAGCCTTCACCGCATCCAGCTCATGGATCCAGCCTTCATCATGAGCATTCAAACGCTCTACCCACACTTCACGATCTTTCTTCTCCTTGGCGGCGGCTTCCTCGGCAACTTTACGTGCCTCCAACGCCCACTTGGCCTCGCCGGCGGCTCATTATTGCGCTTCCTCGGCTTCTCGGCCTCTTTTCCGTCTCGAGAAATTTTTGTGCGAAGGGGGCCTTCCGCGACCTCGAGGCGACTTCTTCAGCTCATGCACCTCGCGCTGCTGCGGTCGCGGTTCTCCTTCTCCAACTTCTTCGTCTAGTCATCATGCTCAACCCGATCCCAACCCTCGTGAATCGCGGCGGAGCGATGGAGCACCATCAACTCAACAATTTTCACACCGATGTCCTCATGGATGGCCTGCGGGGGTTGGTGTGCAAAGCCCGCCGCTCTACGCCTCGAGAACGCGGACCTTGTCAAAAACATGATCGATGAACCTCGGCTCGGCCTCATTACTAGCAATATTGCTATCTCGAGGTCATGGGCGGGTGTGCGGCTCCACATCCAAGTCATTTATCCCAATCTCCTTAGCCAGAAAGGGAAGCGTATGTTGGTTACCTTCGCAGAACCGAAGCTTCCCGAAGCGCCCGCGACAACCTCGCGCGGGAACAACCACCTCCTTCCCTCCTCCCAAACATGGCAACTTGAATACCGGGCGAGGTTGGCTCGACCGGAGCCGGGGCGGAGCCAACACCATGGCTTGGGCAGAGCTCCCGCGCCGCCGCCCCCGCACCCGGTCGGTGACCCCCGCACAATTCGAGTCGGGGCCTCCCGCGGCCACCACTTCTGCGTTCGGGCGATTCTAAGTCGATGACATCAACATCGGGATCCCTTTCTTCCCCGGGCACCTCCTCGAAATCATACTCCTCGTCGGACTCACCATCACCCCCCAAAGACCCCTCGACTCCACGGCAATCTCATCGCGATCGATCTCCTCATCGGCTCTCTTCGACCGGATAAGAAGCTCACGGTGGCAACACGCGGGGTGTCCTCCACCAAAACTAACACGAGGAGGAGGATCCAAGGGTGCGGCTACTCGAGGCCGAGCCCCGACCATGCCCCCCGGGAAAGGTCAGTAGCCATGACCCCGCTTGCTTTGGCACGCCTCCCTTCAAAGACCCACGCTTACGTTTCTTGATAGCGACCTCGGCATCGCGATGGTGGGCCAATCGTGGTACTCAACGCCGAGCGCGTCGAACACTTGGTTCACACACCGGGGTTCATCGAGTGCCGCCGAATCGTCGAGAATCTCCGAGGGTTCAAGTTTCCCCACCAAAATCTCAGCTCAGTCACCACCTCCGCCATCACACGGGCACCAAATGCCGCACAATCTCCTTTTGAAGCTCGCAGCCAGTCGACCCGGACATGCTCCAAATCCCGACTTTAAGCCTTTTAAGCCCGCGAAAGACATACACCTCGACTCCTCCACCACCTGAAAAAAGTCTCATCCGCCCAAAGAGGCCAGATCTGCGCCCGACAAACTCCTCCACGAGGTCTCAGGAGCAAACGTGGCGCGACATGACGCGAAGGGTGTCCAGCATCTTGATGGCATCGGTGTTGACCTATTTTAACTTAGCCACATCAAGTGGCGCCCGTCACCACAGCTCTGAGCCTCATCCACCTCGTAGTAGAACCAGTACCCAAGCCAATCGCCCACCCACTTGTTTTTACGTGCGGTCACGGGAACCACGGCACCATGATCGGGGACAAAGTCAGTACACCACAAATTGGGCCATCTCGAGGATACCATCGGAATCACCGGTCTAGCGAGGTTGAATGTGGACGCGATGACAGCCAATGAAGCCCTCCAAGTCAGGCACCACGTAGGTTGTGAGCTTCAAAAAGCACGACGCGGTGAGTTGATGAAAGTGCAGCTTGAATTTCTTCAAGACCTCGAATACGAAAGCAGACGCCGGGAACCATAGCCCGGCGTTGAAGAATTCCAAGAACACCACAACTTCATTGTCCTTGGGGTGGGGCACCACTTCCCGTTCGGAGGTTGGCCCTTGCCCCGCACGAGCCGGCCCTATCGGCGAAGTCCTTCGGTCGAGAATCCACAATGCGGCTAGGCGGGAAGGTAAAGCTTCGGAATGAACTCCTTCCCCTTTTTGCCACTATGGCTACCCTCGCTCACAAGCTTAGCAGTGGATTTGATGCGAGCCATCCCCAACCCAAGATCCTGAGCAGCCTAGCAATACACAATCCCGCTAAAGCACCAAGAAGCCAACCCTCGCAAGATGCTCAAACGGCCTCGACCCTCGCAGCCAGAGAAAACGCGGCGGCGGCGAGCTCGGTAGCGAAAAAGAGAGCACGAGCCTTGCCCCTCCCACCTACCGTACCTATTTATAGGGGCGGGGGGCGGCGGAGGAGCACGGTGGACCGCGACGCGTATCCCAAAAATCTCGCGACGATATCCATCGCCCCAACGGTCATTCCGTAGGTCCCATCACAACACTTTGTACACCCCACGAAACCCTAATAGGCCACGGCCCATTACCGTGAGGCCCACAAGCAGCCAGGGGCATCGCCGGGCGAGGGCCCGTGTATGAGGAGCATGCGCCACACCCTCTCCCCTCTGATCTATTTTTGCTGCTCTGACCCATCACGGTCGGACAAGACCCTCGAGGGGCTGCTGTTGGGGAGGGCGACCCTCGCCAGCACCGGCAGCCCCATGAAACCCGTGTCAACAGGCCAAGGACATCAAGATTCGAGACAACTCTGAATTGGATACAGTTTGCTTTACGGAGTTACCCTCGCACGAGCCAATCGCCCACCCACTAACCTCCGATGGTGTGCCCGGCGTGAGGTGGTGATGCTTTAGTTGCCCATCTCTAGCTACAACTCTTTTTGATTCAACAGGGGCAAGATCGGTCACGGTCGGGAGCCGAGGCGACCGCGTGGCCCAAGCATCGGAGGTATCGGTTGAAGCGGCGTGAGGGAGCAAACCTCAGAGCAGCCGGCGGCGGCCGGGACTCGCAGGCGGCTAGGGCACAGAAGGAATAGAATGTGTGTTTACTATTATACCCCGAATGAGTATTTGTACATAAATGCCCCTATGTGGGCCCACCTGTCGGTGAGTAAACCATGTGTACCCTATTGTAAAACGTACCCGACCCTTCATCTCCCTATAAATACCCGAGAGGAATACGGAAGAGGGGTCGGTTAGTGGCTGAATTAAAAGCCATTTAATCGAAATTCGTTATACAACCTCCGCAGATCTATTTTTCAGTATCTCCGCCTGACCTTCGCTTGCTCCCACCCTCGGCAACTCCAGCGAGGGTGTGAGGGAGCAAAGTTCAGTTTTCCATCCTATCGTCCTTTACTCTTCTCCTGTGGTAAGCCCTCACCCCCCTCCTGCAAGCCCTCTGGCGAAGGTACGGGGGCAGGTGTGAACCCCACAAATATGCCTACAAGATGAACGATATATCTATACAAGATATCACCAAGATGAACCCAGCACAATATATATATGAATTGTAATTGCAAGAGGGGAATTGCTCTTTATACCAACGTGTCGAGGTAATGATCCAATCACCGGGATGAATATAAACAATCATAATGAAGCCAATCACCAGGAGACAATGAACACAATGATTTACCTCTGAGGTTCACTTGTGCACTGATAAGCTACTCCCCGTTGTGTCGACCAACACCTTGATGGTTCATGGACTAGATGGTGCACTCGCTAGTTGGCCCCTCGGGCTCTCCACGCCACCACTCACAAGTGTGGTAACTCAATGACACGAGCAATGTACGTATTATGGTTGCAATTCGTCGCTCCGACGAGGAAGCACCAAACCTCTCACAAATCAATCAGAGGTGGCCAAGAACAATCTCCTTCTCTTGCCAACGCCTCCACCAATCACCAAGCCGCCTAGAGTCGGTACTCTCCAAGAGTAACAAGAAATGCCACGGTGAACAACGATCACCAAGTGCCACTAGATGCAACAATCAAGCAATGCACTCAAGATCACTCCCAATCTCACCAAAGAATGCTCAATCAAGCAAGAGAGTGGATGGGAGAGAGTTAGCTCAGCTCAAAGGATGTCAAGAGTATTCAAAATGCCAAGAGACATGCTATGGAGTCGGCCATCTCACTTATATAGCCGAGCACAAGCTCAACTAGCCGTTTGAGCTGAAATGGCATCGGATGCACGGCGAGTGCATCGGATGCACGAGCGAAGTGCATCGGACGCTTCGGACACCGTGCGTCCGATGCTCATATCATTGCCACATGTCCTCCTATTCAAACACCGCCGTTGATCAACAACGGTCACAAGAAATTCCCCATTCTTTGTTAAAGTTGCATCGGACGCGCTAGGTGCTGCACGACATGTCGGTCGCCCGGCTCGGCGGTCACCTACAGCTTGTCGAGAGGGCTCGGATGCTAGCTCGGCGCACGAGCGATCCACTTTCGCCGTGCGTCCAGAGTGGCACCCGAGAGCTCCCCGAGGGCTCTTTTCGACATCGGACGCATCGGTACGCAATGGCTCTGACGCGCCATAGCATCTGTTTGCCAACACAAAGACTAGCATGCTCGGTTCAACGCTGCGGATGCACCAGTACGTGGCGTTCGATCTTTGCGTCCCCGCTATGTTAGTGGCTGATCCAAGCCAAACAACTTCACCCTTGCTTCCTCTTTGCCAACCACATCAAGTGTACTCCATGTGCACGTGTGTTAGCATTTTTCAAAGTATTTTTCAAGGGTTAGAAGATAGCACACTAGATCCTAAATGCATTGACATGAATGTTAGACCTAGTGGCACTTGATCGAAGTTTCTAAAGTATTTCTCCTTTTAATAGTTCGGCTATCAATCCTAAATCACTCACACTCGCTATGGTGTCTTGAGTGCAAAACAAAATGGCCCTATGGTTATACCTTTGCCTTGAGCCCATTTTGTTTTTCTCGTTCTTGTTTTCCCAAGTCCAAACACATGATCATCCATTGGATCATACCATGCATCCACCATGACCTCCATGCTTCATCACTTGTGTAGGATTCATCTCATACTAGATAACACTTAAGCATAGAGATTGGTCCTAGGTTTCATCAATTAGCCAAAACAAAACTAGAGATCTTCAGTTGGGGTTGAGGTGTTGTAGCTCGATGTCAAAGTAGTGCAGCAACCCATGGAAGAATTAGTGAGCGGGCATCGCCAGCCCATGCTCGTGAATGGGGATGAACAAGACAATGTAGTCGTCGGGCGTCGATTGCTCCTCCTCAGTTCTGGGTACCAACCATTTGTTCATTGCGGTCCTCGCGTGGAGGAGGCCCTTCTTGATGAGGCCCTACATGCGCGAGGGAATGTCATCAGAGCGAAGCCATGGCTCCATCGATTGGTGGTGGTGGCGGTGCGCGAAGGCTCCAACAACGGCGATGGATGGATGGGGTCAGGGCAAGAAACCCTAGCACTAGCGGTGGGGAAACGGGTGGATTCGCGTGCGTAGGTAACAAAAAGGAAGGATGCTTCAGTTCGCTGCGTACCCAAGATGGAGGGGAGAGATCCTTTTTATGAGGAAGGCAGAGTGGAAGGCAAACCACTTTGCCTAGATCCCCATGCCCACCCCGTCTCATCAACCATCTCTAATGCGCATCCATCAAGGCATGCGCCGGATGGCAATTCATGGCTTAGTTCGATGGCCCACTAGGCCTTGAGCCACCATAGGTCGGTGGGATACTGAGCTAAATCACTCTTACGACTGTTAGGACTAGGAGTTCGAAGGTTGGCCCATTCTTTGGGTTCACAACCGCTCCATACCACCCATAGAGTAAGGGACGGCGACGGATGGGCCGCTAGCGACCAAGTACCACGGCACTTGTGCTCCATGGGCATCCGACCCACGTTGGAGTCTTAGTTAGCGCATGGTCCATGGTTTTCCGTGAAGGAAGGCAACGATCTAGGGTCGGTCACCAGGCTGACCTCAACCGGCCCAAAATGCGACGCCGAGGCTCCACTTTCGGGTGGAACCATGCCTCGTCCCAATGAGGAAAAGCACGAACGGCTTAGCCCCTCCGTTCCATCAAACGAATGTGTGAGCGAAGACGATTACAAGATGAGATGACCCCTAGGCCAGACCACCGCAATGCGTGTGGGCTTAGGGGCTCGAACTTGTAAAAGAGACCGATAAGCGCGGTCATAGGCAAATAGCAAAAAGCCTCTAAAGGAGTGCTTCACTCCTCTAGAGGCTCGGGGGCCAAACCGGGTACGCGGGCACCACCGCACCTAACGACCTGGGCCAACACGAAAAGGACCTCGAAAGTCCACCCATCCAAAAAAGCCTATGAAGGAGCAATCCACTCCTTTAAAGGCTAGGGGGCTACTATCAGGTACCAATACTAGGGTACCCAATAACGAAAGATTAACAAACACCAAAATTGATCCCTTAGCCAGACTAACGATGAAACTCTCGTCTCTTCAAACCCCACAGAGGGGAGTTATCACCTCATCCGACCCTTTGGGCGCAGGCCCGCTCGAGACCCTGAAATGCATCTCCGCCTTGCCCGACCCCTAGGGGGAGACCCTGGACCTGTCCGATGTCACGAAGGGCATCTCCTCTTCGTCCAACCTTCAGGGATGAACCCACAAACTCATCTAACCCCGGCTCCATCTCAGTCGACCCCTTAGGAGATGGTCACCCCTCGTCCGCTCCTACGAGAGGGTCTCTAGCTCGCCCGTCCCCTGTGGGAGAATGAGTCTAGCCTTAGTGGGAGCACGGCTCCCATGGGGCCCATGTTGAACACACGCACCCTACACGTGGGGGCGTGGGACCGAAATCATAACCTAGGAGCCAGGAGATGGAGTAGGCACGCTCTGAGATGTGACCTGAGAAAATGATGAACCACGTCTAGAAAGACACGGGTCGAACAGTACGGCACTGTTTCACCCAATCATGACACCTGTCAGCAGGGCTTGATGACCGTGCCACTCCTACACACTGATGGATACCGTCGTGGTCGGTCGACGACGCATGTGTGCGGCTATAGTGATGGGCATGAACACAACGACAAATCCACATCATCATCACCTGTAGAGCGATGGAACCGCACAAGAAGCAGAAGAGGGATGCGAATCTGAGGACCCAGTGCTCCCCTTTCTCTTCCTTCTTTTCCTATCTCTCGTGTAACCTATCCTCTCCTTGGTCTATAAAAGGGGAGGCAGGGCGCCTCATGCAACAGGGGAATCAAGCTTGCATTCTTGCACTGAGACCCTTTAGCACTTCAACTCCGCTTCATCCACACTACACACGCTCACTCGTAGAGACTTGGGAGCTCTCCCTCTCTCTCGTTTGTACACCCCTACTACAAACTTAGTGCAAGAGTAACGCAAGTAGCAGCTCGCGACTGGTCGTAGGGGCGTTCTGCCCGAACCAATGTACATTCCCGCGTCCTCTTTGCACACCATCCGAGCCCTAATGCACACGCAAATTCACTAGTTCGCGGTTCGAATCATGGACACATTGATTAAATTGTTGTTTGGCTTTTCTACTCTCCACACGGTACGGTCAACATGACAGGTCCCCTCTATAAAATCTAGCGTAAATGATGATCAAGTATGACAGAAGTTAAGGTAAATTTTATCACGACATCATAATCTACTTGTGCTGGAAGATTCAAAAAGGGCAGAATTGCAGAACTTTTAAACAAAACAAAATTTACAGACAAAGAAAAGTCACAATTCTATGCAAAGATGACATCGAATAATTTGATTTCGCTATGCACCCAATTCAACACTCAATTTAACAGCCTAGTCGTCATTTTTTTCTTTGTTTCTTGGAGTTGAATTTTTAGTCACTACTAGACCACCATCTCTCGCCAAGTGCCTTTTTTTCTTTTTTCTTGTTTGGAGTTCTTTAGTCGAATAATTTTCTTTTTTTTCATGTTCAACGGAGGCCTCCTGAGGCGCCGGTGCGTAGTGGGATTTTAAAGCAGGTAGATAATGTAAAGAGAGGTAGAGGTCGACCTAGACTGACTTGGGACGAGTCGGTTAAGAGAGACCTTAAGGAGTGGAATATCTCTAAGAATTTAGCTATGGATAGGAGCGCATGGAGGCTAGCTATCAGCGTGCCTGAACCGTGACCTTTGTTTCTTTTTCCATCTACCCTTTCTTTACCTTTTGTCTTTTGCCCTTTTTGCGTTCTTTCATACTTGTTTCATATGGGTTTCATCTCTAGCCTACCCCAACTAGCTTGGGACTAAAGGCTATGTTGTTGTTGTTGTTGTGGAGTTCTTTAGAGTTATGCTAAGTTGTGTTTTCTAAGCTGTGTTCCAGGGACTTGGCAAACCCTTGTGTTCTCTGTTTCTATTTTTTTTTCTAATGTCCAATAAAACCTACAACAAATCTGTTGTCGTTCCTTCTAAAAAAAGTTAATGTTTTATACCTGAAAATTGTGATCAACCTGGACACATTGATGTATGGCTTTTGTTAATTGATTCTCGATGTATTATTATTTTGGAAGTTCGATGAACGGCAGGAACGGTTATAGACTAGGACAATTCGGCCAAGTCTCTAAGGCTCTGACGAACTCAGCCAAAAAAAAAAAAAAAAAACTGTGTTGCAGATTTCTAGCGTGAGGATGGGAACCTAGCTTTTTAAAGTGATGGAGTGATGGGCTAAGTTGGAGGAAAGAAAACCTACCAGGCTGGCTGCTTGAATCTATGCAAATTTGGCACATTTTCGTTTGTTTTCACATATATTCCCTCCATATTGGTAATTCAAGTCGTTCGGATAGTGACATGGTCTCCAAAGCGTAACTTTGAATTTGTATCTTTTATAAAAATTATTTATTAGAAAGTATATATGTATATTTTTATGAAAGTACTTTCCAAGACAAATCTATTATTCATATGTTTTTATATTTTCAAACTCAACAACTCAAAAGTTATTTATGTTTTATATTGTCAATGTTTGATCCAAGTCTTGAACAAAATGACTTGAGTTACTAATATGGAGGGAGTAGTGTATGTAATCAATTTTACCATATTGGGTATTCAATTGAATACCCATGGATTGAGCTAGGCCTGCCCCTGAAGAAATCTGTCTTCCTCTGTTCTCTTGGCGAGTAAATCAGTCCTTGTGAACATAGCTTGCAAGTTTATGAGACATAACAAGCAGCCTACAGGGACTCAGGGAGAGATGATGGATGAGAACTGATGAGCCCATGGCTCCGCAAGTTAATATTTCGGGTGTTTTATCAGCTAACATTGCGAAAGATCCATCTTTCTTAAACTTTGGTGCATTCTCATTTGATACAAGGCAAAACATGACGAAGGAAGAGAAATTACCTTGCACTGAAATTATATCAACCAAGAAGCTAATTTTTGTGGGGATTAATTTACTCAAGAAGCTAGAGGAGAAGCAAGAAAGGAAAGTAATCATGTCTGGACTGGACCCATGCTGTTGACGGAGCCAACCTGAAGTCGCTCCATCCCTGTTCTAGCATTTGGCCAATTACGTCATGGAGCTGGAAGCTAATTAGTCAAGCTGCCGCATTATTATATATTTCCTTATTTTATTTACTTTCCTAAAACCTACGTTCTGCTATGTACACGTACACACTATGGTCGAGTCGAACCAGGTGGTGTGCGTTGAGTCCGAGTTAGAGTTGAGGCCTGTGTGCCTATATTAGAAGTCATCCTCTGTAATAGGAGATTAGATTGGATTTTATTTGTGTTTTCATCTAGGGTTTTTCCTGAGAGAAGCAGAGGTGGTTCCTCTCCGGTCTATCTTGCCGATCCTCCTCGGATTGTGTGGAGTGCGTGATCGAGCTGCCGCAGCTCGGTCGTGCCTTGGATTTCCCTTGGAATTCCTGCTCTTCTGATCGTGGTCGTCGAGGCTGCGGGCGGAAGGATTACCACAGCGTTTGGTTTGCATCTTGTAAGCCGATCCCTTCTATCATTGCTATTGATACTGCTGGAACTGATCTTGTTGCCTGGCTGGAGAATTTATTCAATCTAGTTTGGATAAACATTTATTGCCGTGGAATTTATATATATTTATTCAGAGAATTGATCGTGAATTGCCGGTGGTTTGCCGTGATCGTCATATTTGACATTAATATAATTGTTACCTGGCTGTTAGTCCGTTTGAGAGTTCATATTCGTCAGCCCTGTGACTAATCTGAACGGTTGCTTTTGTTACCTGTTGGCTGAGTAAACTATTCCCAATACCGTCTTGTCAAGAGTTAAGTGAAGTTCATTTATCCTTTCTTTATTGTGGTGAATACGGATAGCTAGTAATGGATCGGTTGTGTTGAGTAACCGACAACTGTTGCCATCCGAAATCTGCTGCAGCTCATAAATTTTCAGTTGGAAAATTCTGGACACTGACTAGCAACAGGATATAATTTGCCTACGCAAATATATATAGCTGCGGTTTGCACTAGTACTTGATTTGATTTTGCGAGCAGACGGCACAATCTTTTCCGTGGCGGGCACTTTTTTTTTACCCGTCACGGAAAATACTCCGCCACATCCTGCTTTTTTTTTTTTTTTTTTTTGCGTGGCGGGCGTATTTTTACCGTCACGGAAATTAATTTTGCGTGGCGGGCACCTTAACACGTCCGCCACGGAAAATAAATTATTTTCCGTGATGGGCGCGTTAAGTTGCCCGCACGCAAAATCCATTTTCCGTGGCGGGCATGTTAAAAGGCCCGCCACGTAAAATCGAGAGGCCCGACAGGCCCAAAATGAGGCCCGATGTCCACCAGCATATAAATACCAACGATTAGGGTTTTCCACTCACTTTCGATCTCTCTCCCTCACTCCAGCCCGATTTCCTCCCGCTGCAGCTCCTCCCCTCCCTCCTGCGAGTGCGACCCCGACTCCTCCCCTCCACTCTCTCGCGACGACGGCCGGCCGGCGAGCCTCGACTCCTCCTCCTTCCCACTCCCTCCTACGGCCGGCCATCCTCCCTCCTCCTCCCACTCTCGCCGGCGAACGCATGGAGGCGGCGGATCTAGGCGGTCGCCGCATGGAGGCGGCGGATCCAACCCGTCCGGCCGCCCAACGGGCGGATCCGACCCATGGAGGCGCGGATCCAATGGTCCCCGGCGCCCCGGCGGGCGTTCCCGCCATGGAGGCGGCGATCCCGGCATGGAGGCGGCGGATCCAGTGGGCCGACGGCGGCGCGCTGCCGGCCTCCGGGCGGCGCGGCGGGGGACGCTCCAGCGGCGGCCTGCCGCGCCTCTCGGCGGCGGCGGACGCCCAGCGCTAAGCGCGGGGGCGCCGGATCGCGGCGCGCGCCGCTCCACCCGGAGGCCATGTGCGGCGGGCCCCGGATCCGCGGCGGCGCGCCTCAACTCCGGGCGGCCATGTGCGAGGGGCGGCCGGATTGCGGCGGCGCGCCTCCCCCACTCCGGCGGCGGCAAATCCGGCGAGGGGCGGCCTGATCCGGCCGCGGGCGGCGCTCCAACCCGGGATGGGCTCGGCGGCCCGTGGACGGGCTCGGCGGGCCTGTTCGTTTTTTTTTTTTTTTTTTTTTTTTTGACCGCGGCACTACAAGAGTTTTAGCCTTCTCGTGACAAACTAATTGTGACAATTACAGCCTTTTTCTTGTCATTGAACCCCTTCGTGACTATATGGGTGTTGTCACGTAAGGTAGGTCATTAAACCCCCTTCGTGACTATTGGTTCCAATTGTCACTAATCTTAGTGACTTTTGCATAGTTTGTCACTATGTTATGACTATCACATTTGTCACTATATTTGTCATATTATACTAGATGGGATGGTGACAAGTGTCCATGATATGATGTGGCACAAATAGTAGTACAGAAATATTTGTTATAAAAACAAATTAAAAATTGGATTTTTACACTATAAATTGGGCTTAACCCATATGCCAGCCTGCCTTTCGTGCACTTTTCATATTCAGTCAATCCACATTTTCATATAAAATATTATTCTGCCATATACATTTGGATATACCAAAATTAAATAGACAACAGTTTATTAAAAAGTATAAAATTCACCAACAACCATACATTTGCATGCTTAACACTAATAATTTAATCACTAAGACAAGTCCTATACTGCAACTAGGGAACAATTATGTTGAAGCCGGCGAGCTTGATCCTGATGGTCTCGCTTTGGTATGTGAAGTTGTACTTGAAGTTGCAACCCCTTGGTGGACTGCAGCATCCATCCTGGACACAAGATAAATTAATGAGTTACATAGTAAACAATTTCTTTTATAGTGAAATTTTAGAAGTTACGACCTAAGTAATGGACCTGCAATTTGGTGGAACCAATGTCGAACTACAGCTCGGTGGAACCAATCAAAAATTACACCGTGATTTCTAGAAAGGAGTGGAGCACTACCGAGTACTAGTACACATATGTTGGAGTATATATGAGTTGATTAATGGAGCTTAGTACTAGAACACACATGATGACCCATAACAATTGACAATTAACAAGTGGCTGCTACTTGACATGTTATCAGGTCAGTACAGCAGCACATAACATGATATCAGTGCATAAATTCAGATACATCATGTCTAAATATCATTCGGTCATTACAGCAGCACAAGCAAGCATTCAAGTTCCAGAAATAAGATATCAATCTAAGCGCAAGAATACATAGTGACATTTATTTGGCATTTCAACTAACTAATTACCTGTGCAACAATGTCTAAGAAGAGCCTCACAGATTCAACTCATCTTCCTCTCCTACTGCAAGCTAACTGATGTGGAGGCTGGCCTGCAGGAAAAATCATACAAAATTAATCTGAGATTAAGTTTTTGGCCGAAAAACAAACGAACAAAAAGGAAGCTAACTGATTTACGCATCAGCTGACAGGGTTAACCAGGATTGAATGACACTAATCATGTGATGAATACAGCAAGCGTAAATGATTTGAACAAGCTAATAACATGTCATAGGAAGAATAGAAGCTTGCAGATCCATCTGGGGAGGGGCCTGCAACTGTTGTCACTCGATTCTGAATTATCTGAGAGCATATATCTAACTTGGCAACGTATCCCATGCTAACTAGATTCGTATGCTTGTATGCTAACTCAGATCTGGACCTTCCATGAGCATCCGATGGATGACATAGGTGGGTTAATTTAGCACTTAAACCCTCCCACCATTAGCTTTTCTAATCAAATTTTCTGGCACTTAAACCCACCTACGCCTCCATCCATCGGATGCTCATCGAGGTCCAGATCGAAGTTAGCATAATTAGCATACGAATCTAGTTAGCATAGGATACGTTGCCATCTAACTTATTCTAGCACAAGGTTTTGCAGATTGGATTCAATTCCATTGACAATAACAGTTCACTAAAACTTCAAAAATTGGAGAGATTATCTAATTATAGGAACTAGGACTAATAGATAGGAGAGATAAATAGCAGAGATACAGAGCATATACAAGGCACTAGCACAGGGGACGCACGGCCAAATACATATCCACAATTTATTTAAAGTACAAAATCAAGAATCTATGAAGTAGTCTAGCAGATACACAGGGGTGAAGAGGATGAGGCAGCGGACCTTCCATGGGCGACCGCATCAAAGGAGAAGGCGAGGAGCCCACGGCCGACGTCGTGTTCTAGCCGAAGGGAGTCCATATTGATGTTGACGTCAGGGTGCACCGCTACCCCCCCCTCTATCGCCATACCTGCGCTGGCACCCCCACAGAGGCGACGCCATAGCCCGGAGAAAAGGACTCGCGGCGGCTGAAGTGGCGGCAGAGACCGCTCTTACCGCCGACGCAACGGGACGCGGCCAAGGTCAAGGACGCGAACGCGACCTAAGCTCGGCCGGATCCGTAACACCAACAGCCGGATCTGCAGCGCGACGGCCGGATCCGCTAGAGAGAAAAGAGAGTGTGGCAGCTGAGAATCTGAAAGCGATGGTGAGAGCGGCGGCTCCGTTGGGAGGGAGACTGAGTCGGAGTGAGGGACGGCAGCTGAGATGGGTTTTATATTCCTAGGGTTTTTGCCTCATTTTCACAGGATTCATCTAGAGCGGTCGTAAACAATCCGATGGTCCTCGATAGATCCAGCAAGATGGGCCAAAGAAATTTTGGATATCAGATAATTTCAAATAAAAAGATCAGAAATTCGAACATAAATTTTAGATAGCAAATAATTTCAAATAAAAAGGTCTGAAACAAAAATGCTGTAAAAAATAATAAAATGATTACACATGAATTCTTTCTTTTTTGCTAGTACAACTTTAGTAAAAAGCTCCACGCGTACGGTTACGTTCTTTGTTTTTTTTTTGGTAACGAGTATTCATCATTTGAGCGGCGCAGCATGGCAACAAATTGCCACCGAGGCACCCACTACATGGAGCGAGCTAGAGTGTGTCCCAGTGATGGAAAATGGCAAAGAGAAAAAGAATATGAGTATATGGAACAACAAATGAGTAGCTCAGTGGTTTGCCCATATTTTAAATTGTTGTACTGTTAATATGTTAATATTTACCTAACACGGGGGTCCTCCAACTAGTCTAGCTAAGTGTGGTGCTGCCAAGGTGTTTTTTGATTAATTATTTTTAATTTATGACAATCACATTTCATCACTTTTGTCATTAGCTATGGTCACAAAGATTGGAAAGGCACATGGTGATGCCTATTTATGACTAAATCACAATTTTGTCATAGATGCTTGTCATCCAAAGAAAAATTGTCATAAACACATCATTTCTATGATTAAAATGTACTTTGTCATATGTAAATTGTCATAGAAGGCCAAATTTTGTGTAGTGGTGACGGGCATTATAATACGCCCGCCACACGGTTAACCCATTAACCGTGGCGGGCAGTCTACCCGCCACGCGAAATCCAATGATTTATTTAAGAAGTTTCATTGGTGACAGGCCCTTATGCCCGCCACGCAAAACGAAAAATCGACCGCCACGCAAAAGCATTTATGTACCAGTGTTGTTTGATTAGTAATAAATTCAGAAATTGCTTGAGCTTGCTGTTGCACCGTGAAAGATTGGGCAAACTATTTTGGACAATGTAGGCGTGTCCTTATCAAGAACCTTCTTTGGAGGGGTGCCACCGGCAACCAGACAACGCTGCATGTCATCTACCCGTAGCCCTGATGAACTGAGATTTTTTTTAACATGAGGAAACCCCATTCCCATACAATGAGTTTGATCCAAGAAGATGGTAGAAAGACATAACAGAAAAGAGCCTGCTAAGAACGGCCAAAACAGGTACCCAAATAAAAAACTGGCTCCGGATAGAGCACAGCAAGCTAACATCTGAAACTGGCTATGTTTAACCACACCAGCAAAAGAAACGAGAGCAGACCAGACTTTTTAAGGTATTACATATCAGGGTGAGAGAAACATAACGGCAAGTTCCTAGAACACAACCACATAGTAATCGAAAAGACTCCGAAATATGACGAAGCGCCCAGAGTTTCAATCTGAGATAACAGATAAGTAGGAGTAGAATCAGAGGTGCGGTGCATGAGGACATGATAAGTGGATAACAACTCGAATTAGCATTCACTTGGGCATCAGGCTTCTAGTATGGGAGGGGATGGTCGGATGGGCGCCTGCTGCACCCCTGAGCCATTAAATGTGGAAAAACTCTTTCAAACTGGAGCATGGGACGGTTGCGATGGGCATATGCTGCGGACCTGATGCCATACTCCAAAGCCTCCACCTCGTCAGTAACAGCAGCATTGCAGTAAACTTGGACATCAACGTGTTTGAGGCCTGCCAAATTCTGCAACCCAAGAACGAGGCCACCTTCCCCACACTTGAACTGGCACCGCGCCAGTAGTGCCAGCTTGAGCCTTTGGAGCTTTGGCATAGCTCCAGGCTCAAACTCCGATGCCACTACACGAGAGCAACGGAAATGAAACTTAACCAAAAGCTGAAATCCTTGTCGGTTGATTGCATTCCTTGGGTAGGCAATGCTTGAATCTCCATCTTGGTCATATAAGACAAACGGGGTGTTTAGTTCCACACCCAAAAATTTTCACCCTGTCACATCGAATTTTCCAGCATATGCATGGAGCATTAAATATAGGTAAAATAAAAAAAGCTAATTGCACAGTTTGCATATATACGCCGAGACGAATCTTTTGAGCCTAATTAGTCCATGATTAGCCATAAGTGCTACAGTAACCCACATGTGCTAATGACGGATTAATTACAGTGAAAAGATTTGTTTCATGGGTCTCCAAAGCGAAGTTATGAAGTTAGTTTTTTAATTAGTCTCCGAAAACCCCTTCCGACATCCGGTCAAACATCCGATGTGACACCCCAAAAATTTTCTCCCCAAACTTTTCACCTACTAAACAGCCTCAAATTTAAGATAGAGCAGCATGGAGCATGGGTAAACTTGCTAGGATATTTATTCCTTCCTTGCCTACTTCACCACGGACATCAATGTTGAGGCGGGTCAGGTTGACTAGTGAGTTGATTTGAGGACCCATGATATTTAAGTTATGTGTACCAAGACCAACAAGCTTTTGAAGCGGTGGTGAAGTAGGGACAAACGAAGACATTAATGAACGTAGGGCTTCAGCATCACTTGTTTCTCTCATGTGCAGTTCTCGTAGGCGTGTGAACAGCTTGGAGAGTGTTGAGCTATATGCTTTCTCGTGGTCCTCCATATCACGTACTTCATTAGAGTATCGCCAATGAATTCCAAGTACCCTCAGATTGGTGAGATCACCGAGTCCTTGAACAAACTCTACAAATTGAATATCCAAATTGATCATTGATATCTCTTCCAACGCCTGCAGATTTTTTATCGCATTGCGTAGTTCCACCAGCGTAGAAACAAAAAGGCGCACTAGCTTCTGCAAGTGGACAATACATGTTGGTAGGTTTTTAAGCATAGTCTCTCTCACATCTAGTGTCTCTAGATACTAGATGTCGCAGCTTTTCTATATCTTCTGGAAGCTTATTAAGGCCTGTTCTCAAGTACTTCAATTGACCAAAACTTTTGACGTGTCCAAGATTGCATTCACCAACCACACCTTCTATATTAAGCACTCGTAAGACTTGGCTGTTTAAAAACTCAGAGACATGTTTTTGACCAGCACTGAATTAGAGCCAAAGATATTAATTGATCGAATATGAGCTGCATTTTTAATTATCTTGGCAATCTCTTCCGCCCGGTCAAAAATGTTTTTTCCCGACAGATAAACGGCGAATCATGTTTGAAGAATCATTTCTAGAAAAACCATCACCATTCCATATAGTAACGAAGTTGTCCTCCACAGCCTTTGATACAATGAACTCAAGTATGACGTCATGAACTTTGCACTGTTTCACTGTTACTGCGTACACCTCTAGTTGTACCCACGTCTAGTTGTAAATCCGAGGTGTACCCACGTCTACAATTTTGTAAAGTAGTCCATGAATCTAAATTTTGTACCCATGTTATTTAGATTCATGGACTACTTTTGTAAAATAACATAAAGTAGTCCATGAATCTAAATTTAAATTACCCGCGTAAAATTTACATCTAATTACTCAACTTCTATTATCATAGATAATTTATATAACCCCTTAAATTTGCATCAAAATTACCACTTCAACCATTTTTGTAAAGAAAAATAAAATGTCCACTCAAATCTGTATCGAAATTATCAACATCTTTTGTTAGAAAAATGTATAAATAAGTTTAAAGCATATATGTCTTCACTTTACCAACTTCTATTAATATTAGTATATTAAAGTTTTGTTTAAGTAAACATACATATTATGTTTAAGTAGCATACATATTATGTCATCATGCATATCATGTCAGGTACAAATGGATGGTAAAGCGACAAATATAGATGTTGTGTAATAGCATTTACGCAAACCAGAGCCACCATAGTTAATTCTTTATTGGACACATGTATTAAAAAACTCAAATGCATTGAAGTTCTAGCCCATGCCAGAGCACGGGTTGATGGACTAGTTATAACTAAAAGCTACAATACCCCCTAATGAACTGAGATTTTTTTTAACATGACGAAACCCATTCCCATTGGCTAGAAACGGAAATACAGAGAGTTTGATACAAGAAGACGGTAGAAAGATATAACAGAAAAGAGCCTGCTAAGAAAGGGCAAAACAGGTACCCAAATAGAAAACTAGCTCTAGACAAAACACAGCAAGCTAACATCTATGCCATAAAGCAAATTTACTGAATATGGATTATTCTATGCCATAAAGCAAATTTTTCAAGAAGTAATTTTACTGAATATGGATTATTCTATGCCATAAAGCAAATTTTCTATGAAAATTTGTCATACGCAAACAGCATATGCCAAGATGCATGAGCCAGGCATTGTGGATGCAGTACCTAGGATAGTTGACTTTTGTTTGTTCATTGTTGTAAAATATTTGGTGATGACATTCAAAAAAAAAAAATCTTAAATGGACTAATAATTAGGTGTGCTTAAGTGAATAAAAAGATTCCATGACATTACCCCAACCTAAGCAGATGAACAGTTTAATTATTTGGTGAAGAAATAATCTTCGTTACCTTTTGTCCTTTAAGCATTCCCTCACTGTGCCAATCAGCTGCTGATCTGTCTCCAACCTTTCCGACCGGTCAAAATCGATTTTGCTTATTTGAGACAATATATCTCTAATAAGCTTCTTCATATCTGGAGTTTGTGATATAGACACGAAAGCCCGACAATCAAATGCTTCAGTGATTTTGTGGTACACCTCCATGGCGAGGGTGGCCTTCCCCTGTCCACCAGTCCCATAGATGGACACCAACTTGTGTTGCTTCTATTCACATTTCAATAGTCGGTTGATCTCCTCACGAGGACCATCAATTCCCACGAGATCCCTTGCTTCCTGAAAGAGTGCAGGTGCTCGAGGATCCAACAGCACATGCTGAGGTGTGGCGGTGAGACACTGATTGATGTCGTAGTAGCGTTTCCCCCTCTTGCTCTGCTCGCCCACGAGGCGCTTGAGCTGTTGGATTTCCTTTGCTATATCTCCATCCTTCAACAACTTCTTCAACTTTCGCATGGCCTTGCGCACAAAGTTGGCCTTGGAACCTCCATGGCTGTTATTGAGCACAAAACGGTCGATGCAGTCCTCAATGTCATAGGATAGCTCACGCACCTTGTTCCTCCAGTCTTTGGCGAGTGGATCGATCGGGTCGTCATCCTTGTCTGCGAGCCTCTGCAGCACGGCGTCCATGGTGCTCAGCTCATCTTTCAGGAAGCAGATCCCGTGCTCCACGTCTCTGGTGAGCTGGTACTTCTGGCCGAGCAAGGCGGCCAGCTTGCCGATGATGGAGCCCATCACGCCCGTGGCAGCGCTCGCGATCATTTCAGCCATCACAACTCGAAAGCACTCGCTCTATGTGGGTTGCTACCTAGCTACCATGCGCGTTGGTGTGGAGATGCCAAGTCCCAGGATAATTGCTTGCTCGCAGATGGTGACACTCCCTCTATTTCTGCGCGTGAGTGCACTGGGAATGACACGAAGTTTCCTTCCACTTTCCTCTGTAATTACTTTCCTTTCACCAACTCTCCCTCTAGTTTTTCTATTTTGGCTGGGCCACCTTTATACGTAAGCCAATTCCAAGGATAATTGCTCGCAGATGGTGGCACAAATAATGGGATTCTATTTCTGCGCGTGATCTCTGGAAACGACACCAAGTTTCCTTCCACTTTCCAACCTAACCGCTTTGCCGGGCGGCCCTCCCCTCCTTCTCCCTCTTCTTCACCGGGCAGATCTAGAGGCCGGAAGGAGGAGCGGCGGCCCGGCGGTGTGGCCTCACGCGGCGCGCCCGCCTGGCCCCTCCTCTCTCCCATCCGGTGGACCTCCAGGAAGAGCTGAGGTGCGGGGTGGCACGTCGTCCGGGGCGGTGGGCGTCCGGCGGCGCCCCTCCCCGAAATCCTTCCACAGGTGGCGCCAGATCCGTGTCAGTGGGCCTCGATGGCGGCTGGCGGAGGATCCGGCAAGGTGGAGGCGGCGTGGAAGACGAGGTGCGCCTCCGTGCTGCTCCACTGCGAGCCTCTTCCTCTCTCCATCTCCCTCTCCCTCTCACTCCACATCTCCCACTCACTCCCCCTTCGCAGGTCCTTCTCCGGGCGTGGATGGAACGGGGCCGTCGATCCGGTGGTGCAGCGGCTCGATCTGGTGGTGCAGCAGCCCGATCCCGGTGGTGCGGCCGGCCCGATCCGGTGGCGGCTCCTCCTCGGTGGCCCGATCCGCGGCAGCGCTCCCCGGGAGGCAGATCGGGTGATGGGCGCCGCGGCGGCGGATCCGACCCGGACGACGGCGGCGGATCTGCTCGGTGTTGGGCCCGTATGGGCGGCATTGGGCTTCGGGTTTTTTTTATTTTTTTATTTGATTAACCGTGGCGGGCATAAGGGCCTGCCACGGTTAATCCGCCATTAACCATGACCTCATCACCGTGGCGGGCGCTCTTGCCCGCCACGGTTAATAAAAAATGTCTACCACGCAAAATGTTTTAGGTAGTAGTGGACGTCCGGCGTGCGGCGAAAAGGCGTCCGAACGCCGGTTCGCTTTGTAAACCTGCCCATCCCCTCGCGTATGGGGAATACGGAATCCCGCCCGCACCCCCTAAACGAAACCTGCCCTGTTCTCCACTTCTTCCACCGCACCCCCTGTCCCCATCCCCAACGCACCCCCTGTTCCCCACCGCTCCTGTCCAAAAAATCATGAAACACTTCAAAGTGCAACATTGCAAAACATATGGAAAAATTTCAAGTGCAACATCGCGATATAAATATCGCAACATTTTGAGAACGAGCGAGTAGCTCGGTGGTTGGGTTCGACGGTGCTCGACCCACCCGCCCGAAGTTCGATTCCTAGAATCGACCCGGGTGTCTCACCAGGGAACAGTGTTCCCTTTACAAATTTTGTTGCCTCGCTCGCATTGTACGTTCAATGAATATTGCGGCGAACCGTTGCCCCTTCGAAGGACGCGAACTTCCAAGTCTGCAAGTGTGTAGTCAGTAGGTCCGTTTGTACACAGGTGGTGTGCGTGTGTAGGTGTGCGTGTGTGTATGAACAGATACTACAACTGTACCCGGATAAGAGGCATCACAAAAAAAATACTGCAACATTTCGCAAAAAATATATAGTGCAACATTGAAAAAAAACATGCGCTGCAACATCGAAAAAAATGTATTGCAACAACAAAAAATACGTATTGCACCATCGAAAAATATGTTCCGCAACATCCAAAAACATGTTTTGCAACATCAAAAAAATATGTACTGCAACATCGAAAAATATGTGATGCAACATCAAAAATTATGTACTGCAACATCTCAAGTAGTAGTACTGCGCAACATCGCAAAACATCTCTGCAAACGACCCCAAAATCCCATTGCAACATTCGAAAGTCATCTATTACAACTACCCAAAAAGTCCATTGCAACATTCAAAAACCATCTGTTGCAACATTAAAAAACCCATTGCAACACGGCAGAAAACAACAAAAAAACACGAAGAAAAACAGCCCCGGGCCCATCACCTTCGAGCTCGCTGAAAGAGGATGGAATAGGACCCCGTGAGCTCGCGGAACCCTACCTACCACCGCATCCCTCGGATATAGAGGAAGTGGAGGAGGAGGAGGAGGAGGAGGAGGAGGAGGAGGAGGAGGAGAGCTTAGATCCAAAGAAGGACCTACATACCTCGTCGGAGCTCGAGCTCAGTCATTGGGGGAGCTCGTGGTCACATATGGAGGTGGCGGAGGGGGAGGGTGAGAGGGAGGGAGTGCCGACGGGCTGGCAGGCGCGATGGCACGGTAGGCGCAGCAGCCGAGCACCTGCGACTCCTTGGCGGGGTGCCGCCGCACGCCGCGCCGACGGTGATGGCACCCGTGCGCCGCGACCGGGCAAAGCGGCGCGTGGGAGACCGGGAGAGGGGAGGCTGCGCATCGCGCCGGGAAGAGCTGGCCATCGAAGGCCCCGTGCGAGAGCCGGAGGGAAGCGATGGATGCGGGAGAGGAGGGGAGAGGCGCGTCGGTAATTTTTTTTAGAAAGGGAGGAGCAGATAAGCCACAGCAGCGAGGTGCGCAGATAAGGCCGAGCAGTGCGACGCGGTGTGAGGGGCGCGGCGCCTCCAGATGGGCCGGACGCCCATCCCCTACAATTTCCGATCTGGGTAGGATGGCCCTGTGTGAACGACTTGAATTTGAGCAAAACATACGGCATGTCTGATTACATTTGGATAATAACTCAGATTATAAACAGGACTATTATATTCTATTTACGGGTTGTTATTATAATCTAGGTTGTTTAGATTTAATTCAGTTTATAAAAGTAGATGGAGAAATCAATAGATTTAAGACAAGCAATTGGTCGACGATAGCTCTGGAGAGTTTTTGCAGATAGATGTACCGAAAGAGCATGGACATAGCACAAGTGTAATCCAATAAATAACAACACTACTCGTGAAATTGTTTTTAAATAGAAAACCCCAAATGTTATAGTGAAAAACTAGCTAGCTACTTGTGCGGGTCTTATTGACTAAGGGTGAAAATTGAACGGTTATTTCTTGATATCTAGACCTGAGCATATTGCGGGCTAGGCAAAATATATATATATAGCTATTTTGGGTCTAAAAAATCCTGCCTGTGACGGTACCATGGGACGAGTCAGCTAGACTTTTTAGGCTGGGCCAGAACCTACTGCTCGCGCAATTTACATTGTAAATTAGCTAAAATATATATTAGCTAATTCTTCCTTGCTATGCAAATTGCAATGTCTTCTTGGCGAAAGAAACAATGAGCAAACATTTTTGCTGTACCAATCTACTGAATTATTTATAAGGAAGAAGTAAAACAAAATTCTGGCGTGGCTGACTTATTGCTCATATTCACAATTTGTACAGCTGCTGCTTTAGTTCTATAGGAGTGAGAACCAGAATTTGATTGCACGCTTTATTTATCAGAATTTTCTGGTATGTTGAACAAGAATCCTTTCTGGAAATGGCAAGTGGTTCTGTATGGGGTCCTTTTTCTTGTGGTGGAGGTGCGGCCACGTTGCCAATCTGTGGCTGCCAAACTGTAGCACCGATCCTGATCCTGCTAAATAGATTTTTTTTTTTCATAAAAGCACAAAATATATTACTAACAACAAACAGCTGTTATAGGAGTACATATAGTACAGGTTACAGAACTAAGCGCCAATAGAGTTCGGCAGCTTGAACCATGATTCGAGTTTGTACATGATAAGGAGACAAGATTGGCCTGTCTCTCATTCTCCCTGAAGGCCTGAGAAGCTAGAGAGTGTGCAATCATATTGAGACTTCTGTTGATTTTGATAACTTTGAATGAAATATTAGCGACATCATAAATAAATCTCTGAGTGAATGGCCTAATTCTCCAGTCTGAAGGTGTATCCAGATTTTCACCATTGAAGAAGTTGGCCAAGACCTGATTGTCCGTTAGAAAAGCCACCTGATTCAGTTCGAGCCTGTTGATGATGTTTGCTGCCAGCATCAGGGCTGCAGCTTCTGCCATTAGCACAGATGTGCAGTTTGGAAGAACAGCTTTGATGAAGAGCTTGACCTGTCGACTTGAGTCTAGGATGAAGATTCCTAGACCCGCTTTTCGCCGCCTGGTCATTTTGTGAATCCGGCATGAGTGATGCGTCTGTGTAGCACCTTGTACCTGAAATCATCACTGGAAGGCTGCAAGGGAGACAACTGCTGGTGTGTTGTTGTCTTTGTTCTTGACGTTCTTGATTATCTCCAAAAATTTCCTTGGCACTGTGCCGTTCCTGCAAAATCAGAATTACATACCTGCTGGGGTGTTCGATTTATTTCATTTGGTCCATTGCTTGGCTGGTGAGTGACCTGTATTCCTTCAGAGTTTGACATGGACAGCTCAATATGAGCCTGAACTGCATAATGAACCTGCATCACAAACCATTTCCTTCTATGGAAATGGACATCATTTCTGGCTTTCGGATATACCACAATGTAGTCATAAACCTGCATAGAACAATCTCAGGGGTAGAGTTGGTTATAATCCTTGATAGAGTTTCCTGTACACCATCCTGCTCATTGGGGAGGAATGAAGATCGCAAGGGCGGTCTAGCAGAGAGAACCAGACAGCCCTTGCAAAAGAGCAGTGAAAAACAAATGAGAGTCGTTTTCATTTTGGCCACACATAGAGCAATTCTTTTCAATCTTCGATGAGAGATTGCCTACTCTTTCTCCAGTCGCTAGAGCCCTTCTTATTAATCTCCATGCAAAAGTTTTAATGACAGGAGAGATCATCTTACTTCGCCACACCCTTTGCAAAATAGCCCTACATTCAAATGTGATGCTTCTGGCTCCATTAGAGGGGATTTCAACCTGCATGCTGTTATTTAAAAATCTAAAAGCCTCTTTGACAGTGCATGTCCCCTTAGAGGATGGCCTCCAAACGACAATGTCATCTCTTGGGGAGGGAACAGTCAAGATGTTATGAATAGCATTAGCAGCTTCAGAATCAAAAACCTGGTTGATAAAATCAGTATTCCAGTTCACAATATTGGGTATCCAAAGATCCGAAACATTTTGTGGTAGCTTATTGACAGTAATGGGTAGATTGATGTGACTGTGAATTTCTTTCCAGAAAGTGCACCAAGGTGTGGACCAAATACTAGAGTTACCCTTTTGAATTTGAATGATACAATTATTGACCAAAATGTTCTTAACTTGAATAATCGAAGCCCAAAAAGCAGATTTAGTGTGATTGTTGCTAGCTGACCAGAAACTTTTGTTATGAAAATATTTGGATTTGAGAATTGCAGTGAGAAAAGGATTATTACCAATGGCAATGTTCCAAGCCGCACGTAGGATGAGACTCTTGTTGACAGTTAATAAATCTCTCACACCTAACCCACCTTCTCTCTTGGGCCTGCAGATATCTTTCCAGGATCTGAAGTGGAAGGATGAACTGGAGTTGTCTTCTTGAACACCGCCCACCAGAATTTACTTATAATAGAAGTGATCATGGAAATGAAACCTTTGGTGAACAAAATGGTGGACATATAATAGATAGGAATTGAAGCCAACACAGAGTTTATATACGTGAGACGACCAGCATGGTTAAGCTTAGTTGCCTTTAATGTGGTTAATTTGTTCCTAAATTTGTTAAGAATGAAGTCATAAGCCTTGCTTCTATCATTGTGATTGAAAATAAGAGGATGGCCAAGATAAATCGTGTTGGGTCTGAGATCATTAATAGGGAAAATAGTTTTAACCTCATTCCTGCTTTGATTGTCAACATTTCTACTGAAAATTATGGATGATTTAGCTAGATTAGGGGTTTGACCTGAAGCGAGAACAAAAAAGCAGTGGAGAAGATTGTTTATCTTACCTGCTTCTTCTTGATTGGCCTGACCAAATATAATAAGATCATCTACAAAAAGCAAAGAATGTATGCGAGGGCAACCAAGGCCAAGCGAGACACCACTGATATTATTCTCATTTGCTTGCTGTTGGAGGCTAATTGACAATTCATTGACAGCAATAATGAAAAGGTAAGGTGAAAGAGGACACCCTTGCCTTACCCCACGATTGGGATAAAAGGGGGAGTCGGCTCACCATTAATAATGACAGACATGGTAGTTGTGGATATGCAAGCATAAACTAGATTAATAAAATGATCATTGAAACCTTGCCTTTTCAAAGCTCTAATAATAAAATTTCATTCAATTCTGTCAAAAGCTTTAGCCAGATCAATTTTAAGGAAAAAAGCTTTTCCTTTCCGGTTTTAAGATTGAAACTGTGAATGGTCTCTTGAGCAATTATTTCAAAAACGAGTTCAAACAAAAATATTTTCCAAAAATGGGCTGAAAAATAAAAATAAATCAGGAACCTAAGTTGTGTGGTCTGTAGTTAAATTTTGTGGGCCAGAAACTAATTTAGAAATTAAACGGAAGGGTATATATTAGTATTTTATCCGAGGACTTCGGGTCGGCCCATTTGTTCATTCAACCGATCCACAGGATCAAAATATTGTTCTTCATGTTGTCTTAACAACAAGTTAACATGCAAACATGCAGGCTTGATTCGACCCGACGCTCAGCATGCACCTCTCTCCGCATACCCCTTGCTGATGCCGATAACGCATACCTCTTGATGCAAACGATACCCAGTCCTTCTGTTGCTTGCACAAATCTAATTGCGTACTGTACCAAATTTCAGTCACAGCATGCCATGTAATAAATGAACACAAAGCTCTATAACTGTACTATGAAGTCTCAAACCTTTTCTGTCTTCCCATTGGATGTACCGGCAAGGATAGGCAAAGCCGCAAAGGGCTATATATATGCCGGTGGTCTGCAGCGGACCGGGGTAAGGAGCAGCAGTGGTCAGGGGCTATAGGAGACAAGGGTAAGTAGCAGCAGTGCCAAGCGCACAAGAGACACGGGAGATCAAAAAGACGTTGGCAGTGGTGAAGGATTGCAGCGGTGGTCGGTGGAGGCACCCATCTCTCCATCTGTGTTTTCTTACCGGTGGCATCAAAGGTGTTACATGAATGAACTAATGAAGCACCAGCACAATTACTAAGCTACCCTTCTTAACATTAAATCACTTTTAGTTAGGATCAACAGTTCATTAATGATCAAAGGGGAGGAACCACAGTTTTACCACAAGCACCGTAACACATCTCACTAATTAACTAAAGAGTCACTGACGTATTTTACTCAAGCTTAAAATAACATTCCACGTGACACAAAAATTTGGAAGTTACGTTACAAATACAAATACTGATCGACCTTAATTTGGAAATAAATATAATAATGACCCATGTGAAGGATGAACTCAATGCATAAAAAAAGAAGACTAGAATTTCTAAAAATGAAATGAAGTGTGTACCCCGACAAAACTACGCAAGCAAACGTGTCTAGGCAATGTCAGGACTAAACGCCACATAGCAATTGGAACAACCAGTTTAAGCTCCATGACAGACGGAGATAGTTATGAACCAGTGGTGCCGCTTGCCGTCCGGGAGGTGCTTGTTGATGAGCTCATAGTGCTCAACCCAAGGGACCTCAATGGCATTGACCCAGACTTCAATGTGGAAGTGAGTCAGGTTGACCAGTGAGCTAATATGAGGGCCTACCCTATTTAAGTTATGTGTATTAAGAGCAAGCTTTTGAAGTGGTGGTGGAGCAGGGACACATGAAGACATCAATGAACGTGTGGAATCAGCATCACTCCTCCACATGCGCAATTCTCGCAGGCGGGTGAGCAGCTTGGAGAGCAATGAGATACATGCTTTCTTGTGGCTGTCCATATCACGACATTCAGTAGAGGACCGCCATCTAATTTCAAGTACCCTCAGATTGGTCAGATCACCGAGTCCTTGGATACACTCAAAAAAACAATACCCAAATCGATCGTTGATAGCTCTTCCAACGCCTGCAAATTTCCAATTTCATCAGGCAGGCGCACGCGCACCTCCCAAGGGACAAGAATTTGTACTAGCTTCTGCAACGACATAATACTTGCTGGTAGGTTACATTGCCATCTCACTTCTAGTGTCTCTAGATGTTGCAGCTTTTCTATATCATCTAGAAGTTTGCAGCCCTCGAATAAATTTAAGCCTGTCCTCAAGTACCTCAATTGACCAAAACTTTTGACATGTCCAAGAGAGCATTCAAGAACCATACTTTCTATATTCAGCACTCGCAAGATTTGGCTGTTTAAGAACTCTGCGACCAGCACTAAATTTGAGCCAAAGATGTTAATGGACCGGATCTGAGCTCCATTTTTTATTGTCTTGCCAATCTCTTCAGCCACCCCTTCAGAAATGTGTCTTAGGATGGATAAACCGCGAATCTTGCTCGAAGAATAATTTTTAGAAAAACATTACCATTCCATATAGTAATGAAGTTGTCCTCCACAGCCTTTGATACAATGAACTCAAGTATGACATCATGAACTCTGCACCATATCACTGTTGCACTATCTACCCCAACCTCGGCTACCAAGCTTCTATTGATGAGCTCATTCAAGTAACTTCTCCCACGCTGCTCCATACTTTCCCTTTCCTGTCCAGGAATCAGTCCTGGCAACCCACAACAATAGCAACTGGCGGCAATCAATCAAATAATCCTCTAGAAACACACTCAGATATAGCAAACAACTCTTTAGATGGAGAGGAAGGTCAAAATTCTTTTCATTTTATCGATGGGGGAATCTTTGTCAACTGCAGCAGCAATGGACCTTAATACATTATTGACCCAGACTTCCACCGTTTGGCTTCTATTTGCTAATAAACCAGCCACCACATTTCCTCAAAATGTCACTGGATACTTTCCTCAAATCTTGGGGACAATCTTCACTGCGGCAAAATAGTCGTTTACAGAATAATCTTTGCGAGTCCTCATCACCAATGCCGGTAGAACAAGATTTGGCTACTGCTTTAATGCGTGTTGTAGTAATAATTCTGCTTCCACTGTCATTGACAGGTAAGGTAGATCGTACAAGCTCCCATGCTGATACACTCCAAATATCATCAATCATGATGAAGTACCTGCATACATTGGTTGCAGAATTACATTTCTAACATGTGGAGCTTGTTGTGCTATCGTAAGTCGTAACTAATGACATAAGGCAGATATGTTATGACAGTTGAAGTCATGGTTTAAACTAGAACAAATATGTCATTGTTTATGCTCTAATTAATTGGCGCGTAAAAGTCTCATTGTTTTACAAAATCAAGAAAAATAATCATAAATGTCCTAACAATAGGTGCGCTCAAGTGAATAACACAATAACAAGGATTCCACGACATTACCCCCGCTAGTTGCCTAGAACCCTAGATGTACTAATTACCTAATAGAAAATGAAATAATATTGGTTACCTCTTGTCCATTAAGCATTGTCTCACTGTCCGTATGAGCTGCTGATCCATCTCCAACATCTGTGACTGGTCAAAATGGCTCTTGCTTATTTGAGACAATATATCTCTAAGGAGTTTCTTCATATCTAGAGTTTGGGATACAGACACAAAAAGCCCGACAATCAAATCGCTCGGTGATTTTGTTGTACACCTCCATGGCGAGAGGGTCTTCCCTGTCCACCTATCCCATAGATGGACACCACCTTATGCTACTGCTCTTCACATTTTAGTAACTGGATGATCTCTTCGCGAGGAGCATCAATTCCCACGAGGCCTCTTCATATAGTGCAGGTGCTCGAGGATCCAAGGGCACTGGGTGTGGTGAGGCAAGGAGACATTGATTGATGTCATAGTGGCGTTTCCCCCGCTCGCTCTGCTCGCTGACGAGGCCCTTGAGTTCTTGGATCTCCTCTGCTATTCTTCCATCCTGAAGAGCGTCTTCACCTTTCGCATGGACTTGCGCACAAAGTTGGCCTTGGAACCTCCATGGCTGTGGTTGAGCATGAAACGGTCGATGCAATCTTCGATGTCGTAGGACAGCTCACGTACCTTGCTCCTCCAGTCCATGGCGCGTGGATCGATCTGGTCGTCGTCCTTGTCGGCGAGCATCCGCAGAACGGCATCCACGCTGCTCAGCTCCTCTTGCAGGAAGTGCATCCCTCGCTCCATGTCTTTGGCGAGCTTGTACTTCTCGTTGAGTATGGCGGTCAGCTTGCTGATGACGGAGCCTATCACGCCAGTGGCGGCGCTCACCTCGACTCGCAGAGGCAGATCACTCACTTTGAGTGAAATGTTAGCTCTATTGTGTGGGGTGGTGTGGTGGTGAAATGCAAGCAACGCGCGTGGGTTGGCCATGCCGCACTCTCGAACGATTTAGAAGGAAAAGGGCGTTGCCGCGCTAAAGTTGGCCCCTTCAATTTGTTTTTGTTTTTTGTAATATTTAATGTCTTACAATAAATTTGTGATGATTTAAGGGTTTGGAGTGGTCATGTTTGTATTGAGTGGGTAATGTACTATGTAATATTTATTGATGTAGGCACATAGTGTGCAAGTCTTTGTCAATGTAATTTGTGATGATTTGAGCGCTTGAGGGAAGATAGTAAACATTCTTTTCTGAATAATCAGAGTGTCTATTTAGTTAGACTTGAATAAGTAGCCGTGTCGTTATGAAGGAATATTAGACTTGTTTTTTTTTTAAAGCTCATGGAGTTTTGCCATTATATTTTTTTTGTTGCACCAAATGTATATTATATAATTAGAAGAGTTTGCAAAGAATAGCTCAAATGTTTGTTGTCATTCACGCAAATAGAAGTTACAAAGAGCAAAGAATAATTTAGCTAATTGAATTGCTCGAGCCGTACACGATTGGTCGCTCGTGGATTTTTATTGACGCTATAGTTTTTTAGTGGTAACGGTGCGCGAAGAGTGTGTGTCAATAGAAATCGAAGTGTTGGACCTTGGCTGTGTACCGCCAATGGAGATTTATTTTGATCGGTAGTTGTCTCAATATTGTCTTCAGTATAAATATGTCATATGTTGAAGTGGCTCACATGTGAAAAAGTATATTCCCTCTATTGACAAAAGAATGTAATTCTTGTTTTTGATTGACTAAAGGTGTATTTAAAAGTATTGACATAAACAACTACCATTATTTTAGCTGATATGGATGTCTTTATTCATATTCACTTTTTAATATGGATGTATGTATATTTGTTTTGTATAATTTTTCTCTATCCGACTCGATATTTGTATCCAAAAAAGTGGAACACCTGACAGTATCCGTATTCATAAATAACAAAGTGTATGTAAAACCATCTTGAACTTGTATGTATGACTATTTATTTTAATAATATATGCATAATTAAAGTGCTTAAAGTAATAGGATCAACCGTATTGAAGCTAATACAACGTTGATCATATTACTTGTTGTACTTCAATTATTTATCCCAATGACATTATATAATTTTAATTATTGTTGATGTTGTATGAATTTAAATTTTAATATGGCTTATCATATTTCTTTTTAGGAACTTTAATTATTAGCAAGTTGTTCAAATTGTTTTTGGTATTGTAAATTATTTATTTGTAAATATTATTTAGTTTTGTTGATTTTAATATATTGAATTATTAAAATGTTCACTACATACATTATTTTATGAGGTGTTGTTATTTGCAGGAATTATATAATTATTTTGTCTACTAAAATCTAGTAGATATCGTGTCGTTACTTGTCCACTAAAAATCTAGTAGATATCCTAATTCGAGACATTCGATTTTTCACATCCGAGAATATCCGTATTCGCACCTGAATTCATATTACTTTTTGTACTTCAATTATTTATCCCAATGACATTATATAATTTTAATTATTGTTGATGTTGTATGAATTTAAATTTTAATATGGATAATCATATTGCATTTAGGTACTTTAATTATTAGCAAGTTGTTCAAATTGTTTTTGGTATTGTAAATTATTTATTTGTAAATATTATTTAGTTTTGTTGATTTAATATATTGAATTATTAAAATGTTCACTACATACGTTATTTTATGAGGTGTTGTTATTTGCAGGAATTACATAATTATTTTGTCTACTAAAATCTAGTAAATTTCGTGTTGTTACTTGTCAACTAAAATCTAGTAGATATCCCAATTCGAGACATTCATTTTTTCATATCCGAGAATATCCGTATTCGCACCGAATTCAAATTTAAATGTGATGAATAGTGCTATTCATATTCGATTATGTGCGTTCTTCATTGATTGTAATTATTGTAAAAATAAATTAACATAATTTTTTGTTTTATTTCGTGCGCTATTATTAGCCTAGTGCGGTATTGATAGGATTAACAATTTTTTTCCCAAATAACCAGCAATTTACAAGAACAACGTGTTCATGTGTTAACGTGTTCACGTGCTCGAACAGTAAAAGATGTAGATGAACAGTACTCTAGCTGTCCATGGGACAAACTTCTTCTATCTAGCTTTATAAACTTCTTCTAGCTTTATATACATTTACAGTCTACTATCACCATACCTATACAGTAGTTGGTTTATCTATGATCAACTTTTTTCTGTCATAAAAGTTCTTAATTTTCATACATATGGTGATCCTAAAGTCAAGCTTCTCTCTCATCTCCTCTCTTTTCAACCCTAACGTAAAATCCACCTGCAGTCTTTTACTATACTTTCTCCGATCCATATATCTTCGTGTCTTCATCTGATTGTGAGATGGGACCGAGGTCAGTTAAATCTGATATATTAATTCCTTCGTCCTTAAATTAAATCAACTTCTAAAGTTATTCTAAATTAAAATATTTTAAGTCGAGTAAAAAAAAATTCTCTTTTAAGTTTGATCAACTTTATAGAAAAAAGAGTAATAATATCTATAGCATCAAATTACTATTACTAGATACAACATTATATATATATATTCATAATATGTTTATTTGGCGCTACGAATGTTGATGTCTTTCTATATAAAATTGATTAAACTTAAGATAGTTTATTTTTAAATTACACAATACAATGTAGACGCCCACAACACGCACGTACACTCATCTCTTTGAATATACGTGACGCAAAACATACCCCGATACCTCTGAAGGACTAAATTGGCTCATCTCAAGATTTACGGTTACCACGGTCGATGGGGACGCCACCTACCACCGAAAAGCATAGCCAAGTTAAATTCTAAAATAAATCTAAGAAAATAAGGGCACCCGTGCGAAAGTCGAGGATCTGTTGACGGTAGTTAACGCCAACTTTTTAGCATGAAATGATAGATCATTTGAGAACAAGAACAATAGAAGATAGGTTTAGACTAATGACTTCCACGAAGTTTTGTTGCACACTCGGTTTTGCGAGTGAACTCCTGAAAACAAAAGAATACTGAGAGAGAAAAGAGAAGAAATAGAGAAACGTAAGAAAAGGACCAAACCAGGGCGATTAGTATAAATTCCAGGGGTCTAATAGACAAAAGAAGACAACTTCGCGGGCCGGGCCCCACATGTCAGGGATGTGGGGCCGGGCGGCACCATGTATGGGGCCGCGGCTGCACCTCCCTAGCACGCCACATGTCCCCGCCTGAACCTTCCCACAACCGACCTAAGGAGTAGATCTCAGCCGCCCAATCAAGTCGGTTTGATCCAAGGGCCGAGATTCATCCCACCGCCTATATAAGCAAGGGGCGGGGCTCCCCCCGAAACCCTAATTCAGAATTCATTATTCATCTCATCTCATTGATTAGAGAGGGGTCCCAATGTGAGGAACTCTCTTTCAATGTAGATCTAGGATAGACTCTTCAATGTAATAGATTAGATCTAGTTGAGAGTTAGGGAGAGCGGAGTTGCGCTCCGGTTCTGGAAAGTCTTCGAGTTTGGTATGTCTTTGTATCTTTTCTCTACAAGACTTATGCTTTAATATATTTATCTTCTCTATTTACTTTTATGCCTTTCATTTATGGTTAGTTTAGTTATTACACTTTGGCATAGGATCTCCGCTCGCATCGAGTGCTCTAGTTATCATATGTGATTAGAGTAGTAATTAATAGTGTAGACATGGTCTCTAGATTAGAGGTTACCTGAGATTGCACCCAATCCTACGGATAGTTTGTGGTAGCCCCAAGTGGTGACAGCCCTGACGGCCGACGTATTCCACCATGTTCGGGTTGGTGTTTGTAGGACCTTAGTCGAGCTTCCTAGCCCCCTTCTCATCTCTTTACGTAGCTAGTGTTCTCGATGTCCCGAAGTGTTATTGTGTGATTGCTATATCTATCCATTCTTTAGTTACCTTAGAACCAAAGTAATAGAGAAGTAATTAGGAACCTTTGTCTCTCCCATTGTCCTCTTAATTAGCTAAGCTATTCATTTATCATAGTATTCTTTTAGTCATTAGATTTCTATTATGCTTTATTTATTTATAGTATTATTTATTATCATTTATCACTTACCCCCACTTTTAGTCTAGTTGGTTTGCTAAGTTAGTAAATACATGATTGTGAGTTATTAGAATTCTTTAGCCAAAGCTTCCCCTGTGGATACGATACTCTAGAATACTCTCCTAGGAAAAGCTACAATGGTGTTCTCGTGCGCTGCGTAATCCTTCTTATTCTTTTAGCACTTAACAAACATCAAGAGGCTTTTTGGCGCCCGTTGTCGGGAAGCATTTGGCGTAAAGATTTTAATAATGATCTTGATATCTGCTAATTTAGTATATCACTAGCTTTAGTAGGATTACCCTTGTTCTGTTGAATTGTGGAATAAACAGGGCAATAGATGCCGTTAAGACTTTCGGCGAAAATTCCACAAGAAAGGAAAGAAGAAACATTGAAGAACCCAAGATTGGAGAAGAAGTCGCCGTCACAAAAATTCAATGCACATATCTCAAGTGACGCATATAGAAGCTGCACATCGTGGTAAGTATGATCAATAAAGGTGAGAAAGTCTTGCTCATAGACTTTAAATTTATTGAGTAGTTATCATTTAATTTTTTTTGCATTATATTGCATGTTTACTTTTATTATTTCATGTATTCCCTCTATTTAGTTTATGTTTTCCTTTATTAAACCCAATGCATGTTTAGTTCTTTGCATATATTCATGTCGTTTGCATCTAAAAAAAAAAATCACCATGATCATGCTCTTTTATCTTCATTTGAGTAAATCTCTATAGTGCTTTCATGTTACATTTGTTTGCTATAGTATGCTTTGGTTTGAAAATACTTCATGAGTACTTCCAAAGGCTTTTAAATTAAAGCGTGGTGCTTAGGTTAGAATGCCTTCCTTGATTAAATTAGACATGGAATCTAGTTTGGTTATTGAACTAAAAATTGCTAGTGTAGACATTGGTTATTTTGTCGGACTAACCCCCAGAGAAAATTCTCAAATCAAAATCGGGTAAGTCAAGAGATGAACTCTTATCGGAGATGAAGCAAGGCGTTTGATAAACTCCAACAACTTCATGCAAAAGATCCGTAAGTATCAAATTTATTCACTTTATCTTTTTGCTGTAAGTTATCTTTACCTTGAACCATGTTAGAGTGTAGCTACAAGTAAAAATTTGATAAATCATGTTAAACCTATGCTAAAGTGAGTAAAGAATTATCCTTTCATTAGCATAGATGGAAATCTATTTTTATCATATGTTTATATAATTTTTTTATGTTTTGAAAAAAATGTGAGCACATGAAGGCTCATGTGAATATGGACTAGCTCCCTTCGGGTATTCTTCGCCACTAATCATTGCGGGATAAGAGTCAAAAACAAAGGATGAACAATGTCTAAAGACATAGGAGTTACAACACACTTTGAGAGATGATTCAACAAATCACACTTGACTTCAAGTGTCGAGTTATGGCAAGGTGCAAGCTTGGGGGAGGAAGGCCGACTCCAATAAGATGATCATGACGTGCTCCTCCTCACATGCTCCCCGTCACTACGGCGCCGGTTTGCAATCCCTCTACTCACTACTACTTTATCTCTATAAGTTTGAATGCTTTCATAAATGCTTAAGATGCAAATTAAAATATTAGTTTTGCTTAATTTCTGTTAAAACTTAATCTTTAATGTTTAATCTCTAGACAATTAAAGCTTAAAATATCCAACTCGCTAATGCTTAATCAATTCCACAAGCTGTGTTGTCTATTTGAGTTTCACGAGATTTAACGCATCGATGAGCCACGACGAAAAGGAGACATTCGACCACTTGGTAGAGCATCAATTCAACATGTTACCATCATCATCAATGCTCCATCAAGGAAGGATGACATCACCTCCATTCGCCTACCCAATCTCAAAGACCTACACATCAACCTAGCTTGGGGAGACTACCCCAAGTTAGTAAGATAAGTATCTCTTTATTATACTTTTTATTACTAGCTCATTTGATTGCTTGCTTTAAAAAGACATAAAAAAGATGCATAACGTTTCAAATCAAATAAAGTCTGTCTTAGCTTTATATATATGTTTTTAAGGTGTGATTAATAAATTTAGTGTTATAATAAGTTTGTTTTGGAAATGATGAATAGTTGCTCTAATTCTTTTTAGTACCTTGATTTTAATTTGAAATTCCTCCGATGTTTTGGATGTATTTGACCTGTTTTCAAATTTGCTCTATACCGACTTGTGGGTAGCATACGCTTGATCTAAGTCCGGGTAATTGAGGAATATGATATAAGAGAGTCCTGAGCTACTGTTTATCTTTTCCTTTGTGAAACTATATCCGGAGATTTGTTTTTTGAAAAGTTAAAATCTTTCATGATGAGCTCTTGATTGGCAGAGTGTTAAATTCCTACCAAAGCCATATTTATGATATTTAGATTAGGAAAACTTTCGGTTACATATGTTATTTGCTTTGGAATGAGTAGTTCAAGCTTTGTCAAGTTACCTGTGAGAGTTCAGTCATGAAAAGACATGTTTTATCCACCCACCTTCCACTTACATTCATATGCATTGTTCCTACAATGGGAATGATCGCAATACCATTCTTGTTTTATCTATATCCACTTTTACATGTTTCATTCCTACACTTTGGAATAAACAATCCATAATACTATAAGAAGCCCATGTTTATTTACTCCAAATATCTTTGTTGTTATCTCTCTCAAAAGTTTATTAGTGGAAAGAGAGTTGGGTTGCCGCTAAAAAAAAAAGAAGAGAGTAAAAAGGACAAGTGTCCACAATAAAATAATGGGTACTTAGATGCTCACCTCTCTGAAAGAAAAAGAAAAAGAAAAAGAAAGAAAAAAAAAAAAAAAAGTATGCAGCCCAAAAGTTCTCTCAAGTTTCCAAGTTTCAAAAGAGAGATTTGTTTATACCTTTGAAGGAGTCAAAGTAGAATTAGTTTTAGCCACCAAATATACACCTATCCACCATATTCTCTACACATGCTATCTTTGTTTTTGACTGGCTGAACTCTCAATGGATCCATTGTTTGAACTGCAATATATCCTTTGCAGATATGCAATATTATTTTAAGAGTGCCACTCCTATGAGCTCCACATAAGCCATATTTAGAGAGAGTAAGAGAGAGATGAGAGAAGGCTTAATATACTCAGCCTTGTTCCACAAATACTACATATTCAAGAGAGAAGGCATAACACTATTAATGCCTGGTGAGGATCCATAAATACCACATATTGAGAGATTGAGAGTGCCATTCAATACAGAGCTCTGAGTTTAATTTGAAAATTTATGAAAACTCCTGAATATTAGTGATCGAAGACTTGAGACATAGTGCTTGACTTAATTGTTCTGTCTTTCAATTACTCGAGACCCAAGTGAGAGTAAAAGCACCATAGTTTGGTAATACGGGTGAGTTTGAAGTCGAATAAGTTTATCCGATCCGGAGTAGAGTTTCTTTTTGAAAGCATGTGTACTCTATAAGAATGAAAGTATCGTAGCAACTCCTGATCCAAGTTTGTCTTATAGTATATATGTGTTTTGCTAAGAGACTAGCAAAAGGTAAGCTTAGGGAGCTTGTTGACGGTAGTTAACGCCAACTTTTTAGCATGAAATGATAGATCATTTGAGAACAAGAACAATAGAAGATAGGTTTAGACTAATGATTTCCACGAAGTTTTGTTGCACACTCGCTTTTTGCGGGTGAACTCCTGAAAACAAAGGAGAATCACGAGAGAAAAAGAGAAGAAATAGAGAAACAGAAGAAAAGGACCAAACCGGGCGATTAGTATAAATTCCTGTGGGTCTAATAGACAAAAGAAGACACCATGGAAGGCGGGCCCCACATGTCGGGATGTGGGGCGGGCGGCACCATGTATGGGGCCGCGCTGGCACCTCCCCTCGGCACCGCCACATGTCCCATACGAACCTTCCCACAACCGACCTAAGGGAGTAGATCTCACCGTCCAATCAAGTCGGTTTGATCCAAGGGCCGAGATTCATCCCACCGGCCTATATAAGCAAGGGTAGGGCTCCCCCCTGAAACCCTAATTCAGAATTCATTATTCATCTCATCTCGTTGATTAGAGAGGGGTCCCAATGTGAGGAACTCTCTCTTCAATGTAGATCTAGGATAGACTCTTCAATGTAATAGATTAGATCTAGTTGAGAGTTAGGGAGAGCGGAGTTGCGCCCTTCTGAAAGTCTTCGTGAGTTTGGTATGTCTTTGTATCTTTTCTCTACAAGACTTATGCTTTTAATATATTTATCTTCTTTATTTACTTTTATGCCTTTCATTTATGGTTAGTTTAGTTATTACACTTTAGCATAGGATCTCCGCCGCATCGAAAGTGCTCTAGTTATCATATGTGATTAGAGTAGTAATTAATAGTGTAGACATGGTCTCTAGATTAGAGGTTACCTGAGATTGCACCCAATCCCACGGATAGTTTGTGGTAGCCCTGTGTGGTGACAAAATTTCCCGGACGACGTATTCCACCACGTTCGGGTTGGTGTTTGTAGGACCTTAGTCGAGCTTCCTAGCCCCCTTCTCATCTCTTTCTCGTGGCTAGTGTTACGATGTCCCAAGTGTTATTGTGTGGTTGCTATATCTATCCATTCTTTAGTTACCTTAGAACCAAAGTAATAGAGAAGTAATTAGGAACCCTTTGTCTCTCCCGTTGTCCTCTTAATTAGCTAAGCTATTCATTCATTTATCATAGTATTCTTTTTAGTCATTAGATTTCTATTATGCTTTATTTATTTATAGTATTATTTATTATCATTTATCACTTACCCCCACTTTAGTCTAGTTGGTTTTGCTAAGTTAGTAGATACATGATTGTGAGTTATTAGAATTCTTTTTAGCCAAAGCTTCCCCGTGGATACGATACTCTAGAATACTCTCCTAGGGAAAAGCTACAATGGTGTTCTCAGGCGCTTTGCGTAATCCTTCTTATTCTTTTTAGCACTTAAGAAACATCAACAAGGACTTAAACCCGGTAGACAAGTTCCACAAGGAACCCAACCAACTGATCTATGACCAGTTCGCAACTTAAGATAGTTTGACTTAATGTAATTTTAGAAATTGATTTATTTGAGAGGAAGGTAGCATTAACCTCCCAACTAGTCCCCTATTTCGTCAATGGTTACCTGATTTATGAACCTATCTCGAGATGCCCAGTCGATGCAGATTCGTCACCAGCTGCAGCGATAAGTCGAATACTACCTCCGTTTTTTGTTTACTTGTCACCGAATTTTTACTGTAGTAATTTTGACCATATGTTTTTTTCTACAAAAAGATTTTTAGATGCATCAAGTTTTCACCATATATGATTCTTCATTGAACATACTTCATTAGTGTTCTATACATTGAAGTATCTAAGATTTTTTTAGAAGAAAAAAACGGATGGTCAAATTTTACTACCGTAAAAGGTTGGTGACAAGTAAATGAATATAGCACCCCAAAATTTATATTTTGGGTTGTTATTAGCAAACACTAAATAAAGCGAAGGATTTTAAAATATTTGGATAAAATTTGTCAACATTAGTTTAAATCTTCCCATAGCTTTTATTAAAGAAAAGTGGTACTTTTTAAATATTTCTGAATTAAGTTGACGGGTTTGTTGTGATGTAATGTTTGCTTGTTGCTTGTGTTTGGTGTTTTTGAGTGTGCCAAGTTTTCAAAACGCGATTAGTTCAACGATCTGCTCTCTCTAACATGTCTTTGTCTTTTTCACCATCAAATCCTTTGTTTCCCAGCCTAGTCCTTTGTTGGGATGTTCTCAAAATCCTTTATCTCCTATTCTAAATCATTTCTTTTTATGATCAAGTATCATTAATCCATCCCTCAAAACTTTCCGGCAACTCTTCTCCGGCTTTTTCGAGCTTTTTCTCGCTTTTCTATGAGCTTTTTTCTTTTTTTCTAGATCCTCTCAAATATCTTTTCATGAGCACCAAATACTTTATTTTGGGTTCTTCATGATCCAAAGTGTCTCTGGAAATTTCCTCCAAATTTTTGGAGCTTTTCGAGTAATTTTTGCTGCTTAAATATCAATTCTGGACCTTTCTAGAATTATTTTATTTGCGGAATTAAATAATCCTGAAATTATAAAAATAGCCAATTTTTCCCCGACCTCAAACCCTTGGCATATATATATGCCGGCGTAGCCCTCGACGCCAGGGTACCAGAAGTATGGCCCGTTTCGCGAGCCGCCACACCAAACTCCGTAGATCCTGCGGCTAGGGTTCCGGCGAACTCTTCGGCGAGGTTTTCCGGACATCTCGGCCGTGTCCCGCGAATTCCGCCACCACCACGAGGTAGCTCTCTTCGTTCTCTACGCCGTCATGTATTGCTTTTGTCGAATCCATCACCGTTTGACCGTTCCCCACGTCTTCCTTTTGTTTTCCGGCGAACTTTCTCCGTGGCAGGCATCTCTTCGTCCTCTCCGGCCACCTCGGCCCGTGCGCCGTCGACAGCGGGTCCTAGCCCCGGCGCCGCCGCTCCTGGTCTCTGCCGCGGCCCCCCGCGCATCGAGTCCCGGCCCCTGTCCTTCGCACGCGAGCGGCAGGCGTCACCGCTGGCTGTGCGGGCTCGGCCCAGCGCCGGCCGCCGTGCCCCCTCGTGCGGCCCACGCCGCGCGTCCAGGCGCCACCGTAGCTTGCTGCCGCCGCCGGTTCGGTCAGCCGGTCGTCCCTGCCCTTCCCAAGGCGAGCAGCAGCAACGGCAACCTCCCGCACGTACAGGATGGATGCCACATCTCGTACAGACCAAAGATAGAAGATGACCGTATTTACGGTTTTGCCATCCTGTTGTTAATCCCCACCGTATGGTCGTTTTTAAGTCCGATTCGATCCATTCCAGTTGCGTTAGTTTCGTATCGTCATGCTCTACGCAGTAGTGTTAACGTTTATCATGTAACTGAATTATAAATTTATTAATTTAAATGCAACTAAATTAATATTTGTTTAATGCTTTTAAATTAAAAGCAATCTAGGGGTTACATTTCCGTTCGTGTTGCTTTGCGATCGTGCCAACGTAAGTTATGATTTTCACAATGTCACATGTTTGTGAAGCTAATCTTATTAATTGGTTAATAATTGTTAACATCTTTTGAATTAAAAAGCAACTTAAGTTTGTAACTTTGGCCTTTTATAAATAATGTTAACTTGATTAATATCAACGTAAATGTCTTTACAATTATGACTTGGTTAGATCAACCGTAGTATCTATAATGATTCGATTAGTCGCTCACATTCTAAATGTTCCATAATTTAAATGATATGCAATCTTTTATAAATAAAATAAAATATGACTAAGTTTTTAAATCCATCTTTTCTAATTAACTATAATTTGAATTAATTGAACTTTGGTATATTTGAGAAATATCCTTCATCATGTTTCGACAAACTAAAAATTAATCAAACGTATAGTTTGTTCTTTTGTTATGTTGCGCCTCATTAGTCGAGTCCTTTTTAACAAAAAGCTCCGTTCTCCGTTGTTCTTGGCGCTCTCGCATCCATAGTACCGAGCGTGCCGTTTAGACCGTTCGTTCTTAAGTTTCCCTTTTGTTTGGTATATTGTTCTTAGTCTTGTCTGCTTTGTTTGTCCATTTGTGTTGCTTGGTTGCCGCAGTAGAAGAAGAGCGGTTCGTTAGAGTTGAAGACCGGAGCCGAGGATCGACATGAGCAACAAAAAGCTGGAGAATGTAAGATAGCGGTGAAGATTCCGAGCAGCTAAACTCGGGGATAAAGGCAAGTGCACCCATTTGATCATGTTGCTCCTATTCACTTATAATGCACATTTACTTTCATGCATGTGTCTTTAATCAAATGCAAACCCTAAGGACTTGACTAGCCATTTTTATCCAGATAATACCTTGGGGGTTTTGTAGATAGGGTGCAGCGTAGTTGCTTAGTTGCTCTACTCATCTTATCACATGTTAATGAAAGTAAAACTGGCTTCTTAATAATCTGATGATGGATAATGGCTGCTGCCATGATGGAGAAGTTGAGGATGCGGGATGCATCGTTGGTTTTGGTGGTGAAAGGGGGAACGGATATTGGAGCTTGGCCCAGTTTGCCGGGGGTACCTGTGTCCACTCCCCCTAAGGACTTGTTCGTGGAGCGGCCAGCCAGGATGACCGTCCAACCTCGAGAGCTACATGGATCTAGCCTTGGCTAATTAATTAGAGGATTCTAGTGTAGTGTTAATTGGGCGGCTCCACGAGGGATGGTCCCGGGAAGTGGCATGGTCCTAGGGGGTCCTCTGGTTGCTTCGGCTTCAGTGGAACCTTAGGTGATTAACGCTCACTAGATGATTCTTTGTAAAGGCCTCGTAGTAAAACCCTGCCTGCTCACCTTGGAAGTGTTTTGGGGAGTCATGACCCCGGGCAAATGGGAATCACGACTTGGGGTGAAAGTGTACAACCTCTGCAGAGTGTAAAACTGATATATCAGCCGTGCTTACGCTTACAAGCGACCTGGCCCCTCACATGATTAGAATTAGACTCACATGGATCTATGAAGATGGAGATGGTTACTTGGAGGAGGTTGAGACCTCGTGCTTCGGAGGGATGGATATCCCGTGTTCTTTGGGGAGTGCTATCCCTGGTTACTCTTTGAGGGTGTTACCTCGGGAGTGATGATAAAGATGTTAATGATGATACTATAATACTATTCATTCTTACTTGAACCTTAATTAAGGGCTGGAATCTTTAACCCATAGTAGTAATCAGGTTGTATAATAATTTATAACTAATGATGTTGCAACATTAAAATGCTACCGCAGTCAAACAGTGTCAGCCTACCTTTGTTTAAGCCCTGCATATCATATACTTTTCGTCTGTACTTGCTGAGTTCGACATGGACTCAACCTTGCTATTTCCCCTACACCCCAAAGAGTGTGTAGTAAGGTGCTGCTCAGAAAAAGGATATAGATGCTATGGGGTTTTCCAAGAGTCTGTCGAAAGTGCTTGGCGTACGGAGCCCCCAGTCAACTGTCCCTGAGAAGCATGGTGCCTGAAGTGAAGATTAGCAACCGTTTCGCGTTACTCTGATGATTGTAAGTGTTATTATACTTATGTTTTCCACTATATATGCATTGGTTCTGATATTTCTGCATTCTGTGTTGTATGTGTGGACTTCCTGGGCATACATATGACGAGTCTGGTTCTCTTTTGGAAATCAGGGTGTGACACGAAAACGGAGGGAAGTCGTACAAGAAATAATTGAGCTGCAACCCGCACAGCTTTGCATCAGCTGGGCTGAAAGGGCTGTGCGTATATGACTTCACTCGGTGTGGACCTCCCTCTCTTTCCTCATGCTGGTGCCACCTTCATCTTCCCCTGGTGCAGAACAAGTAGGTGAAGCCGATGCAGCATCTTGATTGCTGACATTCGCGTACACTTTTCTTGTCTATGTGGGCCTCTATTGAAATTCCGATAAATCAAAACAAACCAGTACTGTTGTTTAAGATCTAAGACCGCTCATACAAGTAAAATTTTTGGTCTGGTAGCTCTCTCACCAGGCCACCATTTTGCCTCCCCTGTAAACAACACATGCCTGAAAAAAAGGCTCTTTGATCCAAATATATTGTTCGGCAACACTTATGAGCACAGACCCTATTGAATTCATTTCTGCGGCGAACGGCCACCAAAGATACTTAGACTTATCAGATGACATTATTCAAATCTAGACTAGATATATTAAAACACATATCAAGGCCAACGATATTTTTGCAAGTTTTCTATATTTATTAAGGCCATGTTTAGTTCCTCCCTAAAACTTTACACCCTATCACATCGGATGTTTAGACACATGCATGGAATATTAAATGTAGACTAAAAAAATAACTAATTACAGATCTAGCGTGTATTTTTAGGCAATTTTTTTGAGCCTACTTAGTCTGTGATTAGACAATGTTGTGCTACAGTAAACATATGCTAATGATGGATTAATTAGTCTTAATAAATTGCCTCTCACAATTTACAAAGGCGAGTTCTGTAATTAGTTTTTAGTATCCGAACACCCCTTCTGACGTCCCCACGAAATATCCGATGTGACACCCCAAAACTTTATATACCGCTGAACTAAACAAGGCCTAACAGGTCGACTGATGCATTTTACTCTGCTAGTTTAAAGCAACAACTGGACTAACATGGGAAAGAAATGCAATAATGACCCATGCGAAGAATAATCTCAATAGTCAACACATAAAAGAAAAATAGACTTTTCTAACACGAAATGAAGTAAACCAGATAAATCCTTGCAAAAATCTAAGCATTATTATAATTAAAAGCTACAGTACCCCTGATGAACTGAGATTTTTTTTTAACAAGAGGAAACCCCGCTCCCATTGGCTAGTAACGGAAATACAGAGAGTTTGATACAAGAAGATGGTAGAAAGACAATGTGTGGAGCATCATTGATATGATTATAATCATGGCCTTTGGGGTACCAGTCAAGTTTAGGCCCTGTTTGGAACTGATTTTCAGCAGCTTCATCTGCCTTCTGGTGGAGAAAATAGAACGGAAGGCCCCAAACGCCCAGATTTTCCACAGCGGAGTTTGCATTTCAACTGTCTCAATGACCAAACGACCCTTTTTTTTTTTTTTTTTTTTGCTAAAAACGACCCTGCCAAGAACGGGCAAAATTTGAATTATTGCATTTAAAAAATGGTCAAACTTATATATTCTATGGCCAAATGAACCTAAAAGACAACATTCCATGTTACATAATAACAAAAATATTATTTATCTAACAAATTCCACGAGTTTTATTATTCTCACTTGTTTTATAGAAATATTTAATTTTACATGAAATAAAACTATCTCAAGTAACAAAATGGAGTACACCATTGCAAAGAGCTCGTCGAGACGATCAAAATTGATATATTATTTGCTATATTTGGAGCTCCGAATAAAAAGATATCAATTTCGCAAATTAAAAAGGAGTGCTGATGTCATCGCTGACGTCAGCATCGCAACAGTGCCATGCAAAACCGCCTGGAAAACCGGCCAGGGTTGGAAACTGAACTTTTTCGAGAGTTGGATGGCCAATGTTATCCGGTTTTGAAGTTGGAGGTTGAAATCTAGACTTTTGCGATAGTTGGAGGTCCTAAAGTGGACTTAACCCTTTTTTTAACAAGAGGAAACCCCATTCCCATTGGCTAGTAAAGGAAATACAGAGAGTTTGATACAAGAAGATGGTAGAAAGACATAACAGAAAAGAGCCTGCCAAGAACGGGCAAAACATGTACCCAAATAGAATACTGGCTCCAGACAGAGCACAGCAAGCTAACATCTGAAACCGGCTATGTTTAGCCACACCAGCAAAAGAAACGAGAGCAGACCAGACTTTTAAGGTATTACATATCAGGGTGAGAGAAACATAAGGGAAGTTCCCAGAACACAACCACATAGTAATTGAAAAGACTCCGAAATATGACCAAGCGCCCAGAGTTTCAAACTGAGATAAGTAGTACAATCAGATCTAGAGGTGTGGTGCATGCGGACAGGATAAGTAGATAACAACTTGAATTAGCATTCACTTGGGCATCGGGCTTCTAGTATGGGATGGCTTGATTGGATGGACGCCTGCTGCACCCCTGAGCCATTACATGTTGAAAAACTCTTTCAAACTGGAGCATGGGACGGTTGGGATGGGCATCTGCTGCGCTCCTGATGTCATCCTCCAAAGCCTCCACCTCGTCAGCAACAGCAACATAGCAGTTAACTCGGACAGCAACTTGTTTGAGGTCTGGAAGATTCTGCAAGCCAAGGACGAGGCCACCTTCCCCACACTTGAACTGGCACCGTGCCAGTAGTGCCAGCCTGAGCGTTTGGAGCTTTGGCATAGCTCCAGGCTCAAACTCCGATGCCACTACACGAAAACAGCGGAAATGAAACTTGACCAAAAGCTGAAATCCTTGTCGGGTGATTGCATTCCTTGGGTAGACGATGCTTGAATCTCCATCTTCGTCATCATTATATAAGCCAAATTTAAGAGAGAGCAGCATGGGTAAACTTCCTAGGATATTTATTCCTTCCTTGCCTACGTCACCACGGATGGCAATGCTGAGGCGGGTCAGGTAGACTAGTGAGTTGATTTGAGGACCCATGATATTTAAGTTATGTGTACCAAGACCAAGCTTTCGAAGCGCTGGTGAAGTAAGGACAAACAAAGACATGAATGAACGTACGGCATCAGCATCATTTTCCCACACATGTAGTTCTCGCAGGCGTGTGAACAGCTTGGAGAGTGTTGAGCTACATGCTTTCTTGTGGCCCTCCATATCACGTACTTCAGTAGAATATTGCCAATCAATTCCAAGTGCCCTCAGATTGGTCAGATCACCGAGTCCTCGGATAAACTCTACAGATTGAATACCCAAATTGATCATTGATAGCTCTTCCAACGCCTGCAGATTTTTATCGCATCGGGTAGTTCCACCAGCGGAGAAACAAAAAGACGACTAGCTTCTGCAAGTGGATAAAACCTGTTGGTATTTTTTCAAGCCGGAGGTACCGCACATCTAGTGTCTTTAGATGTTGCAGTTTTTCAATATCTTCTGGAAGCTTGCCAGCCTTGAAAATTCTACGGCCGACCTTTAAATTTTTATGGCCTACCCTCAAGTATTTCAATAGACCAAAACTTTTGACATGTCCAAGATTGCATTCAAACACACCTTCTATATTAAGCACTCAAGCAAGACTTGGCTGTTTAAAAAAACTCAGAGGCATGTTTTTTGACCAGCACTGAATTAGAGCCAAAGATATTTATTGATCGAATATGAGCTACATTTTTAATTATCTTGGCAATCTCTTCCGCCCAGTCAAAAATGTCTTTCTGGACAGATAAACGGTGAATCTTGTTTGAAGAATAATTTTTAGAAAAACCGTCACCATTCCATATAGTAACAAAGTTATCCTCCACAGCCTTCCGACACAATGAACTCAAGTATGACATCATGAACTCTGCACTGTTTCACGGTTGCACCATCTACCCCAACCTTGGTTGGCTGGATCAAGCTTCTATTGATCAGTTCATTCAAGTAACTTCTCGCTAGCTGCTCCATTCTTTCCCTATCTTGTCCAGGAATCAGTCCTTCGGCAACCCACAACAATATCAACTGCAGCAATCAATGGAATAGTCCTCTGGAAACACACTCAGATATAACAAACAACTCTTTAGATGGTGAGGAAGGTCAAAGTAACTAAGCCACAAAATTCTTTTCATCTTATCAATGGGAGAATCTTTGTCAGCTGCAGCAGAAATGGACCTCAATACATTGCCCCAGACTTCCACTGTTTTGCTTCTGTTTGCTAATAAACCAGCTATACTGATTATGGCTAATGGTAAGCCACAACATTTCTTCAAAATGTCACTGCATAATTTCCTCAAATCTTGGGGACAATCTTCACTGTGGCAAAATAGTCTTTTAAAGAACAATCTTTGAGAGTCTTCATCACTAAGTGGCTTTGCTTCGTACATTTGTGCAGCTATACCAGTACAACATGAGTTGGCTACTGCTTTAATGCGTGTTGTAGTAATAATTCTGCTTCCGTTGTCATTGACAGGTAAGGCAGATCGTAGAAGCTCCCAAGCTGATACACTCCAGATATCATCAATCAAGATGAAGTACCTGCATTCATTAGTTACGAATCATGTTATTATGTAAGACACAGCCGTGAAATGAATTGGAGCATATTCTGGTGAAGTCAAAGATATCGTAGAAATGTAAGAAGATGGATCATAGTGGCACACTTTTCTATCAGTAAGTATTACACATGAGAAATGCATGCTATAAACTACCGTTATTACTTAAAAAATATGTTGCAACCTCCAAAATGGTAAGTGCCACATTAGAACACACCGGAAAGACGAGTAGCATTCAATTCAAAAACTAAATTCCTAAATTAGATTTTTATGGATACTTAGAATCCTGATCATATTTTTGAAGAAGTAATTTTACTGAATATGGATTATTCTATGCCATAAAGCAAATTTTCTATGAAAATTTGTCATACGCAAACAACCATTTATATATCTTTGTACATCCAACCCCAACAGCATATGCCAAGATGCATGAGCCAGCCATTGTGGATGCAATACCTAGGATAGTTGACTTTTGTTTGTTCATTGTTGTAAAATATTTGGTGATGACATTCAAAAAAATAAATCTTAAATGGACTAATAATTAGGTGTGCTTAAGTGAATAACAAAGATTCCATGACATTACTCCAACCTAAATAGATGAACAGTTTAATTATTTGGTGAAGAAATAATCTTCGTTACCTTTTGTCCTTTAAGCATTCCCTCACTGTGCGAATCAGCTGCTGATCTGTCTCCAACCTTTCCGAAAGTGGTCAAAATCGATTTTGCTTATTTGAGACAATATATCTCTAAGAAGCTTCTTCATATCTGGAGTTTGTGATATAGACACGAAAGCCCGACAATCAAATGCTTCAGTGATTTTGTGGTACACCTCCATGGCGAGGGTGGTCTTCCCCTGTCCACCAGTCCCATAGATGGACACCACCTTGTGTTGCTTCTGTTCACATTTCAATAGCCGGTTGATCTCCTCACGAGGACCATCGATTCCCACGAGATCCCTTGCTTCCTGAAAGAGTGCAGGTGCTCGAGGATCCAACAGCACATGCTGAGCTGTGGCAGTGAGACACTGATTGATGTCGTAGTAGCGTTTCCCCCTCTCGCTCTGCTCGCCCACGAGGCGCTTGAGCTGTTGGATTTCCTTTGCTATATCTCCATCCTTCAACAACTTCTTCAACTTTCGCATGGCCTTGCGCACAAAGTTGGCCTTGGAAACTCCATGGCTGTGATTGAGCACAAAACGGTCGATGCAGTCCTCGATATCATAGGATAGCTCACGCATCTTGTTCCTCCAGTCTTTGGCGAGTGGATCGATCTGGTCGTCGTCCTTGTCTGCGAGCCTCTGCAGCACGGCGTCCATGGTGCTCAGCTCATCTTTCAGGAAGCAGATCCCGTGCTCCACGTCTCTGGTGAGCTGGTACTTCTCGCCGAGCAAGGCAGCCAGCTTGCTGATGACGGAGCCCATCACGCCCGTGGCAACGCTTGCGATCATTTCAGCCATCACAACTCGAAATCACTCGCTCTATGTGGGTTGCTACCTAGCTACCATGCGCGTTGGTGTGGAGATGCCAAGTCCCAGGATAATTGCTTGCTCGCAGATGGTGACACTCCCTCTATTTCTGCGCGTGAGTGCACTGGGAATGACACGAAGTTTCCTTCCACTTTCCTCTGTAATTACTTTCCTTTCACCAACTCACCCTCTAGTTTTTCTATTTTGGCTGGGCCACCTTTATACGTAAGCCAATTCCAAGGATAATTGCTCGCAGATGGTGGCACAAATAATGGGATTCTATTTCTGCGCGTGATCTCTGGAAACGACACCAAGTTTCCTTCCACTTTCCAACCTAACCACTTTGCTTCACCAACTCTCCCTCGGTTCTTTTTTCATTTCGGCCAGGTCACCTTTATCCGTAATCCGTTTGACGAGTGCGCGACCACGATCATCCGTTGGGTGGCGGTGGGTAGCTTTGAAAACGGACGGAATTTTTCCCGCTCGAACCGCCTGTTTTTCCACATTTGACCCGTCCGTTTCCGTTTTCTCTGAAAAAATTCGTGAACGGTACAGAATGCGGAACGAAGGTTCCCGGAATCGAATCTAAAACGGGAAAGGTGTTTTTCGCCTGTAATTTCGAATTCCGTATTTTGCCGAAATTTTACGAGGATTTGTTCCAGATTTTTACCGGTTTCTGTATAGGGGTTTTTCAAAGGACTGGCGTGCGTGGGGAATTTTTTACGTTTGAGCGTGCGTGGCATGCGTTCTCTTTTTGTGTTTTCCTTTTTTTATGTGCATTGAGTTTGTTTCTTTTTTTCATTTCCTTTTTATTTTTTAATATTCAGCATGTATATAATTTAAATGTATGTGTGTGTATATCTATGTATGTATGTATGCATAGTAATGGTGATATATATACATAATATAAATGTGTATATATGTAAGCATATACTTGTGCATATACATATGGAACGCACCTTACACACTAAAAAAGATGTGCGATATTCGGTTTTAAATTACCGGCTTCCGACCGTTTCCGTTGAACTTCCAATCGCATTGGTTTGTTTTCGCACACCCGCATATTCCAATTCCGTTTTGGAACCCTTATTTTCCGAACCTGATCCCGTTTCCGTCAAAAATATAGAAACAGTAGAAATGGGGTTTTTCCGTCCATTTCCGTCCCGTTTTCATCGCTACCGATGGACAAGTTGGCCATGCGAGGCCACGCCAGAAGTAAAAACAATATCAACTGGTTCCTGAAAAGTAGAGCTCTTGAGACCATGCCCTGTCTATCCTAGTAATGCGTATGGGCAAACTATGGTCCCTTCATCTCACTAATGAGCAAACCAAAGTCGTGCTTGTCTGCTGCGTATGGGAGAAGACACACGACACTACAACAGAGATGAGCCATAGCCGGCCAATCTGGGTACGGCCGCATTAAGCCCACGTCCGGCCGCGCGAGTGCGTCCGGATGCCGGTTGGCTTTGTAAACCTGCCCATCCCAGCATATGGGGAATACAGAATCCCGCACCCCCCACCCCCACCTAAACGAAACCTGCCCTGTCCTCCACTCCCCCACCGCACCCCTGTCCCCAGCCCCCAACGCACCCCCATTCCCCACCGCTCCCTGTCCAAAAAAATCATGAAACACTTCAAAGTGCAACATTACAAAACATATGGAAAAATTTCAAGTGCAACATCGCGATATAAATACTGCAACATCGCAAAAATATATAGTGCAACATTGAAAAACATGCGCTGCAACATCAAAAAAAATGTATTGCAACAACAAAAATACATATTGCACCATCGAAAAATATGTTCCGCAACATCCAAAAACATGTTTTGCAACATCAAAAAATATGTACTGCAACATCAAAAAATATGTGATGGAACATCAAAAATTATGTATTGCAACATCTCAAGCAAGTAAATACTTTGCAACATCGCAAAAACATCTCGCAAAGAACGACCCCAAAATCCCATTGCAACATTCGAAAGTCATCTGCTACAACTACCCAAAAAGTCCATTGCAACATTCAAAAACCATCTGTTGCAACATAAAAAGCCCATTGCAACATGGCGTAAAACAACAAAAAACGCAGAAAACAGCCCCCGGCCCATCACCTTCGAGCTCACTGGAGGGAGGACGTAATAGGACCCCAGAGCTTCGCCAGAACCCTACCTACCACCGCATCCCTCGGATCTAGAGGGAAGTGGAGTAGGAGGAGGAGGAGGAGGAAGAGGAGGAGGAGAGCTTAGCTCAAAAGAAGGACCTACATACCTGGTCCGAAGCTCGTGTCGTTGGGGAGCTCAGGGTCACATATGGAGGTGGCGGAGGGGGAGGGTGAGAGGGAGGGAGCGCCGGGGACGGGCTGGCGGGCGCGATGGCTTGGTAGGCGCAGCACCCGAGCACCGCCACTCCTGGCGGGGTGGCATTGTGCGCCGCGACCGGCGTGCAGCCACGTGGGAGACCGGGAGAGGGAAGCTGCGCGATCGCGCGGGAAGAGCTGGCCATCGAGTACCGCGTGCGCAGAGCGGTGGGAAGCGGCGGATGCGGGAGAGGAGGGAGAGGCGTGCGGTAATTTTTTTTAGAAAGGGAGGAGCAGATAAGCCACAGCAGCGAGCGGTGCAGATAAGGCCGAGCAGCGCGACACGGTGTGAGGGGCGCGGCGCCCGGATGGGCGGACGCCCGCCCCCCTACAATTTCCGATCTGGGTAGGATGGCCCTGTGTGAACGACTTGAATTTGAGCAAAACATTAGGCATGTCTGATTACATTTGGATAATAACTCAGATTATAAACAGGACTATTATATTCTATTTATGGGTTGTTATTATAATCTAGGTTGTTTAGATTTAATTCAGATTATAAAAGTAGATGGAGAAATCAATAGATTTAAGACAAGCAATTGGTCGACGATAGCTCTGGAGAGTTTTTGCAGATAGATGTACCGAAAGCGCATGGACATAGCACAAGTGTAATCCAATAAATAACAACACTACTCGTGAAATTGTTTTTATATAGAAAACCCCAAATGTTATAGTGAAAAACTAGCTAGCTACTTGTGCGGGTCTTATTGACTAAGGGTGAAAATTGAATGGTTATTTCTTGATATCTAGACCTGAGCATATTGCAGGCTAGGCAAAATATATATATATATATATATATATAGCTATTTCAGGTCTAAAAATTCCTGCCTGTGACTGTACCATGGGACGAGTCAGCTAGACTTTTTTGGCTAGGCCGGAACCTATTGCTCGCGCAATTTACATTGTAAATTAGCTAAAATATATATTAGCTAATTCTTCCTTGCTATGAAAATTGCAATGTCTTCTTGGCGAATGAAACAATGAGCAAACATTTTTTTGCTGTACCAATCTACTGAATTATTTATAAGGAAGAAGTAAAATAAAATTCTGGCGTGGCTGACTTATTGCTCATTTTTCACAATTTGTACAGCTGCTGCTTTAGTTCTATAGGAGTGAGAACCAGAATTTGATTGCACGCTTTATTTATCAGAATTTTCTGGTCCTGAACAGGAATTGTGGAATAGAATCTGTTCAGGGAAGTTTTCGCAGCAACTTGGTTCTGTATGGGGTCCTTTTTCTTGTGGTGGAGGTGCGGCCACGTTGCCAATCTGTGGCTGCCAAACTGTAGCACCGATCCTGAACCTGCTAAATAGATTTTTTTTTTTTTTTTTGACAAAAGCACAAAATATATTACTAACAGCAAACAGTTGTTATAGGAGTACATATAGTACAGGTAACAGAACTAGCTTGACCCATGATTCGAGTTTGTACATGATAAGGAGAGAAGATTGGCCTGTCTCTCATTCTCCCTGAAGGCCTGAGAAGCTAGAGAGTGAGCAATCATATTGAGAGTTCTGTTGATTTTGATAACTTTGAATGAAATATTAGCGACATCATAAATAAATCTCTGAGTGAATGGCCTAATTCTCTAGTCTGAAGGTGTATCCAGATTTTCACCATTGAAGAACTTGGCCAAGACCTGATTGTCCGTTAGAAAAGCCACCTGATTCAGTTCGAGCCTGTTGATGATGTTTGCTGCCAGCATCAGGGCTGCAGCTTCTGCCATTAGCACAGATGTGCAGTTTGGAAGAACAGCTTTGATGAAGAGCTTGACCTGTCGACTTGAGTCTAGGATGAAGATTCCTAGACCCGCTTTTCGCCTGGTCATTTTGCGAATCCGGCATGAGTGATGCGTCTGTGTAGCACCTTGTACCTGAAATCATCACTGGAAGGCTGCAAGGGAGACAACTGCTAGTGTGTTGTTGTCTTTGTTCTTGACGTTCTTGATTATCTCCAAAATTTCCTTGGCACTGTGCCGTTCCTGCAAAATCAGAATTACATACCTGCTGGGGTGTTCGATTTATTTCATTTGGTCCATTGCTTGGCTGGTGAGTGACCTGTATTCCTTCAGAGTTTGACATGGACAGCTCAATATGAGCCTGAACTGCATAATGAACCTGCATCACAAACCATTTCCTTCTATGGAAATGGACATCATTTCTGGCTTTCCAGATATACCACAATGTAGTCATAAACCTGCATAGAACAATCTCAGGGGTAGAGTTGGTTATAATACTTGATAGAGTTTCCTGTACACCATCCTGCTCATTGGGGAGGAATGAAGATCGCAAGGGCGGTCTAGCAGAGAACCAGACAGCCCTTGCAAAAGAGCAGTGAAAAAACAAATGAGAGTCGTTTTCATTTTGGCCACACATAGAGCAATTCTTTTCAATCTTCGATGAGAGATTGCCTACTCTTTCTCCAGTCGCTAGAGCCCTTCTTATTAATCTCCATGCAAAAGTTTTAATGACAGGAGAGATCATCTTACTTCGCCACACCCTTTGCAAAATAGCCCTACATTCAAATGTGATGCTTCTGGCTCCATTAGAGGGGATTTCAACCTGCATGCTGTTATTTAAAAATCTAAAAGCCTCTTTGACAGTGCATGTCCCCTTAGAGGAGGGCCTCCAAACGACAATGTCATCTCTTGGGGAGGGAACAGTCAAGATGTTATGAATAGCATTAGCAGCTTCAGAATCAAAAACCTGGTTGATAAAATCAGTATTCCAGTTCACAATATTGGGTATCCAAAGATCCAAAACATTTTGTGGTAGCTTATTGACAGTAATGGGTAGATTGATGTGACTTGTGAATTTCTTTCCGTAAAAGTGCACCAAGGTGTGGACCAAATACTAGAGTTACCCTTTTGAATTTGAATGATACAATTATTGACCAAAATGTTCTTAACTTGAATAATCGAAGCCCAAAAAGCAGATTTAGTGTTATTGTTGCTAGCTGACCAGAAACTTTTGTAATGAAAATATTTGGATTTGAGAATTGCAGTGAGAAAAGGATTATTACCACTGGCAATGTTCCAAGCCGCATGTAGGATGAGACTCCTGTTGACAGTTAATAAATCTCTCACACCTAACCCACTGTCTCTCTTGGGCCTGCAGATATCTTTCCTGGATCTGAAGTGGAAGGATGAACTGGAGTTGTCTTCTTGAACACCGTCCCCACCAGAATTTACTTATAATAGAAGTGATCATGGAAATGAAACCTTTGGTGAACAAAATAGTGGACATATAATAGATAGGAATAGAAGCCAACACAGAGTTTATATACGTGAGACGACCAGCATGGTTAAGCTTAGTTGCCTTTAATGTGGTTAATTTGTTCCTAAATTTGTTAAGAATGAAGTCATAGGCCTTGCTTCTGTCATTGTGATTGAAAATAAGAGGATGGCCAAGATAAATCGTGTTGGGTCTGAGATCATTAACAGGGAAAATAGTTTTAACCTCATTCCTGCTTTGATTATCAACATTTCTACTGAAAATTATGGATGATTTAGCTAGATTAGGGGTTTGACCTGAAGCAGAACAAAAAGCGGTGAGAAGGTTGTTTATCTTACCTGCTTCTTCTTGATTGGCCTGACCAAATATAATAAGATCATCTGCAAAAAGCAAAGAATGTATGCGAGGGCAACAAAGGCCAAGCGAGACACCACCGATATTATTCTCATTTGCTTGCTGTTGGAGGCTAATTGACAATTCATTGACAGCAATAATGAAAAGGTAAGGTGAAAGAGGACACCCTTGCCTTACCCCACGATTGGGATAAAAGGAGGGAGTCGGCTCACCATTAATAATGACAGACATGGTAGTTGTGGATATGCAAGCATAAACCCGCGCTCTCTTGATGCAAACGATACCCAGCCCTTCTGTTGCTTGCACAAATCTAATTATATACTGTACCAAATTTCAGTCACAGCATGTCATGTAATAAGTGAACACAAAGCTCTATAACTGTACTATGAAGTCTCAAACCTTGTGTGTCTTCCCATTGGATGTACCGGCAAGGATAGGCAAAGCCGCAAAGGGCTATATATATGCCGGTGGTCTGCAGCGGACCGGGGTAAGGAGCAGCAGTGGTCAGGGGCTGTAGGAGACAACGGTAAGTAGCAGCAGTGCCAAGCGCACAAGAGACACGGGAGATCAAAAAGAAGTTGGCAGTGGTGAAGGATGACCCATGTGAAGGATGAACTCAATGCATAAAAATGAAGACTAGAATTTCTAAAATGAAATGAAGTGTGTACCCCAATAAACTACGCAAGCAAACGTGTCTAGGCAATGTCAGGACTAAACGCCACATAGCAATTGGAACAACCAGTTTAAGCTCCGTGACAGACGGAGATAGTTATGAACCAGTGGTGCCGCTTGCCGTCCGGGAGGTGCAAGTTGATGAGCTCATAGTGCTCAACCCAAGGGACCTCAATGGCATTGACCCAGACTTCCAATGTGGAGGTGAGTCAGGTTGACCAGTGAGCTAATATGAGGGCCTACCCTATTTAAGTTACTAGTTCACCAACCCGGCTCTCGCACGGGTTAGAATCTTATGAGCGTATTACACTAAACTAATAAGAATTACTTATATGAAATATCTTTTTCTCTTCACTAGTATTGTAATATAATAGTTATAATAGGTACTCTATAGTCTATATTCAATTGTGATAATCTATGAAATATTCATTTTAATGTTTTCTCATCCATATTCATATGTTTGTTTCTTTACATAGCACCTCGGTGTATGTCAAATAGGTATTTAGTTGAAACATTTGCTTAAACTATGATAGTTTTAGCTGCCATCTCTATTTTGAGACATAAACTAAATTTTGATTCTTTCCCCGAATTTTAAGCTTATTAATTCCTCAAATGCAATAGCTATTATTTACGATCTTGAGTATAGTCAACCCATTTGATGGCAAAATTTTTTTAGATTTTTAATAAGAATTTTAGGATGTACCTTTTTTATTTACGCCTTTTTTTTTGTGAGTAACAATTTGTATGATTAATATTTTTAGCACCATATGTATTTAGTTGAAACATAAATAAACTTAAAGTGTATAAACTTTTATTTCATCCATTTACGTGATATCTTAAAAATCTATATTTTAACCTTTAGCTTTTGATCTAGTTGTTGTAATATTTTTTCACATATATTAATTTGAAATTTAAATGCTTATTCTATCATTTATTGAAAAATTTCATGTTCTACTTTAATAAAAGAATATTCTAGGTCCTAGTCTACCCTCTTAGTTTTGATAATCTCATAAATAGTTGTTTCAGCATGCACCATGGCACCAAAATTTTTCAATTTATTATGTCAGTATTATTATTATTTTATTAAACAATTTATTTAAAAATAAGTTACTAATATTCATATTACGACATAATGTTTTGATCAAAATGTTTAAACTTTTTTAGACAACGACTTACAATATCGTCAAGAATGTTAATATAACTTAAGGTGAACTGTGTAAGTGTCATTACTATGTGGTTTTGCTAAGGATATATTTCCATGCTTGATAAGCCTATAAAAATAATTATTTGTACTAATGTAAGTTTTAACTTACAGATGTTTAATTATTGTTTGTAATTGCTTATATTAGCATTTAGATGTACATTTGAGAAACTTTTGTTAATTTTTTATAATGGTTGAGAGGTAGATAATTTAGGTACAAATTATATATAGGTATACATTATTTTACATTATGTGTCATATTGCCATTATCTTTAATTTGAATGCAAATTTAGGCATCAAAGCATTATCTTTCATAATGATAGAGATGGATAATTTATGCAAAAATACTACTGGATTAGTTTAATTATCTTTTATAATTGCGAAGGTTTGAATTTTGCATATAGGCATTATTGCTGACTCCACGAATCATGGACTCATGGTCTCCTAATTTTTAAGCAACATTAGCATGTAATTCGAGGTAATTTTGTGACATCATTATTAACTTGCGAACAGCTCGCCAACCTAGTGGTTGGAGCTCCTCATAGCACCCCAACAAAGCTAAGTTCAAACCCCTATGGGGACAAATTTCGGCTGGGTTTAAAAAACATAAAAATAGATAGTGGCTTTCCTGCCGATGGTTAAAAAACATTATTATTAAGTTAATACAATAATTATAGCTGATTCTAAATAAGGATTATGTGAACACTTATTTGTGTGAAGAAATCCAAGGAAACCAAAATTTAAATCAAAATTATGACTAATGGTCAATAAATATCATATCATATACGCCGCGGAGACAATTTAAATTGTACTTACGGGATCTAGTAAGATGGCCATACCTTTAGCCTACGAAAAGCGGCTGGTTGCTTGTGTGCTCCCGACTTCCCTTTCTTGACATAGATCTCCTCGTCGTCCCCTTGATGCTTTGGCTGCACGCCCATCCTACCGTTCCCTCGATGTGGCCGGATCGAACATCACACTGCTTTCGAGTGCACGACTGGGCGCTAGCTTCCTCCATACATATGCTCAAGTGCTGGATGGAAATTGTCACCTCATTTAGTATTTGATAAATTTTCTCATTTATGGAATTTTTGGGTATTTTTGTCTAGTTGATAAATTTTCTCATTCCTGGAATTTTTGGGTTTTTTTGTTAGTGGCCGGGGCACATATGCTGTCCACCTCGTCGGCGTCGAGTAGTGCGTGATTGCCGAAGTTGGTGAAGTTGGTTTGGTACAGCTGGAGCATCAACCCGCCTGCCCATATCGTCATCACATCGGCGCTGGATACTTCGATGCAGCGTTGCCTATCACGTTGGTGTCCACCAGCAATGGTCGGTGTAGCGTCACCTTCCTTGGTGTTCACCGCTAGGTAATCGGTGTAGCGTTGCCTTCTTCATTGGTGTTCGCCCCTTAGTAATCATGCCTTCCTCTATCTTCGGTGTTCGCCTGTAGATAGTCGGTGTAGCGTCACCTGCCTCGTTAGTGTCGGCTAGCAATGTAGTGTTGCCTTCTCCATGCGGCGGCATCATTGGTTTAGGATCCATTGCAGATGGCGTCCATACTCACCCCGACGTCACCCGATGCGGTGGTGTCCTTGATGGATGTGGGGCCATTCTCTATGGCGTCCATGCTGACTCTATGCATCCAGAGTTCTAGACAATACCAACCAACATACATGGAGCTATGCAAGAATAGGGGAACATCATGTTAGTTTCTCACCTACAGACTTCTGAATAAACTGTCTTTGACGGTGCAAACCATGCGATGATCTGCGGGAGCTTCAGAAGTAGATAGTTGAAGGAGGTGTTGATCATGATGAAAGCTGCTGGACGCGTCGTCCGTGTCCATCCGGCTTGCGCACAGCTTGCTCGTGCTGCAATTGGTGCAGGTGAAAAATGTGTTTGCTCTAGTCTTCTATACCCGACCAACAAGCTTTGTATGATGTTGACGAAGAGCCGAGGCCTAGGCCTAGTGTTCCCGTGCAGCCGGCTTGAGCATCCGTGGTGATCAAAGATGTGATCCACTGGGAACCCTTTTGTGTGTCAACGTCAGATGAGGCGGTCATTCTCTCCCGCACCTGGGGTTGAGATCCCTTGAAACAAAAAAAAACATTATTATTATGTTAGCAAAAAAAATATACCTAATGCTCAATAAGGATTATTTCAAAATTTATTTATTCAAAGTAATCAAAGGACAAAATATGCAAAGCCGTACATCGCAGGAGACAAAAGTGATCAAAATAAATAGCAGCCGTGTACGATAGAACCTTGAGGCTAATGCTGCAAACAATTTTACACGCCACAGTAATCAGCTTCGAATATTCATTCGTGCACTACGACTCTACAGGCCACAATAAGCACCCTCAAACATTCATTCATGTTGTACTACTCTGAAGTCCGGACCTATAAGTCCACTCATTACCACAATACAACATCATTACCGCACGGCGAAGCCTGACACAGGCTAACACCACGAAGGCCTCCCTATCACTGAGAGCCGCAAGCAGTTCAACAAAGAATCTCGGGTGGTGGAGCGCAGACCTTGTGCCGGTACACGCCGGGGACATCGAGCGCTTCAACGTCGAAGGAGTCGGCGTGCGGGCGCCTGTGTAGATGTACGCGTGCCTGCGCTGTATTGGCTTCCTCCTTGCTTGCTTGGCCGGCCGACCACACAAGTTAGCTGCCCGGTGGCAACGGCGGCTGGTGCCGCGTGGAGGCATAGTGAGGCATCGTAGGTGGGTATCATGGCAGAGTCCTCGCGATGCCTCTTATTTCCTCCTCCGTTGGAAATCATGCTAGGGAAAATAATAGATTGATTTGGGAGGCATCGTGAGGCAGCGCCCTCTTGTTTCATCCTTTGTTGGAAATCATGAAAATAATAGATTTGTTTTTTTTCTTCTTTCTATCAATAAAAATAATGGCAAAGGTGTGTAATTTTCTAGAAAATAAAGTAGATCTAATGGTTATGGATTGTCCGAGTCTATAGATTTGATGGCTAGATTTTTCTGATTAATGTGAGAATTTCTAGGATTTATCTTTTTTTCTAGCGCGTTTGGTGAGAATTAACGTGGAGGCTTTGTTAGAGCCTCCAATTAGTAATAGTAAGATGTGTATTAAGAGCAAGCTTTTGAAGTGGTGGTGGAGCAGGGACACATGAAGACATCAATGAATGTGTGGAATCAGCATCACTCCTTCACATGCGCAATTCTCGCAGGCGGGTGAGCAGCTTGGAGAGCAATGAGATACATGCTTTCTTGTGGCTGTCCATATCACGACATTCAGTAGAGGACCGCCATCTAATTTCAAGTACCCTCAGATTGGTCAGATTACCGAGTCCTTGGATACACTTAGATTGAATACCCAAATCGATCGTTGATAGCTCTTCCAATGCCTGCAAATTTCCAATTTCATCAGGCAGGCGCACGCGCACCTCCCAAGGGACAAGAATTTGTACTAGGTTCTGCAACGACATAATACTTGCTGGTAGGTTACATTGCCATCTCACTTCTAGTGTCTCTAGATGTTGCAGCTTTTCTATATCATCTAGAAGTTTGCAGCCCTCGAATAAATTTAAGCCTGTCCTCAAGTACCTCAATTGACCAAAACTTTTGACATGTCCAAGAGAGCATTCAAGAACCGTACTTTCTATATTCAGCACTCGCAAGATTTGGCTGTTTAAGAACTCTGCGACCAGCACTAAATTTGAGCCAAAGATATTAATGGACCGGATCTGAGCTCCATTTTTTATTGTCTTGCCAATCTCTTCAGCCACCCCTTCAGAAATGTGTCTCAGGATGGATAAACCGCGAATCTTGTTCGAAGAATAATTTTTAGAAAAACCATTACCATTCCATATAGTAATGAAGTTGTCCTCCACAGCCTTTGATACAATGAACTCAAGTATGACATCATGAACTCTGCACCATATCACTGTTGCACTATCTACACCAACCTCGGCTACCAAGCTTCTATTGATGGAGCTCATTCAAGTAACTTCTCCCTAGCTACTCCATTCCCTGTCCTGTCCAGGAATCAGTCCTTTAGCAACCCACAACAATAGCAACTGGCGGCAATCAATCAAATAATCCTCTGCGGAAACACACTTTCGATATAGCAAACAACTCTTTAGATGGAGAGGAAGGTCAAAATTCTTTTCATTTTATCGATGGGGGAATCTTTGTCAACTGCAGCAGCAAATGGACCTTAATACATTATTGACCTAGACTTCCACCGTTTGGCTTCTATTTGCTAATAAACCAGCCATACTGATTATGGCTAATGGTAGGCCACCACATTTCCTCAAAAATGTCACTGGATACTTTCCTCAAATCTTGGGGATAATCTTCACTACAACAAAATAGTCTTTTAAAGAATAATCTTTGCGAGTCCTCATCACCAATGCGGGTAGAACAATATTTGGCTACTGCTTAAATGCGTGTTGTAATAATAATTCTGCTTCCATTGTCATTGACAAGTAAGGCAGATCGTACAAGCTCCCATGACGATACACTCCAGATATCATCAATCATGATGAAGTACCTGCATACATTGGTTGCAGAATTACATTTCTAACATATGGAGCTTGTTGTGCTATCGTAACTAATGACATAAGGCAGATATGTTATGATAGTTGAAGTCATGGTTTAAACTAGAACAAATATGTCATTGTTTATGCTCTAATTAATTGGCCCGTAAGTGTCATTGTTTTACAAAATCGAGAAAATAATCATAAATGTCCCAACAATAGGTGCGCTCAAGTGAATAACACAATAACAAGGATTCCACGACATTACCCCCGCTAGTTGCCTAGAACCCTAGATGTAATAATTAACTATTAGAAAATGAAATAATTTTGGTTACCTCTTGTCCATTAAGCACTGTCTCACTGTCCGTATGAACTGCTGATCCATCTCCAACATCTGTGACTGGTCAAAATGGCTCTTGCTTATTTGAGACAATATATCTCTAAGGAGTTTCTTCATATCTAGGGTTTGGGAAAGCATTACAAAAAAGCCCGACAATCAAATCGCTCAGTGATTTTGTTGTACACCTCCAAGCGCGAGTGGTCTTCCCCTGTCCACCTGTAACACCCTAAAAATTTGCATTCTTGAAATTGTTTAAAATGGATTAAATATGCATTTTTTGCTCATACAAATATAGGAAATAAATAAATTTTATGAAATTAAAATCAATCATAAGGTTAGACACATGTTTGATGCACTCATGCCGCTGCATATTTAATTTTATGATGTCTGGTTTTGTGTGAAATGAAAAGAAATTCAAAACCATTTGCAAAAGATATTTGAAAGCTGTTTTAAATAAAAGAAAAGGTTTTCTTTATTTTCCTTTACTCTTTCTCCATTCCAGCCCGAAGGGCCCAGCCGGCCTATTTCCATTCTCCTTGTCTTTCTTTGCTGGACCGAGCGCCCACCTTGCCTTGCGACCTGGGCCGGCCCAACTTGGCAGCAGCAGCTGCTGCCGCAGCGCTCCCTCTCCCTTGCTTGCTGCCACCGACGTGTGGGACCCATGCTACAGTGTCATCCCTTCCCCAGGTCGGATTCGAACGAGCCCGACTCTGTTTCTCTCCGTGCCGAACAAAATCGCAACACCCGCCTCCGAATTCGTCGCGGGTCGATCTCAACGAACCGTGCGTGAGTTCGTCGCGGATTCGGCGCGTTATCCACGCCCAGGTGCCGCTACAAGTAGCGCCGCCAGCCTCCTTGACCTATTTCCCATCTACTGCTCGCCCACACCCGAGAGCTCCCGAGCCACCGCCATTGCTGCCTCGCCGCCGGACCTTGGAGCACCACCCTCGCCGCCGTTCGTCATCGTCAGAAACGCCGTCGAGGTTTGCATCGTGGTTGCGAAACCGGTAGGCCGTTGTCCTTCCGTTTTTCCCGCGTATGACTCACGACGCGCCGTCGGCTTTGCAGAGCTCCGCCGCCGCCCGCTGTTCGTCGCCGTCCATCGTCGTCCGTCCGTCATCGCCGCCACTCTTCGAGTCGGTGAGACCACCTGACCCTCCCTACCCGTCCATGCTTTCAATTTGGCGTATTATGGCCGCTAGGGGCCGAATTCATCTACGCCGGCGACCTTGCTCACCGCCGGCCATGGCCGAGTGCCGCGCTGCCGCGCGTTCTGCCCGCTCGCGCGTCAGCATCATTCTGGTACTACCAGTTCGTCCTAACGCGATCCGCACTGCGGTTTCGTGGACTCCGGCGAACTCCGCGCGCCGTGGGTCGCGGTGGCGCCGCCGCCGGGCTCTGTTTTCGGCCGGTGTTGACAAGTCCCACCGCCTCAATCTAATCTGGTCCGTCGGTTCCCAATCCAACGATCCAGATCGGGAGTTACCCCTTCGCGTGGAATTTTGCTAAAGAAACTCTATAGAATTCTATAATTACCGATGCAGGCCCTGTACAGCTCGGTTATCTCCGATTTAGATTTATTTTAAATCGAAATCGTTTTCTGTTTATTTACATCAATGCCATCCAGTTCAAATGCTTATAACTTTCTCGTTTTAACTCCAAATCGATCCGTTCAAGTTGCGTTAGGGTCGTAGTTTAATTTCCTACATGTTATTGCCACTGTTGTTACAGTTAATTACTGTTAATTTTCGAGGTTAGAATTAATTAAATACCATGCTATAGTTGACCTTGTTTTATTCATAACTTGCACGTTTTAGCTCCGATTCGCGTGATCTTTTCGTCTATGTGATTGTAGTGAATCGTAGAATGATTTCATGAAATTTTCACTTTATTTCTGTATTGTTGGTGCAATGTTCTAATTATAGGTTTGTTTGCTTTGCATGAATGATTCCTAAATGCGTGTTGTTGCGTGATGAATGAGTAGACGATGGAGCGGTTTTGTCGGTGACCAGTTTGTTGGTGATCAAGAGTACTTTGAGGACCAACAAGACCAGCAACCACCACCTGCTGAAGGCAAGTATAATATGGGCTTTCCTTGTTGACCTATTCACCCTTTAATCATCAATTCATGTGCATGTGTCTAATTAATTTGCCATGAGGATGTCCTAGTCCTGTTATCGTGTTCCTTGTTACCTTTGGGTTACTTGCATTGGGTAGTTATGCTAGCGCTCAATTTAATGATAAATGAACCTAATGATGAGTATTGATATTATGAGATGAATGGTAATGATGAACGATGATAATGGAACCATAGGGGCGAGAGAGCTCTCTTGATGCTCTTGGCCCTCCTTAAGGAGGGCGATCCGTGGGCAAAAGCTGGGGAAAACCGCATAACCGGGAGGGCTATATGGCTCGGGCTGTAGTTGATTAGAAAGACCTTGTCTAACGTGTTGGTGGTTACCCTTGTGGCGCAAAGGGGGTTTGCTTGTATGGGTATAGTCGCGCGCGCTACGTCCCTATGTGTATAGGGTACGCGTGTCATTGTGCCATTTGGGAAGGAGGGTCCTATATCCGCACCACTCAAAACCTATAGTGGCTTCCACCTTGTTAGATAAACTTTTCGAAGGCTATGTATGGTTTTCGGTGTTTAGGCCTAATTAACCTACTCATTTAGAAATCATAACTCACAAGAACCTCTGCAGAGTGTAAAAGCTGTATAACGGCCGTGTTCACGGTCATGAATGGCCCGAAAAACTTCTAAGGAATAAATGAAACATGACGAACGATGATTAAATGGTGACAATGTTGAATGTTGTTGAAATGAGAATGGTGATACCTGAATGATGATGACATTATTAAAGATGGGGAATAATTGGGGCTTAAGCAAAACCTAGAACTATTAGAATGATTAAAACTATGACTTACTAAAAGCTCACCGCAGTATAACCCGTGTCAGCCTTTGAGCTTCATCCACCCATGTTATCTTGATTGAGTACGACATGTACTTACACTTGTTTCTTTTGCATACTTGGATAATATCACGGGCGGTACAAATGGCTATGGGTATAAAGCTTATGAAGATGACTACTAGGTTTGATGTCAACCAGTCGATCTTCCCTGTGGCATTGGAGGCGCCATGGAGTTTAGTTAGTTATTATATTATTGCTTAGACATTTGCGTTATTTATGTTTGAGATACTGTTCGTGATGTACTAAGGCACTCGGTTGGTACTATTCCATTACATTTGTCATTATATGTGTGTGATTGTTTCCAGGACACACATATAGTTTATTATTCAATTTGTTCTTTAAATTGGGTATGACACCACCTATCCCATAGATGGACACCACCTTATGCTGCTGCTCTTCACATTTTAGTAACTGGATGATCTCTTCGCGAGGAGCATCAATTCCCACGAGGCCTCTTCATATAGTGCTGGTGCTCGAGGATCCAAGGGCACTGGCTGTGGTGAGGCAAGGAGACATTGATTGATGTCGTAGTAGCGTTTCCCCCGCTCGCTCTGCTCGCTGATGAGGCTCTTGAGTTCTCGGATCTCCTCTGCTATTCTTCCATCCTTGAAGAGCATCTTCACCTTTCGCATGGACTTGCGCACAAAGTTGGCCTTGGAACCTCCATGGTCGTGGTTGAGCATGAAACGGTCAATGCAATCCTCGATGTCGTAGGGGCGACTCACGCATACCTTGCTCCTCCCGGTCCTTGGCGCGTGGATCGATCCGGTCGTCGTCCTTGTCGGGCGAGCATCCGCGAAATCGGCATCCATGCTGCTTTCGGCTCCTTGCGGAAGTGCATCCCTCGCTCCAAGTCTTTGGCGAGCTTGTACTTCTCGTTGAGCATGGCGGTCGGCTTGCCGATGACGGAGCCCATCACGCCCGGCGGCGCCATCACTTCGCCATCTCGACTCGCGAGGCTGATCACTCACTCTGAGTGAAATGTTAGCTCTATTGTGTGGGGTGGTGTGGTGGTGAAATGCAAGCAACGCGGGGTTGGGTTATGCCATGCACTCTCGTGCCCGCACTAGAGCGAGAGCGGGGCGTTGCCGCTTAAAGTTGGCCCTTTCAATTTGTTTTTGTTTTTGTAATATTTAATGTCTTACAATAAATTTGTGATGATTTAAGGGTTTGGAGTGTTTATGTTTGTATTGAGTGGGTAATGTACTATGTAATATTTATTGATGTAGGCACATAGTGTACAAGTCTTTGTCAATGTAATTTGTGATGATTTGAGCGCTTGAGGGAAGATAGTAAACATTCTTTTCTGAAATAATCAGAGTGTCTATTTAGTTTGTAACACCGAATTTCGTATGGTTTTAAAATAGTTAAATTTGATTTATTCTGCAATTTTGTGATGCATTGAATGTAGTAAATAAATATTTTTATGAAAATTAAAATGAACTATAAGACTAGAGACATGTTTGAGCACTCATGCTGCTGCATTTATATTAATGTGATGTCTGGTTTTGTCAAATCTAAAAAAATAGAATTCAAACTCGTTTGCAAATGCTTTTGGTTTTCGGTTAAAGTAAAAAGAAATTGCTTTCTATTTCTCTTTCTTTCAATTTCTGGAATTTGGCCCGAGAGCCTGTTCATTTTCTTTTTGGTCCGGCAGCAAAACTGTTGGCCCATTCCTTTCCCTTGGCCTTTTCCTTTTGGCCCGTACGGCAAGGCCATGCGCTGTTTTTCTTTTTTTCTCTTCTTGGGTCACTGGAACCGGCCTAGCTAGCTGAATTAGCACCGTGGTGCCCTTCTCCTCTCTTGCCATCGACACGCCAGCCCCAGATGATAACGACGCCGTCGTTCCTGGCGAAGCCGACCCGGCCTCGAAGTCCTTTGCGACCTGGTGCAATCCGCACGCCTGGCCAGCTCGAACTTGTGCACAGCAGGTGCCGCTCGTCCCTTTTCCTTGCTCACGCACGAGCCGGAACCGAGCCGGACACCATCACCGCACCGCAACTAAATTTCGCTAACCCGGAAATCTTTCCATAAGTCTGCGGGTGCCGAGCCTATATAAGCCTTGTGTTCGCGTCCATATCGTCTTTGGCAACCCTAACCCGAGAGCGCCGCCTCGAATCGCAACACAGCGCCGCCGCAACCGCCGAGCTCTACGTCGTCGATCTTTCTACACTAATCAGTGGAGCTCTTTGTCCATCAAGCATCGTGGTGTGGCTTTCATCGTCTCCGGTCAGGCATCTCTTGTACGTCCTGGACATTGCTCCGTCGTTGCCGTGAATCAACCTCTTGTTGACGACGTGGAACAACAAACGTATAGCTGTTTCTGGTATGATCCATGCAAGGTTCGACAAACATGTCCCTTCCTTTTTAATCTTCAATCACTGTACCAATTATAGCTAATGCTACCTGATCCATGTGTTCTCCTTTGTCCAACCTAAAAGCCGAACATGCTAAGCATAGCATGTGTATGCAGTTCGAGATAGAAAGCACAGACGCTTCAAGCATATTATTTTAATCGGCCAAATACCTTGATGATGTCACGCATTCATCACCTTTGCATAGTAATTCAACCTTTAATTTTGTAGAAATAAATCCTATCACTTCGTTTCTTTCTATCTATCTGAAGCCCTTTATCTATCCTCTTTTAATCCTTCGTTGTTTTCACATCTAAATTCCGTTCCATCCTAGTTAGCTTGATGACATCGGCCATGCACCGTGCTCAAATTCCTTGCTTCCGAAAATATATGATTGTTAGTTTGATGATGCCATCACCACGTCATGCACACATCATTTGTTTTCCTTGCCGTTTTTCTTTAGAAAATTAAATCCTGAATACCATAGAAATACCATGCATGCTCATATACATATACATGCAAGCTACCGATCCCTATCTTGCTCTCTATCTTGTTCATGGTCAATGCCTTGTCGTCTCCGTGACCTGGCCATGAGTACGTGCACCATGATCATGATTAACTCAAGGTCAGCGGCCAGATTAGTCCTTTGTTCCATTATTTTATTGATCAAATATTGTGCTGATGTCATTTGTATGTCATCCCTTCATTATAAATCCTTATTTATTCCTTCTTCCTTGTATCAGTGTCATCATCATTTTTTTTGGAACCATTCAGATTTTAAAACTCCATATCTTTTGCATTTTAAATCCGTTTAGCTCTGTTCAACCTGTTTACATCTTTTGAAATTTCGAGTTTATATTTATTTTATTATTTTTTACTAAAGCAAATCTTGTTTAAATCATAACTAAGCCGTTTTAGCTTCGTTTTCTGTGATCTTTACGTCACGTGTGATCGCAGCGACGTGTAGAATAGTTTTACAAACTTTTCAACTTGTTTACTTGCTGGTGGTGTACTATTCTAATTGTATCTCCTTGTTTGCTTGGTGTATGAATGCTCGGATGATTGTGTGTTGATACTTGGAGTCAAGTAGATGGTGACCTTTACGTTGTGATCAAGAAGAAGTTTGCGGTCACCAAGGAGTTATAAGAAGGTTTTCTCTTGGAGCTTTGTACTTGAAGAAAGGATCGATATTAAGGCAAGTATAGTTTTGGGATATGCTAGCTTTAAACCATGATCATATGACTTGAATGATGTTTATGCAATGAACGTTAAACATGACTATTAGCAACATGTGGACTTGTCTCAGTATTAGCGTCTCCGGGATTACAAAGACAACCGTGAGGGCTACATGGCTCTGGTTTTAGCCCAGTACCCAGGACCTTTTTAGCTTGTTAGCGGTTACCGAAAGGCGTTAGGGGTTGCCGCATTGAGGATCCCCGGACCGGTTGAATCACTCGGACCGACGGAAGATACCTAGCGGCCCTAGATGAACCTGTGAAAGGCTTCATAGTGAACCCCGCCGACCGGCCCTAGGAAGAGGGTTAAGGGGTCGACGGGCCTCGAGTGAAAGGGGCAATTCACGGCTCACGGTGAAAGTGTACACCTCTGCAGCAGTAAAACTGGTATATCGGCCGTGCTCACATCCGCGAGCGGCCTTGGAACCATTGCATTAAAGATGATGACCTATGTTTGTTTAACAGTTCATAATTTATCGTTTATGCTCTACATTATTATGTTATAGTGATCATGGGATATGGGTAAGATATTGCCTTGCCATTCTTGTTGAGTTCGACATGGACTCTCTCTTGCTATTTCACCCCACCTCGGGAGGAAGTTAGGCTTGTGATCAACCGCCGGGTCTGTCCGTGGAGTCTACACCAGAAGATCGGAGTGTCTTTTTTCGCCGGCCCGCTAGCTGAGGTTGTATTCTTTTTATATTATGTTCGTTATATTTTAAGCATTGTGAATTGATACTACCATTTATTTATAACTATATGTGAGATTTGACTTTCGGGGCTCACATATGGTGTACATTTGGTTTGTCCTTAAAATCGGGTGTTACATAGTTAGGCTTGAATAGGTAGTAGTGTCGCTCTGAAGGAATATTAGACGTGTTTTTTTTTAAAGCTCATGGAGTTTTGCCATTATATTTTTTGTTGCACCAAATGTATATTAATTAGAAGAGTTTGCAAAGAATAGCTCAAATGTTTGTTCTCATTCACGCAAATAGAAGATACAAAGAGCAAAGAATAATTTAGCTAATTGAATTGCTCGAGCCATACACGATTGGTCGCTCGTGGATTTTTATTGACGCTACAGTTTTTTAGTGGTAACGGTGCGCAAAGAGTGTGTGTCAATAGAAATCGAGGTGTTGGACCTTGGCTGTGTACCGCCAATGGAGATTTATTTTGATCGGTAGTTGTCTCAATATTGTCTTCAGTATAAATATGTCATATGTTGAAGTGGCTTACATGTGAAAAAGTATATTCCCTCTATTGACAAAAAGAATGTAATTCTTGTTTTTTGATTGACTAAAGGTGTATTTAAAAGTATTGACATAAAGAACTACCATTATTTTAGCTGATATGGATGTCTTCATTCATATTCACTTTTAACATGGACTAAGAAACATGCCCGTGCGTTGCTTCTGGAAAATCTATTAAATATTTATGACAAACGGATCATAGAAATCGTACTTTCTAATAAAATTTTAAAGTTATGTATATTTAGATTGGTAAAAGCATCTCCAACATTTTACCATTTATCAGTTGGCAAAATTACAATTAGCCAAGTCTCCCAAATAATTGTCAAGTTAAATCAATTGACATCTTCGATAGTTTGGCAAATTACACTTGGTAGAACACAAAAAAAGTGGGCCCATAATTAACTCCCAATTGTTTTCTTTACAGCATTGTCCTTTCAATCTCCTGCGTACGCTATCCAGGTCTCGTAGCAATTTTCCTTTAGGCTGACAGGTCCTGGCTGTCAACGCACTGTACCATGGACTGGGTTCACGTAACGTGCACCGATCTCTAGGTTCTCCCCTTTCTTTCTGTATTCCAATGCACCAGGTCCATGGACGGGGAGGGAGTGACTGTGCCTTTGACATGTGGGGTCTACAGGAAAGGATAAGGGAAAGGCTTGTCGTCCGGTCATGGTTGCGTCCGTCGTCTACCGTCCCGTCCGTGCGAACCAGAGAAAGAGCCGAGACGCTCGTCCCCATCGGCGCCATGACCCTCACCACCCTCTACTGTGTGCTCGCCTTCACGCTCTGCCTGATGCAGCCGTACGGGTCTGTCGACCCCGACGCGCCCTTCTCCATGGCCTTCTCCGCCAGGGGCATGGACTGGGCCAAGTACATCGTCGCCTTCGGCGCGCTCAAGGGGATGAGCATCGTGCTGCTGGTCAGCACCGTCGGCCAGTCGCGCTACCTCACGCACATCGCCCGGACGCACATGATGCCCCCGGGGCCGCGCGGGGGAGGAGGAGGCGGCGTAGGGTATGGCCGCTCTCGCTGATGGAGGAGCGTGGCGCGGCGCGGGCAGAAAAGGAAGTGCGGCGCGGCACTGCAAACGCCGTCGAGATTTTGCATCCGGAGAAGAGGGGCGGATGAGCTGGTAGAGGAAGATGCCGTAGAGGCTGTGCGCTGATGCCGGCTTGGCTGTTGAAGAGGCGAAGTTGTCGCTGGCAATACGGAGAGGTGAGGCGGACCAGGGAAATTTTCTCTCGTGTCGGACACGGGTAAGCCTCGGCAGGGCAGGACGGGCTGGACGACGGAACACCGCGTAGGCAGGCAGGCAGGCGGACGGAAAAAAGGTGGACAAAAATTTTCTCTCTTTATTAGTAGGTTATATAGATGTATCTATATTTGTTTTGTATAATTTTTCTCTGTCTGACTCAATATTTGTATCAAAAAAAGTGAAACATCTGACAGTATCCGTATTCATAAATAACAAAGTGTATGTAAAAAACATCTTGAACTTGTATGTATAACTATTTATTTTAACAATATATGCATAATTAAAGTGCTTAAAGTAATATGATCAACCGTATTGAAGCTAATACATTGTTGATCATATTACTTGTTGTACTTCAATTATTTATCCCAATGACATTATATAATTTTAATTATTGTTGATGTTGTATGAATTTAAATTTTAATATGGCTTATCATATTGCTTTTAGGAACTTTAATTATTAGCAAGTTGTTCAAATTGTTTTTGGTATTGTAAATTATTTATTTGTAAGTATTATTTAGTTTTGTTGATTTTAATATATTGAATTATTAAAATGTTCACTACATACGTTATTTTATGAGGTGTTGTTATTTGCAGGAATTATATAATTATTTTGTCTACTAAAATCTAGTAGATATCGTGTTGTTACTTGTCCACTATAAAATGTAGCAGATATCCGAATTCGTGACATTCGTTTTTTCATATCCGAGAATATCCGTTTTCGTACCTGAATTCATATTGCTTTTTGTACTTCAATTATTTATCCCAATGACATTATATAATTTTAATTATTGTTGATGTTGTATGAATTTAAATTTTAACAAGCTGTTAGAGCAGGCGCTGGCGGTGTACGACAAGGACACGCCGGACCGGTGGCACAACATCGCCCGCGCCGTCGGCGGCGGCAAGTCCGCTGAGGACATCAGGCGCTACTACGACCTACTGGAGCAGGGCGCACTAGTAGAGAATGGACTTCTACTCGAGGCCATTTTTATAGTTACTCTCGGCACTTTTGTGCCCCGGAGGTAAAGGGGCTTTACTCGGGGTTGGAGTCTCTAACCGCGAGTAGAGCCCCCGCCGCAGCCCGGCCATCACCACCCACACACGCGCCGGGGACCTCTACTCCCGGTTGGAGTCTCCAACCGGGAGTAAAACCAGACCTTTACTCCCGGTGTCGATCCAAACCCTGGGATTAAAGGTCTACTCCCCGGGTGGCGACACCAACCTAGAGTAAATCTAAACTTTTACTCCCGGTTGGATTTTCGAGGCGAGGGGATTAGATGTTTTTTAATATTTTCTTTTAAACCCATCAGCCACCATTTTTGTAGAAAGGGCCTCGAGGATTTTTAATGTTTTCAATCCAAATTTAGCGTAATCAGTGATTACGTTTTCAAATATGGAAATCGTACATGAGTGGTTTATAAGATTTAAAAATACGCTTTCACTTAATTACAGATTTGACTAGTGTTTAGTAACACTTTCTCAAATACAAAAATGGCCTATGTAAAGATTGTAGATCTTGATGAGTTCTAACACCTTTGTATTCAAAAGTTTTTCAAACGAGGTCATTTAGTGTTCCGTTTGACCAGGTTTGACCAAGTCAAATTTTTAAATTTTTAAATAAAGACACCTTCGGCTACTTTTTGGACCCCTAGGTGGTTTTAAATCAAAAAGTCATGAATATCATGTTTGTTTAACTCTTCAAGATCCACACTTTATATATTGGATATTTTTGGATTTGACAAATTTTGAACCATTCAAATTTTGAATTTCAAAAAAATTTATAGAATTTTTCAGGTTTTAGAACCATAAATGGTTTCAAAATGAAAAGTCATGAATACCAAAAAATCATAACTCATCAAGATCTACAAAGTTTATTTAGGACATTTTTACATTTGAGAAAGTGTTAGGGAAGTTTAGTTCGAAATTGACAAGTGTCTCCGTAGCTTCATAAACTCTATGTGAGATTCATGATTTTGTGACTAGTGTTTAGTAACACTTTCTCAAATGCAAAAAGGCATATGTAAAGATTGTAGATCTTGATGAGTTGTAACACCGTTGTATTCTAAAAGTTTTTCAAACGAGGTCATTTAGTGTTCCGTTTGACGAGGTTTGACAAGTCAAATTTTTTTGAATTTAAAAATAAAGAAACATTCGCGCTACTTTTTGGACCCCTAGGCGGTTTCAAATCGAAAAAGTCATGAATACCATGTTTGTTTAACTCTTTAAGATCTACACTCTATATATTGGACATTTTTGCATTTGAGAAAGTGTTAGGAAAAGTACAAACTCAAATTGGTTTAGTACTATTTTTTAATTTAATTGAATTTCAGCGCGACTTCATCTTTGAATTGTACGTTGCAACTCGAGTGCACCCACAAAAAAGTTTTACATAGAAATGATGTGAAAATAATTTTCCCGCGTCGTTAAACAATACATTTATTTATTTTAGTTAAAGGCAACATTTTTGCATTAATGAAATAGTGATTATTAATTACATTATGTTCACTAATCTATAGAAAAAACACAAACAATTTTAGGTTACATATTTTTCATGTGTGCAATAAAGCAAAAGCAACTCTAATTGTTTTTTAAAATAAATTTATGACTGCTATGTAATTTACTTTGCACAAATAACCTGGACTTTACATATTAAATAAATAGATTGTTTTTGGAAAAAAAAAGGTATGCACGGGGAATGGCGGAAAGTGAAAAGAGTAGTGAAAAATTAGACCTTTACTCCCGGGTGATAACTAGGCCCGGGGAGTAAAGGTGGGCTACATTTGGCGGCCCACCAAAATAATCCCTTTACTCCGGGTCTAGTTGTCACCCGGGACCTTTACTCCAGGGCGTTCTTTCCACCCGGGGAGTAAAGGGGTTCTACTCCCGGTGGCCTTCTCAACCTGGAATAAAGGGGAGGGAATAACCCGGCTCTTCTCCTCAAGAATGTGAATCTAGCTCGAGCTCGATCCACCGCGCGCCGCCGTCGTCGATTCACCGTGCCACCACCGCGCCCGGGCCTCCACCGCATCACCACCTCCACGCTAGCGCCGCCGTCCTCCACCGCGCCCGCCGTACCGCCGCGCCGCTGCCGCCCTCCACCGTACCCTGGCGCCGCCAGCCTCACCGCGCCGCCCGGCCCCCGCCGGCCCTCCACAGCCAAGGCCGCCGCCGCGCCACCATCCACCACCGCCGGGCGCCGCCGCACGCCCTTCACCGTGGAGCCCCGCCGCCCACCGCGCGCGACGCGCCGGCCCTCTCCACCCCAGCGGCGGCGCGTGGCGCCGCCCGGACCGGCGAGCGCCGCCGGCCCCCGCCGGCCCTCCACCATCGCGCCATACGGCCCGGCCTCCCCATCAGCGCAACAAGCGCCACCACCCGGCCTCCTCCATCGAAAGGTAGAAAAAAATTAATTGTTGCAACAATATTGAAAAAAAAAAAAAATTGTTGTAAAAAAAATTTGTCAACAAAATAAAAAAAATCAAAAGCAATACATGTTTCTACTAGGGTTTCCGACTATCGCATTTAATGACACGTTAACTAGCTAGGGTTTCCGATGTTATTACGACGACGTTTCTATACAAGATTTACTCCCCACACGCCCGATTAATGTGGAATAATTGTTTTAAACGAATGAAAATCGGGCCAATAATTGTTTGCATTTTTGTGATACTATTATATATAGCTTTAATTATAAGAGCATGGGAAAAATGTGAATCTTGTTTTGTTAGCTTTGTATTGATGTTAGGGTTTCGACGATCGCAATTAACGCGACGATAACTAGGGTTTCCGATGTTTCAGCGCCGCCGCCGCTCCCCTCTAAGTTAGTAGAAAAAAGAATTGTCTTAAAAAAAATAGAATTGTTGTAAAAATACAATTGTTGTAAAAAAAATAGTGTTGTTGTCAAAATGAAAACCGTATTCATATTGAAAGTAGGGTTTCCGGCGAAAGTTAGGGTTTATTACAACTTATAAATGCTAACTTCTTCTCAACCCGTCTTATAAATGCTAACAATTTTTGTTTTTGTTTTTCGTATATAGATGGCCGACCAGAGGCAAATGCGGCGACATGGAAGAACAAATAATGATGAATATGATCCACGATGGCACCGAACAATATGTCGGCGCCGATGATAATAACCATGGGCGGGATCATGAAGTTGATCTCCAATACTCAATGACTTTTGTGGGGAACATCGCGGTATACCGAGGAGGTATATATATATATATATATATATATATATATATATATATATATATATATATATATATATATATATATATATATATGTTTGATTATGTATAATTTATTATTTGTTCAATTGAATTAAAATAACCTTTACTTATTTTAATGTCTCGTGTGTTTCTATGCATACAGCCCCTCTCGGATCGGCGACAACAAGCGGCAAGAGTAAGGCTATTCGAGGGCCATAAAAAGCCGCTTGGAAGGCCGCTATATCATCTCAGACTTTACTTATTTGTTCGTGAAGTTTCCTGCTGGTGGAGCACTTAATTTCGACCAGCTTATGGACTAATACACTACCACTAATATGGACATGAGCAGAAGTGATCTTTGAAAATGCGGAGGTAGTTGACAAATATAGGGAATATGTGTGGAGCCGTGTCTATGGGATCTTGAGAAATATGATGCCACTGGTACTCAACGTATGCGCTAAACAACACCCTCGAGGCGTATAAGCGGGGAGACACATGATTTAATGTCGAATTAGAGACCAATGGGGAATGGGCGATGATGTGATGTGGGTTGAATTTTACTCGAATTGCACCAACTATTCTACCGAGACTCCTCGACAAAACCATCCTTAGTCGCTATTGTTGCGTAAGTGATTCTTTCTCTGTTTATTAATAAGTCACTATGTCCCGATTACATATGTATGTGTCTAATATCATCCTCTCTCTCTCTCTCTCTCACTATATATGTAGATTTATGATTCAACAGTTTGCGGTTCAAGGCGTACTCATATTGGATTCATTGATCCGCATATCGTGCACAAAAACCCAAAATCAATAAAGGGTTTGAATGCAGACATAGAGGGCAATATCAAGGCGTTCCTCGAGATGCACCGCAACAAAGAGAATAGTAATGTTCCCCTACAACTTCAGGTGAGTGTTCATAACATCGACGATCATGTGCTTCGTAATTACTTTTCTTTCTAGCTCGACCGTTTGTACATATATACATGCCCGCTTATGCGTACATGCGTTCCCACTTTGGATATTGTTTTACATCGAGCTGCAAAAAGTTCACTCACAGTCTTCGACTCGCTGAGATGGGACCGATCAATGTACCAAGATATGCTCGACATATTTCGGGGGTAATTGCAGTACCCTTCGACAATTATATATATACACAATATTTCAGTCTCTCTCTCGCATATGCAATAATTAATGGTCTAAGTATTTTTATTTTATTACGCTGGGTTTGGGTAGAAATGGTTCAGAAACACAATGTGACCCCGATCGCCAACCGCAATTGAATATCGCGACTGTTCCCGCATAAACCTGTACTATATGGTTACCTTAATTCAATTCCTATATACCGCTTCATAGTTCATATATATGACGAATTACTCTTTTTTCTCGTAAAGTGGGGTCTCTGGCAAAAATGAGGGACCAATCTCTGTGGATTATATTGTTGAGAAACATCGGAGATTTTTGTTCAAGTTACACCGAGCAAGAAAAGGTACGTATATACATCAAACTCATTTGTTATTAACGTTGATATTTATATAACTAATCATATATATATATATATATATATACACACACACACACACACACACACACACACACACACACACACACACACACAAATACTTTTTATTTAACTTTCGAATTGAAGACAAAAAAAGTTGATGGAGAAAACCTTAGAAGTTCACCATCTAGAAGCCATGCAAGAGAGCATTGCAGGGATTTATTAATTCCTAGGTCTTAGCGCCCGACGGGCGAGTTCTACTACAACCCGAAGACAAATGGGTGCCAAAGATGTAGTGATGACACCTTAATATGTAATCGAGACATGAAATATTTGTGGACTTGAGTAATTATATATATATGTAAGATATGTGTACATTAATTATATTTATGTAATATATGTGTACATTAATTATTAGTTAATATGTGTATAATACTTATACATCTATACCTACTAATAAAGAGAGAAAATTTCTTGTCCACCTTTTTTTTTTTTTTCACCTCTTTTTTCCACCCTTTTTCCTTCCACCTCTTTCCTAATAACCTCTCAATTTTTTCCACTGTCCGTGTTCTATACAATTTTGACATCTTTTTGTCACCGTCATTTTATGTCCGCTAGAAATTTTCTTCCGTCGCTTTTTCTTCCGTCACTTCCCCCTCCCCCGTGTCTAGACTCTAGAGTACGGTGTGCGTGTGTCTTTCACGGTCGTGGCGCTTGGCTGCCCGCGTGAAGCCCCCCGACCTCTGGCCCGCTGCATGCGGGGCACTTGCTCAACCATTATAAACAAAAGCTGCTTGGGTCTAATACTCCAATGGATATACGTTCGGGTCGATTCATGTCGTCAATCGTGCGATTCCGGCCACATCACGTTGCACCCTAGACGGGCGCGGAGGTTCTCAAACCCCGAACACTGCTCGGCGCGCGGCAAAGGGGCTGGAACAGGGGGTGGTCCAACAAAGCGATGTGCACCATGAACCGGTGCCACCGCGCTGCACGTTGGACGGTAGCCCTCACTACTACAAATGCCCACTATGGGGACAAATAGCGATTTTGATTAGGGCGGTTGGTAAGCCCGGGCGCCCCTACGGTGGAGGTTGAAGCCACCGGCCGGAGCACCGGCCCCCCTACGAGGCACGGTGGGGCGGCTGGTGTTACGAGCCGCCCCTAATATTGGCGGGGGCGGCTCGATAACCAGCCGCCCCTCTTGAATACCATCGAGGGCGGGTGAAGTGAACCCGCCCCTACTATGAACACACGACGGGGCGGCTCGTGATAGAACCGCCCCTACAGTGGTTACGTAGATAAGGCCGGCCAAGCCACCTTCTTCCACCTCGGGACACTCACTCAAACTCGCAAAAAAAAAAAGGTTGGGAGGCCATGGGCTCCTCCCAAAATTGCTCTACTAAGGGGGGAGGTTTTTCAACTCAAATCCTTTGGTGGAAGCTTCAAAAAGGTAAGAAAATGGTATTTCTACCCTTTAATTCAAGTTATATTGGTTGGTTAGGGATTAATTTGGATCTTGTTTTTTCTCTCTCTTTTGTGGTGCTTGAGCTTTGTATGAAGCAAACTAGAGCTTAAGTTTGGAGATACTAGGGTAGATTAGTGGTAGTGTTGGATTAGACATATTTTTTAGTCTCTTTTACATTATTTTAGTGGACTAATTAAATAGCTAGGGTTCATGTGTTCATGGTTGATGAACATGTTTTTTTTAATTTCTAGTGCAAATTTGTAACAAGTTTTTCTCTCTCATATGATGTCCAAATGCTATGATTTTTTTTTTTTAAAATTTTCTAAAATGATAATCAATTAGTGTGTGGTATAACTTTGATATTATTGACGTTGTTACTTGTAACCATTTGTTGTGCTACATGCATTTATATATCCGACTAGCTAACTAGTCATTTGATGTATTTTCTTTAATTGTTGTCCTGAAGGATGGAGTACGTACGGGCTTGGATGTATGGCACGTTAAGGTGGAAGGCCGATTTTCGTGAAGACACGGATAAATTTATTGAAGCCGCCGAGAATCATGCGAAGACATTGACACATGATTCAATAATATGTCCGTGTCGCAATTGCAAGAACAAGATAGCATGAAGAGATGTGGAGAGCATCGAGATCACATTTGATTACACGAGGATTTGTTCGAGGGGTTACACAATCTAGATTCATCATGGTGAAAATGTTGTTGATGACGTCGACTTCGATGATCTAGGAGATGACCCTCGAAACCCTAGAGCGCTTGTCCCGCATTCGAGAAGAGCTTGAACCACAAAAGGAACCCCGAGCGACAATGAACTACGGGTGGTGATGGTTGGGTATGGTATGGGCACGGATGCCGTTGATAATGATGACGAGCACGTGTCGAGGATGGTAGGGACAAAGGTGGTGTTGAAAATGGTGCCGGAGCACGTGTCGGGGATGAAGATGACGGTGATTATTTGGAGGAAATGCTTAATGCCCTTGGACCAGAAATAATACGGAAGAGCGTGAAAGGTCTAGAAAACCTAGAGAGGGTGAGAGGAGCATCGAAGGAAACGTGTATGGTGTTGACAAGGGTTGTCCAACACACCGACACCGCTACGTTTTGTGCTTGAGCTATTCATCTTGAAGGCTAAGTATGGTCGGGCCGGATTGTAGTTTCAATGATCCATTTGCATCTCCCCGTCATGGTTGCTCCCATAGCCAAACTCGATTACCCGCCAATACCTACCAAGCGAAAAAGGTTATAAGTCCATTAACAATGAGTGTTGAAAAGATCCATGCATGCCCGAACCATTGTATACTTTTTTTTCGTGGTGACACGCGTTTAAGGATCTAGATAAATGTCCTAGGTGCGGGGGCGGTCGGTAAAGAACAACAATCGTACAAACGGGGGACGAAGCCTCCAAAGGGAACAAGAGGAAGAAGGGTGGGAAAAAAGCCGGTACAAGATTCACATCTCCAAAAGGACACTCCATTAGGCATTGATCGGAGCGAGAGAAGGATTCCCCCCTTGGTAATGTGGTACACGCCCGGTGACAAACCGTTTGAGGAGAATCTTCCCTGAACCCCAAAGAAGCCGCACTCATGACATGGTGGCAAGAGGAGCGCAACATAGATGATGATAAGATTGCACACCCGGCCGATGGTACTCAGTGGCAAAACTTTGATGAGAAGCACAAGGACTTTGCAGAAGACCCAAGGAATGTACGGTTGGATTGAGCACCGATGGAGTGAAACCCTTCAATGAGAGGATGAGTGACCACAGCACTTGGCCGGTGATCTTGACAATGTACAACATCCCAACGCACTCCTCGCCCGGTGAGAAAGTACCTTTTCCTTCTTTGTTTCTCATTTACGGTCGAAACAACCCGGGCATTGACATTGGCGTGTTTATTGAGCTGTGTTGCAAGAATTCGAGAATCTATGGGCCGAAAAGGGTGTTGATGTATGATGCATTCGAAAAGGTGGAGTTCTTATGTCGAGCCATAATCTTTGTTTCTATCAATGACTATCCCGTTGCTTTGTCCGGGCGGATCAAAGGGAAGACTGGATGCGTAGTCCGCTTGGATGGTACTATATGGGTGTATCTAAATGCATCCAAAAAGATAGTTTACTTAGGGAATCTACGCCACTTGAAGACAACTCACAAGTGCAGAGGCAAGATGTACAAAAACAATGGTTCGACAACACTCTAGAGACTGAACCCCTCCGTAGAGACGTCGTAATGGACAATATGTGTTTTGAAATGGTGAAAAACTTACACATCGTCTATGGAAAGAAGAATCTAGATGGGACAATAAGATATAGAAGTACACCTCCCTATCGAAGGCGTACCTTTCAAGAAACAATCGATCTTTTTTAGTTATCTAGAATATTGGCGAGTTCGAAGTTCCCCATGCAATTGATGCTATGCACTTGAAGAAGAATGTCTTTGAGAGTACCATGGGTCTCTTGATGGACCCGGCCAAGTCAAAGGATGGTCCGAATTCACGGAAAAGGCATGGTGTGCGGCTAAAGGTGAAGCCCGAGCTTCACCCGTACTTGAGGATAATGGAAAATACACTCGCCCGCGGCTAGCTTCAACTTGACCCCGAGAGAGAGGAGGCTATATGCACTTACCTAAAGGCGGTCAAAGTTCCGACTCGGTTTTTCAGCGACGTCAAAAGCTAGTGTCCATGAATAACCTGGGCAATAACACACCGGCAAGGCTCACGATTGTCATGCATGTAATCTTGACAGTGTTCCTACCTATTGTAATCAGGGGTTATAAAGCCGAATTCTTGAAAATGGCCATCACCCGCATGTGCTACTTCTTTTCGAAGATATCCCAAAAGTCGATTGACAGGAAAGAGCTTGCTAAACTACATGATTTCGCGGTGGAGACCCAAAACCAGCTAGAGATATGTATGCCTCCTGCTTATTTTGATATAATGCCACATCTCATGCTTCACATGGTTCATCGATAGAGGCACTGGGCCCTTGCTACTTGCGTGAAATGTGGTGCATCGAGCGATTTATGTCGGTTCTAACCCGATTACGTGCATAATCGAAAGCATACCCGAGGGGCTCCATGATAGAGGGTTACAATGCGAAGATGTCGCCGAGTCTTTGTCAAGAGTATCTAAAAGTACAGAGAGGGATTGGTAAACGCGATTCACGTCACAAGGGTAGGTCGGCTGGGAAAGGCACCAACGGGAGAAAAGTGTTCGTTGACCTAGACTACAAACAAGTGAGTCGCGCGCATTCTTGTGTGTTAAAGAGTTCAGCTTATGCGACCGTGCGTTGATGAACACTTGGCTATAATTATGGAGGAGAGGGATGGCCGCTCGAATGAGTGGGTCACGAAACAACACAAGCAACAATTAACTTCATGGTTGAGGGACCAAAACATACCGAATGGGGAAACCATTGATGAAATTACCATGTACGTGTTATCATTAGGGCAATCGAGACAAGTCACAACATGGCAAGCTTACGACATCAATGGGTACACATACTATACATATCACGAAGGATAGTAAATGTGTGAACCAAAACAATGGGTTCAAATAGAAGCCATCAACAAAAAGGGACGAAGGATCAATTACTTTGGCATCATTGAAGAAATATGGGAACTTGACTATGGAGCGAGGCATGCGGTGGCGTGTTCGATGCATTGGATGAAAGAACACCAAGCGAACGAGATCGGGTTGACAACCGTTGACCTCGGCATTGTAGGCTACGAGATGACCCACGGGTGGCCGCTTCGATGTCGCACAAGTTTTCTATTTACGACCCGATCAATCACGACCAACAAAGAAGAAGACAAAGCATGTGGTTGTCCCACGGGAAACAGCGCATTATCGGAGTTGATGGCGTGGGCGATGTTGATGAGTACAATAGTTATGCTTTGAAATACAGCTATTCGAAGACTTTTAAGTAGAAGATCGGTGTTGTTGAAAAAACCTACCCAAAGACATATTGCCATGGAAGCGAAAAAGGTGTCAAGGGAAAGTCGTCACGGCAAGCTAGCTAGTTGTTGAACGTGTGTGTCTCAGAAACTTAATTCATGTAAGAGTGAGACTACATTTATGTATGTGTGAGACTACATTTATGCATGTATGTGTCCAGCTGTGAAGAATGTTTATCAAAACTTTGTCAAATGCAAAAATGTCCTACATATGAATTGTAGATCTTGACGAGGTGATGACAGTTGGTATTCATGACTTTTCATTTACAAACCATCTAGGGTTCCAAAAACCAAAAATTCCCCAAAATTTTTTGAAATTCAAAATTTGAGCGTTTCAAAATCTGTCGAATCCGAAAAAGTTGTATATATAGAGTGTAGATCTTGAAGAGTTATACAATTTATGTTTTTAAAAAATTTCATTAGGTATCATTTAAACCCTCAAAAACATTTATCAAACAATATGGGAATTTTTCTCGATTAAAAAAATGAAAACCCACTGTAGGGGCGGCTCACGCACCAGCCCCCTACTAAAAACATGCTTTGTAGGGGCGGCTCTCTCACCAACCGCCCCTAGTAATCCTCCACGATATATATACGGCACGGAATCAAGTGTTTGGGCGAAATTTTCATTTTCATACGCCCCGCGGGCTGCCCAAATTTTCTCACGCCGCCGCCGCCGCCATGCCCCGGAAACGCGCGCCGCCACCACCCCCATCTTGCAACTCTTGACACATCCCGCCCGATTGTCGCTGGTTTTGCGGTAGATGCTTTACCGCCATGGTTGTTGGCTTCCTCTTAGGCGACTTACGAGTTGCCAAGAGTGATGGTTGTTAGTCGGGTTCGTTTGGCGGATGCTTTGCCACCGTGGTCGTTAGCCTCCTCTTGGGTAACTTCTTAGTTTCTAATAGTGATGGCTGCTGGATGGTTCGTTGGTGGATGCTTTGCCGATATGTCGTCGGCCTCCTCTTGGGCAGTTGCTGTGCCGCCAAGAGTGATGGCTGATGTTTGGTTCGTTGATAGATGCTTTGCCGCTATTGGACAGTCTTCTATATGTTGTCAATCGTTGCTATGTGGTTCTGTAGGCACATTTGTAGGCCTTGGTGTCGAGGTAGTCCTCCCTCTTTGTGTCGTTTTATTGCCCCTATGTTTATTCGGGTTACTTGCTACTATCTTAGTAGTTTGTAACATACGCTATGAGGGTTCTCTCATAGCTAACTTGTATCACTCTACTTAATGAAAACGGGCTATATTCATGATCTTAAAAATGTTCTCCATAGGTAATACTCTCTTCATACCTGAATAAATCATTTGAGAGACTTATCTTAAGTTTAATTTTTTTTGATTTTACTAAATTTATAAAAAAACACAAATATTTGTAACCTCAAATAAGTATATTATAAAATATAGTTAATGGTGTATCTAATAATATTTATTTGGTAAACTAATTTGATTATGACAACTTTAGGAATTAATTTGTGGAGATATGGAGGTAGTAATAAACAATTGTAAATTTTTTGGTTTGGTCATTTTTAGTTGATACTCGCTCCTTTCCAAAACATGCAATGTTTTTCTTATTTCTAAATACATTCCTTTTTACTACGTACCTAGATATAGTGTATATCTAAGTTCATAGTAAAAAACTATGTGTCTAGAAAAGTCAAAATGTGTGATAGTTTGAAATTCAGGAAGCATAACAATGCTTCTACTAGTTTTTTACCAACATTATGTTGGATAATTAAATCAAATGTGGAAAATATATTCTTTTAATATGTAATATGGTTTGGATATGTTTGATTTCATCTTTTTTGATATTACTTTAAGAAAGTGTTTTCTATTCACAACCCGAACTAGAAACTTTGGGGCTTGCAAGTAACCCCAAAAGTGGGCACAAAAGCATTTCATGATTTTGCCTTTTTTTGAGTTTAGCATGATCTGATTGAGAGTATCTTGCCTAATTTTCATTGATTCGGCTTGATTTAGTAGTAACATATGAAGTCATAATGACTATTAGAATTAACACACCTTTTGTTGATTTGCTTTTAGGAGCAACACATGAAAAGAAACCACGAGTTTTACCATTAGCATACCTTGCTGAATTTGCATTAATTTAGCTCGAGTTAGGAGTCGTGAATTGTGAACATTTGTAGATGGATATGAATTGAGAGCAATTAGCTAAATAGTTAGTATCATCATAGCCAGTTCTCTCATTCATCGACATGTTTAGAGGTGGAACAACATATTGTTAATTTGTAGCCGATGAATAAGGATGTTGTGCATATTGTTTGTTGCTAGCAGCACTAAAAAAGTCAAATAATTCAAAATTGACATCAACTCCTGATTCTAGAATTATGATGTGTATGATGAGACCAATATGAACACAAGTATCAGCTGAAGCAACATATCTAATATGGTTGTGACTAGCAACACCAACACGAGAATTCATGGAACTTGAGAAATATGAATTGCAATCATACAAAGTATTTAGAAGCTATAACTTGGTGTAGTTGTATGTAGCAGTACTATGGTGCAACACATTGGTACTCCATGATCAATAATTCAACCACCTTGCTGATTTTTACCTTAGTATCGCACGGCACACTAGCAAGCAAGATCACAAGGGGCTAGAATAAGATGCAATGGTACTTTTAGGCCATATGCAATACTAATGGAAGCACAAGAAAGACAAATCAATGAAGAATATAGCTTGGGAAGAGACATATGGCTACAAAGGTGAAGACAAAATATCATCCCTAATTGAGTCACCAAAAAGTATGTTGACGCAAGGATTGGTCACACAACATATATAAGTGCTAAATTGCACAACTTGTAAACTGACCGAGGCAGTACGATTCCGCCAAAACCGGCCTAGCCAGTTTGAGGAATCGACCTAACGGTTTCTCAGGTTTAGATGCGAGAATGCCCTTGGGAAGCAATGATCAAACTTACACGGTGAAGAACAATGACCAATTGTGCTTATGTGACAATGAACGACTCGTTTCCTTGCAAACTAGCAAATGTGCCATCAAAGTTGTTGTCTAGGAGGGACCACACCGGGGCAAGGACATCGCCCAGTTGCCCTAGGTCGGCCATGAAGCATAGGGTGCCATCCTTGGTCATCGGATCAAACAATGAGTAACATGGGGTTAGAAGAGATTAGGGCAAAGAAAGATAGGTTTTGATTCATGAAGTGTGTAGGACACCAGAATTAGCTGTGCCCCTTATATTTATAATGTGTGATTGGCCTTGAAAACCTTTGCAAAACATGTCCAAATACAAGTTAGAACCATTTGTAGCCTATCAAAATTGGCCCGGCCGCTTTCCGGACTCTAATAAATAGTATGATCCATATATGTTTTTGGATCAATCCATATATGGTTTTGGATCACCTCGGCAAGATGAATGCAATGGTGAAATCCATTCTTCTATTTGAGGAAGTTCAAAATCCATCCTGGCTGGGTTCTGTTGGGCTAGCCCTCATAAAGCATGATAGAAACATGAAGGCGGAGTCCGTTACGTGGTTTGGATGAATTTGGTTGTCAACGCCATGGTGATGTGGGATAGAAAAATCTACCAATTTAGATATGCGCATTTGTATGCGAATACATGTCGATATACTGGAGTAATTGATAGGTCAATGTTGAACTGAGGACCAATACGACGTTCTCATATACATGCATTCTCTGAAATCCAGAAGCCGTGGAATCCATATGGTAGGCCGTAGGGGAGCCTTACACGAGCAATTTCTTCAAAAGTCACGGCGTCCAGCAGTAGCACATAACCATTACCTTCCATGGTGCTTACGATGGATATCACAACCCCTACAAATGAAACATTCTTATGATCTAAATGAAGCATAAATCATCAACTAAAAAAAAAAAAACTCTCAGCAACAAAATTACTTACCGTCGTCTTCATCAGTTCCCCTTGGCCTCGCCACAAAAAAGGGCTCTGATGGCACAGAGCCCAGCTCATGCCAGTTCTTAGCCTCTTTCTCCACAAGGTCGATCTTGGTGAGGGAGTTGAAGAAATTGCATGGCCGTCGCGCGCCACAGGCATAAACATAACGGTAGTTCTTACCTTGCTAAGCCGGATTGATGGAAGGCATCTCGACTCCCCGTCCGTGCACCTCAGGTTTCCAGTACAGTCTCCAGCTCACCCAAGGGGGTTCCATCAAGTGGTATACTGAACCGGGCAACCCTGCACATGTTACCCGATATAAAATTTACTTGTCAAAAACCCAAAATAAAAAATTCCTGTAGCTCAAGCTGCATTTGCATACCTAGCATCAGGCCATGCATCCTTCTACCTAGCTCCACGTGAGCTAAGACAGAAAAAATAGAAGCCAAGAAAAAAAGATATGATCTCGGACAAGCCCTCACCACTTTCGGACTATGATCGCACTCTAGCCAAGGAAGTTGATCGAACAGGAAAAGGAAGAGTCAATGTGTTCCACAACTTGGAGAAACATCGCGACCACTTCCCGATCTAGTGTTCGATTAATACGGTTCAAACACACAATACCTAAAGTTTCTTGCTGGTGCATCAGTTAATACCGAGGAGCTTTTAGATTACTATGTTAAGAGTGGTGTCGACATGAGCAGAGTGGTCTTTGAAACTGCAAATGTATTTGACGAAAAATTTAGGAAATATCAGTGGGGCCAGAGTCTATGGGATCCTGAGAGATGTGGTGCCCTAGATACTCAAATGTATGAGCTAAACAAGAAGTACCTCGAGGCGTGTGATCGAGGAAAAGACAGCGGTCGGTGTCGAGAATAAGAGACCAATGGGGAACGGGCGATGACATGATGTGGGTTGATTTTTACGAATTGCACCAACTATTCCACGGACCTCCTTGACAAAACCATCCTCGGCATCTATTGTATGTAAGTGATTCTTTCTCTGTTTACTAATACGTCACTATGTCCCGATTATATATGTATGTGTCTAATATCATACTCTCTCTCACCATATATGTAGATATTGGATTCAACATTTCCGAATCAAGGGCGTACTCATATTGGATTCATTGATCCTCATATCGTGCACAAAAACCCACAAACAATATATGGTTTGAAAGCGAACCACAGAGAAAAATATAAAGATGTTCCTCGAGACAAACCGCAACAAGAGGGGTGGTATTGTTCCCCACGGTTCAAGTCGGTGTTCCTAACATCGATGATCTTCGTAATTACGTACCTTTCTTTCTAGCTTAACCGTTTATACATGCAAAGGGCACTAGATATTGTTTTACATCGAGCAACAAAAAGGTCATCTCACGTCTTTGACTCGTTGAGATGGCCCCGATCAATGTAATAAGATATGATTGATATAATTCAGGGGTAATTGTAGAAACCTCCTCAATTATATATATACTCATAAATTTCCTTCTCTTTGCATATCGCGATAATTAATAGTCTAAGTTTTTTGTTCTATTATGCAGGGGTTTGGGCAAATTTTATTCAGGAACATAATATGACCGATCGCAAACCGAACTGAAGTGTAATAATATTTCCGGTAAGTACTATATATGTGGTTACATTAATTCAATTCCTATACTGCTTCATATATATGACGAATTACTCTTTTTTTTTCTTTAAAGTGGGGAATACAACAGCCCACGGGGGGACCATCAATGTGGATTATATTGTTGCGAGAACATCGGGATAAATTGTACAAATTACACCGAGAATGAAAGGGTACATATATACACCAAAAGTCACAGTTATTGGAGTCGTTATTTATATAACTAATCATATCTTATATATATACTAATACTTTTTATTTAACTCGAATCAAGAAAAGGAAGTTAATGGAGAAAACATTAGAAGACAAGCACCTTGAAGCCATGCAAGAGAGCATTGCCGGATTTATTAATACCTGGATCCTAGAGCCTTCCGCAAGTTCTACTTCAACCGCGACGACAAATGGTCGCCAAAGGAGCCGTGGGGTTCAAGCAGAAACTATGTTAAGGAGCTGATCCGAATACTGTATACAAGGCCCCCACTCATCACAACGAACGTCCTTTGCACGTATGTCGGGACATGTAATGACATCCTAATATGTATTAGATCGAGACATGTATGAACACCTTAATATATGTGTGCTTGAACAATTTTTAATGTGTAATATATATGTACCTTAATTATATATATGTGTGCGCATTATTATATATGTATATATTGCTTCTATTCCCAACCGATTAGGAATTATGCATTATTACGTGTATATATTAGTTCTAATCCCCAACCGATTAGGAATTAAAATGAAATTAGGAATTGAAATCAAAAAAAAAAAAACAACCCTTTACTCCCTCTCAGTTGGTAGTACCAACGGGGAATAATGCCCTATGGCCGGTGTTGGTAAAAGATAAGCCCATAGAAATATTTATAATTTGTATAATCCGCAAAGCGCACGGATACTGGTGAGCACTTCACCCGGGAGAGGGTTTTAAATATCGAATCCACAAGGAGAAAGGTTTACGAATAGTGAAGATATAACTAAGGCCTAAGAATCTTAACAAGGAAGGAAGTTGATAAAGTCTAAGAAGACTACTCTGGTTGTCTAGTTGATATCCTTATAAGCTTTGTGAATATTTCTTATGGGGACATTATTCAATGAGAATGACACTAGCAAAGAGTGCAAACCCAAGCAAAAGGTCCTACCGAGGCCTATCCTACGGGAGGTGGAATACGAAGAATTAACGTAGCTATAAGTCACCTACGTTAGTTACCACAATCCGGAAGGTAGGGTGTATCTACGAGCTATCTAGCCTAAGCACCACGCTTACACTAGGGGTAGCAACCTCAATCCAAGAGCGACAAGAATTGAAGTACTCTAAAAGAGCCGCAAATAATATAAACAAGATAACTTACTCAAATATGAAGTTGATCCACCGAAGATGTCTTAGGAACAAGCTCCAATGGAGACTTGATCCCGGAGGTACAAGCATAGAGGAGACACCGACAGGCTCGAAGCTTCCCCTTACTTCTCCTTCCACTCACTCTCTATTCTCCAAACAAGACTAGATCTAGTTTCTCTCATGGGAACTACAAAACTAGTCTCTCAACTTGATAATCTTTCTCTCTCAACTAGATCTAGAGCATCTCTTCTAATTGGAAGTCTAGGGCATAGGCAGTTGATCGGGGTTGAGGTGATGAACAAATGAATCCACCATGCCATACTGCCGGGGCCAGGCATGCTTATATAGCCGGGTCGATGAACCGTAGCCCTTGGATGAAACCGACCTTGATAGATGGACAAAGGATTGATCCTCAATGACCGGTTGTGAACCGACCTAGAAGGGGAGGAGGTGACGATGTGGGGCCCACAGGCGGCCGCGCCCGGCCCCGCCAGTGGGACCAATCCCTCCTTCCGGGTTCTTGCCGAGTCTTCTAGGGTCTTCTTTACGTGGGTTTCAAGTTAGGTTACTTCATGGTCACGCCCTTTCATCGTATGGGGTGCAAACTCGGGCTTTTACCTATTAATCCACGAAAATATATAATTCACCAAAACTCGTGGAAATTGTTAGTAAAGCCCCTAGTTCTACATAAATATTCATTTTATACCCTTATTTCAGTTTTATTTGAGCTATAAATATATACTATAAGATGTGTCAACAAGCTCCCCCACACTTAGGCTTTTACTGCCCTCGAGAAAAGGATGGATATAGCAAAGCCGTAAGTCAAGACATCAAGCATAAAACAATCTCATAGTCATACCTATATCTTTGCGGAGTTGGAGAACAAAAACAGTTGAAATAGAGTACCTTTTCCCTCAATCGAATCAATTTGGAGTTTTTGCAATGCTTTTTGAAAAGAAACATAGCTTACCTTCTTCTTTTGTGGTACTCTCTAATCACTCATTATATTTATATGTAGTATTTTTGGATCCTCACAAGGCACATATGATTGATGCCCTTGAAAACATCCTACCTCTAATAAAGTCAGATCCGGTGTTTTCAATGTATGTCAAGGATGTAGCATACTTACCTTGCATGTATTTGCAACGTCAAAGCCGGATCCGAGGAGAGACATTCTCTTAGATCAAGATGTGCATATGTGTGTGGATAATATGGTGGCTATCCTAATTCTACTATGCTCTTGTAGACTTCTCTCTTCGAAAGATGAATATTTTGCAAGCAAGGTCATGGGCTATCTTTATTTATTTTTTTTTTCTCTTCTCTTTTTTTTTTTTTCAAAGAGGCGGGCATCTAAGTACCCATTGTTTTAATTGCGGACACTTATCCATTTTTTTCTCTCTCTTTCTTTTTTTTCAATACTAATTTTGCATAACCCATGCCTTGTCTTACATTTGTAACAAGACTTTATATGGAGAGATCAAAAACTTGGAGCATATAACAATACCTATAATCTTTTTGGTTCTATCCCTAGTGTAGGGACGAGTTTTTGATGGAAAAAAGCATGTTTTTTTAAGTACTTTCGAGGTAAGAGCAGCATATGTGGGTATCGTGTTCTTGATCTTGGGAGCATGGCAAGTCTCTCAACTTGGGTCACAGGGACTTGACAAAGCTCAACACAAAAGCAAATAGCTTATGGCTGGTTTTTCAACATTTATAGCATGTATGGCTTTGGTAGGATATAATAATTACCACAAAGAAGAGGTATAGCTATCAATTTTAATATTTTCGAAATAAATTCTCGAAAGAAAAAGATATCAAGAATCAGGTTCTCACCAATCTTCTATCTCATATTCTACAACAACTTAAGTAACTTGGGGTCCCTAATAATTTTTTTAGTTCCCAAACGACAATTGGATTAACCATGAAAAAGTCTTATGTGAGTCTAACTTGAACTAAGCATATCAATCTTTTTTCTTTTTTATATTGAATTATTAGATATTAGAAAATTCTTAGTTTTGTGCGAAACAGAAAGCAAAAGTTACGTAATTAGAAAGATCGAGAGAACAAACCGAGGCACGTGGACGAAGGGGAGGCCGAGGAGGTGATGTGGCGGGCGGCCACGCCAAATCATCGAAGGGGCGACCGCGTGGGTCCCACGAGGTCTCGTGGTGATCCTCGTCGTGCGTTATCTTTGCTCGTATCTTTTCGGTTTCTCGGTACTTTTAGGTTACATTTTTGATCGTTTCGACGTTCGTCTTTGTCTCCCCACACTTATCTTTTGTTATCCTTCATTCACAACATGGTGGAGACAAAAACTTTGCACGAAAATAATAGCGAGAATAAAAGAGATCAACTTCAAAAAAAGGTAGAGCACTTCTTTATTTATTCGAACCAATACTAAACAATCTTGAAATTTAACTAAGCAAACTAATTGAACTAAGCAAACTAAACGAACTAATTTTAACTAATTATGAAGCGCTCTAGCGTTATTACGAATTCACTAGGGCTTCTTCCTAGCTGAGCAAAATCGTTCTCAAGAGGCGCTATTCTCTTGACTAAAGCTACGTTCTCTATCCTAAGCTCTTCCATCCGTCGATCCAAAGCGCCCACGCTCCTTGTTGTGGCGCTCAATTGCGGTGTTCGGTGAGGGTGAAACTCCTCCGATCCGCCACTTCTTCACGAAGATCAGCCACGGTGAATTTCTTTGGCGGCACTTTGCGGGGGGCTCCGCAAACTTCTTGAGGCGGAGACGAACTTGACTTGGGAAGGTGTGGCGTGTACTCCAACAATGGAGACACGTGGATGAGAGTAGTTCAATCGCCGAATGTTGTTAAATCGGTCCCTCTTGGCGCCCGGGAGCGTCTCATTGGGACGTGGGGGTAGTAGATTGGTGCCAACCGGCACCGCAAACTTCTTCATCGCCTCCTTGCGGGCGTCGAGGATGGTTCTCGCCATGAGAATCGGTGATGGCTTTGGTGGAGGTATGACGGCTAGTGGAGTGGGTTGCTTGCCGGAACAATGGCTAGGGAGGAGGATGGTGTCGAAGGTGGTGATGGTGGTGTAGCGATCTTCGACGGGTCGTAGACCACCATGCGCTTCTCCTAGTTGGCCATGGCTGTAGCGGAGGTGTTGGGTCGTCGGTTTGCAGGAGGTAGATGGGAATAGGCTAGAGATGAAATGGGTCGGTTTATATATCAGAGATGTCTTGGTAGAGGAGTTAGGATGACGGTTATCGGGGCGTAGATGCGGAGAATGGCACCAAGAGGTTCAGCATTCTATAGGATATTCTTGGGAAGATACATGGGAAGGATCGGGCGCGGGAGGTGGCGTGGCAGGGCGGCCGCCTGCACCCAGGGGCGCGGCCACGTGGGCTCTACCAAGTCCCCGGCCCAACTTTCTTCTGTGGTCTTCTAAAGTCAATTTAAGTCTAATGCTCATGCTTTTGGGCCAAAAAACTGATTCTACGCGATCGAGAGATTAAAAATTCTAAAACATCTAATTCCTCGGGTTCTTTATTGGGCTCATAGAATATTTTAAGACGTTGGCCATTTACCTTGAATAACTTACCTTCGTTGTCTGAAGAGTGGCGCTCCATGTGATGATGAGTCCACCACCTTGAAGGGTCCTTTCCATTTGCTCTGAAGTTTTCCATGCCCGAACAATTTAACCCTGGAATTAAAAAGTAATACCTGATCGCCTGGAGTGAAGTTCTTCTTTTTAATCCTCTTGTCGTGCCACTTCTTTGTTCTTTCTTTATAAATCTTGGCACTATGATAAGCTTTCTCTCACCATTCGTCAAGCTCGATAATTGCATCTTCCTTTTTACTCCCGCAACTTCTAAATCCGTATTCCATCTCTTGATTGCCCAGTGAGCCTTGAATTCTAGCTCAACAGGCAAGTGATAGGTCTTGCCATAGACAAGTTTGGTATGGTGACATTCAATAGGTGTCTTGTAGGCTATCACAGTATGCCCATAATGCTTCTAAAAGTTTATCCTTCCACTTTGTTCCCATCTCTTCTACTATTTTACGCAAGATATTCTTGATTTGTTTATTTGATGTTTCCGCTTGCCCACTAGTTTGAGGGTGATAAGGCAGTAGCAATATTGTGACGAACTCCGTGCTTCGCTAAATATCTTCTAAATCTGCTATCAATGAAGTGGGATCCTCCATCACTAATTACCATTCTTGGCACTCCAAACCTTGGAAATATTATTTCTTCAAACATCTTTCTTGAGCTTCTATTATCTACAGTCTCGTATGGCATGGCTTCTACCCATTTGGATACATAGTCAACTGCCACCAATATGTGTTCATAATTTCTGGATTTCAGAAACGGTCCCATATAATCAATTCCCCATACATCAAAGAGTTCTATCTGGAGGTTGGTTGTAAGAGGCATGGCATCTCTTGCATTGATATTCCCATGCCTTTGACAGGCCCCACATCTTCGGATAAAATCTTTGGTGTCTTGATACATGGTTGGCCAGAAAAATCCTGCTTGCCAAATCTTTGCGTGTGTTCTGAATGCCCCATAATGTCCTCCATATGGTGATGAGTGACATCTTTCAACAATTTGAATTCCTTCTTCTATTGGCACACATCTTCTGAGCAGCCCTTCTGAGCAAACCCCGAAGAGGTACAGTTCATCCCAAAGGTGATGACGACTTTCATATATGAGTTTCCTTTTATCAACCCCTGGTGGTACATAACCTGCAACCATAAAATTAACAATATCTGCGTGCCGGGGGATGCGATGCGGGTTATCAGATAAAGCATATCATCCCCGTGAGTCATTAATGGGCAATTCATTTGGTTTCTCAAAATGCATTCTAGATAAATGATCGGGCAAATGAATTCTCTACTCCCTTTTATCTTTTATTTCTAAATCAAATTCTTGGAGCAATAAAATCCATCTTATTAAACGAGGTTTAGCATCTTTCTTGGTGAGCAAGTATTTCAAAGCGGCATGATCGAGTATGAACAATTACTTTAGCTCCTACCAAGTAAGATCTAAATTTATCAATAGCATAAACAACGACTAGCAATTCTTTTTTTCGGTGGTAGCATAATTAAGTTGTGGCCCGTCAAAGTTTTGCTATGGCATATGCAATGGCATGATGCTTTTTATCTTTAGTTTGCCCTAACACCGCCCCCACAAATAATCGGCATCACACATGATTTCAAAAGGTAAAGACCAATCAAGGGGTTGAATGATAGGTGCGAGAAATGAGGGCCTTTTTCAAAGTTTCAAAAGCTTTTAAACAAGCATCATCAAATTCAAAGGAACATCCTTGGCTAACAAGCTGGTGAGTGGTCTAGCAATATGTGAAAAATCTTTTATAAATCTGCGATAAAAACCACGGCATGACCAAGAAAACTTCTAATCCCTTTCACATTTATAGGGGAGGCAATTGTTCTATTACTTCAATTTTAGCTTTGTCTACCTCTATTCCCCTTTCGACACTAAGTGTCCAAGCACTATTCCTTCTCTAACCATAAAATGATATTTTCCCCAATTAAGGGCTAAGTGCTTTTCTTCACATCTTTGCAAAACCTTATCTAAGTTTCTAAGACAATCATCAAAAGTTTTTCCATATACAGAAAAATCATCCATAAAAACTTCCACAATCTCTTCAATCATATCAGAAAATATAGACATCATGCATCTTTGAAAAAAAGCTGGGGCATTACATAACCCAAAAAACATTCTTCTATAAGCATAAGTTCCATATGGGCATGTAAAAGTGGTTTTGCTTTTGATCATTTGGGATGGATTGGGATTTGGTGATACCCGGAATAACCATCAAGAAAGCAAAAGAAAGAGTGGTTTGCCAATCGCTCTAACATCTCATCAATGAAAGGCAATGGAAAATGATCTTTTCTTGTAGCCTTATTTAATTTTCTATAATCTATGCACATTCGCCATCCCGTGATAGTTCTTTGAGGGATTAATTTATTTTTATCATTTTTTAACGACTATCATGCCTTCTTTCTTAGGCACAACTTGAACAGGGGCTTACCCACTCGCTATGTGGCATAGGATAAATGATCCCAAATGTAATAACTTTAGCACCTCTTGCTTAACTACCTCTTTCATTGCATTGTTAAGTCTACGTTGGGGTTCTCTAGAAGGTGAAATATCGATTCTATTGGAATACGATGAGTGCAAAGAGCAGGCTTAATTCCTTTGAGGTCTTCGAAAGTGAATAGCCAAAGACCCGATCGATGATGTTCTAAGACGGTTATCGGTCTAAGACTCTCCTCTCGAGTGAGTTTATAAGCTTATAATTATAGGGACTCGAATCATTATGGAGGAAAGCATATGTAAGACCGGTGGTAGAGGTTTAAGCTCTATAGGAGGTCTAGGAGGGTTTTCAAATTCATCTAAAGGTTCTCATTATGGTGGGATTATCCTCTTCTTCTTCAATGAAGAATTCAAAGATAATCCTCGTAACCGGATTCTACAAAGTGTTCTCTTGATGCCTCCTTAATTTCTTCCATAGGATCTAGTTACGGACAAGATTCTATTTTTTGAATGAATGGCTTGGGCAATAGGCAATGAGAGTTTTAATCCCTTACCTAAGCGTATACCTAATTCTCTGTTTGTCCTTACGAAATAAGCCTTTCAATAGGTTGTCCTATCAACACGTCAAAGTCCATGATATCAAAGATATGAAAGCTTAAATGTACCATGGTGCCTTTAACCCGGATTGGTAAAACATAAAGAATTCCTGAACTCTGGACAATTTGTCCTGAAGGGCTTTGTAGCAATTTGTTTGTGGGACTCAATGGCATGTTTTTAAGAAGTTCATGAGCAAAAGATAATGCCATGATGTTTATCCCCACAACTGGATTATAAAGGGCGTCGAAAGAGTCTTTATGAATTTGGCAACGAATAGGTATAGAAGGTTAATCCAAGCGGACTACATCGGAGGAAAGCTCGATTCTTCTAACCATTCGCTACTTATGATTGAGACAAGCTCTTTAGTGGTCCTTTGTAAAAGTATTTTTGTCGAGGAAGGGTCTATAGGTTCTATACATGAATGTTTAGCCTTCTGAGGTGTCTTTTCAGTTTTATATTTCGAGGTATCTCCATAATCGAAAAATAAATCATCCTCGATATAAAGTAGGAAATCAGATATCGGAGTGTCCTCCATTTCTGATGACTCTGATGGTTCTGGATTAGTTGGTGGATTGGCTAATGGTTGTAATGAGTTTGGTATGAAATCGTCTTCAACTAATCCTTCTTCCTCTTCTTCTTCTTCTAAGGAGTTCTCTACAATGGGATCTTTATTATTCTCCACAATTATGGTTAAGATTTGTCTAGCTTCTATAGGTGTGAGATGGATAAAAGATCCATTTGCAGAGGTATTTAATTCTTTTCTAGATTTTCTATTCAGACCAACATAAAAATGTTGAAGTAAAACTGGGTCTGACATGGTTAAGTTAGGTCCGGATTTAGAAAGAAGTTCAAAACATTCCCAGAAGGCACTCAAAGATTCATTATCCTTTTGTTTAGAGGATAGGATCGAGAGCCTGAAGTTGACTACTTTGGACATGGGGTAAAAATCTACACAAAAGTCAAAAGTAAGTTTCCCGGTCGCCTTCCATCTTCTCCTTTTTCGAATCGTTACCAGCGGCGAGCCTTCCCTTTCAAAGAGAATGGAAAGAGCTTCCAGGCGGATAGTTTCAATTGACATGCCTTTAATATGGAGGCGGTCACATGTTTCTTCGAAGGTGCGGAGATGAAGATAAGGGTTTTAAGTCTATTGCACCCGAGAATGTATGATTTTAGACCATCTCTATTAACCTAGGATGCAACTCATAGGTTTCGGTATTGATTGGTTTAGATGATGACATAGGCCTATAAGTTTGTTCCGTGGGTGCCATGAATTTGTAGAGAGGAGTGATATCCATTTGGACAGTAGAAAAAGATAAAATATAAAAGAAAGGAAAAAGATAAATTCTACACTACGATAGTTTACAAGACTTAGTTATACTCACGTTTTCTTAAACAACCGTTCTCCCCGGCAACGGCGCCAGAAATGCTTGTTGGTAAAAGATAAGCCCACAAAAATATTTATAATTTGTATAATCCGCAAGCGCACGGATACCGGTGAGCACTTCACCCGGGAGAGGGTTTTAAATATCGAATCCACAAGGAGAAAGGTTTACGAATAGTGAAGATATAACTAAGGCCTGAGAATCTTAACAAGGAAGGAAGTTGATAAAGTCTAAGAAGACTACTCTGGTTGTCTAGTTGATATCCTTATAAGCTTTGTGAATATTTCTTATGGGGACATTATTCAATGAGAATGACACTAGCAAAGAGTGCAAACCCAAGCAAAAGGTCCTACCGAGGCCTATCCTACGGGAGGTGGAATACAAAGAATTAACGTAGCTATAAGTCACCTACGTTAGTTACCACAATCCGGAAGGTAGGGTGTATCTACGAGCTATCTAGCCTAAGCACCACGCTTACACTAGGGGTAGCAACCTCAATCCAAGAGCGACAAGAATTGAAGTACTCTAAAAGAGTCGCAAACCACAAGAATAATATAAACAAGATAGCTTACTCAAATATGAAGTTGATCCACCGAAGATGTCTTAGGAACAAGCTCCAATGGAGACTTGATCCCGGAGGTACAAGCGTAGAGGAGACACCGATAGGCTCGGAGCTTCCCCCTTACTTCTCCTTCCACTCACTCTCTATTCTCCAAACAAGACTTGATCTAGTTTCTCTCGTGGGAACTACAAAACTAGTCTCTCAACTTGATAATCTTTCTCTCTCAACTAGATCTAGAGCATCTCTTCTAATTGGAAGTCTAGGGCATAGGCTGTTGATCAGGGTTGAGGTGATGAACAAATGAATCCACCATGCCCTGGCTGGGGCCAGGGGGCATGCTTATATAGCCGGGGTTGATGAACCGTAGCCCTTGGATGAAACCGACCTTAATAGCTGGACAGGATTGATCCTAAATGACGGTTGTGAACCGACCTAGAAGGGGAGGCTGACAGGTGGGGCCCACAGGGCGGCCGCGCCCGCGCCCCTTCGGGTGGGACCGACCCTCCTTCCGGGTTCTTCTCGAGTCTTCTAGGGTCTTCTTACGTGCTTCACGGTCCACGTCCTTTCATCGTATGGGGTGCAAACTCGGGCTTTTACCTGTTAATCCCTGAAAAAATATATAATTCACCAAAACTTGTGGAAATTGTTACTAAAGCCCCTAGTTCTACATAAATATTTATTTTATACCCTTATTTCAGTTTTATTTGAGGTATAAATATATACTATAAGATGTGTCAACAGCCCGCCCACGTGCCCGGCAAAGTACCTTTATTCCCCGTTGGTACCCCTAACCGGGAATAAAGGTATTCCCCGGTCGTTTACCTTTACTCCCCAATCCTTATTCCCGGTTCTACAACCGGGAATAAAGCCCCAATAGAACCGGGAATAAAGGTCCACCTTGTACTAGTGAGCATGAGTTTTTTTCTCTGTCTACCGATTGTATCTTGTGATGGACACCGTAAATTTTCTAGAATTTACTAGACTCAAAATCATTCTTTTAATTTGTTGTGTCCCCTGACTGTTGGTGTGAAGGAGCTAGATTAGCTATGCCTATATCAAATATATATATTGCAAATAACTTTTGCAATAATATTAGAAATAATTGTTCAAGATCATGATCAAATTAAGTTTGAGAAAAAAAAATCCACGATAAACCGCAACAAGAGGGTGGTATTGTTCCCCTACGGATTAAAGTCGGTGTTCCTAACATCGATGATCTTCGTAATTACCTTTCTTTCTAGCTTAACCGTTTATACATGCAAGTGGGCACTGTATATTGTTTTACATCGAGCAACAAAAAGGTCATCTCACGTCTTTGACTCATTGAGATGGCCCCGATCAATGTACGAAGATATGATCGATATAATTCAGGGGTAATTGCGAAACCTCGTCAATTATATATATACTCATAAATTTCCTTCTCTTTGCATATGCGATAATTAATAGTCTAAGTTTTTGTTCTATTATGTAGGGTTTGGGCAAATTTGATTCGAGAACATAATATGACCGATCGCAAACGAACCGAGTGTAATAATATTTCTAGTAAGTACTATATATATGCAGTTACATTAATTCAATTCCTATCTTTTGCTTCATATATATGACGAATTACTCTTTTTTCTCTTAAAGTGGGGAATACAACAGCCACGTGGGGACCAGTCAATGTGGATTATATTGTTGCGAGAACATTAGGATAAATTGTACAAATTACACCGAGAATGAAAAGGGTGCGTATAAACACCAAAGTCGGTTGTTATTGGCGTCGTTATTTATATAATTAATCATATCTTATATATATACTAATACTTTTTATTTAACTCGAATTGAAGAAAAGGAAGTTAATGGAGAAAACATTAGAAGACAAGCACCTTGAAGCCATGCAAGAGAGCATTCTTTGGATTTATTAATACTCGGATCCTAGAGCCTTCCCATGAGTTCTACTTCAACCGTGACGACAAATGGCTGCCAAAGGATCCTTTGCACGTGTAATCGGGACATGTAATGACATCCTAATATGTATTAGATCGAGACATGTATGAACACCTTAATATATGTGTGGTTGAACAATTTTTAATGTGTAATATATATGTACCTTAATTATATATATGTGTGCGCATTAATATATGTATATATTACTTCTATTCCCAACCGATTAGGAATTATGCATTATTACGTGTATATATTAGTTCTAATCCCCAACCGATTAGGAATTAAAATAAAATTAGGAATTGAAATCAAAAGAAAAAAAAAAAACATCCCTTTACTCCCGGTTGGTGGTACCAACGGGAATAATACTGTGTGGCCGGCCACGTGCACAGCAATACCTTTATTCCCCGTTGGTACCCCCAACCGGGAATAAAGGTATTACCCGTTCGTTTACCTTTACTCCCCAATCCTTATTCCCGGTTCTACAACCGGGAATAAAGCCCCAATAGAACCGGGAATAAAGGTCCACCTTGTACTAGTGAGCATGAGTATTTTTCTCTGTCTACCAGATTGTATCTTGTGATGGACACGGTAAATTTTCTAGAATTTACTAGACTCAAAATCATTCTTTTAATTTGTTGTGTCCCCTGACTGTTGGTGTGAAGGAGCTAGATTAGCTATGCCTATATCAAATATATATATTGCAAATAACTTTTGCAATAATATTAGAAATAATTGTTCAAGATCATGATCAAATTAAGTTTGAGAAAAAAATCCACCGTAAGCTGTAGGGGACTAAATATTTGAACCGGAGTTCTAGAATCCTCGATTGAAGACCTGGAGCTACAAGGCATTAATTGTGAACACCACAACAATTGGGCACGCACTACTACAGGTGTCCAACCCCCTTCACCTGCCGAAAAATGAACCGTAAACCAAAGTGGTAGTGATGTGGGGTTCGAAACACTACCGGGTCAAAACACCGGCGGTGATTCGAGGAGAGACTGCCGGTTTGATATCAAACGGGCAACGATCGCCAACGAAACACTGCCGGGTGATCCATGAACCGGGCAGCATTTTTGATCCAAGCAATGCCGGTTCGAAGTCGGGCGGCGGAGTTGATATTGAGAGCAATCGTCGGGCTTTTTAACGGACCGACGAACTGAGGGATAACACTATCGGGTTAGATTGTGCCGACAGGTATCGAAGAGCTAACAATGTCGGTTCACTTTGGACCCGTCGCTGAACTTTACGTGAACACCGCTTGGTTGGTTTCAACCCGACAACATTATTAGAGTGGACACTATCGGTTGGTTAATGCAGCCGACGGTGATGTTTACATCATCGATGACGGTTTGTAATTCAAACCGATAGTGTTTGGTGTAGTTACACTACCGGTTTGTTTCTCATTCACCGTCGGGCCCATGCCACCCGGCGTTTTTGTTTTAAAATTTTTTAATTTTTTGAATTTATTCGTGGAATTCAGCTCTTTTTAAATCCGAAAAATCATCATACATTAATATCGTCAAAACATTACGAGGATTTAATGGTTACATACAACAAAATCCACCTAATGTTCTAGAAACTAAGCCTACATCAACTTCTAAAATAAGAAGACCAATGACCACAGAGTCATAGACATAAATAAAAGCATGACATCTTTCCAAAACCAATTAAGCAGCAATTTTTCGCAATCTTCATAAGTATGTGGGGTGGCTTCTCTTCAATCTCGGGGCCGGCTAGTTTGCACCATTGTAGGCGATGGCAAAATTCACCTTTGGTGTTGTATTTTCTCAGAACAATTATTAGCGTAGCCTTGGACTTGAGCATAGCAATCTTCCCAGGTTAGATAGATCCCCAAGACGACCAACAAACACTACGTGCCACGTCATGCTTGCCTATACATGTAACCAAAATAGGATGATAATGCTATGTTAAGCCTGCAGACATATATTTAAAATATCCAAACTAGATTTCGAACAACACTAACTCATGAATTTCAATCACAATTCGAGCACTAGTATGTCTTCAATCATGTCTGTAAATGACCATAATGTTTTAAAGCTCATTTGTTACTAAGGATCCGAACTGTTTGAAAGCAAAATCTATGAATTTCAATCACAATTTGAGCACTAGTATGTCTTCAATCATGCTTGTAAATGACCATAATAGTTTAGAGATCATTTGTTACTAAGGATCCGGAACCGTTTGAAAGCAAAATCTAAATATAAAAGGAAAATAACTGGTTGCGATTATCCACACCCTAATAACACCTCAAGGGCGGCGGTGACCGACGCAGCCACCAAGCTTTTCGTGCACTCCTATCTTGTCTCGGAGGATTCGAGGAGGACAAGGTCACGCAGACAAGACGCGTCGGGCGGTGAAGAGGAAGACGGCGTGAGGCCGCGACGGCGAGAGGGTGTGGCGGTGGTCCTCTGTCGGCGTGAAGGGAAGACCAAGCGGGCGGGCGAGGCTAGGACAGCGATGAATTAGCTCTCATTCTCATAGGTAAAAAACTTCGAACACCTAAAGGGATAATTAGTTCTCACCGTGGAAGGGCGAGAGGATGCCGGCGGCGCTGGGGGACGTCGGAGTGGAGGAGCGCGGCGTGGGAGAATGCCGTAAAGCCTCGATTCGGGCGGAGCGGAATGACCGGGGATGCGCCAATCCGGACGGCCCCGCAGCGTAGGGGGACGACGAACGGCGACGTTGGAGTTGGTGGTGCTCCGTCGGCGAATCTGGTGCTCTTTCTGGTGGAGAACGTGAATGGCGCGGGGTTCAAATGACTTGCCAAATTTTTGCTCCGAGCCACTCACATATATATCGGCAAGGCTGGTTTTCGGTGCGGTGGGGAAACGAAATGGCGGGAGGTTCAGATAGATTTGGAAAATTTCACCCCAATCCTATTCACTACCGGTTATTACCCGCAACCGCGCAAAGCTATAGAAATCTTGCCACTTCATGGATGATCATGTACCTCTGTGAAGGATGTGTAATCCTCCTAGATAGAAATGGCTTGAATTTTTTTTGCAATCATGTACACCCAAAATATGACCCCACACAAGATCTTATGTTTTTCTGATAAATATTTTAATTACTATGATTTTCTTCGAGCTAAACTGGCGACAAGAACGCTAATTACACCATGGAAACACAAAAATTTTTCATGGACCTCCACAGTGATTTGCCTTCTAGGGCATATGAGACCACAATGGAAAAGTCTAGCAACATTCGGCTCTTTTCGTGGGTACGCTCGGTTCAAACTATAATTACACGGTGGCGTCGCTTGAAATTCAAATAAACCGGGAAAGTACCAAACCAACTCCGAAAAATCTCAAACTTAGTGGTTGCTTCCCCATTTGCATGTGAAAGGCTCGAGAAAAAGTTTGAGACCACTACAACACCGCAAACATATGAACCACATGGAGCACAAGAACTACATTGTATAGTCCTGGTTCGATGGAAGGGATCATGTGCCTCTGTGAAGGATGTGTAATCCTCCTTGGTGGAAATGGCTTGAATTTTTTTTTGCAGTCATGTACACCCTAAATATGACCCCACACAAGATCTTAGCTTTTTCGATAAATATTTTAATTACTATGATTTTCTTCGAGCTAAACCGACGACAAGAAGGCTAATTACACCATGGAAACACATGAATTTTTCATTACCTCCACGGTGATTTGTCTCCTAGGGCACATGAGACCACGGAAAAGTCTAGCAAAGATTCCGGCTCTTTTTAGGTAGGTACGCCAGTTCAAACTATAATTACACGATGGCGTCGCGAGAAATTCAAATAAACCGGAAAAAGTACCAAACCAACTCGAAAAATCTCAAACTTCTTGGTTGCTTCCCCATTTGCATGTGGAAGGCTCGAGAAAAAGTTTGAGACCATTACAACACCGAAACATTTGAACCATATGGACCACAAGAACTATATTGTATAGTCCCGGTTCGATGGAAGGGATCATGTGCCTCTGTGAAGGATGTATAATCCTCCTTGGTGGAAATGTCTTGAATTTTTTTTTTACAGTCATGTACACCCTAAATATGACCCCACACAAGATCTTAGGTTTTTTTAAATATTTTAATTACTATGATTTTCTTCGAGCTAAACCGACGACAAGAAGGCTAATTACACTATGGAAACACAAGAATTTTTCATGGACCTCCACAAAGATTTGTCTCCTAGGGCACATGAGACCCTGTGGAAAAGTCCAGCAAAGATTCGGCTCTTTTCGTGGGTACCCTCGGTTCAAACTGTAATTACACGATGGCGTCGTCGCGAAATTCAAATAAACCGGGAAAAGTACCAAACTAACTCCGAAAAATCTCAAACTTAGTGGTTGCTTTCCCATTTGTATGTGAAAGGCTCGAGAAAAAGTTTGAGACCACATGGGGCACAAGAACATTATAAATTAATTAGGAACCGGTTAAACTACAACCTTACAAATAATTAACATAGTAAACACACTAATCATCATCGCCGCCGTCGGGATCAATATTCGGTCCAGCTTGCGGTCCATGCACACAAATGTTGGTTTGTAGAAATATCGAGTAATTGATGTCACGCGGATTAAGTATCCGCTTGAGTCGATGAAGGTCAATGCCCTTATGATTGCACTCTCTCGTCCCTCGAAAGGGCGTAAAAATGCTTTCGACCATAGATGTGACCTCTTGAGCGACCATTGTCTACGTCGATAAACCTTATGCGATATTGTAAGCCCTTTCGTAGTTTGCTTGGCCGAGGTGTGCACGTGAAGTCCCAATCGTGCCCGAGTTGGTATGTAGCTTAGTCGAGAACGGCCGCCAAGCCACACGCAAAGATAAGTAAGATCGTGGAGCAAAATCGCAAGTGGGAGAATCAAAATGAATGAAGATGATGTGAATATAATCTATCTAATATGCAATGTAAAAATGATGAATTTAATTTATTACCACATCATCCTCGGTTTGTAACTCCCAACATATTCGCTATATTGCCACGGGGGGATATTGAGAGATGACAAAGCATGTATCTTGAAGTCTTGAAATCGGGCACAACGTAGCAAACGCTGGTCGAGAAGTGCATCTAAGCACAAGGAAACGGCATTGTCTTGGGCGTTTTGCACGGACATTCTCTCGGTTCCCCTCTCCTCGGATTAGGTGGTTTTGTTGTTTCTGGACACCTCGAAGGGATGTAAAAACTTATTTCACACATATATAGTTGATGACCATGTGATGTTCTAGATGTCGTGCTCTCAACAAAACCAGAGATAAAGAACCACTAAGTCTGTTTGTAGCCATTGTACTTGGGGATAAAGTCTGTGACACATATAAATGCAACAAAATGACGTTAAGTTAAACTAATCGTCCATGTATTTGTTATAGTAAAATAAGAAATAAAAATGTTAGAAAAAATTTGATACGATGGACCGGATAAGGGAATGGCCTTGTGTCCACAACAAGGGGGCGAATGGCTCATCGCCCGTGGAAACCCTGGTTGTTGTGGTGGCGGCAAAGGCGGAGGACCGTTCATACCACCACCGGTGATAATAAAAGGAAAAAAAAAAGGACAAAGCTCATGAATATATATAAAATATATTGTTTATATGCATATATATAGGAATTCTAGACAAAAAAAATCCTTACCAATAAAATAACCTGAGCCATGAACAAATCTCCTAGAAAGAGATTTCGTGCGGAGTGAGTGTAAAAGCAAAGCAGTCCGGAGCTCGTGGGTGCGTGCGTGGGTATGTGTGTTTTATGTGGCCGGGCGCCTTGATTTATAGCGATTGTTGAGGGCGGGTAAATCACTTGCCGGTGTTAAGATACCCGGCGGTGAATACAATATCACTACCGGTTATTTGTATGTAGCCGGCAGGCCCAATTCATAGTCTCGTCACTTCACTCGGTTTTGCACCACGATGGCAACGGGGACCCGATCCCGATTCCCAGCGGGGAATTCACCTATTAGGGGCGGGGATGGGTGCAAATTGACCCCCGCGGGGAATTAAACGGGGCAAAAAGCTTCCCCGTCGGGTCTAGCGGGGCGGGTATGGTATGCTATCCCCGTCCCCCGTTTCCCGTATCCCGTTACCCGGCGGCAAATCACGACACACAGACCACGTCCTCGCATTAGGCCCATCGAGCCCTTGTAAAAGGCGCGTATAAAAACGGCGCCCTAACCCTAAGCGCCAATTCATCTTCACTCCCTCCCCAGCCTCCGCGAAGCCCAGCGCCGCCGCCGCTTGTAATGAGTCCTACGCCGACAACCCGGGCGGGCCGCAGCGGCACTCCTCGAGCTTCGCAAGTCGGTTTGCGTGCCGCACCGCACCCACTCCTATTTGCAATCCAAACGCAAGTTCAAGCCAAGCGGTCATCACATGCCAACGCAGCCGCAGTTCCATAGCTGCCTTGCTTCTTGCTTGCGGGCTTCGCTTGAACTCACCTCACGAGGGAGACGAGAAGCAAAGGATGCAAAGCAATAGAGATTTGTGGAATACTACACAGATCTTATACTATTGTTTATTTGTGTATTTTGGTTTATTTGGACATTCTAGATGTCTCTTTCTTGGCAATCGTATATAGGATCCGTGTGAGAAGAACTAGCACCGATTTACGATGAGTTTTTAGATTTGATTTTGCTCGTGATTCAATTTTTTGACGGGGGGCGGGGACCCCAGCGGGGATGAAATCCCCGCTTCGGGGACGGGATGGGGTGAAACTTACCCCCGCGCCGTTGACGGGGGCCGGGGGCGGTGAAATTTTATCCCCGCGGGGGCGGGATGGGGAGCCATCCTCCGACGGGGAATTCCCCGTTGCCAAGTTGGGTTTTGCATGCATGCATTGTTGCGGTGTTGCTTGCATATGTACGCAGTAGATGCTTCAAGCAAGCCGGATTCCATATCACGTTCTATGCGGCATATTGTTATGAATGTTTTTCTATGACAATGAGGCCATATGGATGTGAATAAAATTTATTATCTGTTGTATTTTTGTTTGTTATATATATAACTTTATTTCATTCACATTGGATTTGGATATCTCGTGTATTTTCCTGACATTACAAAGATATTTCATTGACGCAAACCGTCTTTTTATTATGTTCGATGAAGGGTAAAAAATGGTAACTCAAAGATATCGAAGAGACAAACAACATCCATAACAAACAAAAATACAACGAGATAAGAAATTTGATTACATATATTTCCATAACAAAGACCTTACATAAAACTAAATATACGGTAACAAAGACCAATTCACGAATAGGTCAATGCTACAATCAAAGTGTACAAACACATTAAAATTTAACCACCTCGGTAAGTCTCTTCTAGCATCTCTGGGGTCGAAGATGCGGCGAGACTTGTAGAAGAACTGCCTGAGGAGGTTGGAGGATGAGATTCATCCGGAGCTTTGTCTTCAAACCAAACTTGACCATTGGACGAAGGATGAAGTCACAGTAACTTGGTCCAATGGGCATTGTTTTTCCGTGGATCCATATGATTCAGATACTATATGCCCTTGAGCCTGGGGTTCTGCTTCGACATTTTCACCCCAAAACACAAAGACTCTGGACTCATATTCTTAATATGAGTCCAAAGTAGGATCCTAACGGATCCTAGCACCGTGAATCATCGCACCCACGTAAGGCGCAAGCTCCTGTCTCTATCTATCTTCGGTAAGACTCTTCTAGCACCTTTTACGTAAACCATTTTTCTTGGACTAGGCATATCTCGTATGTGGAGGGCTTTCTCCCAAAGAAAGGCCATATGTATGTGGAACTGGAAAGTACTTGCTAGCAAAGAAGATCGAGAAAGAAGAACCAAAAAAATAAGCGAAAAAAGATTTCCTAGATCCAAAACCCATGACACTAAAATTCAAAACTAAGCCCTCTCAGATTTTTAAGAGAGAGTAGGAACTACAGATGAACCAAGAATGCAAGAACAGAGAGGAGAAATCGGGTGCAAAACACGGCGTCCCCCTTGCCGCTTAAATAGGCGAGATGCAGCGGTTGAGGCGACCGCCGTTGTATGCGGAGGACGGCGGGCAAAGAAGCGCCAAAGATTGGTGCGATGGTTAGCCGCTTAGGGTTGAGAACTGTGCGGCCGTTGAATATTGTGAAATCACCGCCGGGTTTTCCACCCAGCAAAGATATCGAATACCACCGCTGAAAGCTTTGCACCGGCAAAGATCTATCGGATCACCGCCGGTTGTAAAACTACACCCGCAGTTGTTTTAACCGACATTGATTTAACCCGCCGACGCCGTAGCCGGTGCCACGTGCTTTCTCATCGATTGGAGACACCGCCGGTTTCCTAACCGACAAAGAATACTACTTGCAACGCTTCTTCTCCACGCCGAAGCGCCATGCATGCACAGCCTCTGTGAACACGCGAAGTGAACGTGGCGGCTATAGTACTCGTGCGTACTGCGTACTACCCCATGGTCGAAAAAAAAATACATGATAGCTATTCGTTGGGCGGTACAAGCTTGATTCTTTAAATAGCCCTGGCAGTGTTGTGGGCGTGCTATAGCAAGTTGAGTGTCATTTGTTCGTGCCCCAGCCAGAGGTAGCAAAAGTTTCTCGTCTCCAGTCTCTCGTCTCCCTCCCTCCCTTCCTCCCCCGTCGGCATGGTCTTCTAAAGGTACATGTGGTTGATCTTGTAGCAATGGTAAATAATGTAAAGCAATCCTTGTTTTAAAATAACAATGGTGTATTTAGATAAGTATCTATCTATGCTATCAAATAAATATCATTAGATTTAAATGAGCAACATCTATAGCAATGCTAATCCTAATTAAACTTCGAAAGCACTCGTTCTTGAAAAAAATGGTCAAAACTAGCTCGATGGGGGGATCGAACCCGGGGCTCGGATTGGGTGCCTTGGGAAACGCTTGTGGTAGCCAAGGAAGCGGCCATTGGAAACGCTACAAGAAATGCGTGGCCGGTCGCCCTTGGTTGCCGCCCTAAGTGTGGGGATTGGAGATCAAAACGCGGCGTGCAAACTTCGCGGCCCGGCCGGGCCTTCGGTGGTGCCGGGGACACGGGCCGACGGCCATTGGATGAGTCGGTCCCCTGCTTGACTGTTTTCATGGCGCCGCCTTGGGAAATGACAATCAACCGCATGCATTCAATGGCTTGTTACTATATAATTGTACACGGCACCCTCTAATTTGGTACCATCTTCATCACTAATTAATCTCTCTCTTTCCATAATCTCGATCACCGGGCAGCTTCATCGACGCACGTACGATGGCCGGGTAACTACACCATTGAAGAGCTTCGTTCACCGTCACGCGCCTCCATGACGCCCTCCGCAAGCTCACCAACCTAGCCGGCGGTCGACACGCCAACGGTGGCTTGGCCATTGGTGGAGAAGGCCAACTTCTACGCCTTCAAGGTCGAAGCCATTGCCGACATCCTCGCTCGGGGGATACCGGGCGAGGCCGGAGGCGCCAACGCGGCTTCCGAAGGCCGGGCGCAGGAACGCAGGCCGGGCGATGGGAACGCTGCCTAGCGGCGGCGGCAGCGCCGCTTTCTCTTTTTATCATTTTGTAAATATATTATCTAGTAATATATATTGAACCGATCCGTTTTTAATTCATCTGCGTGTGCAATCTTCTTTTCTATTGTTTGTTTTGACTATTCCTTGGTCTTCAAATCGCTATCGGTTCTTATTCAAACCCGCGAGTGATCTATGTCCATCAAGACCACCGGCCGGGAACGATTCAACCCGTGATGATCTAAGTCTTCACTGCCGCGATTGGTCGAGTCCACGGATTTTCTCGATTTTCCCGCGCTGAGCGGTTCATCACTGCCGGGCGAGGTTCAAAGACTTCTTAGGTGGACTAAATTCCGGACCGATGCCGGCGGTAGTGATAAACGAATCTGTAGTAGTGATGGCTTTGCTGAATTATATAACTTCATGATATGCTCAATTCATCTTGCTCAAGCTAATGGCCAGGCTAAGTCTACTAACAAGACCATGATCAAGCTTATTAAAAAAGAAAATTGAGGATAATCCAAGAAGGTGGCATGAAGTCTTGTCGAGAAGCTTTGTGGGCTCATCGTATATCGAGGCATGTTGCTACTAAAGTTACTCCTTTTGAGCTAGTTTATGTTCAAGAAGTTGTGTTTCCCATTGAAGTAAATTTGGATGCATACAGGCTTGCTAAACAAAAAGCGATCTATCTACTGTTGTGTGTCATGATTTGATGACGGATAATACCGACAAAGTGACCGATAAAAGGTTATAATCTTTGAAGGAGACCGAGAAAGATAAAGCCCGTGTTGCACGAGGCGACAATAAAAAAAGTCAAGAGCAAATCGCTCCACATTAGGGAATTATTAGATAAGACCATATTACCAATTGGATCAAAGAGCAATGAATTCGACAAGTGGTTGCCCAATTGGGAGGGTCCTTACAAAGTGATCAAGGTGGTCTTCGGAACTCATATATGCTGGAAATGACAAAGGGTGAGCCCAACGAGTGAAGGTTTTCACCGCGAAATCCAAACACGGTAGGTCGAGAGGTAGTAAAGGACGCATCCAAGGAGGACACGCATCTCAGAGACATTTGTCTAAGCATTTGCTCCGTCCTCATGCTTCTTCCAAACCCCGCAGACCGGCGGAAGTCACGTCGAGGTAGCTGACTCGAGGAACCAGCCCAACAAGAGAAAGACGGGTGGCAGGGAGAAGAGGGTCGAGGGATCGGAAGAGGCCCTAGATCACCCAGCCCACCATTGTCCAACCCCCGGCAAGCGCCCCGGTGTCACCCGCCACGCAGCCCCAATAGCCTCGATACGAGCTTCCGAATCAACACGCTAGATCCAAAGAGAGGAACGCCAACCTCGACCAATGAGGCCAAGGCCGACGACCACCACTACATCTGTTCTAGACCCCACTAGACCCGGAGGATGCCGCTGACTAGACGGCCACCCCTAATGCCCTTCGCAGACTAGACTGCCACCCCCGATGCCAGCGAAGGCCGGAGAGCACCTCCTCCATAAATCTAGGTCAAGTGTGCTAGCTTTGCCCGTCTCCGGACCGGGAGAGCCGCCGGTCTAGTCTCTGCCCCAAGAGCACGTCAAGGAGCCCTAGGAGAGACACAGCAGCGGATCCAGGTCGGGGAGAGCAGATCTAGACGGGAGAAAGAGGGATCTACCCGCCCCAGTGCCGGAGCACCACCGGCCTAGGTTTCCGGTGATGAATTGCACCGGCAACACCTCCGTGCTGCCATAGCCGAATCTAGCCAGTGGGGAACACATCCAGAGGATGGAACTGGGGCTCGGCCACCACCATGTCTTCCCTAGAAGAATGAGAGGGAGAGGGAGAAGGAGAGGGCGAGGGCAAGGAGTTAGGTGAAAAGACTACCAGCTGCCACCGTCCTTGCCCCCAAACAGAGCTCCCGCAGTGAGCTCGGACAACGGCCGAGGCGGGAAGGACAGAGGTAGAGTCCCGGGGGGGCTGGCAACGCCGCCTCGAGCTGCCCTCCGGGAGAGCGGCGCTAGGGCAACGAATGTCTGGTCTTTTAATCAAAAATAAATTCTAAGTGCGGCTTTCAAAACGGCTACTATGCCACAAATTATCGAAATGTGGCTTTCTGAAGGACAGTTTTACAAAGTCAATCACCCGTGAAATTTGATTTACATGGCCAATTGACCTCAAAGTTAACGATCACTATTTTCTAATCGTGTTTAAAAAATAATATTTTCAGGGTCGTTTTACATAAAAAAATAGGATGTAATTATAAAAATTGCATATATGTCCACCCAATTCTTTTTAATACAAATGCAATGATTTCTGTTAAAGATGTATGTTTTTTTACAATAATATTTGGTTTTATTTTTCCCTTATCTTATTAGCTTGCTAGTATTTTCCTTTGTTCTAAGAGCCCATCGTCAGTCCCGTGATGATCTGTCCGGGTAAGGCCAGTGCATAGAACGTTTCATTTTGCTGTTTCCCATAGTGCCATATCATTTAGACTGTTTTAATTTAAGGAACTAAACAACACGATCCAATTATTAGTGTAAATTTGTTGTTTGGCTACATAATAGCCCTTTTGCTACGTTGCAAAAAAAAAATGAACAAAAATAATCGTATTTCAAAAACATCACGTAGATCATGTCATGGTGATTACAAATGCAAAAGTACGATACTGGGCATTCTCGCATTATATTCCAGGGGCATTTGGATACTTTTCAAGAAAACTACAAAAATAGTTAAATGCCCAAAAGTTGCACTGACTCGTACACATCCACTGATCGTCCAATGTTACTAACCCAAATCATAATGTAATATATTTACAGTTGAATTGTGGAAGTTTTATTAGATTAAATGTTTTGGCCAAGATTTGACAGAAATAATATCCCAAATCATAAGTAATATAGAGTTCCTCTATTTGGGAAACTTTTACTATAAAACCCTTAGCTTTAAGCCTTTAACCAAATGTCCACACACATAATTAGCATGTTCGTTGAAGAGGTAATAAAGGGACAAACAACATGATCCCTGACAGTACGGTGGTTCCCATGACAAAGGTGTGCGGCTTTGCTTTTATGGCATATATATTTATCGGTTTAGTAATATAGTTATTTCTTCATCATTTTTTGTTACTATGGTCTCATAACCTGCACAAATATGAGAAGCATAATAAGAGGGCATTGACCAAATAGAATTCAGTGCATACGAATTTACTTCCTGAAATGAACCATTGTGAGCTAATTACTCAAATGTTTTGTTTGAATGAAGTACAATTGATACCTAAGATAACTACTAAATAAGTCTCAACAAAATACAAATGCTGCCTTAGATGTTTACATTCTTGAAATTTGACATCATTTTCTAATAAAATATAAAAAAAAAAATCCTTTATATTTTAATAGAATATCGATTAAATAAACTGGTGCTCCCATAAACTACTACGCCATACTCATCTTGGTCACGAAACTATAAAATTGTATATCTAGGTCCCTAAACTATATTAAAGTCGGTAATGGAAGAAACACTCTTTTTTGGACTGATAGATGGCAGAATGAACAGAGCCTTGATAAACTTGTGCCACATCTCTTTGGTTTAATCTCTAGTCGGGCAAAAAAGAGAACGGTATATGAGGCACTTACTGATGGGAGATGGGTGGCTGATATTAGAGGTGCTCATACAGTGGTTGTTTTGTCTGAATACCTTACTCTGTTTGAGCTTTTGACTGAGGTGGTGTTGCAACCTGATGTGGATGATTCTCACATCTGACAGTTTGCTTCTACAAGAAAATATTTAGCTAAGTCAGCATATGAGGCAATGTTCATTGGTGCCACCCGTTTAATCCGGGGAGAATATGGAAAAGTTGGGCACCTGGTAAGTGCCAATTTTTCATGTGGTTGGTTGCACACAATAAGTGCTGGACAGCTGATAGGCTTGCGAAGAAAGGCTTGCCGCACCCTCAGCGTTGTCATCTGTGCGACCAAGAGGAGGAGACAATTAAACACTTCCTAGTGTCCTGTGTCTTCTCGCGACAAATTTGGTTCAGTGTCTTGCAACAGCTTGGTCTACAAAGCTTAGCTCCATAGTTAGATGATCATTCTTTTGATGACTGGTGGGATCGGGTGACCACAAGGGTGGCTGATCGAGCGAAGCAGGGCCTGAATGTTGTAATCCTGGTGGCTTGGTCTCTCTAGAATCACAGGAATCGTTGTGTTTTTTATGGTCGCCAGCCCGATCTAAACGGGCTTCTATCCTCCATTAGGGACGATATGTTTCTCTGGGAGTTGGCTGGGGCTAGAGGGATTTCTCATCTTCTCGCCTTGCAGCCATCCAGCTAGACTAAAAGGTCTCCAGGGTCTTGGGTTGTCCTTCCTGTAACAGGCAATTGATCTAGTGTGTGTGTTTTGTGTTTTGTGTGTTTTGGGGGTTTTTCAAACCTCCTTTTGTATTTTGACTGGATTCTTCACCCTTTTTTCTCCTACTTAATATATAGATACGCAGTCCTCCTGCGTGTTCGAGAAAAAAAAAGGTCCCTAAACTATATAAGTACCCCAATTTTGGTACAAACCATCCACATCACAAAAATTAGCTGATGTGGTGCTTTAGTGTGCAACCACATGTGGGTTCATAGCTCATAAATACAAGGTCGGTGTCTAAACTATAACGCGATGCACACCTATGTCCCCAAACTATAAATTTGCAAAGCTCCCAATCTATTTAAGTACTATCTCAGCCCAAAATACAAAAACTCCATTCATTGTCGTCTAGCTCACCAAAGAGGCTTATAGCGAAACCTCATTCTTGGTCATCTAATCACCCACATGCTATCTTCGCAATCTACGTCTTGGAACCACTTGGCATGCTAACAGCACAATGTGAAATAGATTCACATACTGTTGTCAACTTATCATCCATATGTCCTTGTAAAAGATCACCTATATGACCACCCTAAGTGCAACAATTAATTCTGGGCAGCAGCATGGACACCATCCCAAAGAGCATACTATAGTTGAGAACCCTGCATAGCTCATTCTAGTAGTGTGAAAGGACACAATTTGTTTTTGGTCAATGCTTGGATACTCTCTATGGCCAAACCATAGCATTGTTTTAATTTGTTAGCTCTGCTGACTATCCACTTTGGACAATGCTATGTAGACATTAATGCTTTTCCTAAGTGCGTCATCCATCTAGCGGCGGAGGAATAGATGTTGTGGACCGAGACAGTAGTACTTCAATGGATTATGAACCTAAATTTGCGTTTCATAAACAGTAAAGCCAACCATGCAAATATGAGATGTGCACCCACATATTGCTCCTTGCAGGAACCTCACACAAGCTATTTTCCTGTGATGTGACTGCTTCGGACTGGGATGGAGGCACTCATTTAGTTTAGGGACATATTAGATTTATGTGTATAATTTCAAAGTCTAGGGTTAGATAGAAAAGTGTAACAGTGTGTGATTTTGATATACTTGATCCAACCTAACATATGTTTTCCTATTCAGAAGATATATTTTTATGTGGGTGCAACTGAAATAATATGAATTAGGTTACTCTTCCTATTTGCAACAAAGGGGCTACATTCATTTATCTTGAATTGTTGGTATAACTCTAAATTTCTTTTAATGACATTGAAACTCTCATTGTTTATTTCATTATTTGAAGAATTCAAGCATGGAAATAGTAAAACATAAAGGGTTTTTCTATGCTCATGTTTGTGTTAAAGCACAAAATTATTTTATTACTGTTTCTAATTTATAGTATTCTATACTATGTTTTTTCTTTCGAAAGAGAGTATTCTACCATGTTTTGCCACACACGCATAAAATTTATCAAGACATAGTATTGTGTTGCTACCATATTCCAAATATAAAACATACAAATCTAGAGTAAAAGCAGAGTTGATTGTCATCTTACATATGTTGTGCGTAGCCAGAAAATCCAGGAGATTAAGGCATATCCCATTGACATGTTCACAATTGATCTCTACTCTCTGAAGGTGTTGCAATATTTTGGTCGATTTCACTTTTGCATCAGGGTATCCTTTAATTTCCACTTTAAATTTGCCTTCCCTAGGTACCTGAAATGAAGCCACCAGGTTCTATCAGTAATAACACAGTCATCAATTCAACCGTGGTTCCCCATTTAGAAATATTTTACCTTTTTTAAAGTGTGAGTTTCTCTAGAAGTGGTGCATGTTCAAGCATACACTCTAGTACACTGCAATCAGCAGGCTCACGCCAGTATTCCTGAGTGAATACCAGGGTCTTCAACTTGGAAAAAGTGGGGCACCACCTCAAATCCCTTCTCAAAATATACTGGAGATAACCCATAGAAGAAAAAAAAGAAAGAAAGTAAATAAAAATTGTTTAGATGATGGGAACGCATGAGCGTAGAAATACATAATTGGTGTCAGAAGGGACACTTTTCTGATTCAAAATATATATAGTTTAGCAATGAATAATTCACAAGGATGAAAGGCATATATGTTTTAGTGTCCTGTACCGTTGGCGTTGGGCGATCAACTATCAGCACTAGATCTCTAGCTTGTACTAAACCTTCAAGGACCATGCACTTTGTGGTATTTTGTCCAGCATAATCACTTGAACCGTCTTCGTGGTCACCGCTATCAAAATCAATATCAGAAGTGCCACCATCCCTCATAACGTGATAACAATCCATGGGATCTTCATAACTGCATTGATCCAAATATGAGCCAATGTGAACCTTTGCTGCCACCAACTCTGGCATTCTCTCCAACAGGGGAGTCCTGACATTATTGAGATCCAGCCACAAGGATACAAGATGTGGAACACAAATATGAATGCGGTTACGAGCTTCATTGGGCTCACAGGATGTGATGACTAGGGCAGAATTCATTAATCTCCAAATGTTTCCACTCAGGACAGCCATCCAGGTTGATGTAATGACAGATGAACAATATGCCTATGAGCTCTAACGTGGTTAAATGCCGCGAGACGAGGAGGGGCATTTTGCTCATCTACAACTGCAAGTGGACAAAAAAGGTTGGTTCGAGCAGATATGTCAACCCGGAGCATCTGGATTTCACAATTCAAAACGTCACGAATCCATCCTTTGATGCTCCATATGTCATCCATGGTGAGGAAGGCATGCGTTTCATCCTCCACCTCAACGAACGGACCGAACCTGATCACGCTCGCATCGAGGGACGCGAGCTCGAGCCCGTCACGGCGGACGCGAAGTAGATGATACACGGATTCCCGGACCTCCTGCACGGACTTGCCCATGATGAGCAGGCGTATGGTGAACTTCCAGACATGGCGCCAAGTCCGGGCGAGGATGCAGGTTCGTACGGCCTCATGCGCCGGCAGAAACGACAGGATCTGCGCCTGGATCTCCACCGGAAGCCTGCTGATGCGGTCGGCAGGGTCGACCGCCGGAGCTGCTGGAGGCGCCATTGCCAGATACCCACCGACCAGAGCACCGTCGCTAGCCGCTGCTGCTAGGGGATAAACCATGAGTAGAAAGCTGGCTGGCACGCACAAACAGAGTGAAAGTGAAAGCAAGATCCCCAATTCACCTTGCTAAGTGCGGCTGAGCTGTGGAGAGATGCTTCAATCACTTCTCCCCGATCATCCCACCTCGATTCCAAGAGAGAGCGCGGCTGTCGCACAGAAATGGGGACGCAGCATTGTGGAGCGGCGGCAAGATGCCGAGATGGAGTGGCGATGGCGGCCGGAGGGTTTGGGCGATTTATCCTACAGTGAAGTTTTTTTCTAGAAACACCCTCAAGTAAAGTAAAAGCAGCATCTCGTCAATCGGTCTGGGCCTTGGGCCTTCGGCCTTGCGTATGGTCCAGGCTCCTTAATGATGTCCATGTGTAACATGTTTGTGTATTCTGACCCCTAAAGAGCACGTGTATTTTGAATTGTTTTTTTAAAAAAGCACTTGTGCATTGTGGGCAGGCTAGAGCTCAAGTTACACTTCCCGAGGCAGGATTATTACTCCCAGCATCCTTGTCCTAAATTAAACAAAAAACAGTTTCTCGACAAACTTAACTTATATTGAAGTAATGAGCGATTACAATATAAAATTATGCCTACGACCACACATCATGAATAATATCCCCTTGGTTTAATGTACTACGACCACATATCCTGTTGTCGTGCCATCATGATAGATGTATTCAACCTTTTGTTTTTTTTTTTTTTTTTTTTTGAAATAATAGCCTCTTTTACTTAAAGATTAGTCTAAACTTCTGCTCCAATAGATGTGGATCTTGTGATTGAAACCGTCCATCGCCAAACTGAGATGACCTTCTTGTTCTGGCAATATTGCTAATGAAAGTGAAACCCTTGGTTTCAATCCAAGGGACAGAGAATGCAAGCAAGACACTTTGCAATCACCTGTGAAGAGAAAGCAAAAGTTAAGTACAATGCACTGCACATTACCACGAACAGTCAAAATCATTAAATAAAAGAATTAGAGTCCGAATGATACCAGCATGGCAAAAGATTAGGCTCCTAACAGTAATATTGTCAATCCACGAGGAAGCAAATCTTACAACCGGGATGTGGGCACAATTACCATCTCTCAAATAACAACAATACGATCTGATGAGGTAGAAGCAAAAATGACAATAGTATCAGACACCATCCTTCCAGCAAGACAGTTGATCCCTTTCTTATGCATCCCTGGGAGCTGCAACCGTATGAGAGCACTGCAAAGAAGGCATAAACAGTAAATTAAACAATTAAGCATCACTACAAACCATTGGAGTCCACTTTTAAATTTCTCACTACAAACCATTGGAGCACACATTCTAGCAATGCTGCATCGTCTCTTTCACTACTGTATTGCTTTGGTATTGTCTACTATGCAGAGTGATTCATACCAGGCCATTGTGTTCTTGTTTCATTCAGATAAATAGCAAGATTGCCATGTGGGCTGCCATTTTCCCAATCTCTAGCTACGCAGGCCGCCAATATGATATCAGCATCTTGATCTAGAAGAATGCTACCATCTATCATCAATGAAAGCAGTGGACAACGTTTGTACACGTCGACGACACCATACCATGATAGTCTTGACAAGAACCTTATGTAACAATCGTCTCCCTCCCAGCCATCATTTTTGCAAGTCCAGGGAGACAAATTAAACCGGTTCAAGTAAAACAGGAAAAAGATCAAATCATAGGAATTACCTTTTTTTTTAAGGAAAAGTGATGAGTCAGTCACTGGATCAATCTGCTTTCGGGGGTATCATCTAATGATTTGGAGAACCAATTATTTCAAAGATGGCAAACATTGAACCAGGAGCTCAGAGAGGCGAGTGATATTCTTCAGCCTACAAGATTTCAACATGATGTAATGACCCATCTACAAACTGATTCAGAAGCCGAAAAGTGTTGATCGAAGCCGTGCAATGGGACGCACATACACGTTTTCTTTCCAAAAGAAAAATCGAGATGAGAAAGTGGGGATCGAACAGAAATTGCTTTGATCAAACAAACCTGAAGGAGTTACCCTATGACGGGCCTGCATGGTGGTAGGCACGCACGCGCGCGCGAGGCCAGCAAGGTCGGAGTTGCGACCCTCGGCGTCGGTGGGATAGGAGAGGAGAAGGAGGACAAGAGAGGAGCTTTTTCCTGTGCACCTCTCGTCTTCGCCGCAACGAACGCGTGGCCGACGCAGACCCGACGACGAAGGCGAGGAACCGCTGCTGCTCACCGTCCCACGATCTGCGAGGTCGCGGACGACCCGAAGAAGGCGATCCCCGGTCTGTGTGGAACCGGCAGTGCCAAGTGGTCGCCGCCCACGATCCTGGCCTGCCGCCGCCCGCAAACCCTACCTGTCGCCCTTGCGGACTGATGGATTTTGGAGTGGAAAAAAAAAAAGAAAAAGAAGTATCGCTGTGGTCGCCGTGGTGGATTCGAACCGTGGGTCGCGAGAGAAAATCTAGGGGAGGCGGCGGGAGGTGAGGTGAGGTGTAAGACACATCGGTCAAACTTTCGATCTCGCCCTCAGTGATGAGATCCGGTGGTTGGTGATCGTCGGTCCAAAAATAGTAACAAGTGTGTCATTATAGTAGAGATAGAGATATGCATTTAGTAGATTTGTAATTCTGTTAAACAAAAGGTATACCATCACTACTTTATATTTTAAAAGCACTTCTTCCATATTTTAGGTGCTTAAATTCTTATTCTTGTTCAGTCAATATTAATTTCATCGTTGTTTGCCTTGTTTAGTTTCCAAATTTTTGCAACTTCGACACCGTAGCAGCACGTTTCGCTTTGTTTGTGGTAAAAATATTGTCCAATCATGTGCTAACTAGGCTCAAAAGATTCATGTCGTCAATTACAACTAATCTATGCAATAAGTTATTTTTTTTACCTACATTTACTGCTTTCTTTTATGTGTCATGACCTAAGAAATAGGGCTCGAAGAACAGGCCCGCCAGGCCCGAGGGGCGGCTATTTAGCGCCCACAGGACAAAGCGTGGCGCCCTACCCCCCTCTTCCTCCCTTCCGCGGATTCTTCGGCAATTAATTCGGGAATGAAGAAGGAAATTATCTAGGATTATCTTATGTTTTTGGTGTGCAAGAGAATATTCCATCTATAAGGAAGGACCTTATTAGAAAAATAAATAGGATATGCTTGTAAAAGGTATTCCAATCTATAAGGAAACCTTTAGAGAGATTGCTTGAGATACAAGTCCCACTAGCCGGGCTATAAAAGTAAAGGGGTCTCAGAATCTTTCGGGGCAACAAGCAAATAAAGAAAATTTATCTCAATCTCTCTCCCTCTCCTCCCACGCACGCCGCCCCTCCTTCCCCTCGCAGGGACGCCGCCACCAGCGCCGCCACCGTCGCCCCCTCGCTCGAAAGCCGCCAGTAGTCCGCCGCCTCCTCCCTCTCTCTCAACCTCCCAACGACCGCCACGCTCACGTGTCGGTTCTAGCCCTAATCTAGCCGGTTCTCGACAACTGGTATCCGAGACCACTACGATCCACCCACCACCATGGACGCCGAGACGAAGAAGCTCCTGAAGAACTTGGGGGACCGGTTCGCGGGATTCACCACCAGATCGACACGCCGCCGAGCAAGTTGCTACCTTATCTAGCAACGATCCGGGCGGCGATCAAGCATCAAGCACACTGCAGGGAGGCCGATCCGGCCATGAAGACGTTGTTCGAGACAATAGCCCGCGACTTCATTGAGAAAAGGACCGATGGCAAGCGTAACATGGATGATCAAGTCACGCAGCGGCTGATCCGAGAGCTTGATGAAGGGCTACCCGGGGCGGCCGGACCAGCCAGGGCGCCGCCCCCACCATCCCCGGTGGACACCTTCCCAGCCTCGCCCTCGCTTGCACAAGCTGTCCTTCCCGACGTATGATGGCAAGGAGGATCCTCTCCCATGGATCAACCGCTGCGAGCAATTCTTCTTCAGGACAAGGTACGCCCCACAGAGCAAGTTTGGTGCGCCTCCTATCATCTCACGGGAGGAGCATAGCGGTGGTACATGAGGCTATCCCAGGAAGAAACCAGTGGTAGATTGGGCAAGCTTCGCCCGATGACGTCCAACGAAGCTTCGCCCGGTACGCACGCGGAATCCGGGCGGCGGGGCATCGGCATGAGGAAGACGAGCACCGTCGATGAGTACGCGGGCAGTTCTGGCGCGACGCGTGGCGCGCGGACACCTCGGCGACAAGCGGCGGTGAACATCTACAATGCCGGGCTTGGGTGAGCCACTCAAGGCGGACGCCGAGATGCAGGACCCCAAGGACATGGAGGCCGCCATGTCTCGCCAGGGCATATGAGCGATGCCTCACCATCCTCTACAACTCGGCAAGCCAGCACAACAACGGGGCAAGGCGCCAACACCGCTTCGGCGATGGCGCCCCCCCAGCGCCCACATCGGCAGCGGCCGTGCCACCGACTTCGGCCATTCAAGCGGGCCGACACCGGAGGAGATGACGGAGCGGCGCAAAGGCAGGCCTGCCTTCAAGCTGCGGCGAGCCATTCACGCTACGGTCACAAGTGCAAGCACCTCTTCGACATCACGGTCTTCAACGACTACGCCAGAGGCGTGCGGGGGCGTCCCCACTAGTGGGCGTCAAAGTGGAGGAGAGCGCGGACACGAGGGTTCTCTTCCGGGGACCCCGACTCCCCCGGTGCGTGGTGCTCATTCTTTATATCTCGTCGGCATCATCTCGTGCACGCGGGCGTCAACATCGCCGTCGACTTCGAGAGCAACGCGACAACTACATCGACCCTGGCGTGGTGACCATGGCGGGGCCTCCGGGACTCGGCCGGTCGCGTGTGCTGATCACCACCGGCACCGGCACCACCGACATGCGGGCTGCCACCTTCGGCGATACCACTCACTGCGTCGGCGCCGGTACCCGCCGACATCGACGCCTATGTCATGCATGTGGGCAATGGCGTCGGCGTCATCCTTGGCATGCCTTGGCTGGGAAGCTTGGGACGGGTGACATGGGACTTCGCGACTCACGAAGCTGCGGTACTACCGCGGCGGCCGTTCGAGCACCTTCACGTCGGCTCCACCTCCTCGAGTGGGGGCGCCCACAGCCCCCCCACTTGCCGAGGTCCGGTATCTTCGCCGGTGTCCGGACCTCCCCTTCCGGGGGAAACGCCCAAGGCATGCGGCGCCTTGGACCTCTATGATATGTCCACTGGAGTCTTCGTACAGCTACGACAAGCGACACTGGAGGACCAGCACCTGCATCGGATCGCCCTCGACGTCACTACGGGCGACGCCGCCCCAGTGTGGACGGTTGAGGACGGCCTCCTCCTCTTCGACGGTCGTTTCTACCTCCCGGCTTCCTCTCCCGCTACTGACCTCTTTGGAGGCCTTGCTTCAAGGCGGAGTTCGCGGGATGAACTTCCTCGCCTTGGGAGCCTACACGACGGCACCAACGTCGGCTTCACCAACCGCCATCCTGTTGGCCATGTGGCCGCTGGCGGAACCCGTTGGCCCGTCCAGGTCGTGTTCCTCGACGGCATGGATCACCTCTTCCTCACCATCGACAACGTCCACATCAGCTATGACGCAGAGAAGGGCACACACTAGCTCTCTCCCTCCCTGTTCGATGTCGGCTCCTTCATGTACGGTACGATGTTGAACTTGGCTGCTACTCCCCCTACTCGCCGCAACATCACCATCTGGCGCCTTCTTCCGCTCTTCGTCAACGCTCCACCCAATGAGCGCTTCTTGTTCCTGGAGAGCCCGCCCCGCGACATGGTGCATCAGCACCTTGAGGTGGGCGTTCCAAGGGAGCTCCTGCTCGTGGCCCGTCGACAGACAACATCCGCAGCGAGGGGCGTGCTATCCACCAAGACATCTACCATGGCTACATTGGGAACCTCCACTACCTCTTGGAGTTTGCTCCACAAAAGTACCCGGGGAGAACATGATCCTCCGCAACCCGGTGCACGGCAAGCTGATACTACAGGTTGAGCTCATCATGCCAGGTGCAACTGATCTCCACCCAGGTGTGACCGAATGGACTTTCATCCAGCGCGAGGACGCGCCGGTCGGAGAAGGGGGGGAGATGTCATGACCCAAGAAATAGGGCCCCGAAGCACTCGGGACTTTCATCCAGCGCGGGACTTTCATCCAACCCGATCTCCCTCTCCTCCCACGCCCCCCCCCTCCTTCCCTGACGCCGCCGCCACCGCGCGCCGGCACAGGCCGCAAGCGCCCCTCCGCCCGAAGCCGCGCGCCTCGCGGCCACCGGCGGGCGGCGCCGCCCGCCGATGCCGTCGCCTCCTCCCTCTCTCTCAACCTCCCGGCGACCGCCGCTCACGTGTTAGTTCCAGCCCTAATCTAGCTGGGTTCGACATTATGTGTCCAAAAATTGATGTGATAGAGAAAGAGTGAAAAAATTTAGAACTTCGAGGGGAACTAAACAAGGCCTAAACAATATGAATTATATTTTATGAGTTATTTCTTCATTGTACGATTGTTGTCACATGAAACATATATAGCAACTCCCCATTAAAAAAACTACTGCTGTTGCATCAGGAGAAAAAGAACTTATAACACGCTGGGGTGTACCGATTCACTGCTTGAAAATGTTATACCGTGTAGGAGCCTACCTTCTTGGGTTCTTCCTCCTCCCAAAGTAGAGAACAAAGCTCAAGCAAAGCATCTGCCCGATCTCAAAGTAGTAAGCTCAAAGTAGTATTTTCTTCTCCACCTCTTTCCCCGTCGCCGGCCACACCTCACCGCCACTAGTCGCCGGGCGCCCTGCCCCCCAGCGTCCCCGCCAAAGGGCCAGGGCAGGAGGGCCGGTTGTTCCTTGTTCCTTTTTCCTCTTCTTTACCGTCCGTTTGGTTGCGGGATCTATGGGTTGGGATGGATCCAACCCTTGTTTTGGAGATGACTCCAACCCGCATTATGTTTGGTTGCGAGCCGTCCTAGTTTCTTGTTTGGTTGTGGGATTGCAGAGGGTTGGAGCCAACCCACCACCTGTTTGGATGGATGAATTATGAATCTGATCACCCTCCCCTCAAGTGGTGACCTTACCCCATCTGTGCACCACTTTGGATTCAGTTTTTTGTAGGATGTTCTGAAATCAGTTTTCAGCTTCAAGGTACACCACTTAGGATAAATGTAGTTTGCAAACCATGGAGAGTTGGACCTTGATCCTTTAAGATGAAATGATCTCCTTCCGAAGCTCTACAATCCATAGAAAGGAAGTTTTTGCATGCGCTGACCGGTTTAGGAGCTAGAGCGGCTTGAAGCTAGGGCTATCAGTCGGCTTTGGCCATAACTGAATCAACTCGTTCAGTTTGAATCTGCAGGCACCATCGCACCATCGCAGGCACGCGCTGTACCACGGCGAGCCGCCGCCACGCGCGGCCAAGCTGCTGCAGATCACCTCGGGCCGAGCTGCAGCCACCCATGGATGCGGCGTGGACCTCCTCATGCTACGCCGCTACCCGTTGCCGCCGCCGACCTCCTCCGGATGGTTCCGCGAGCTGCAGCACCCTCTTCTTCTCCAAATCGCGTGAAGGACCTCACGCCAAGATGCGCCCGTGTGCGGGCGGTTCCGTCGGGAGGAGCGGTGCGCGGGGTGGGGCGGGGACCGACCGGTCGCGGGGATGTTCCGTCGGGGGCGCGGCCGGCAACGGCGAAAGGAGGGGGCTTCAGCGGCGAGTCCACCGCGGACTAGCCTCCGCGTGAGCTGGCGGGCGAGACCACCTCGCGGTCGTTCTAGGCGGGACGGGGGGCGGCGGCGACCGGGGACGGCGGCGCTCTTGCGGTCGGGAGAGGCGTCGGGACGGCGGGTGAGTGAGAGAGGCGTCGCCCGTGACCGCTGCGCCGGCGTAAGCCAACCCGCGCGGAACGCTCCGTTCGCGAGATTTCCACGCACCAACTCAACTCGTATCTTGGAGGTATATTCTTCTAGGGTTCAACCCAACCCTCCCCAACCTCGATCCAATCGGGCAAAAACGGGTTCGACCCACCATCCATCCAAACACACGGTTAGTAGCCACTGAATAAAACATGGGAGTAGCAGATTGGGGTGCTAGAGGTAGTTCCTTGGCGGAGGCGCTTCATCCATCTATCCAAGCGGGGCCACCCAGTTCTGCGGACGCTGCCAAGGCCGCCCGAGAATCGGCTGCAGCAGCCACCGCCGACCAAGTGCAAGGAGCCGGAGAAGGTCATTGCGAAGCCCCGCAGGATTCGCGGCGGTCATGTTGCGGGGATGGTTCCATGAGGAGTTCACGAAAGATTCACGCGCGTCCGCGGCGCTGCCAGCGACGCGAGGAGCAGCAGCTCATCCCCGTGTCCCGTGTCGCGGGGACGATGGATTTGAGGCATCGGCGGCACGCAGCGGCCATCCCTGTGTCCTGTGGCGCGGGGCGGCGGATTTGCGCGGCGTCTGCGACGCAGCGACCCTCGGTTCCAGAGCCGACGAGGAGATTCATGTGCGCATACGACGACGACGGCGGGCGGGCTGGCGAGGAGGAATACATCTACGACGGCGGGCGTAGTCTCACGACCGCCTGCGCACTCCTCCGCCCGCAGTGCCGCCTACGCCTCGCCGCCGAGCTCCTGCGCCACGACGACGACTACACCTTCGCTGCCGGAACGAGATCCTCTATGGTTGAACAATGAACTTGTCTCTACGGTTGCTGCAAATCTGGCCGTCCAATCCTATCTGACGGTGGCAGAGAACATGGTCGGACCTCCTCAGCTTGGTGGGCTTCGGCCCAACATCAACACATGCCCACAGCCACGCGTAACATAACAGAGCAGCGATAATATATTTGGCGCGAGTACTGCTCACTATTGGCGCCAGAACTATTTTTGGCGTGAGATTGGAAGTGCCTGCAGTGGCGATCGGAGGAGTTCTGCTGCTGTCGTGCTTGCTCTCCATCCATAAGCAGCTAAGCAGGTACCACAAATCTCTACATGGAATATATGGCTCACCAACAGCAATGCCATCATGTTCAGGTTTAAGTTCCGTAGCTCAAGTGTAAATATTAGCGGTTTGCTAGCAGCTTTTGTAGAATATTGTATCAGGTTGGATGACAAAGAACAGATAATCAGCAATAGCTTTTGTGCAATGCAGTGACAAATGCATTCCAAACATCTATGTATAAACCAATGTCATCTTACAATGAGTCGAGTGACAATTTACAATTTGCTAACATTTACACAGAATAGAACACCTCCAAGCACATTTTACAGTAATAAGCATCTTCCTAAGTCTTTGAACACCACAAGCGGCTTGCTATGAGGCGGCACTATGGCAGCATCTACTACCAGTATGCATGACGCCGGCGTGCAGTTGCGCTGCCAGAAGTTTGTGAGCATGTCCTCGCAGCTGTAGGTGACGACGGGGCCGGGGGCCGGAGCCTTGGCCGGGAGGAATTCCTGCAGTGAGCTTGATGCAGTTCTTGCACTCCGGGTGGCACCCCTGCACGTGCATCGCTTTGGCGGGAAGATAAATGCCAGCGTGGTGATGAACTCGCTCGCGCGAACAGCATGGCGTAGCAGCTTCGTCGGCGAACTCATGCGTGGAGGAACGCCGACCGGAAGGGCGCGCGCTGTGCCTGGCGAGGACGCAGCACCCGATCTGGTGCGGCGCTAGAAGAAGACGGGACTAGTGGCGCGCGGGCGGGGGAACGAGCGCCGACGATGGAGGAGCCGCGCGCCTGCGGAACGAGCGGCGGTGGCGGCGGAGGTCGGAGTCACGAGGGATTCCGTCATGAGAGGATAAGAATGCTACAGGATGGTGTGATGGGCTCACATGGGCCGGTAAGAAGCCTGTTAAATTGAGTTTTCTGAGGGCACGCTTCGATCTAAAATCAATGGCTCAGATCAGAACTGTAGAGACAGGTTGGATTTGTCAACCGTAGAGGATCTCGTTCCTCGCTGCCGCTGTGTCCTTCGTCTTGGGGATTTTTCATGGAGCTCCACATGGTGGGTCCCGGAACCTGCGATGTGGGTCCTGCAGTTGACGCGTGGGCTCTGTGTTCCCATCCTCCCCCTGACGAAGACGGGTGGCCTCCACGAAGATTCCAGCCCTCCAAAGGAGACACGTGCCTTGCCCTCCAAAGGAGACACGTGCCTTCCAAGATAGAAGACTCCCGTTCTTGTTTTATCCTTTCCTTTTTTTTTTCTTTTTTCAGCTTTCTTTTCTTTTATGGTCTCTCTCCACGATAGTCCACGGTGCTGCTGCTCCCTTCTGCAGCATGGTGGCACTTCGTCTGATGCTCCTTCAACAGTGCCACCACCCCCCGAACCCGGTCCGAGCCGCATCTTCAATCGCCGGCGACAACTCCAACCAAATCAATCGGGTCGTTGGTGTGCACTTTCTTGGTCGACTCGATCAACCCAACTCCAACCGATGCTTTGCACGGTCCTTCCACCAGTGCATGCGTCCTCGACGCCCTCACACGACCCCCGGGGCTTCTTTGTCGTCATTGTCGCCATGGACAGTGCTGCAGTTTCAGGACTTCAATGTTACAAGGTCTTCTTTTGAGGACCCTACTGTAATCCGAACTGTTGTGTTAATATAATACTAGCAAATTTGGCCGTGCGTTGCAACGGGATGTACGATTTATGTAGTTACGTAAATAACTTATGATTCTTTTGTTTTGATTATTTTTATAGAATACTAGGAAAAATGCCTGTGCGTTGCACCGGATGCTCTGCGCGATCTGCACGCCGCGACTTGCTCATCTTTCCTAAGTGAGGTCGTTGAGTAGTGCTCTCTCGCGATAGCGTGCACGCCGTCAGGAGGATCCACCTACGGGTCAGCAAGGTCGTCGTTCGGGACCTCTTCACTGGCGCCGACAACGACCCCAGGGTGCCTTCGAGGCTTTGAGACTTCGAGATCGACCCCAGGGGCGCTTCCATCTCCCGCCATGCACTTGCCCTACCATCTCCAATGATGGCCACCGTCGTTCAAGCATGCGGAGACACGGATCGAGACATGACACGGAAGCCGCAGCCGTGGCAGCCGGGCCACGAGCCAGAGTGCGAGAGCCACGGTTTGGCCGACCGATATACTTATTTTTTCTTTTGACCTGGTGACCGAGACCGCGGAGGATTAATTAGAACGGACAGGGGCGGACAAAAATCAGGTGGATTGGCAGAAATTTTCACCTAACATACCAGACACGAAGGGACATGCCGCCACCCCTGCCTTTGTTCTCCGAAGTTGTGTCGAGATGTTAACTCCAGAAGGCTGCTGCTTTTGCCAGGCAATTTGAGCAACTCCGGTGCCAAGACAGACGACTTGGCACACGGGCGCGCCCAACGCCGCACAGGAACAAGGCTGCACCGGCTCACCGCCGCCGCAAACCACCAAAGTGTCACACTACTGAGCCCACGCCGCACCGGCTCACCGCCACCGCAAACCACCAAAGTGTCACACTGCTGAGCCCACGCCGTGCTGATCGCGAATCACCCCAAAAAGCCTCGGCATGCTTGCGGCCTTGGTGGCCGCACTTGCCAGCATCGTGTCTCGCCGCCGCCTGTTTGTTTTATTTGACTAACCTATACAGAGTTTTTATTAACTTATTTATTTATACTTATACCATATAAAAAACGGCAGGAGATCCGAATCCTGGCCGAGTGCATTGCATGGCTACATGCGGAGTCCTATACTAACCTGAGACAGACCACAAATACGGATCTGGATATGCGAACGGGTGGTGCCGAAAGAAACCGTAGGTGAAAAAAAAAAAAAAGGCAGAAATTTTCTCTCTTTATTAGTAGTTATAGATATACATATAGATATAGACTAGTAAATATGCCCGTCGTTGCAACGGGAAAAACAAACTATCAAACATTTATTAAAAATAATGACAAGAATGATACGTATATATTTATGTGTTTTATCATTTATGTAAAATTTATAAGCTTTAATTTATGTTATGATGACATTGGTTCGATCTATCACCACCCATTAACTTAGATCTTTTATGTGTCCCAACTCTAACTTGGTAAGCCTTCCGTGCTAAGACATAAGACACTTCCCCTACAATCATCCTGAGCCGCCGTTTTTACATCGATGCTCCAGATTGCAATATACCCTTTCATCCGCCCTTTTCTTAAAGAAACCCTCGGCTTCCAGATAATCCCTCCCAAAGTCCATATTGCACCTCTAAAACATAAGTTTTAGTTTGGTGATTGGTAATAAAATAAGAGCCTTACTCTTTGAACAAAATTAGCGTGATTTAATGATTTGGGGAGTTTCGAATCAACCTTCTCATTTTCTTTTCTTCTTCCCACGCACAGCAGCCAGGCAGCTAGCCACCCTCCATAGAGATACCCAGGAGTAGCATCCGCCAACCATCTAGCCGGCGATGGCAGCGGCCGGCGCAGAGGTTGTGGTGGCTAAGGTGGTTCCCATCCTCTTTAGAGACTCCTAATTTTTCATTGATTTTCTTCACACTTGTGCTTGGTTTGTGGTGCTCCGTGCCTTCGATGACATGTTAGGCACGCGACCGAGCGGCCGTGGCCTCCACGGCGAGCAGGCCGTCTGGTGAGCTGGGGACGCAATGAGACCCGACCTTGATCTGCTATGTATTTGATCTCGATAAATCATGATGGCCTTGATTCGGTTCTCATTTGTGTTCGAATTTGAATCCAACGATATCCGTTTGTATCCAATCCGTTTTCATCCCTATTGAAGATACACCCCTATATGGGCCTTAAACGCCGCCCAAGCCCATGCACCACCCCTCTCCTAACTCATGTGCGAGATCGAACGATATATTTGATCCGGCTTTTTCGTAGCTACAGAAACAATATGGCATAAAGAAGCGATGCAACGGAGGAAAAAATCTATTGCGCAATTATGCAAAACGATGACATGAATGGCACATATCTACTTATGCTTTAAGCTTTTATAATTTATTTTGTGATGACCGTGACATGCATAACATAGGTTAATGCCAAGAATAAATAACAATGTCCTATTAAGCTTGTACCGAACTAAAATACACCTAGTATATTTTTTCATTTCATTGCAAAGTGCGTAATTATTTAGATATTTGCAAAGTGCATTTAAGGAGAGCTGTCATGAACACATGCATGAAGCCTTAAGGTAAAAGTTGCAGTATTTTAGGGAATTCTTATTCCGGCAAAGCTGCAGATGCGCATGTACAGTTGATCGAATTCATGCATCAGGAACCACGTTTCGTCTAAAATTTATAGGATTTCTAACTGAATCCATACAGCTAGCTATCTGCTGTTAACAATGTCCCATCACCGATTGGACATGTCCTATGGCTCATCCGTCAGTCATCGGATGCCGACGAACGAATGAATCAATCACCAGACGAGCTTATGATCCACGACCATTACTTACTAGTAGCAGGGCGCGCGCTTCGCGCGCCCGTGCAAGAACAATCTCAAATATATAAGAAAATAACATAGTAGTAGGTTGAATCATGGTTATAATATATCAAACATGATCGCAGTTGTGCAGTTATAGGTTTCAATTTAGCTGCATATGTTCTTGGGTCTGAAAATACACAAATAAAGACCCAGCCCTGTGGAATGCAATACAGTACACATATCGAAGCGTTGCAGATCACCAGGTTCGCAGCATGTACGTGCTGGTGTCCGTCACTGTTGCAGTGCTGCCGGCGCAGCGGTCCTTGTCGTTGACCTGCCCGGCCGAATGCCAAGGTGTCCGGGCGGCGGCCCGAATTGTGCAGCTGCGTCATCACCTTCTCGCCCTTGGCCACGTTGCCGGTCTTGGTGTGAACCGACAGGAGCAGCATGTTGTACTTCATGTTCAGCTCTTGGAACGCCGTCTCTGCCACTGAACGCACAAAAACATCAGCAAATTCAGTGAGTCGTTGAGTTTGCTCGTGAAATTAGAAAGATGGAGCATGCAATGTTGCAGGTGCTCGCCAAATTAACAAGACGAGGCTTGCTGACCTATCTTAATGGAGACCAGCTCTTCCATAAGTATCCACCAATATGTTGTTGAGGTTCTGTCAGGCTCACACCCCATGTGTTCCGTAATAGAGAAGATCTCTGACGCCTCTTGCAGCAACCCTACACAGCTGTGATGTGATGCGCCAATGAACTGATGAGATGAGTAGATGGCGTCACTTCACATCGAATTGAAAGGCTTCATTTGCTACAGAAATGAGCACCTTCAGGCTTATGATATTGAATTTAGGTGCTACCTAGCTTCCTTCGGAGCATTGCAGGCATACACATCAGGCTCATGCCCAGCCTGCTGCATTTCCTCAAACACCTGGTCTGTCTTCTCGCTAAGGTGTTCCAGTGCGAACGCATTCACCAGCACTGTGTAGGTGCAAATGTTGGCCTTGCAACCGATCGTTTTCATCTCGTTAAACACTTTCAGCGATGACATTGGTTGCTTTGCCTGTCAAAGGATGAGGATGAGTGCATGACGATTGACGACTGTCATCGTCTCAGAATGCTGACACTGACAGACACTTGAGATCATCTAAATTTTGAACCCTGCACATTAATTAAATAAGAAAAAAATGTGTTACCTTCCCATAGATGTTGATCATCAGGGTGTACGTCTTGGTGTTAGTTCTGCAGCGCTCCTTCTTCATCCTTTGATACACTTCAACTGCTTTTTTGGGACATCTCGCTTTCAGTAGACCATCTAGGTAGGCATTATACACAGTTGCAGCTGCAAGAGAGTTCTCGGTATGATTTTCTTTCTCTTTCGTTCTACACTGACAAGCATGTTTATATTTATATTTGAACAGAACTACTTTTGATATGTTCAGAACTGCGAAGGAAAAAAATACCTTTTGGATGCATTCAGATCTTAGCATCAGTCCTAGCGCATGGTGATGGAAGCTAATTTAGAGCAGATAGATGGCAGTGCATCATGGAAAATAAGAGCACAGAAAAAATAGTATTTTAATTATGAACAACAGAGTTGAATTAATCTGATGTCGAATTGCTTAGATCAATTCATTATGGCAATTATCTTCCTGATCCTATGATCTAGGGAAGCAAACTTGAAAATTTGACATACAGATATATTTGAATGTACATTTATAGAAGGGGACAGTGCTCCTCTCCAATGTTCTATTTACACATCTTTGCAACAGTGAGACAACTTTTCCCTCTTAGAAAGTAGGTGACATAATAATCACTTGGCAGCCTGGAAGAAAGATATCAGTTGGGACTGAGATGCTATACCTGACCAATGCACTGCTGCTAGATTAGAAACCTTTCTTTTTTTTTTTCCTCTGAAATCCAAGAAACAAACACCAAAATGCAGTGCACAACCACCTCTTGAGCCATTGAGGCTCACTGAACCACATTGCAGAGCTAAAAAGAGTTCTTGCTTCCTATCAAGGGAGGAAGAACAAAGAAACCAATTAGTACACAAGCAGGCCAGTGGAAGCAGAATAGTTTAATTCTAAATACTTTGTGCAATAAACTAAATGTAAAAATGTCAAAACTTAAAAACATAAAGGCCAGCTACAACTACATAATGCTCGAATAGAAATTATACATAACTTTGATTTGATAAGTCTAGATCTAGGTGCAGCTATGCCTTTGTCAACTAACCTGGTAAGTTTAGAACACACCAACCAAGAGTTTTCTTATTGACTCCCTAAAGTTAGCAGTCATATGCAGAAGCACCAAGGAAGTGGTTAGAATATTAGTGGCATAGTATACAAAAATGACGGTACAGTTCAGAAAGTGGACACTGGTTGCCCTTATATATTTGCAAGAGACAGTTGTAAGTGGCACATATAAATTTGTGGGCGCAAAGAAATCATAAATCAACAAGCTGAAATTGGAGGATGCACACTTATAATTGGAGCATGCTAACTACATTACTTTGTTGGTCATACACCATGTGCCTGGGTAGGAAGTAATTGCCTAAAGTTGCAAGCAATAATTTGGGAAAGAAAAAAGGAAACACCACCTTGCATGTTAATTTCAGGGAGTAGCAGTTGACTGGGTTCAATATATGAGAGAGAGAGAGAGAGAGAGAGTTATGAAGCATACTTTCATAAAAAATCATGCAAGGAGAGAGGCAATGCAGGTTGTTGTTAATAGCATACATGTAAACCAAAAAAAAAAACACTAAGAGCTGCATAGGAAATTCACCTGATTGGTCACTATTTTGACCCGAAGAAACCACTGGGCTCAAGCAGGCATGGAAAAAACAGTGTACTTGGAAATTGAATCTGAGGATAAAGGATGAAATAAATTATCCAATTGGTCTCTATTTTTATGGCATAGGAAAGTATGAGAATACTGATAAAGGTAGCCGAGGAGTCACCAAAAAAAATACCAAGTAGGCCAATACCTCTCCTCTGTTCTATAGCTTAGTAGAACCCCTCTCCTTTGTTCAGAAGCTAAGGACCTAGAACCTGGAATGGGACAACAAATAGATAAAGGTTACTGCTCACATCAGCCGGCAAAGGAGATCAAGCATGTATGTGAAACAGGAAAATTTTGCCGTTTTAAAAGCTGGTTCTTTTTTCTAAGACCATAAATAGAACCAATTCATTTGATGCTTATAACAACAATTCATCCTCTCATTGGGAGCTATTATATTTCTGCTGTGTAAGGATTTTTCACCAGTTAAGTGCACTTGCAGATTGGGCTGTTGCCAATACCATCGTGGTAATAATCAGAACCAGTTGCATGACTTCTCTCCAGAGTGCAAAATTACATTTTACTAATATACCATCCTCCTTTTCAGTTTACTTGTCACTACCAAGATACTTCCCGAGTCCTAATGGTGCAGTGGGAGGTCCCGCAAGCGCAGGAGGGTTGGTAGGCATGGACAACTCTTTTGTTGCTGGTGAAGCAAACCATGAAGCAACAGTCAAGACGACAAATGCCTAAGTAGTCCCATAACTAAGTTTTACAATACCTCCAAAATAGGTAGATTAATATAAACCTTTTTCCCATTTAAAGCAACACATCATTCAGATCTATGAATTTTCTGAGTGGGAAAGTAAGTTTTTAATGGGCCTTCTTTTTTCAGTGACATGTACCATGCAAAATAGACCTAATAAGCATGTATCATTACTTTACCTGACTCTCGACAAAAATGAAGATAGAGAATTAAGATTACTGTTGTCTCTCTATAATGAACTGGTGCAGTTGCATCTTGAATTAATTTAATAGGTGGAGCAAGATGTCTGGTAGTTTAGACTGCCTAACAATATGGTAAGGCAATCAATACACAAGGAATCAACTTACATATATCAAGTCCAAATAGCTAATTAATGAGCTTCAAGTATTTATGAACCTGATGGTAAATTGGAGAAAATGTCTGTACAACCAGGGAGATGACTGTTGTCAACCTATTAAAGAGAAAAGGCATAAGGGTACAATGCTAGTTGATTGCTGGAGTAGCGTGGACTAATCAAACTGCAGCACACATTATGCTAACTTTTCTATATTCCACAGAAAGTAAACAAGCACATACATGAAGTTCTACATAGTGGACTGATAACTGAACAATCTCCCAGTATGTACACACCGAGAGCTTATTAATTTAGTTTACCTCAGTTCAAGATTTCAAATGATGACTCTGCACAACACAAGAAAATACATTAGGGAGATTACCGCTATGAATGACTCACGGCAAGAAGAAACTATGCAGGACGTGAAATGAGGACGATAGTAAAACATAATATCCATCTATGGAACAAATGTGATTTACAGAACATTCCTAACTCAATTTCTTGTTGTTATCTTAGAGATAACTGCATATGTGCATGTAGAATTATGGATGGCATATAAGAAGGTCAAGGCAAATAACTGGAATTAGACTCTCTGGAACATTGTGTAGGAAAGACACTTTAACTCTGTTTTTTAGGTTTCACTTGCAAGGGATCGATCGTGGTCGTACAGGAGGACAACATCTTTGAGTGGTGGCTTCGGGCAAGGAAACGATTTCCAAAAGATTTGCGCCGTGGATTTGATTCGCTCCTCTTCCTAATTGGTTGGATGCTTTGGAAGGAGCGCAATGCCCGGACTTTCAACGGAGTGCGGTTGCTGCCACAGGTCCTAGTTGAAAGTATCACAAGGGAGGCGCATGCTTGGTCGACTGCAGGTTACAAGAAGCTGGTCTGCATCTTGGTTAGGATGTAATTGTGGATTCTATTGTCGCAAAATTTGTTCAAGATGTAGTGCTGTAGGCTGAATCCAGTAGGGCTAGGTGGTTCGTGCACGGCAACGGTGTTGCCGGTCGGTTCTTTGTACTAAACTCTTTCTGCTTAATGAAATACGCGCCCTGGGCGTGCTCTTAAAAAAAACTCTGTTTTTAGGAAAAAATTTATGGCCAAAAAAAAAAAAGAGAAACAACCAAATGACTGTGACCTCAAGGCACAAAGAGATGTGAAAAACATTCGTAATACTAATCAGATAAGAATTTGTTTAGGTTAACATCTAGGCTGTTAATCAACGGCATTTTTTTCTCATAAGCTACATACTATGGAAGGGACTTACCAGGCACTATTTCAAAAAAACCTAGCATAGAGATTCACACATATGGAACAGGAAGGCAAACCTCACACATAGCGTATGGATATCAATCTGGGTGATTAGGAATGACCATTGAAATCTTATAGAGGACTGTAAAGTTAGTCCAGTGACTTCATTGATATGAAACAGGAAGGCACACCTAACATATAGAATATGGATATCAATCTGGGTGATCAGGAAGAGCAAGACCAAAGCAACCTCTTGGTCCAAAAAGAAGGGAAACAAGGATCGCTACCACCATCGTAGGATCGAGCATATGAATCCTGATAACCATGTGGACAGGGACACCGGATAAAAGAATATCTGTACATACTCAGAGGAAACTAACCGTGGCCAACTTGGTGGACCTGTCCTCAATTTACTTGATGACACATAGGCAATTTTTTCATAGATGCATAGTAGCCTGACAGAGGCAAATTTTCATCTTAAACTAAGAAAAAGTGGATAATAGGCAATTTTTTCATAGATGCATAGCAGCCTGACTTAGTGTCAAACCCAATGATGTATACAGTTTGAATTGGTAACCAAAATAGACACTGCTCACCTAGTCCATCAAGAAGGTAAACAAAAGTGGACATTGTGCTCACCCTCATATATCTGTGCAAGAGGCACTGCAAGTGGCACATATCAATTTGTCAGAGCAAAGAAATCTTCAAAGGAATACAAAGCTTTGTTTTCATTTATAACCATCTATTTTTTGAAACTGTTTGATTATGTGCTGGAATCCTCATTAATGTTAGGTACAATTGAATAAACAATTATCTCAAATAGAGTGTGACCTGGTTGTCAAATAAGCATGCACAGGCATGTTAAACTCAAAGGGTATCATTGAAGTAACCTGCAGAAGCTTCGGATTTAGAAAAACTAAGAAGCATCATGGTCTAAATCATTTTGGCAGACCTACCTGGAATTAAAGAATTTAATATTATTGTTTGACCATGAGGTAACCTGAATTTGGTTTAGCCTCACTGGAAAATTATTGTGGTTTCGATTATTGTTGGGAAAACTATGCAGTGGGTAGCGCTATAATAATTATGTAAGGAAGACATTTTTGGGTAATAAAATTACAGTACCAAGTAAATATGTAAGTTGTCGCCTAGGTTGGAAATTAGCTATAAAAATTTCAGATGAAACTATTGAAATGGCAAGAGGAGGATGTTGTGCTGTCATCTAAGGACAAATATGTTGTGATTGTTGTACAAATTAGTGCACAGAACATCAATGTGTTTTAGTACTATCCATAGCACCAGGAAATCATTATTCCTGCAAGAAATGCAGTAAATTAATATTTAATCATGTTACCTTCATGGATGGGCGTCCACAATGCCCCGGAGATTTGTAAAAAAACAATCAAGAAAACTAAAAATTGCATGAATAAGAGCATGCAAATTATTTACCTTCATTGATAATTTATTAAACAAAATATATGGCAATATGACAATAAACTATATGGCCTTTCAACTCTATTGGGAGGAACTCAACTACCTAGTTTTGCTCTTGGTTCCTGCAGCCGCTTCTCACAAGAGCATTTAGGCCTGAGACAGAATTGGGAATCAGTCATGGCCTCGCATGGATGAACAGAGAAATCGAGTAAGCACACAAGACTGTAAAGAAGTTAGAACGGACCCTAATACAAATGGATTAAGCTAGGGTTTGGGTTGGGTGTTGCACAACAGGCAGGGAAGAGAAGGAATGGGTGTACCTGGTGGGTGCTCGCCGGCAGGAGGTCGCGCCGGACGCGCTGGCTCACCTCGGCACCGTGGCACCACGCTTTGGGGGCGGCCTCATCGAGGCTAGGGTTTGGCGCAAGCGGCGCCATCACCTCCCCCTCCCGCTACTTGGGAAGGGAAGGGGAGAGCAGGAGGAGGAGATGGCGGCGGAGGAGGAGGAGGGCAAACAAAAGGCAGTAAAAGAAAGTTAACCTTTGGACAACAAAAGTTAGCAAATCGACATCTCCTATCATCTAATATCCAACTATATTATTTGTAATTTAAATAAGCAATTTATCTATTATCCAACTATATTATTTGTAATTTTAAATATGTAATTTATCTATTAAGTCTACAACCGAAGGTAAATAGAAATCTAATCTAAAAAGTGATTGGGAAAGAAGATATATTCTAATTCTTTTTTTATTGTCATCTTAGGGAGATCAAAGACAAGATCTCATCCACAACAACATGATTATGTTTGATAGATCATGTCATACCAAATAGATGCAAATTTCATCTCAAAACAAGGTCCTGCGACACCCCACTCATGCCTAAAGTTTAGAGCATAAAGAGTAAAACATCATTGCACATGGCTGAGGTAGAAAAAACATATCTCGGGTAGAAAAAAATAAAGACCAATCATCATTGCATATGTCCATAGTCTCAGTTGTAGTGTAGTATCTTAGAGTAATAATAACCATCACATTTGTCCAATGTCTCGGATGAAGACCAGAAACAATAAACATCACCGCATATGTCTAGAAACATAGAGCGATTCAAGAAAGAAATAGGCATATGCTAAAACTCTGAACAGAATATGGTCTCATTAAAATTGGAAACATCATAGGCATGGGCAAATGGTGATATTAAAATTGGAAATATCACAGGCATGGACAAATGCTTAGACTAAAATTGGCATAATCATAGACTTGGACATATGCTCAAATTAAGTTTGGCAAAGATCATAGGGCTGGTCATCTGATTCCTTTTTCTTGTTATGTTAGGAAGATCAAAAGGGAATCTCATTGACAACAGCATGATTATGTTTGATAGATCATATCAAACTATATATTGGAGGAGAGGCAGCTTCTCGCTGATTCTACGCTGAAGCCGTGCAAAGCGAGAGAGAGCCGGAGTCGAAACGCAGGAAACGACAAGCGGCAAATTTTGAGGAGCCGCTTTGCACTAATCAAGGCCATCAACGGGGAAATCAAAGGCCGCTAAGATTTAAGGCTGACGTGGCCCGCGGTAAGTAAAGCGTAAGCCATTCCAAAACAGGAGAATGATAACAGGACAACCCAAGCTTCAGGATGCACACATAGATTCCATTCCATTAAATCTAAAAACTTTTTGGAGGTTTTAGATAGAATCTTGAAATCGTTTCTATGTTTTAAAAAATAAACTCCGAGGTTTTAGATAGAATCTTAAAAAATAACAAGAACGTGCGGACAGCATGTCATATGATGCAAAGTGAATAGTAAACCAAGCCAAGTAGCAAAATAGCATAGGTTTATAGAAGAAGACTAAATAACACTATCTCGTGTCCGGAATTATGTCCATATGACAAACTTACTGAAACCAAAGTCTTTACATAACTGATCTTAACAGAGTGTTCAGATTATTTGGAACTTTCATAATAAAAGCCTCATAATGCATTAGCATATTTCCCAGAAAAAAAAGTACAGAACACATCATGTAGATTTGTGATTTTTCTGATTGCTAAAGATAAGGCTTTGATGAACCTTCTTTATTTTAGTAACATGTACCATGCAAAAAATAGACCCAATAAGCATGCAGTTGTAACTATGTCAAGAAGAAGTGCTCCATATATGCATATAATAGAAAACTAAAACATAAAAGACCAATGAAGACACAGAGAGGAAACTCACCAAAGATGCCTTGACCTGAGTAATGAAGATATAGAGAGGAAACTCACCAAAGATGCGTTGACGACTATTTGGCCAATAACAACATAACATAGTCCAGTGTAAAAATATGCGCAATTCAGGTATGCAATTGATGCATGTGCTGAATCTGTCTGAACTTATCGAGAGGCAATGCATTCCTAAGAGAAGGAAAGGGAACATGCAGAATGTGAATGGGCTGTCCAAAAAAAAAAAGTCATCACTTTTGGATACAGAAGTAGATAACACAGGGTGTGCAAGCAAATAAAAGACCTCCAAAGACACGTACTTAAGTAAACAAAAGGCAGTAAAGAAAGTTAACCTTTGGACAACAGGTTAGCAAATGACATCTCCTATCATCTAATATCCAACTATATTATTTGTAATTTAAATAAGTAATTTATCTATTATCCAACTATATTATTTGTAATTTTAAATATGTAATTTATCTATTAAGTCTACAACCGAAGGTAAATAGAAATCTAAAAAGTGATTGGGAAAGAAGATATATTCTAATTCTTTTTATTGTCATCTTAGGGAGATCAAAGACAAGATCTCATCCACAACAACACGATTATGTTTGATAGATCATGTCATACCAAATAGATGCAAATTTCATCTCAACAAGGTCCTGCGACACCCCACTCATGCCTAAAGTTTAGAGCATAAAGAGTAAAACATCATTGCACATGGCTGAGGTAGAAAAAACATATCTCAGGTAGGAAAAAAAATAAAGACCAATCATCATTGCATATGTCCATAGTCTCAGTTGTAGTGTAGTATCTTAAGAGTAATAATAACCATCACATTTGTCCAATGTCTCGGATGAAGACCAGGAAACAATAAACATCACTTTGCATATGTCTAGAAACATAGAGCGATTCAAGAAAGAAATAGGCATATGCTAAAACTCTGAACAGAAGTATGGTCTCATTAAAATTGGAAACATCATAGGCATGGGAAAATGGTGATATTAAAATTGGAAATATCACAGGCATGGACAAATGCTTAGACTAAAACTGGCATAATCATAGACTTGGACATATGCTCGGCTTAAGTTTGGCGAAGCATCATAGGGCTGGTCATCGATTCCTTTTTTTCTTGTTATGTTAGGAAGATCGAAAGGGAATCTCATTGACAACAAAGATGATTATGTTTGATAGATCATATCATACCAAATAGATGCAAATTTCATCTCAAAACAAGGTCCTGCAACACCCCACCCATCTTTGGCGTTGGGTGTTTTTTTTTACGAGACGGAAGAGAACGAAGGAGAGATAGAAAAGGGGAGGATTTCCCCGATCGGGCAAAAAAACCGAGGCGAACACAGTAAAAGCCGAATATATATCTGAACATAGCCAGCTTGCTAATGAATTTGTCCGAAGCGCAAGAAGCGGCTTCTATCAATCGTGGCCTTAGGACGCGAAATCTAACGCCGACAAAGATTTCTGGGAGACGTGGAGCCATTGCAGCACCTATCGTTTAGGGCATAAAGAATAAAACATCATTGCACATGGCTCAGGTAGGAAAACATACCTCAGTCAGGAAAAAAAGAAAGAGCAATCATCATTGCATATGTCCATAGTCTCAGTTGTAGTGTAGTATCTTAGAGTAATAATAATCATCACATTTGTCCAATGTCTCAGATAAAGACCAGGAAACAATAAACATCACTGCATATGTCTAGAAACATAGAGATTCACGAAAAAAATAGGCATATGCCAAAACTCTGAACAGAAATATGCTCTCACTAAAATTGGAAACATCATAGGCATGGGCAAACAGTCATATTAAAATTGCAAACATCATAGACATGGACAAATGGTTAGACTAAAATTGGATAATCATAGACTTGGACATATGCTCAGCTTATGTTTGACAGCATCATAGGGCTGGTCAGATGCTCATATTAAAAGGGCAACAAAAGGGCAGATTGGAACTCCCTGTACCGAGACAAATCATGAGGAAACCATAGTCAAGACAAAGGTAAGCAGGTCGTACAGGAAGGTGTTTTGCAGGGCGTGGAACCCTAGACTGTCGCCGCCGCTGCACCCGAGGTCATCCATCGGGGAGGAGACATCGGAAGATGGAGGAAGAGAAGAGGGTTATGCATGACCGTACCTAGGGTTTCGTCCAGCCGTTACCGCTTCCACACCTAGGGAGAAGGACTAGCGGGAGGAAAACACGACGGAGGTGGAGGGCCCGGCGACGCCGCGCGCCCGAGGATTTAGCAATCAAGAGGACGAGCGACTATGGCGGGAGAAGGACGGGGAAAAGAAGAGCGGAGAGAGCGAGGCAGGATGTGGTGGCGGAGGGATCGGTAAAGAAGGCAAGGATGTCCGCGGACCGATCGGGCGTAAACCAAGGTAGGAACAGTGGAAGCCAACCATATATTGGAAGAGAGGCAGCTTCTGCTGCTTCTACGCTGAAGCCAGGGAAAGGAGAGAGGGAGCCGGAGTCGAGACGCAGGAAACGACGAGAAGCCAAACATTAAGAAGCCGCTTTGCACTAATCAACACCATCAACGAGGAAATCAAAGGCCACCAAAAATTAAGGGTGACGTGGCCACGGTGGTTACAGCAGGAGCTATTCCAAAACATACCGTTTTAATGTGTTTCTTATAAAAAAAAAAAAAAACTCAAGCAAAGCCGCCTTTCCAAAAGAATGGAACACATAGATGACCAGTGGACGCGCAAAGGAATCTGGTGCATTGACCCAACAACGCAACCAGCTCGCTAGTCTCTTGGTCCACTCCACTCCAGTCCAGGACTCTTTCTTGTCCACTCGTGTCCGGCCTTGTTCCACCATCCAAGTCCACCTTCCCCGTGCCCGACTCCACACGTACAATGGCAATATGGGCGCGCACTCGCTTATCCCCTCCGTCGCATGCCACCCTCTCAGCCTCCACTACCGTCACCCACAATGGCAGTCCTCGTCCTCCTCCTCCTGCTCGCCACCTTCCACCCGCCCACCGCTCTGGCCGCCTTCTCCCGGCCTTCTCCTACTTCCTCGCCTGCGGCGCCGGCTCCACCGTCTCCTTCCCACCGCGCAACTTCACCCCGGACGACGGTTACCTGACCACCAAATGGGTCCCGGCGGTGACGAACGCCAGCCCCAACAGCGCCGCCTCCCGCTCTACGCCCGCCCAGCGTGTCCAGCTCCGCCTTCTCCTACAAGCTTCCTGTCCCCCGCCCGGTACTCCGCCCGGCAGGGGCAGGCCGCGTTCGTCCTCCGCCTCCACTTCTTCCCTTTCTCCCTACGACTTCAGACTCTCCTCGCGGTTCTCGGTCTGTGTTCAGCTTCAAGCCAACGCGTACCCGTGCTGTCCTCCTTCCGCCGAGCCGGGCGCGCCGTCAAGGAGTTCTTCGTCCCAAGACCAGCAAACGGCTCGGCGACTTCGCGTCACGTTCACGCCGGGCGCTGGCTTCGGCGCGTTCGTCAACGCCCGCCGAGCTGTTCCCGGCTCCAACGGAGCTGCGTGGAACGGCTCGCTGACGCCCGGTGGGCGCGAAGCGCGGCGGCTCCCAACATATCCGTGTGGCGCGGGGCCCGGAGACGGTGTACCGCCTCAACGTGGGCGGGCCCGAGGTGACCCAGGAGAACGACACGCTTCGGCGGACGTGGGTCCCCGACGACCCCTTCCTCTTCAGTCCCGCTGGGAGCTCCACGCTAGAGAACACGAGCGCCCGCGATCGCCTCGCCACCTACACAAGCGGCGTGGCGCCCGACGTTGTCTACAGGACGCAGCGTGCCGTGGCGAGCGTGTGGCGGCGCGCTAGCTCTACCCATGAGTTCCAACGTCACGTGGATCTTCTCGGCGGAACCGGGGTCCAACTACCTCATCCGTCTCCACTTCTGCGACTACGAGCTGCTGAGCTCCGTCGTCGGAGTCGGCGTCGTGTTCAACGTCTTCGTCGCGCAAGCCATCGGCACTCTAGACTCCATGCCCACACAGTTTGAGACGCAGGCGAACACGGCCTTATACAGGGACTACGCAGCCACGGCACCCATCTCCGGGAACCTCACCGTCTGCATCGGCAACTCCGCCAAGGCCAGCACTGGCGAACAGGTCTTCCTGAACGGGCTGGAGATCATGAAGGTGCAGCCTTCGGATTCGAGCTTGGCGGCGGGGCCACGCGCTAGCAGGAAGAAGAGAGTTTTGATCATCGCGCTCTCGGCCGTGCTCGGCGCCTCGGTTCCCGCGCTCTGCTTGTTCTTGGTCGTGCGGAGAAGGCGGCGGATGGCGCGGCCGGCGCCGTTGCAGAAGGAGAGCAGCAAGCCGCTGCCGTTGGAGCCGTCGATCCAGTCGGGTGAGGGCGCGATGCAGAGGGTGAGCACGCAGCTCCACATCCCGCTGGAGGAGCTGAGGTCGGCCACCGACAACTTCCACGAGCGCAACCTCATCGGCGTGGGCGGCTTCGGCAACGTGTACCGCGGCGCGCTCCGCGACGGCACCCGCGTGGCGGTGAAGCGCGCGACGCACGGGTCCAGGCAGGGCCTGCCGGAGTTCCAGACGGAGATCGAGGTGCTGTCCCGCATCCGGCACCAGCACCTGGTGTCCCTCATCGGCTACTGCAACGAGCAGGCGGAGATGATCCTGGTGTACGAGTACATGGAGAAGGGCACGCTGCGGAGCCACCTGTACGGCGCCGGCGCCGACTCCGACGGGGCTGTCGTGGAAGCAGCGGCTGGAGGTGTGCATCGGCGCCGCCAGGGGCTCCACTACCTGCACATGGGCTACTCCGAGAACATCATCCACCGCGACGTCAAGTCGACCAACATCCTCCTCGGCGACGGGTTCGTCGCCAAGGTGGCCGACTTCGGCCTGTCGCGGCCGTTCGGGGACGGGGAGACGCACGTGACCACGGCGGTGAAGGGCAGCTTCGGGTACCTGGACCCGGAGTACTTCAAGACGCAGCAGCTGAGGGACCGGTCCGACGTCTACTCCTTCGGGGTGGTGCTGTTCGAGGTGCTGTGCGCGCGGCCGGTGATCGACCAGACGCTGGAGCGCGACCAGATCAACCTCGCCGAGTGGGCCGTCGGGTGGCAGAGGCGCGGGCAGCTGGACCGGATCGCCGACCCGCGGATCCTCGGGGCGGTGAACGAGAACTCGCTGCGCAAGTTCGCGGAGACGGCGGAGCGGTGCCTGGCGGACTACTGGCAGGAACGGCCGTCCATGGCCGACGTGCTGTGGAACCTCGAGTACTGCCTGCAGCTGCAGGAGACGCACGCGTTCGAGGATTACAGCGGCGCCGTTGGCGCGCAGTGCCCAGAGGGCGTCGTCGTGCCGCGCTGGGTGCCCTCCTCGACGACGGGCGACCTGGACGACACGGTCGTCATCGTCACGGACGTGAACAGCAAGGTGTTCTCCCAGCTCAGCAGCGACGAGGGCCGGTGATGAGCTGCTGCTGGTGGTGCCGACGGACCGGCTCCTGCAAAGAATCCGAGTCACCTACTGGAGTGTACTAATTACTGTTTTGTTATCGTTTGCTTAGTTTGACAATATTACTGCTGAACCACAGCGGCTGCTATTGGTGAATTAATGTGCTCTGAACTCGCCAACAAAAAATCTGCTGCGAATGCTGAGCCAATCTTTTTTTGCTTTCTCGTCCCTACACTCACACTCTTCAGGGCCCATCACGGTCACGGATAATCCATGTACGATGTAAGTGTGGATATGCATGCGTCCAATTACTCATGCTAATAGGGCGGGGCTTGACGGTTTCTTGGATGGGTTTTAATATGGGTATGGGTACTATTGGGTGAATGGAAACAGGTGACACTATGAAACGTGTGTGGCGATTTGTTTTGAATTCCGCCTTCCTCGGAAGGGCGATCCTGAGAAGACCACCGGTGAGGCTGCGCTGGTGGCCGTCGGCACCTTGGTGACGGTGACGCTGACCTCGTCGGGATCCAATACTCCTCCGGGGGAGTCTCGCAGTCACCGATCGTCACGCCGCCGGTTTCACTCGCGACTGCCGTCTCGTCGAAAGGAATCGGCTTCTCGTGACTAACGTCTCGCCGAAGGGGATCGACTCAGATCCGGTTTCTGTGGCCATCTTCGATCTGAGTGCGACCAGGTACGTGAGGATTCGTTGGTTTCATCGTGCAGGGATCTCAGGCGGCCAATGCGTCGGCAAGATTCTCGGCACTGTTCACCATCCGGCAACAGCGGCCATGAGTAGTGTCTCGTCGCCGGCACTGGATGAGGACTCACCGGTTCTATGGGAAAACGGTGGGAAGGCGCAATGGACAACGATTCACTCTCCCGCCGGGCGGTCGATGAGGTATGCCTGTCTTCAGCTAGTCCGGTCATGGATGTCGCCTCAGATCCGTTGCATGATGATGGATTTTATCATGAATGTATCATGGCCGGTTACACAACAACAGAAGCTGCTGAATTTGTTGCAAACAACAACAAATCAATTCTTTTGCATAATGAGCATATAAAAGAGAAGTTTTGGTCGGAGGTGGGATTCCCCAAAGGAACACGTTGGTGGGAATCAGAGAGTTTGTCGGTGCGATCGATGTTGGGACACACATTGGGTGATCCATCAGCATCTCCCTTGCCACGAATCGTATATGGCAAGTCCTCCGGCAAGGAGCTGCGCTCTAATGTCGAGGGCGAACGACCAGTCGAGGGTGCGGCAGTGAAGAAGAAACGCTTCATTATGCGACCTTGGAAGGGTCTGATTCCTAAACGAAAATCACAAATTCTAACTCTGGCGGCTTATTTCCCAGAGTGTGCTTCGGTCACCCAAACCAGGACGTATACGGTGCCTAATTGTGCCGCAAAAATATTATGACGCACTTTAGCCCGTCATGAGGAATTTCGTCATAAAAGATCAGGTTTCTTGTGGAGGATGCGAGCGAGCTCCATCTCCATTACCACTGCGGTAAGTCTTCATTGCTGATCTTGAAGAGTTCTACAAAACTCAGTATTCATGACTTTTCAAGTCAAGACCGTCTAGGGCTTCAAAAACCCGTTTGGAGCCATAAAAAATTCAAATTTCAAATTTTGAGGCGTCAAAAGTTTGAAAAATGAAAAGTTGACTCTAATACCAAATGTAGATCCCGAAGAGTTCTACAAAACTCGTATTCATGACTTTTTAAATCGAAACCGTTTAGGGCTTCGAAAACCCGTTTGGAGCCATATCTCATACCAAATGTAGATCCTGAAGAGTTCTACAAAACTCGTATTCATGACTTTTCAAATCGAGACCGTTTAGGGCTTCAAAACCCGTTTGGAGCCATAAAAAATTCAAATTTTAAATTTCGAGGCGTCAAAAGTTTGAAAAATGAAAAGTTGACTCTAATACCAAATGTAGATCGTGAAGAGTTCTACAAAACTCGTATTCATGACTTTTCAAATCGAGACCGCCTCTAGGGCTTCGAAAACCCATTCGGAGCCGTAAAAAATTCAAATTTCAAATTTCTCGGCGTCCAAAGTTCGAAAAATGAAAAGTTGACTCTAATACCAAATGTAGATCTTGAAGAGTTCTACACAAACTTTTCATCACGCAAACATTATGTGACGGTCCTTTAATGACTAATGGCATGACGCTCGGCTTTCGTCTCAAAATGTTTTTCATGACACTTTTTTGACTATGTATGACAAAATTTAGGTGTCTTGGAATCCCGGATTTTTTGCAGTGATCACTAGGGCAGAATGGCAATGGGAAGCACTACCTCATGAGGAGGGATCTTTCCTAGTGGCTTTCCCTAGTTACGAGTTACTTCAGAGCATGGCAGATATTGGATTCCATTTGAAAAATCATGGAGTCATGATTACAATGTCGGCATGGCGAGAACGGTCGGAACATTGTTCCTTCATATGAGTTGGAGGTTGTTTGGGTTCACATCACAGGAGCGCGACCCAAACATAGGCACTATCTAGACTTACGGGCCCTAGGAGATGTTATTGGGACGACTTTGGAAGTTGATATGTTAACATACCGGAAGAAATGCGTTATCAGAGTCAAAGTGGGGATATTGGACATCAATCGGCTACCACATACTACTGATCTAGTCTTTGGCATACAAGGTTTCCCTATTACCCATACAAAGGAACTGGATCTATTCCTACCAAAGAACGGTTCCACCTCTAGAGGATGATGATCCAATGGATCGTGATGGTCCCAATGACTCCAATAATGGTATGGAGGACGGGAAAGGGAAACATCGCCAAAAAATGAAGAGCTCCAATCAGTCACAAAGCAATGCACCATCGGTAGGCACCGGCCACTAGTACAGGGATAGAGGTGTATCCCGGTTCACCATGGGCATTTGTCCCGGTTACGTAACCGGGGTTCACGCTCCCGGGACTAAACATTGCCTTTGTAGCACTAGAACCGGGATAAACCTAAGGGTTTGTCCCGGTTCTACATTACACCCGGGACAACAATGGGGGGGCTTTTGCATTTTGGCAGCCACGTGGTCGGGACCATTAGTCCCGGTTGTAGACACCACCCGGGACAAAAATAGGGGTTTTTTGCATATTGTACCAGCCACGTGGTCATCTCATTTTGTCCCCCGGTTGTTGTCTAGAACCGGGACAAACAATATGGGTTTTTTTTTTTTTGCTCTTTTTTTGGTTGTTCATTCATTTTCTTTTTAAAATTAAATTGGTTTTTCGAATTCGATTCTACGATGCCAATGACATATACGCCGATTCGAAAAGTTTCAAATGGATCGATGCATACACAAATAACCAATATATTCTAATATTCGATCGCTATATTCAATTGACACATGATGAAAGCATATAGACATTCAGGAGCTCAACCATTATATTGACATTAATATATCCATACAAGAGTATTACAAGTGCATTTATCATTCATCCGGACATGAAGTCCATACAAGTCACTTATAGTTTCCAAAGTGGTAGTGGTAGTGGTATTGCTAACTCCTGTGCCAAGCCCTCTCACCACACTATCTTTTGGTCCAAGTCATACATTTGCTTGTTGCATATCTACATTAGAAATAGAACAGAGGCGGCAAGTGAGTGAACAATAACTTATATTTGTACACGGTCATTTAGATATTAGTTGTTACTGAAATGACTTCCTAAGAGAAAGAAACCTAATGTATGTACACTAGTTATATTTGTATGCTTGAGACAACTCATAGTTCTATCTCCAAATTCAACAGAGTTAATGCATAGTAGTTAAAATCATCTCAAGATGACAGTAACTTCAGTTTTCTCCTTCTCCAATCCCTCAGTTTCTACAGCGACTCATGTTTCTCAATAAGAGGTCCAGAGAACACGAACCTGAACCGAAAGTGCAGTAACATGGAGAAGATGTCTGATAACCGCGGCAACTTTGATTCTTATTCTTATTCTCCAATCCTGTCCATCAGTACAACACACGATTATTGGAAATAAATAGTTTAATTTCATGCTCAAGATTATTTACTGCTCAGCTGTACTAAGTCAATCCAACAATATGAATTAATTAACCAAGAGCAGTCACATGAGTGATGAATCACATCCATGCCAACGACGAGGAGCAATGGGGGACGACGACGTCCATGAATCACATGACTGATGAATCACATCTATTCTCAATAAGCTGCAGTGGGGGGACGGCGACGTCGACGACGAGGAGCTGCAGGGGGCAGACGGCGGCGAGGAGGAGCTGCAGGGGCGGACGATGGCGACGTGCTGCAGGGAGACGGCGACGCGAAGCAGCGCTGCAGTGAGGGCGGCGATGTCGACAACGAGGAGCTGCAGGGGGCGGACGGCGGCGACGAGGTGCTGCAGGGGCGGACGCAGCGCTGGTCGGCGCGGCGGCCGGGTCGTCGGCGCGCCACCGCCGAGGCCGGTCGTCGGAGCGCGCCAGCGCCACGCGGAACGTCAGCGGGGCGGGCGGGCGGGCGCCGTCGCGCGCTGGAAGGCTTCATGGGGCGCGGCCGGGTCGGAAGCTCAGCGGGCGCGCAACGCAGGTCGGAAGCTTCGCGGACGTCGGCGGGGACGCGGGGGGCGGGCGACCGGGCGCGGCGGTGATGGAGTCTCGGAGGAGAAGTCGATGCGGCCGAAGAAGATCTAGATCAAGCTCTTCATATACACCCCCCTTTGTCCTGGTTCTAGTATATCACCGGAGAAATATCCCTTTTCTTCCGGTTGTAGACTACAACCGAGGTTAACGTTGGAACCTTTAGTCCCGGGTCTAGAGTACACCCAGGGCTAAAGGTAATTTTGGCGCTGGTCCACGCGTCACGGTGAAAATTTTTGGACCTTTTAGTCCCGGGTCTTGAATACATCCGGGGCTAAAGGTAATTTTGACGCGAGCATGGGCGCCACGGTGAAATTTTTGGGCCTTTAGTCCCGGGCCTCAAGGACAACCGGGACTAAAGATACTGAATTTTATTTCCCGCCACATCCTCGCCCATTTTCACTTTTTTGTTTATACATTCTATTTATATATATAGTAAAACTTTGTTAATTGTGCGAAGAAATTAGTAAAGGGGCAAATTTTTTTTTGAAAATGTATGTAACATTTTGTTTTCCTTTAATGCACTAATGAAAAATATGTATTTTATAGTATCATGTATTTTTTATGTAGATACTGAACATAATACAAATGCATAATCACTATTTCGTTAACGCAAAAATATTGTATTTATTTCAAATTATTAAAGTTATTTGTTTTCGATAGAAAATATATTTTCACATCTTTTTAACGTTGATCTTTCGGTTCTTCATCATCCATGATCTAAATACGAGACAATAGATAATCACTTTGCGCGGTAATTAAAATAATTAGAGAAAAGTACCAAACAATTCGAGAAAATTCTCAAACTTGGCGGTGCCTTCACACATGTCATATAGACGCCTCAGAAAAAGTTTGAGGCTGATAGCACACTGCAAAGCGCACGGGCCACACAACCACGACAAACCTAAGTGTAAGGATAGGGTTCAAAGGAAAGGTTGAGTATACCACCGTGAAGCACGTCGGCTCCGCCCTAACTCCAAACTTCCTCAAAAAAATTTTGCGGTCAATTACACCCAAAATATGTCCCCACGCAAAATCCTAGCTTTTTTTAAGCCATTTTTCGAATTATTGTATTTTTCTACGTATCGCGTCCCCCACCAAATATGGTGAATTACACTTTGAAAACAAAATAATTCCGCACCGGCCTCCACAAGTTTTGCCTCCTAGGGCACAAGTGACCTCGCGACAAAGTTTGGCACCGTTTCAGGTCTATTTGGGGGGTGGTCGCAGTTCAACGGACTTTTACCGAGAAGTCGCGGTAATTAAAATAATTAGAGAAAAGTACCAAACAATTACGAGAAAATTCTCAAACTTGGCGGTGCCTTCACACATGCCATGTAGACACCTCGAAAAAAGTTTGAGGCTGATAGCACACCGCAAAAGCGCCACGGGCCACACAACCATGATGAAACCTAAGTGTAAGGATTGGGTTCGTGAAAGGTTGAGTATACCACCGTGAAGCACTTCGCTTCGCCTAACTTCGAAACTCCTTCAATTTTTTTTTTTGTGGTCAATTACATCCAAAATATGGCCCCACGCAAAAATCCTAGATTTTTTAAGCCATTTTTGGATTTATCGTATTTTTCTACGTGTCGGTGTGCGATCAAATATGGTGAATTACACTTTGAAAACAAAATAATTTCGCACCGCCTCCACAAGTTTTGCCTCCTAGGGCACAAGAGACCTTGCGGCAAAGTTTGGCACCGTTTCGGGTCTTTCCGGGGTGGTCGCAGCTTCAACGTACATTTATCGAGAGAAGTCGCGCGGTAATTAAAATAATTAGCGAAAAGTACCAAACAATTACAGAAAAATTCTTAAACTTGGTGGTGCCTTCACACATGCCATGTAGATGCCTCGAAAAAGTTTGAGGCCGATAGCACACCGCAAAGCGCACCGGCCACACAACCATGAGAAAAACCTAAGTGTAAGGATAGGGTTCCATATAACACTTGTGAAGCACGTCTCGCTCCGCCTATGTCCAAACTTCCTCAAATTTGTTTGGTGGTCAACTACATCCAAAATATGGCCCCACGCAAAAAATCCTAGGTTTTTAAGCCATTTTTCGAATTCATGTATTTTTTCTACGTACGCGCGTGCGACAAATATTATTAGTTAATTCCAAATTTATTAAATCAAACTCAAATTTTAACACTTATAATTAGTTTAAAGAATGACACAAGCGTGTATTAGAGTTAAACACGAAGCTAATAGAACTAGAATGAATCGAATCGGATTTAAAACACAATAGTTATAAGCATTATAATCGAATAATGGCAAATATGCAATTAAGGGAAAACGTATTTTGTTATATACGCTTTCCTACATGTCATGCTAAGGACGCGGTGGGAAGAAGGAGAAACTCTAGGGTCTTATGTGGAAAAAGGACGTTGCTAGTACGCACAGTAAAAAAAAATAAAACGTTTAGTCCCGGTTGTAAGATGTAACCTAGAGAAACCTGAAACTAGTACTCCCAGTTCTACTCTATAACCGGGAGTAATGGTTTTAGTCCACTGTTGGAGATCTTTAGTCCCGGTTGAGTGCCTTGGGGCGCGTCGCGCACGGACCTTTAGTCCCGGTTGTTGACGTGAACCTGGAGAAATGAAGCTTTATCCCCGGTTCTCGTTGAGATTCACAATCCTAGTGTATTTTGCATCCGAGGATAGACCTCGTTTGTGCAGTAGTGGGCTCTGGTCCAACCCCGATGCAACACATAATTGCGGTGACACCAATTGGAAACTAGGGGCCTAGCCGTCCGCCCGAAGCCGATTGTTCTGGGTGGGCCGATCTAAAATAAAAATTCATTTATGTGACACCACCGAAGGGTGGCTTCAAATCACAAACAACAAATTTTGTTTGTAGGTATCATCCTTATTTTACATCAGTTTCTTTTTTTTTTGTGAAAAAGAGATACTTTATTAAGCTTAAGTAGCAAAGTCATTACAGGAAAGAGTGACAGTCCACTCTGGAAAACTAGAAAAAAAACACTTGACTCTCCCTGGACCTAATTCCAAATTGCACCAAACTATGCGCCAAATTATTCTGAGCTCTACTAATCTGAGCAAAATTTATTTGATTGAACTGACCCCCAACTTCTCGAGCCTCCTTAATGAGCTGCCAAATCGTTGACCGATCAGGGTTATTATCTTTGAGTTTAGAGACAACAGAATGGCAATCTGACTCTAGAACCATAGGGATGGCTGGCCACCTATGCGCCAGATGGACAGCCTCTAGGCAAGCACGCGCTTCAGCTTCTTCAGCATCCCTGCAATGGAGTATAACACGCCAGGCTGTTAGTTGCAAAGCTCCCAGCCAATCTCTAATTACCACACCAATTGCCGCATCACCCGTCTGTTGATTGAAAGCAGCATCGACATTAATTTTGAAAGTTCCGTCGGGAGGAGGGACCCATCTCTTCTTAATCTGACAAACTGCTGGTCTTTTGCTCTTGCCTAAGCTCTGTAACAGACTACGTTTACCCTTGTTATCTAATGGATCCCCATGTTGTCTGATATTGAACAGTGAGTGCATATATCTATTCAAGAAAAGGACCGAGCTACCAATAAAGGCCGAGGCACCCTCATCAGTTTCAGTAGATGACAATGTCGCTAATTCACATTGCATTTTTTCTGAAACAGGTACTCAGCAGGAGAACGTGTGCGTACCTTTAGTGGAACCCTCGACAAGAGCTATCTTGCCGGTGCATACAACAGCATCGCCCACAAAGGCGGTCAATACTACAGTGTATGTGGCAAGAAAGCAACAGGAGGTGCAGTTGGAGGTTGCAGCCTTGGTTCGGGAGCGACCAACCGGCCAAGCTGCAGGTGAGAGCTTGGATCCTGAGAGCGTGGCCACGAAGAAACAGGCTGAACTTGAGGAGATCAGCGTGGCAGCCAGCAGCCCCAGCCGAGTCCAGGTGCAAGAAAGAAGGCAGGAAACACAAACGGTTGCTGCTGCTAATACAAGTCAGCCGTGTAGACAGACTGATCTCACACCAGTCAAAGTTGGTGCAGCACTCTCTACACCTAGCAGCGAGTTTTCGTGGTCGGCACAGTTGCCGTCAGGTGCCGAAACTCCATCTGAGGGTATTGCTGTTGCTGACGAGTTTATTTTGGACAAAGCAGTGAAGCGTGCTGCCATCAAAAGAACCTGGATGGCCTGGCTGCATCAACAAGCAAGAGTCCAAAGACACAACCCCATGCAGGTACTCGCTTTCGATCACGCACTGGCTCCGCCACGTGGGCTATCCTGCAACGGTCTTCTTCCCGGGAGGTGCTTGTAGCGGCCTCTTGGTTCTTGGAGCGGGTGGTCAAGGACTTTTTTCCCAGGCGCATAGGTGGCGGTCTAGTCTTAGGATTGACGGGTCATTAGTGTGTGTGGATATTTAAAACTATCAAAGGCTGTGTGCCCAAGGGCAGAGGCCGGGAATGTTTCAAGACATTGTATCACCTTGATGTAATTTCTTGAAATTAATAAAAATCCCCATTTCCAAAAAAAAAAAAAAAAAAAAACGTGTGGGGCGGGTTGGGTTGATGATACAAACGGGTTGGGACAGGTTAGGGTGCTATGGTCGTAGATCGGGCGCATATCTTCTTCCATCATGACTTCGGGGTTGGGACGGGTTGGGTTGGGGCATTGGGCCGACAGGTGGATCGGGGCGGGTTTAACCCCACTAGCAGGTGTACGTCCAATGCAAATTGACCAGTGGCTGTCTGATTGATTGAGCTACATAATTTAGCTGCCTGCGCATGACAACAGAACTTTGTGGCCATTTTCTTCTTCATCTTCTGGTGCTCACTCTCACACCAGACCACGCATATACTAGCAGATTGTGTAGAACAGAGCAAGGTGCCAACCAAAGAAAGTTGGCCAGAAGAATTGGGAGTGGGGATATCTCGTTCAGTGTGGTTGCAACGTGTGTTGAACGTCTGTCTGATGCTAGTGTTCGCCTACTGTCACAAGAGATTTGTTCAGTTAGATATCGACGTTCCTCAAAGGGCAAACACTGCCAGTTGCCAGCTTGAGCCTGTGAGGTGAAGGTTTCAGACCTTCAGTTTGGTCATAATAAGACTACTTCGAAAAGACTGACTACTTAAAGGGAACCCACGGTAACTGGCTCTGAGTAAAAAGCAATTTCTAAGCTGGATCAATGGTGCCGTGGAGCCCAGGGCGAAGTGTGGAAATCCGAACGCGGTTCAGGGTTGGGAGGGAAGAAAAGTCATGTGATGGTGACGCGCTTTTTTTTAATAATGGAAATTAATCTGGCTTCATGTATCATAAGATAGAATCAGACCAATTATTACAAAAGTTTGACTACCAAAAGTTGCATGAATAACCTAAACAAAGTACAAATTAATTCTAAAATCAACCAATGTATCTCGATGACAACCATCCATTGGAACTAAAAATTAAAGCGCCAGAAGTTTCAAGATGTTGTCCCGCATGGATCAGCATACTTTTCCGATCTTCATGCTTGCTGTGTAGACTTGCCCATTCCCGCAGCCAATGCGTTCCCCTCGAATATAACCTGCAAGAGATTTTTTGGTCTATATTTATCAAAAACCACTTTATTTCTAGTTATCCACAAAGTCCAACACAAAGCCGCAGCTGCTGTTAATAACAATGAATTAAGCTTTTTATTTCCCATCTTGGTTCATCTTGAAAATAAATCATTTAAATCAATAGGTGGTGATAACCCAAACATCATGTGTACAGCACGCCATAAAGATTTGGCATAAAACAATCAAAAAGAGATGTTGAATTGTTTCCGAAAGTGACAAACCGCACAATTTTTATCACCATTCCAGATTACGCTTGACTAAATTATCTTTAGTTAAAATTACACCTCTTTTCAAGTACCAAAGAATTTTTTTTATTTTCATAGGAACTTTAATATGCCATATATCTTTTCACACTCGACACCATTGTTAATTAACGCAGCATACATAGACTTGACTGTAAAGATTCCGGATGCGTTTAGACCCCAAGAAAAGATATCCCTCTGTTCGCTTAAATTTAAATCTTGTAGGGATTGAACAATTCTATACCAAGCATTTAGGTTTGCACCCACTAAATTCCTTCTAAAAGAAATATTTAGCGGAGTTAAGCTAAATACTTGTGCAACAGAATCGTTTTTCCTCCTAACAATGTTAAAAAGCGAAGGGAATTTATCTTTTAGAGGCTTATTACCCAACCAAGTATCATACCAAAACCTGGTTTGAGACCCATCTTTTACCTTAAAAGAGCCAAGATCTAAAAAACAATCTTTGATGTTCATCAAGCTTTTCCAAAAATGTGAATCTGTTGGCTTCTTATAACAACTCCCCGAGTCTTGTCTTTTATATATTTATTTCTGATTAATTCTTGCCATGGACCATCCTCGTTTAGTAATTTGTAAAGCCACTTACTTAGTAAGCATTTATTTTGTATACACAGATTTTGAATGCCCAAACCTCCTTGGTCTTTGGGTTGGCATAAAATTTCCCATTTTGCTAATCTATACTTCTTTTTATGTTCATCATTTTACCAGTAAAAGCGATCTAAAGCAATCAATTTTTTCAAAAACACCTTTCGGTAGTTCAAAAAAAGAACGGTCCTCATGCTACAATTAGTGGAAGCTTATCTTCCGAATCTTGCCTCGCTATGTTATGATGTGCTTGCTCCACTTCCCCGCACAAAGCACTTGGCCATCCTCTGTTCCCGCGCAAGGGTCCCGCCAATGCCCCGGATCCACCCGCCTGCAACCTCGTTCTGCAACCACGTCGGCCCAAATAGCAACAGGGGGAGTCATTTGCAACATTGAAAGAACTAATACAACAAAAAATTGTTGCAACAAGCGGAAAAAAAGCTATTGCAATATTGAAAAACATATCTTATGCAACAAATAAAGATATGAACTGCAATATAAAAAAATGTTTGTTGCAACATTCAAAAACATCCAATCAAACATAGGGCAAAAAACCGATGCAACAAACGAGAAACAGCTCCAAAGAGCCGAGCATGACCACGACCGATCATTACTACAGAATTGATTTTACGAGGCAGATCGAAAGATTTTCCGTGGCGGGCATTTAGAAAACCGCCACGGTAAATGGCTTGATTAACCGTGGCGGACATTTTTTTAATTAACCGTGACGGTTATAATGTCCGCCACGGTAAATCGATTAACCGTGGCGGTTTTTAAAATGCCCGCCATGGTAAATAAAGCCCAAACACAAGGCCCAGTAAATCCATATCAGCCCACTATAGGGTTGGACATATAAAAGCAAAACGATCCCAAACCCTAACTACCCTCGGACCCTCACTCTCCACTCCTATCACCGCCCCCTCCCTCCCCTCCCGTCACCAAAGACCCCCCTCCCCTTCCCCCACCAGCGCCTCCTCCCTCCCTCCCCTCCCCTCCCCTCCCCTCCCCTCCCCGCCCCGGCCCATGGCTCACCGACGGCACGACGCGGGCTCCGCAGCGGGGGATCCTTGGCCAGCCGGAGATCGATCCGGCGGCAGCGCAAGCCGGGCGTGGCGGCCGATCCGCGGGCCCTGGAAGCGGCGCAGGTGGTTCGGGATCCGCGGCTGGAGCGGCGGTGGCGCCCGCGGATCCGCCGGATCGGGCGGCCCGGAGCGCTTCGGTCTTGGCCACAGGAGGCGCCGGCATGGCGCATGGAGCTCCGTGGGCGCCGAGCCTGGCGCGGCATGGAGCACGACGGCGGGCGCCGAGCACGGGCGGCATGGAGCACGGGGCGGAGGTGTTCCTCCTCTTCCCGAGATCCGCGGCGGCGGGAAACCCTAGGGCCGGCGGCCCGGATCTGAGGCTGCCGGGCCCGTTAGGGTTTCATATTCGATTTTTCTTTTTTTTTCTTCTTTTTTTATTCATTAACCGTGGCGGGCATTTTTGTCCGCCACGGGAAAATCGCCCATTTTCCGTGACCCTCCGTCCGTGGCGGACAAAATGCCCGCCACGGTTAATCGTTTATGTAGTAGTGGATCCTTAGATGAAGAAGAAGCGGAAAAATACCCTCCATGACAGTGCCGCAAAAGAGCGGTGCGATTTCCGCAACGAGGCCGCGTTCCCCGACTCGCCAAGTGCAAGCTGATTCGCGGTGGCGGCAGGGAGGGCCCCGAGATTCGGGCGGAGGGAGGGGCGTGGACAAGAAGGAACGGACGAGAGACGTCGGCGGTGGCGTGGTGACGGCCACGCGAGGACTGGATCAGCCGGCGGGGTGGAGACGAGGCACACGGCGCAAAAGAGATTGAGCATGGGCTGTGATTGGGGAGCTAGCACGGCGGTGGTCTCTGCGTGTAATGGGTGAGGGCAGCGGTGGGATTGAGGAATGGGTGCGGGTGCGGTCACGGCAAACGAGAACGAAGATTGTTTTACGAGCGCGATAGCGCCGGACCTCCAAAAGTCGTGCGCCTATGCCCGGGCTAAGCCGTCCCCACCGGGGCCCGCCTCGCTGTCGACGCCCACATCCTCATGCCCCGCCCGCATGACGCCCGCACGCGCGTGGGACTGCCCGCCCACCGCCCCGCATCGCAATACCACCGCCGCCCGCGGTCCACGCCTCGCGATGTCACCCGTCTCGCCTCGCGCAGTAGAGGCGCCCTTGGCCCCACCATGGGGATGTTGAGTTGGACCTCAACTCGATCATGGGGATTGCATAGCGGGAGGTGGGAGAAAGAATAAGTAGTATATTGTCTTCGTGACCCCCAAGCATCCCCCCTTGACGCTCCGTCTCCCGCCACAAGCCACGGCTCAAAACCATCAGTACAAAAACCCTCCCGGTTCTCACCGTCGGAGGCAATGGCGAATCGGGCGTGTGATCCCCCCGCTGTTCATCCCCAAGGGCTTCATGTTGGAGGAGTACCCAGCCCGTGCGGAGATCATCCGTGTGATGAGCCGACCAATTTATAAGAAATCAAATATAATTCGCAATTACCGAGGTCATCGCAGTCTACACTTGAGTCCATATAAACCCGGTATTCCGCAAATCTCAGAGTGATTTCAAACTCATCAACATACAACCAAGGATCTTCGAAGCTCGGTGTGCAAATCCGCGGGTGTTCCAACTCAAATTTGATTATAGAAATATTGGAGTATAAATTGTAGTATTACAACACCAAGTTCTGAAATAGCGGAAGCAAATAGTTTTGAAACAAATACTAAAATAGTAGTGTCATTAATAGTAGTCAACCCCGGAACAACATGAGACAAGGAATATGGAGTATGCCTTGCCCTTGGCTTTATTCTTCACCACAACAACAAAAAGGATCGGCTAGAACCATGTGACACTGGGTCACATGCAATAGAGGGAATAAACTCGTGAGTACTCGATTGTACTCCACAAGACTTACCCATCTTAAACCAGAAAATAAGGAAAAAACTCTAAGGATTATGCTTGGCTTTGTGTGGAGCTGGCTGACTCAGATTATGCTTGGCTTTATCAGGAGCTAGCTGACTCACATTTATTTTCAGAAATAAAGTTGTTTAATGCGTGGGCCTGTCGGAATCTGTCACGCCCCACTTTTAATGGGTCGTTAATCACACGTGTTTGCGCCAGGATCACGCCACAAACACGCCTGTTAGTCACAGATATTGGTATACAGAAATAATAGTAATCCGAGCTTAATAAATATAGGATAGAAAGGGCTTACAGTGGCGACGAGGAGTCACCAGGTCGGGTTACAATATCGAGTTGGCCAACCGAGAAGCGGTGGGTTAACTATGGCACCGCCCGCATCTCCTGCGCATTCTTGTGCATGGATGAAATCAGGGCTTCAACGTCCTTCTCCTAAGCGAACACCTCTCGAACTCCTACGATACGCTATCCTCTACCTTGTCGTCGTTCTTACCTTCACATGTGCCGATATCCGTAAAAATAGAGGGGTGAGTACAAACGTACTTCGGCAAGTCCTAACCGAGGGTTGTAATTATTAAGGGTTTGGGCCCTAGCGAGTCTCTAAAAACTGCTCTTGCTAGTTCCCGGGTTATCTCATGTCATCAACGTCATGGCAACACTGGTCGGTCATCATCAAAGTGTATATCTAATCATAGATGTTCGCCTAGCACTTGCCCATTCCAAGGGCGTGGCTATTCGAATAGATTTAAATAACTCTGCGGAGGTTGTACACTTTTCCCCACACGAAGGGCCATCTTTTCCCACGCATCTTTGCGGGTCAAAGGTGGTCCCACGAGATTCCGTACCCGCTTGGATGCCTCCTAGGTATATCGGTATAATCATCACCACGACTTCTCAGGGGTTGGAAGGATAACACGTCACCCTACGGATGACGCATCACCCTAGACAATATGGTGATACCAAATCACCCGCGGACTTTTACGGGTAATACCTAATTACCCAACCTATACTTTATCAACACCACTCTCAATCTCAAATCATCAATATGTGCCTCTAGCACTGCGCCCATCACGCCCAAACACTTCCGTGGAAGACCACTCAAGATCCACGCCAACCGACCATGGGGCCACTCTCCCCATGTCCGCTCCCAATAGGTCGTTTGCCTACTCGCCACCTTGGCTCCAACTATACCTCAACCCAACGGGGAGTTGAATCAAGCCATCCCATATCGGCGTGTGGGTCGTGCGTAATATTATACTAGGTAGAAGGTCTATGAACCGATCCTTAGGGGAGGCGAGTATCTCTCCGCCCAGGAACCCCTCGCGGCCGATTCCCCGACGTGGTATTTAGGCTCTACCGGACTACCACTACTCACCTCTTTTGTTGGTTAGGGTTCATTAGGCAATCTTAGGTTTCTCTTGAATACAACGTATGAGCGTGAGATAACGTGGATAGTTACGTCATCCGGTTTGACTCCTAGCTACGTTATCGCTCATACCTCTATTTACTACTCCGATTATTATATCATTATCATCGTCATTATATCATCACATTATTATGGTCATGATTAGGGGTAAGGACTTGCACAGGAGGTTCTTACGAATCGGCACGGCGTCGAACGTCTCTAGCCTTACTTCGGACGGAAACTCTTAATCGGGGTCGATGTGGAACTACTACAAGATACGTTGATAACCTAGCTTGAACTAGAGCATCCAAAACAAACATAGAACATTATGGTGGCAATGGGTTAGATGCATAGAGCTAGATTTTAGATGAATTATGGAAGTCGTTTTCACGAAAACAGCGAGTTAGTATGCATGAGATATGGATTTTATAATATTAATCCCTAATTAAATCATTAGGGTAATATTATAATATAATTTTATCATGTAATATTATTGAAACTAATTACATGATAAAATTCTATAAATCAAATAATGAATTTACAAATTTTAAAATTTTTCTGACATTGGGAATGTGACTTATAACATTACGTGTACATATAACGGTGTACCTAGTAATTTACATAGTGTACACGAAACATCTTCAGACGTGGGCGACACGTGGGTCCCATGGACGCCATTTGTGGCGACACATCAGCACCACGTGTGTTCAGGGGCTGCCATAACGGGGTGGACGGCGTGGGGCGGAAGAGGCGGCGTGTCGTCGTTTCACCGGGCCATGCCTTGGCGCCGTTATGGTGAGGGACGCCCAGACGGGGCGGGCTCTCGTCCGCCGAAAGCCGGGCGGCGGCCCGCCGGAAAACTCCCGCCGGATTAGCCGTCTGCGCCGGATCCTCGCCGCGTGGGGCTGTTAGGTCCCCTCCGTCGTCCCGGACGAGGGTGGTGCGGTCGGGGTGACCGGCGGGCTCCTCCACCTGGCGGGCGTGTCAGGCGGCACATCGGCGGTGGCGGTGCTCGGTGGTGGGCTACACTGCACAATAGGGTTGGATTTGTGGGGGAAAACATAATAGGGAGGTTGGGAAAGCATACCGGTCCACCAATTTCGACCCGTGGACTACGACGGCGGCTCGACCTCCGTCGGCGGGCGCGCGAATCCCGATTTGGGGGCAATCGTATTAGAGCGAGGAGGAGGTGGAGAGGGAAGGAACCGATGGGAGCACCTTGCGTTCCCGATCGTGGCGGACCTCTAGAGTGGAGGGGCGAGTTCGATCGGGCTCGGTCGGGCCTATTTATAGGCCGGCCATGGCGAGGCTCGTGGGCGGCGATGTCTTCCGTCGTCGAGATCATTTCGGCAACTCACTCAGTGCGCGGCGACCTCGTGACGGTGGGCTAGCTGGTCGGGCGTGTCGTCGCTGGCGTGTTCCTCGTGCTCGGCCGTGGCGGCCGGCGGAGACGTCTCATCGCCGCGCTACGTTGGCGCTCGAGCCGGTCCGCGGTGTCACCAGCGTTGAAGGCCGCCATGGTGCGGCTGGGAATCCGGCCGGTTTCCGGCTGGTCTGGGTGGCGTCGCGCCCACGCAGAGGTGTCGGCCTTGTCCGTTAGCCGCCTCGCCGGCTCGGTCGCCGGTGAACGCCGGGAGCGCGGCGGTTGTCTGCGTCATGGTGGCATTGAGTTGGTGCGCCGGCCGTTCCCGTTGACTCCGCCGCCGTGCGCGTGGGCGGAGGCGGTTGTCGTGCACCGCTCCTGGGAGGATAGAAGCGGCATCGTCGCGCGAAGTCGCCTTCGCAGCGGCGGCTGACGCGGCGGGAAGCGGCGGGGCCCGTCGGCGTGTCCGAGCGCGAGGAAGACGATGACTCTGTCGCCGTCGGCGCTGCGTCTTCGGCGAGGGGAAACGGGGGCGGTTTGGCTCGTGGGCTTGTCGAAGCCGGGCTCGGCTGCCCGTCTCTCGATGCTGGGCCGGCCCACACGCCGAGAGAAAATAGAGGGAAAGAGAGAGGGACCGATCGGGCGGGAAGAGGGAAAAATGAGCCCGTGGTTCATTTCTCAATTTGATTCCCTTTCCATTTCTTTCCTCTATTTCTTGCTCTCTCCTATTTCTCTTGCTCCTTATGCCATATTTCATGTATACTAGTATATTCCTATACTTATGTATATTCCTTCCAACTATTTTATACAAGTATGTATATATTATTAGGGCCCTTTATTAAGCACTAATATATACCCTTGTTTGGAAGAATACATATTAGTATACATGTCTTTGTATGTTCCCCAATTATTTTCCTCTCTCATTTCTAGGTATACTCGTTCCCCAATATTTCTCTTTTATCTCCTAGGGTCTACCCATGGGTTTGGTGTATACATATATTCCAGGAATTTATGTAGAGGTGCTTGGAATATACATCTCCCCACACATGTAGTCTAGGGTTCGTAGATTTATTCCCAGAGAAAATTCGTAAACCATTTCTCATGCAATTACTTCCATAAAATCTAGAACTTACCTTGCATCCTTTTGCGACCATAAGCTCGACAAACAAGATCTCCTATTTTCTAGATGGTGAGGGTTTAAAATGCGTTTTTCAAAAACGAGTTTTTGGTTTAGCGGAAATAAATCAAGTTTTAGTTGTAATTCAAAAAAAGTTCAAATTTTTAGTGAATTTTAAAATGATGCAAAAACACGGGTGTTCTGAGAATCATTCTAGAAACGCGGGCGTGTCGGCAACCCCCTCATCTCGGGCCACCCAGGGTTCCGATCCAAAGCAACACTCATCGTCCGTAATTGCTTGTGCCCAATCCATCCAAACCTACCACGCCATGAGGAGCGTTAAGCGGCAGATGTCGACCGAGCTATGATTCATCTAGCTTTGTGGCTCACGACCCGGCGGAGCCTACTATATGAACAGGTACTTTCCACTTTCGAATGAGGCTTTCGACAAAGAATCGATCCTTAATCGATATGATGGAAGACCACAATATCCATCCAATCTAAGCATTTTTTACTTTCCAAGTTCTCAAGAAGAATCGCTTGTTAACCACCAACGTGATTAACCCCGCAGCAATCCTCACAAGTGACCGGAAATCACATCTCTTGCAATCATCATAACCCGACCATTTATATAACGTAGACCCCTAAATAGGACATGATATCAACTTCAACAAGAATATCTGTGGTAGCAACGGTTTCAACCATATCCTATACTCAATGCAAAGAACCATTAAAGGACTCAACAAATTAATTCAGAAAGCATAGGAAAGTTCAGCATGCATCGGGGTTGCCTTTAGAAAAGTAGTAGGAAGAAGTTAGGGCACTTAGGAAGCTTGATTATCTGTTCTCCTTCTCCCGTGGGGTCTTCGGCTGCACTCCCGGATGATGAAGGTCGGCCTCCCGCTCCTCGATCTCCCTCGATCTAACTCCTTCGATCCTAATATGATGCATATGCCGAATGAATGTTACGAATGTAAAGATAAATGAATGCAACATGATGAATGATATTAGTAACTGCATATCTCTCCTGAAATAAGGTAACTAAAACTACACAAAACCAACCATAACTCGTTCATTGTACTAAACTTATCGACAACAAACATTCAACAAAATAGAAAGACATTCCTTCACTAAAATAGCTCTAGCTGGAGTTCTAGAACTCGGTTTGCAGCAAACGAGCACTTGTTGGAAAGCTAACAAAATTATTTATAACTCATATAAAGCAACCTCGACAAGATTCTAACATCTACTATGCGTAAAAACGAAAAAGACAGCAGCTCTATTTTTCGGGTGGCAAGCAAACATGCAACACCTATAACTTACAAAATATTTATGCAACCCTTATCAAAATTTACCAGCAAGTAAATAAGATCCTAAAGCATGAAAATAACCTACTGATCAGCCCAAAAGATAAACTAATTCACATAAAATGATAACGACTAAGTCTCACTACACATAAATCAATAAATACACTCTTAGAATAACACTACTTTTAGAAAAGCATGATAACGGTTAACTATCTATACTAACAGACCCCAAATATCATAAGAACAAATAGTAAACCATCCAAAAATTATAACCCTAGGATTACCATGCATTTTGAAAGCATTTTTCCATGCAACATAAATTCAATAAATATGCCAACACCTTATAAAAATCTACAAAAATTACAGGAGCATACTACTGGTCTCACATGACTATCATAAAAATTTCATAGCAAACTCAGTCATATAATGTCCTACACATAAATGACAAGCAAAATCGAGAACTAGGCATGAAAATACTTTGTACTATGAAAAGTACAAAACCACATATCTATGAACATGAAATTAAAGCACCTAACAGAAACATAAGCACCCACAAAACATATTAGGGCAAAACTCATAGTAATTATTTTTCTATAAATTTCCTAAGAAAGCATGATAAATAGCACATAAATCAAAAATCACATTTCCACAACGGAACGTAGCATGCACGATATTTTTCCTCTACTCTACTCACAAAAACAAGAACATTTTGTACAGAAGCATATTTTTATCAAGCACGAATTAAAAAGATATGCATTTTCCTATTTACATGGCAATTATGGCAATAAATATAAATAAATATAAAAACTACCAAAAAATATTATCACATATTTTTCTATCATAGAGCAAAGCATAACAAGCACGACAAAATTTGTCCCACTCGGTTCCACTTAAAAACGAGCAAGTTATGAATTTTCTAAGACATGCACACATTATTGGGAAAGAAAATAGAAAAGAAAAAAGCATCCGATAAGCGGGGCCCGCGTCGGCCGAGATAAAGTAAGGCAGCGGCGCCGTCTGCGGCGGATCTTTGCCGGCGGTGATCCTCCGGCGACATCGAGGGTACCTACGGACTCCTCGTGATGAGATCTATCGACCCATGCCCCTAATGACCCATTTCTAACCCTAACGGCGACGACGACATGCGACGGCGCGGAACTCCGGCGAACTCGCCGTTCCCAAAGAAAGCGTACAAGACAAAGATGAGCATGAGCATCCCGACATCGAGGCGATGGAAAACAACTACCTAGTCGAGCGAAATGGCGACGGAAAGGTGCTCGACAATGACACGGTGCGGTCGCCGGCGCCACAGCACAAATAAGTTGCGGCGCCTTCCGGGCGAGCCGGGGCACAAAGCGGTTTGATTGGTGGGTATTCAAGAATCGATGGGATGAGGCGGATCTCGTGCGCGTGGAGAGGGGTGCGGAGATGGCCGGGCAAGCCCGGCCATGGTAGCCCGGAAGGCATGGGCGCCGTGGTCCCGACCAAACGGCGCACCACGGATCGATTGGACCTGCACACATGTTTAACATGAGGAGGCGAGCACTAAACACACAAAAGTTCAAAGAAAATCTAGCGGGATAGCGCGGTGGTGAGCATCTACGGTAGCGGCCATGGCGGCCGATTTTTTTGGCGACGAGGAAAACGACCGATTCACCTTCGACTTGGTCTTTGGGCGGTCCAGCGGGTCATGAAGATGGCTAGTAAGGCCGCAAGGCTACTGGCACGATGAAATGAGCGGGGGACGCGTGGTGGCCGAAGCCGCACAATCGGCGAGGCCGGTGATAGCCGCGGTGGCATACCCGGCCGCAGCTCTTTGCTCTATCGCTTGGTCGAGAAGGGAAGGGGAGTGAGGGAAGTGCAATGTGGACCGTTGACACCGTTATAGCATAATATTATAAGATAAATAACATGAAATAAGGGCTCAAGTTAAAGACCAAACATAAGTCTAGGGGTCTAACTAACATAATTCCATTAGTTTTGGTATTACGTGACTTTTCGGGGACTTGATAGATAATTACAGAGAAAGATGGATAAAGTTCGAATATACAAGGCATATGAAGACAAGACTTAACCGTGAAGCAACTCAACCCGAAAAGTGAACTAAAACATTCTAGAAGATACCCGAGAGGACACCGTAAAAAGACGGGACGCCGAGGTGGCATGCCACCTGGCGGCGCCCGCTGCCAACTAGGCCGGCCGCCCGGGTGGGCCACCCCCGTCGACCTCCCCCTTTGTAGGTCGGTTTACTACCGACATTGAGGTTGTTTCTACACCGTTCTTTGAAGGTCGGTTTGATCCAAGGGTTGACGCTCATCGCCAAGTACTATATAAGAAGACCAAATGACCCTAGGGCGATAACAATTTCATTATCATACTCATTCATCAACTCATACCCATCTAGTCCAGCCAAGTTTAGACCTAAGCCCTAGTTCATACTAGAAGTAATTAGCTATATAGCTAGTTCTAGTTGAAGATCAAGTTAATATTGAGTTCATTTGATAGTGAAGAAGTAGCAAGGATCATCGTTCTTGAGACTTCTCTCTTGTATTCAATCTGTAACTACTCTTATATTTAGAATACAATTGTTATGGCTTTGATCTTTATAATTGTTATATTCTTATTGATATGTGTTTATGCTTGTTATGATTATATGTTTAGAGTAAGATTGCATTATATTTTATACATGGAATTGTATAGCATCCATATAGATGATCACTATGTGGGTGATAAGCAATGTGTAAACGTGGTGTTTATACAATGTTTATCCGCAATTGCACCCTACATTCCGGGCCGTGTGGTAGATCGCGGGAGTGACGGACTGTTGAGTCCTTTGGAATCCACCCTCCGAATGTAGGACACGCCGAAGTTAATTACGTTAATGATCAAGTTTCGTCCTTGGTTGTTATTGGTAATGCTTGCCATGTGTAGAAGTAATCCAACCTTACCATGATAGCTAGATGTATTGAACTAATTATAGTATTCATTGACATATATGATTAGGAGTAGCTTAGGAATATTCATTCTATTCTTTCTATAACATGTTAATAGCTCGTATGACACTAGTGGCTTATGATGATCTTAGACTTGGGTATTTATCAATTATATTATTATCTTTATCATGTGACTTATCCTCGTTGAGTAATGTTAGATACTTATGGCAACTCTGCATTACAATACCGTAAGGTGGATCTCATAAATAAATCACAATATAAATCATTAGAGATCCTTTTCTCTCTACTTTCCATAGACTCCCTCCCCTGTGGTAAAATATAAATACGATACCTGGATTACTCCCAGTGAAGTGCTACAATTAGTATTTCTATCCTGCACTTGCGCATATCATGTTCATTCTTTTATAGAGGCCAATCAAGAGTACCATGCCCCGCATTTCTTTGAGCGTTATTGCTATGGTGACGGACTAGTGTATAGGTAATGCCTAGAAATGAGTGGTATACCTTGAGTACATATCCCGGTGAGATTAACTCCACTATGGATAATAATACTATGTCACATCCCACTACTAACACCGCCTAATCGCTCTTTGTTGGATCATGAGGTTAATCCCATATCCAAGCTAACATGATTAGATAGATATCCCATATATATTTCTTTCGCCTTCCTAATTGGGATCGTGTAAGAAATATCAACATGGACGAAAGGGGACGCGGTTTTTCTCCTTCTTCAAGGCACGGGCATGGCGTGGTGTCGAGGAACGCGGCCATGCGGCGTGCACGGCACCGCGTCGTGGCGTGGCGGCCACCCGACTTTTAGCGACGGCCGGTCTAGAGCATCACAAAAAGCCGATTCCAACCCCTAATCAAACTGTTTTGCCCTCTCTTTTCGGGATACGTGCAAAACTAGCCAAAACACATATTGAATGAAATGTTCCTTATAAAATTCTAAGCATTTCATATATAGCAAGTTTTGTCTTGTTTGGCCTAGATCCGAAAACTACGATCAACCGAATCACAACTACTCACGAAAGTCAAAGAAAACCCTAAATTATATTGGAGGGAGAATTATTTCTATGGCCCTCCTAAAAACACTTTGGATCTCTATGGCCCTTTTTTTTTGAAAGTTACCTGTATGGCCCGAAAATTTCTTTGTTAGCTCTATGGCCTTGTGTTAGGTCTGTTAGCGTATTATCGCCGGGTTTCCACTTCTTGACACGTGAAAAGACAATGCCGCCTTCGCTTCATACAACAGAGCCTGTTCAGAAGATGGAGGAAGGTCCACGACGGCGCCGAGTTCAGGTGGCCTCTTGTGTGCCGGCGGCGCCCGGTCTTGGCGGCGGCGGCGGTGGACACGGCCGTGGAGGCGGCGGCGGCGGCTACCGCGTGAGTGCGCCGCGCGGCGGCGGCCTGGAGCACCTCCGGCCGCAGCGCACCGCAGCGGTCGGGCGGGCTGCTCCACGCCGGCCGCGCCCCACGGTGGCTGGAGCGGCTCCCGGCCGCGGCGGCACGGAGCATCTCCCCAAGGCGCTCGCGGCGGCGGCAGCGGCGGCATCTCCCGACGCCCTCTGCTCGACCAAGGATGGAATAGAAGGGAAAAAAATACAATTTGATTTCACTCTCAAGGTTCCTGATACAAGTTTGCCAGAGAAGAATGTTTTCAGATTTGGGCTTAGTTAATTTCTGAAAACTCTAGGGTTCATGATACAAATTTGTTTTTCATGTAAACCTCAAGACAAACGCGGCATTTATTTTGTTTTTTTCCTAAAGGGTAAAACGGTATTTTTACACGTCACTTAACACCGTTAAGTGCCAAAACCTGACGGAAGGCCATAGAGCTAACAAAGAAATTTTCCAAGGCCATACAACTAACTTTGAAAAAAAAAGGCCATAGAGATCCAAAGTGTTTTTCTGAGGACCATAGAGATAATTCTCCCTATATTGAAACCAAACTGATTTCAACTTTCTAAACATGATCAACTCACTTTCATGTAACAAACCTATAACATCTTTTGTTCTACATGAAATTATCTACACTTTTCATGACGGGTGCACAAACATGCATAAACCCTAGCTATGACTTTTAAGACAAGGCACTTTCAAAGTCAAACGAAGTCAAACCACTCTAATAAAACAAAATTAGAGGACATGACCAACATCAATAATGCTCTAAAACATCCTATAAAAACATAGCTAAGAATAATTAAAGGCTAAACAACTAATTATGCAAGCATTTCATACATAAAATGACAGGACAAAGCATATGAATCAAGTTGCAAAACACAAAAAGGTACTAATTGTAATGCACGCATGCAAATGATGATTATGTCATGATATGCACATGATTATGCAGTGATTAACACCTGGGGTGTTACAATCCACCACGAAGTGTACGTGATCGCTTGCTACACCAAGTTCAACGAGAACCTCGCCATCGCCAAGCTTGAGCCACCGGTCAACAAATAGGACTTTGATAAGCTTGAACCGGGCGCTCCGAGAGTTCTTCCAAATACATGAGGTACATGTCATTGAAATCCTTCCCTATCCCCGGAGATGCATATGTCGATTCGCCTCATTGCTAGATAGAAAGCGCTTCATGGGACCAATTTTTCCTTTTGGGGGAAGGCACATGTTTTTTGTTAAGATGATGAGGCGAGAAAAACACTCGCTCTTTTGATCCGGATCCCGAAGCTTGGGTAACGTTAGTCGGCTTTCCAAAGGATCTCGAAATGTGGTAACATTGTGGCTAAGGCAAGGCAGTGTTAGGTTTTGGGATTATGAGATGGACTGGTTTGGCATGGGTGACCCTTGTTGACACAAAAAGTGTTTCTTGTGCCTCACACACTAACAAGCCGGATTAGCTAGCTTTACTCGACCGCCGAGTGTCTTGTGCCGGGTGCGTGCCCGACCAATTTGACCTCGTTAATTGACAAGGAGGTAAACGTGAGATCCGGAACATGCCCGGTGTGACCAAGACAGCTTCCGCATATACGGCTCTAAGGCCGGTTGTAATGACATATAGGTATGAGTGCTATCTGTCAACAGATTCACGAATGCATTCGGTAAACAAATATATGAAAGAATAACAGTTGCCGAATGATCATAAGAAGACATGTTTGAACAAGTAAATCGATCATCGAGATGTGACATTATAAAGCTCTATTGCATAGATCGAATTAGTTGACAACAAGGCACATAAAGCGGGTAACTCATAAATGTAAATCTAATCTAAATAACACATGCATAGGTTTCACCCGACTAGTCCCGCCGCACGCCCGGTCTTCCTAAACCCGTCTAGCTTAAACACTTGCAAGCTAATCCACCGCATGATACGACTTTTTACGGATCTAAACCACTTACCACGACTAGATCAATCCACCGCATGATACAATCTAACCATGACAAGCTAAAAGCACGCGTACATCCAAATAGATCTATAAATACTCATTACTCGTTGAAGCGTGTATGCATAAACATGTAAAGTACACACGCAATCCTAATCTAAAGTAAAGACAGGATTTATTCCTATTAGTCCGTTTCTTGCGACTAACCATCCTAAACCATTTTCGTCCTAACAAAGAATCCACCGCATGATACACTACAACAAGCTAATCCACCTCATGATACAGCTTGCCGGACTAGACTCTAATGATAGGTAAACTTACACATGCAAGCTACAAGTAGATGCATAATTGTATTTGGCAAGCTTGCCGAATCAGGGTCCATGAAGAAGGAACTCACACGCAAAACCTTAGCCTGCCGCACGAGTCATGACTAAACGTGTACGAACCCACAACATGTAACAACTTAGATTGATCTAAGCTCGGCTACGATAAGCAAATAGATCTAATGACACGATAAGATGAATATTGAAAGCATTGGTGACATCTATATCTAACAAAAGATAAAGCCGAGCCATATCAATCTAAATTGGGCAAAAGTGTGTGCAATCATAATAAAAATAAATAAGCAAGAAGTATGCACCACTTGGTAACTTAATGAATTCACTAGATTGCCAAATCTAATGAAGCTGATAACTAGGTCCAAGCTAGACCTTAGCCTGCCGCATGACTCATGATCTAACAAAGAACACTCTTGCTCCATAGCCTAAATCCGCCGCACGATACTAAGCATGGTAACAAGACTACTTGCAACATAATCTAAATCCGCCGCACGATACTAGACATGGTACAAGGTTGCCGGTACTTTTACGAGGTCGACGGGTCGATGTATCCTCTCGCAGATAGATCGACGACATGACTTGGACTCGAAGGGTGGCGCGGAGTCGGGTTTGTTGTATTGATTGGGTAGATGTATTACAGGTTGCCACGGGTCTTATATTTATACACCGGGCTTGACACAAGTTCTAACTGATTATGATTACAATAACGGAAAATATCTAGCTAAGATACATTGTCCTCCAAGTCTTCTCAGAGTCCTGAAGTCGTACGTGACACGAACCTTTTCCCTTTGAATAACTCTCCTTGATGTTCTCAGGCTCGTTGAATCAACGTGCGCTTGAATCCTCCTCGGACTCGGGTCTTCTAACCGAATAACAAGAGCTTCCCGAATGCTGGCAAATAAATGCCGATAACGAGCTTCTAGCCGAATGGTCCCTTGCCGAACTGTCTGTACGCTGGCCTACCTGTCATCCGGGCTTTACCAAATTTTGGTGTTAACAACCCTGCAAAAGTAGTTGTTCAAGTTTATCTGAATATTGATGCCAGTATTCCGGGCGTTGTTAAGATCAATGCGGGGATCCCACCAAAAGCAAACTCCTGGACCTCACCCGGTTATATCCTCGAAGAAGAACAACATCACCACCCCGCCTCGATGAGGAGGCATATGTGATGATGGGACCTCTCGCATCCGGTTCCTCCATCCCCACCACGCCGGATGTATCCGGATGCTAATGGAGGACAAGGCTCCAACCCACCTTCAGTAACTAGGGTTCGGGGATGAATGTTGATCACTACTAGAAAACCCCCCTGTAGCTATGTTTGTATTTGTAACGCCTTCAAAAAAGCGTCTCTATGTTGGCATGTAAAGACGTTCTTTGGCACAATTTTAAGAACGTATCTAAGTGTCACAATATTTAACACGCCTTCAACGTTAAGAGATCTCTAGACACATTTTTAACACGCTATTGAAATCATGTTAAAATGACATGAAGTTACACACGCTTTAAAACCGTTAGTAACATCTACACACGTTGCAATGCGCATCCCAAAATCGCCAATAGGAACCTTGAGATGCTTTTTGACACGCAACTAAAACATATAAAAATCACACATAGTTTGACATGCTTTCAATCGTGAATAGCATGAAGACACGCCATAAAGTGTATCAAATAGCCGCTTAGGCATGTAGACATGTTTTTTTATACGATTCCAAAATGCCTCTAGTTGACATGAAATTAGATACGCTTTTAATCATTACTAGTTGATAGAAATAATTTTAATGTGTATTAGAATTTTTGTTTAACGATGTTTTTTGAGTTAAATTGAAAACATGTAACCTAGGCATATATTCTTTTAATTAGAAATATTATTAGGAAAAATAAAAAAATGAAAAAAAACACCAAACTCTAGACTTGAACCAAGCACTATGGGAATAAGTCTTGTGTGCCCTACCATTGTGTCAATCGTTTAGTTGTGTAGGCTAGATTATTTTTTTATGTCTTTATTATATGTATAGCTTTTCAATAATAGCACACAAGGTTTATAGGAGTCATGTTAGAAAAATAAAAGAGACATCGTGTGGTAGATGGACTTTTTCACAATAGCATGCTTGAATTCAACGAATTCTATCATAAAGGTTTGATATTGCTACTTCAATTGTCCAGTTCAACCCAACACAATAGAAATATTAAGTGCACCGAAGGTGACATGACAAAGCTATTAAATGAAGTTCCTGCTGCTATAAGAACCGAGAATGTTGGATATGCGACCTAATGAAAGCTAGCAGTTGTTGTTGAGCGCACTTTGCCAACCATGTAATTAATGACTACACACGGTCCAGCCTAGCCGTTGCACTCAACTATTTGAAAGTCAATATTTCATTGTCACTATTGTTAACTCATAATCAAAAAACATAGCAAGGAACAATTAAATAAGACATGTTACAAGTCTCATGGATTACACTATTTAATCAAATAGGAAAATTTGTACACTACGCAGCAGTAACCCACAATGTTCATCTATATAGCATAAATTGACTGGAAAACCCAAGCCTTGTCTAACTTTCATCATCTGCTGACAGTTCTACACCCATGTCAAAATTATCTCGTGGGCTAACTCTCACCACAGTGTTCCACTGTTCAGCTTTTGAGTTCTGGACATAAAACACTTGTTGGACTTGTGATGAAAATACAAAAGGATCATCCTCTAATTTATCACCAGTGTGTATTTTTCATGAAAAATTCACATGACTGTATCCAAACTCATCTCGTTGCAACCCAGCTCTATGATGAACATCATACCATTCACATTTGAAAAGCACTACCTTGTAGTTTGCATATGACAATTCAACAATATTTGATAATCTGCCAAAATAATTAACCCCATCATCAGCAATGTTGACCACACCACTGTTTTGTGTCAACCGTGCAGCCTCACGACTCAAAGTGTGGAACCTAAAACCGTTAATAATGTAACCACTGTATGTCACGCCACGTCTGTTTGGTTTTGCAGCCAAAGCTTGGACCTTTGTCGTGATGCCTGTTCCGTTGCCTAAGATAACCTATACATAAGGAAAAAAAATTATATACATTGCTTCTACTTATTCTATGCCAAATTTGCAGCAATTTTGATGTACAAACCTTTTGCTCCAACCAGTCAGTGTTGCTCCATCAAATTCTCAATGCAGGAAGGTGTCAGATTAGTTGAGGGACACAATTTGCTTTTCTCCTCATCCAAGAATTCTCTACAACGACAATGCATCAATCATTTATTTAATCATGGCTGCAACTGATATAGAAGCTATTTAATAGAACCAAATAGCAGAGGGCTCTACCGCATTCACATACAACAATTTATATTTTTCTCTACCAAAATTATAAACGCACCTGCGAAAGTCTTCAAGTTAGATGATGCAATCTGGCCCTTCTGTTGGTCTGATGGGTTCAATTGATATAACTATGACTATCCAAGCCAACCCTGAGGATCCCACTCCGGTCCCAACTTCTATGAGTATCAATCCTACCCCTACTGTACCAGAGTTATCCGACAATCTGCTTGTGCCTGTTGAGAACTAGAACTTCACCGAGGTGACTGATGCCAATGTGAGTGAAAACAAGAACCTGAATGAGATTGAGTTGAACAGCTCTGCCATGCCTGCTCCTACCCTCACACCGAGGCCCAGTTATTTGAAAAGGGATGAAGCATCCTCTTCAAGGTTGAAGTCAGTCATCATTAGGCCCAATGCTGCTGAGCCAATGATCACTTTGTTGCTCCCTCGCCGTGAGACAATCTCCCCCATTTGTCACCATCCTTTTTCAAAAACTTAAGATACTTCTTATCGAGCAAGACTATATTATTCCTGCATATTTCTCTAACAACCATCTCCTTATCCATCTTGCCTAGATTTTTAACCCATAGTTTGGAGATGAAGCACTAGGCAGGCTGGACCTGACCCTCCTGGATGATGACAATGAGGATGAGGTGATGCCTCAAGCTGACAATGTGGATGAAGTGATGCCTCGATGCTACTAAAAGTGACTCAATGGCAATTGTTGAGATGGAGGACAATGGTGAAGAAAGTTCTGACTTTGATCTAGAGATCATTGTCAACACCCCCGATATCTTCAAGACACCAAGCAAGAAGAGATCTGTCAAAGTCCGTGAACAATTGCCTAATGAGTTTGTGAGGCGCAACAGAGACTCTCGAGAAAAGAGCAAAGGCTTCAAGAATGCAGGTGCCATGAAGCACGGTGAAGCCACATCTAGCAACAAGAAGTTTGGAAAGAAGAAGACACCTGCCAAGAAAAGCAAGGCTATAGAGACGAAGAATGACAAATCTGAAGCTGAAGAAGTGGCTCCTCTTGCCATGATCCTGCCCTCTGGAAGCTCCCCTGCATCCTATCAGTATAAGGAGATCCTTGGTGGTATTGGTGAAGGATTCCTTCGTGATACTGACCTAGGGCGTGGTTCCGCTGCCCTCCTTGCTGTAGATGGCATCGATGAATAGTAGTCCCATCATGCGATTAGTAGTAGCACTAGTCCTCATGACAGTGCCCCTTTTATGTTTAAACAACTTTTGTGATCCCAACCGTAGCCCCGCTCGCTTTAATAATGACTTGGTTTGTAAGTGGTGCTTGTGACACCGCTTGAGCTCTCACCAAAACTTGATTTACCAGTTTAAGTTATCCTATCTTTGCTTGGTTAGCTACATCATGGCATATGTTGCTCGCTTTTCCTGCTAATGTCTCAATCGGCTTTTGTTATAATCCCGAGATGTTTTACCTAGGTTTTGCCACCCTCTTTTTTGCCTTTGGTCTTTGCGCTCTAAATAGTCACAATCCTCTTTTAGGGTGGGCACACTTAGTCTTGCTTTGGATTACAAGTCTCCATAGTATGAATGTTATTTTTGTTACCTGGTTAACATAACACATTCCTAGTCTGCCCTGGGCAATGGTTCATGCTTGCCCTATATACTTTACTATTCTTATGGTTGATACCGGGCGTACCAATCTGTCCACTTGCATTCCTTCTTTGGTTTCTTAATGGATAGCAATAGTAAAAGAAACATCAAAGTGCATTTTGGAACATTAATAAATCTAGCCTTATCCCAATCAATATGGATGAACCAAGAGCACGAATCGGGCTAGAATTCTTGGTCATCAAGTTGGATCAATGCCATTTACTTATCTTGGGACAACTAGACCATCAATGATTGAATTTGCACACCTCATCGCAGAATTGAAAAAAAAAGGGATGTCATTAAGCACCTATCATACAATGGAAGGTTGATTCTAGTTAATTCAATTTTTTTTGCTCTTCCTATTTTTATACGTGCGCAGTCTAAAATTTCCTCCCCAAGTGGTGAAAGAAATTGATCATTATAGGAAAAATTGTCTCGGAGCAAAGGGGAAGCCGATAGAAGAGGAAGATGCTTAGTGCCCGGTGTTGACGTTTGTTATCCTATACTTTTATATGTCAACAAGAGATGAAATAAGGATATAAAAAGAATGAAATGCATAGAATAGGTGTTATAATCGACAAAGTTCCACGAGTTTTGGTGATTTATATCTTTTCGTGGGACTTAACAGTAAACGCCGAAAACCGAGAGAAAACCCCCAAACAATAAGGAGAATTACCGTGAGAAGAATTTCGATCCGAAAAGTGAACTAAAACATTCTAGAAGGTACCCGGAGGACACCGTAAGAAACCCGAAGACGTGAGGGCAAGAGGACACCGGCGCCCGCCGCCGCCAACCTTGGCGGCGCCGGTGGGGGGCCCCCGGTCGACCTCGCTTTCCTATGTCGGTTCACTACCGACCTTGTGGTTGTATCTACGCCGTTGTTGAAGGTCGGTTTGATCCAATGGTCATCGCTTCATCGCCAAGGCCTATATAAGAAGACCATTCGCCCCGTGGTTAAACCCTAATTCGCTTGTAATTCATACTAGTCCATTGTAAACCAAAGTCGTCGCGTAAGTAGAAGAGAGTTCTCCACCAGAGATTAGAGTTAGCTACTAGTTCTAGTTCTAGTTCTTCTAGTTCTAGTTCATCCAAGTTGATTAGCGCATGATACAATTAGAGCCGGGTGTGCCTACCCGAGTTCTTGATCTTCAAATACTACGGTATGATTAATCTTGTATCTATGACTTTGCCCTTTATTAATAATATGTGTTTGTTTGCTATGTTCTTACTTTATTCTAATAGTATGATTGATATAGATGTAGTTTATAATAGATATATGTATCTATTTGTAGAGCGCCTAGTTCAATACTCGAGTGGGTTAGGTGGTAAAGATATTTATGTAAGCGTGGTGCTTATATATGATTTACCCGCAAATGCACCTTATACTCCGGGCCGTGTGGTAGATCGCCGGGCGTGATGCACTGTTGAGTCCTTTGGAATCCACCCTCCGTTTATAAGACACGTGGACATTGATTATGGGGAATATCTTGTTTCACTCTTGATTTTCCTTGATAGTCGTCCCCGATACATGATCTAGAGTCTACTATGCTATAGATGATAACATATGCCTTAGAGTAGATGTAATGACTTAGTAGATTAAATGCTATAGATGAATTCTGTCTCTTAAAGTAGTCCAAATGTTAAGTCTAACTTAGTAGTTAATCTCTATCTCTCGTGTGTGATGCCTCTACCTTTATTTATCATTATCATATCTTTATCATTATTGGTTTAACCCCCTGCTAAAAGTAAGCACTAGTAACGTAATCTCTCATAAGTATGCCACTTATTAATTATGTTTGCATCCACCTTAGATTATTCCTCCCCGTGGTAGAATATAAATGATAAAACCTCGGATTACTCCCTATGAAATGCTACAAAGGGTATTTATATCTGTGCGCTTTATGATAGACCTTTTATATTTATTTTATTAGATTGCAAACAACACATATCACAAGTATCACACATGCATTTCCTAGCATTACTGCCGGGGATGACAACCTAGCACATAGTAGTGTTAAGAGATGAACCACACTCGAGTATCTTTTGATGGCATATAGCCTCGAGGTGAGATTAACTCCACCTTAAGTTATAGTGACGTTAGATTTACCAACACCGGGAGGTAATGCAAACGCAGACACCAAGGTGGACTTGGCATTATAGACATTGAAATTCAGAACAATGCTCTACTCATGCAATATTTAGACAAGTTCTACAACAAAGCAGACATCACTTGGGTAACCCTAACATGGAACAGGCTTTATTCCAATGGTGTAAACCCCCCACATGCTAGATCCCCCTCAGGCTCCTTCTGGTGGAAAGATGTAATGAAATTATTTGGAAAATATCAAGAGTTTGCCACATGTAAACCAAAGAAGGGAGACACAGTTCTCTTTTGGTCGACATTTGGGTTGATCGGGCTCTAAGAAATACATTTCCCCAACTATTCTCCTTCACCAGAAAACCAAAATGTTCCATCAAATTCTTTTTAAATCAAAATTTTGAGAGGCTTTTCAGCCCCACTCTCTCTAATAGCACAGGATGAACTAGAGGAGGTCAACTCCATCTTGGACACATCACGCCTAGATGAACATTCCAATGACACTTGGACTTACAGCTGGGGCAGTAATATTTATAGCAGCGAAAAAGCTTACAAGAGGATGATCGGCAAAGTGACAATCCCACACCTCTCTTTAAATGGATCTGGAAGAGCAGCAATCTAGGAAACCATTTTTTTTTAGTAAATTGCGATATCATACAACAACTTGTCAAGTGTGTGCGGATTGGTACAACAACTTATAAAATGCTCAACTCGGTGCATGAACTTGGCATGTGGGTGCACATTGGCCCAAGAACTTGTGATATGCTCAACTTAGTGCAACAACTTGTTGAATTGGTGCAGATACAGTCCAAACACCGTGGACGGTGATGTATCTATCCAAGCCAAATAGAAAATAGATGGGTATATTCAGGTAAAAAACAAATAATTAAGAATTATGTGACCATTAATACTCGTGTTGTAATGGCGATATATTTGTCCAAGATAAAATTGATTTTTAAAATTCAAAAATATATATTCAAATAACATAAAAGAGATATTCTCCTCTATACAAAAATTATTTCGCTCCACTCGACATAACAAATAACATGTATCTAAGAAACATCATAGACCCAAACTTACTATATTATACTTACATAAAGAAGTATTTTTACTTAATTTTAAACAATTCAAATAATAAAGAAAAAACAAAGAGTGAAAAACTGCAAGAAAATAATAGAACATCAATTTGAAAGATGTGATACAAGCAAGAATTCAAAATTTAATTCCAAAATGGCAAAATACATAACATGTAACATCACCATTTGATTTGTATGTAACAAAATACATTATTATTGTAGCATTTGCATTGTGTACTGTATGTGCACCAATTAAGCCAAGTTGTTGCACTAAGTTGAGCATCTTATAAGTTGCTGGACTAATCTGCACCCACACGTCAAGTTTTTGCAATCAATTGAGCATTTTACAAGTTGTTGGACCAATCTGCACCGACTTGACAAGTTGTTGTATGGTGGGTGCAATTTACTTTTTTTTTTTTTTGGCTTCTTGTCGAGACAGGCTGAATACTAGAAATATTCTTAAAATAAAAAACACGATCCTAGCCAGCTACAACTATGTTCTATGCAATCATTCATGTGAAGAGTCATATTTCCACCTGTTCTTTGGATGCACTTTCAGCAAACTATGTTGGGACACCCTGAATATAAAATGGGATTTAACTCTCAACCCCACCAACATGTTTAGGCAATAAGTGATTTTCAAAACATCGAATTCAGGGAGATCGTCATCTGTGCTTGTTGGAGCATTTGGAAGTTAAGAAATAATATCATCTTTGACAACGATAGAAATGAGAAGGAGATTAGCTTCGGAAACAAATTTTCATATAGGAGTTTGGCTTGGTTTGTATCAAGGACAAAGGGGTCAAGTGTAACCTTCTCAATACCTGGAGAGATAGCTATGTTTATTACAATCTTTTTCTGTTTGGGCCTGGGTGCCTTCTAATGGTTACTTGCAACTATTCTTTCATTTAATTATAATTAAAAAAAAAGAGAGGATCGGGGACTCCCCGACCGGTTCGGTCAAAAAACATAATATGATGCAGGTCCAATATTTGTGGGATCGGTTTTGTAAAAAGTATTAGCCGAGCCCGATTGGCGTAGCTAGATGGGTGGCACCGTGGGCCACGGACCACCCTAGAATTCAACTAAATACCTTTTAAATATTAATCCTAAGATATCTAATTTTATTTAGAGACAAATTTTAGGTACAATAAGGAGGTTACAAGGTATTTTATGAGGCGCTTTATTTAGCTTTGGTACTTGTTATGATAAATTAACACACTACATTTGTAACCTGAGAATAAGAGAACCCCAGGACTCAGCCAAATGACCTCAGACCATCCACGTCGCCCGCGACGCCCGGCCGTAGGATGCCACGTGATCAACGGCGCAGCGGGCCTTCGCCCGCAGGCCCCGCCCGGCGGCGATCGGTGGGGTCGAATCATGCGCGCCCTGCGCCGGCCCGGCCGTCACGATGCCCCCCTTTATGCCCATTCGCGCCACCGACCACGCCGGGCGCTCTTGCGCTGCGGTCCCTCGATTCCGCCCGAACATCGCACCCGAAGGAGGCGAACTTCCGATCTCGCACACGCTTTCACGCCCAAGTCTCCCCACGCCAAGTGGTCGCGCCGCCGCGACCGCCGACGCGACACACCGGACGCCGCCCTGGTCACCGAGTCAGCGAGGCCCAATCCTACGGACCCCGTCGCGCCTCCTAGGTCGCCGCGTCGCGCACTCGCCGCCGCCATTCGCGCCAGCGCCTCGGGCGCCACCGAAAGTGGGCGGGCCCAATCCCGCGCCCACGCCCGCCTTTGCAAACCACGGCGTCACGGGCGCCGCACATGTATGCCGCCTCGGGTAGCCTCTTTCCTCTCCCTCGCGGGCTCCACTACCAGTTGGTCGCTGACGCGCTGGCCCCAATCCCGGGCACGTCGCGTCACCGTGAGAAACACCGGGCCGGCCACTGCAGCCCACACCCGGACGCAGCGCTTCCACTGAGTAGGCGGGCCTAATAATGCGCACCCGCACGCCGCGCATCCACTGAGTCAGCGGGCCCAATCCTGCGGAACCCGGACAGGTCACAGCCCACCGTGTCGCGGGTGGCGCATGCGCAAGCCGCCCCGGGTCACCGACTTGCCTTACGTGCGGGCTCCACCAAACGCTACCCACTAACGTGTCGGGTCCAATCCCGTGCACATCGCGTCGTGATGGGGAGCCTCGACACGGCCGTTATAGCCGTGTCAGCTCCGTCATGTCCTTCCCCTCCGCGCGGGCCTGCGCTTCCTCGGCCATTGACACGGCGGGCCCAATACCGCGTCCTGCGGCCCGCACAGCGTCGTCATGGTTGTCGCCATCATGGTCCGTGTAGCCTACGAAACGCCGTCATTACGGCACGAATAGTCTATTTGGCCATCCTCACGAGCCGATCGTCACGTACTCCGTAACGGTCTCTTCGAAACAGCGTCTGTCCGTGACCGTTGATCGACCTCTATTGGGTACGCTGTAGAAATACGTGTTGCCCTGTTTTGTGGGTCTCTACTCGATATAGAACGCGTATATCCCTGCACCGGTACAGTCGCCCGTAGTACTTATGGCATGTCTTTGTTCAGAGAGGCTTGGAGCTGTTGTCGATTTCCCATTGGTCGGTAGGCGTGGACGCGGAGCCTCTGGCACGGAGACACGGGTGCCAAAGTTTGGTTGTGCCTTTGTAGCGTTCCAGCCGTGGCACAGCTCATGACGGTTGTATCCGTTGCCTTTCGGACGCTGTCCATCTGATCCCATCGAACTGGTTTGAGCTCCGTGGCCTAGGTGTCAGCGATTGTTTCGTGCCCAGGGCTCGCTTCTCCAACGTAGTTGTCCACCACGCAAAATTGCCAGGGGAGAAATGAGGCTTCGATAAAGAGAAATTTTATCATGTATTTACCTAAACAATATTTACCCTATTTAAGTTATTTAAATTACCCGGGCAATATTTACCCAGGCTTACAATATTTACCCTATTTAAGTTATTTAAATTACTAGGGAAATATTTTATAGAAATTTTATCAGGTATAAAATTAGGAACTAATTACATGATAAAATTTTTATAATTCAATTAATTAATTTACAAATTTTTTTGAGAATTTTTCTGAATCGAAAAATAGAAGTTTTAACAATCTGGGTACACCATCCGGGTGTACTTAGCATTTTCCTTCTTTTGTACACAGCAGCGCGTGTGGGGCCACGTGGCTTACAGGTGGGACTGGGCCTAGCTGATATGGCAGTAGAGTCAGCCGAACAACGCCCGCTTGGCGGGGTGACGGGCGGCTTTCGATTGGCTCCCACGTGGCGCCGCCGCGATGGGGCACGGGCGGCGGGCCGCACCCGCTCCATCCTCACCCACGGCGGCGCGTCGCCCCAGCGTGTTTCGCCGGAGTTGGACTGCGGTTGCCGGTTGCTCGCTGCGAGGGGCCAGTTGGGCTTCTGCTTCCACCCCGAGCTCGTTGGTGAGCTCTAAAGAGGCGGCGAGGGTTTATTGCCTCGGCAGGCGCGGCGCGGCGGCCGACGCCCGGCGGCAAAGAATGCTCGACTGAGCCTAACACTACGCGGTCACAAGAAAGAAGCAGGGGAAGCGAACGAGGGACGAGGACGCTAACGGATTTCCATTTGGGCGGCAAATCAACGGCGAACCTCTAACCCTAATGGTGGCGGCAGCGATTTCCATTTGGGAAACCCGACGGCGTGAGCTGGGAAGGGGGAGAGAGAAAACAGAGGTAAGCACCAGGCGTTCCCGAGTTGGGCGGAGCTCGTCAAGGTAGGGGTGAGTCGGATTGGAGGTCGGAGGGGCCTATTTATAGGCTCGTCGGCGTCGGAGTCGCCGACGAGATATTTTCGCCGCGTCCCGATCTTTTCCAAAGAACCTCGCCCGTCCTCGACTTCCACCGAGTTGGCTGCGCGCGCCGCGCAACGTGTCCCCGAGCTCGGGCGTGTTGTTTCTTCGTCTCGTCGCGTCGTGGTTGTGGGCGAAGTAATGGCGAGGTCCATGGTGTTGCTTCTTGCGTCGGGCTTCATTCCGGTCAGCGTTCTCGAGGAGCATGTCGCAACGCTGCGGGCATCCACGCCAGCCGCTGAGTGGCGGCTTTTGCGGAACGAGCTAAGCGCCGATGGGATGCCTCGGGCGCGAGTCGGGCGTGACCATCGTGAAAGCTCCCGCAGCCGCCATTGATGGCGAGGGCAGCGGCAAGGGGTGGCAATGAGCCAAGGTGGGTCCTACCGGGCGTGGGGTTCGGAGGAAGAAGAACGAGGTGTCGGCGGGCCTGGGCCGTCGGTGGAAGAAAGGAAGGGGAGTGGGCCTGGTGGCGCGGCTCGCCCTTGGGCCGGCCCGCTCGGGGGAGAGAAGGGAGGAGGCAGGTGGATTGGGCCAAATGGGAGAGAGGGGGGAGAATGAGCCCACAAGGCCTTTTTGCTTTCTCTTCTTTTCTTATTTCTTTCTCCTTCTTTTCCTTTGTACATTTGCCTAAAAATATTTATACCAATTTCCTACTTCTTTTAAATGGAGTATTTATATTTTCCCAAGGTTCACTTAGGAGAGGAAATATATTTTGGTATATTTCATATATTTTGGCTTATAGTTCTTGTTATTATTTTTCCCAAAGTTATTTATAAATAATTCTTATACATTTTGATTCATAATTTTATGGGGCTCGAAAGTGCATTGTCACCTTCTGTTCTTCAAGCATCAAACAAAGAAAACCTCTTTTTCTGTATGGTGAAATTTGGATGCACGGTTTTTAGAAAACATTTTCTAGGGTTTTACAGAATGTAAATCAAGTTTTAGTTGCTACTTATAAAAGTTCAAATTTTTAGTTAATTTCAAAATGATGCAAAAACACGGGCGTTATGGTGGGGCCAAGGTGGTGCCGGGCGTGGCGCCTGGGTCTCGTGGGTGGCGCCAGTAGGTATGTCGGGCCTCCCGCCGGGCGCGACGTTGGAGGTTGGGTCCGTGCAGCTCGTCGAAGTCTCTACGGCCGCCGCCACCCCTTCCCGACCGGTTTGCTCATCCCGCTGATCCTCGTGTGCTTCATGTTTACCTTTACCCGGTGTGTCTAGCTAGTGGTGCCTCGCAACTCTAGTCTTGGTCGCTTCCGGCAGATGCTTTTGCCGCCGAGGTGCTCTCTCTTTCACGAGCCCTGCGTTTCGGTGTGCGCGCACTACCGAGGTCGGGGTCGTTACGAGCCCTGCGTTTCCAATGTGTTGCCGAGGTTGAGGTCGTTACGAGCCAGCGTTTCCGGTGTGCGCGTGCCGCCGAGGTCGCGGACTGCCTATGGCGATATGTTGTCGCCTTTCCGGCAGATGCTTTGTCGCCGAGGTTGGTCTAGAGGGATGCTTGGCCGTCGGTTTCTAGCGGGTGCTTTACCGCTGTTGTCGCGTTTGGCTCGATCCCCTTGCTAGCTACCCGGTGTTGTGTTTTTCATTGTAATAGGTTCACCGTCAGGGGTTGTTAGTTGGGGTCCGCCCCACCCTCCCCTCGTTTCTTGCTGTTTGTTTGTGCCTCGTGTGATTTGGCAAGAATTTGTGGATTACTTACAAATCATAGGTAATCTCCCCACTTCTCTTAATGCAAGTATGTGCTAATGCACGCTTTCAAAAAAAAAAAAATGTCAGGTCTAAAGATTAGGAGCTTCTATCATGTTTAAGTTGATTAAAGTTGGATAACCAAATTTTATCTGAGTATATGTTTTGGCCAGACTTGATAGTAATATTCCGGAAATAATATTCGAAAATGTTATGTAAAGTTCCTCTATAAAACCCTTTAACAAAGCTGTACCGTTCCATCTGAGTCATTTGACACACAATTTCACATGGAAAGGAAAATTGACATGACTAAACCATCTTGAATAATGCTATGACATCTTACTGTTTCCAATGCTTCTCTAATACAAGGAAAATATCAAGATACCATGATCCACTTAAAAGAAGAAATGAAGTGGATAGGCATATTGAGCCACCTAGTAGCTAATGATTAACTTGAATAATGGCATAAAATCTTACTGTTTCAAATACTGCAGTAATACAAGAACAATTAAAATATCATGATTGACTTAAAGAAGAAATGAAGTATTCAATATAACAAATAAGCACATGTTGGTAAACCAAATACTACTCTCTATTATGTTTTCTTAAAACATAACAAGAAACAGATAAGAATATTGAGCCAGCTATTAGCATGGTCATAGAATTGGGAGTGAACAGATAAGCATGATGATCTCTAATAGTATGGTGGATCCCATGACGAAGGTGGCTTTGCTTTTTGTGGCATCTATTTTGTTATTGTGGTCTCAAAACCTGCACAAACATGATAAGCATGATAAGTTAAGGGGGCATGGCTCTCCCCGGTAGTGAAACATGGAAAGAATCTATGCACGAATATAACAATTCAGTGCATAAACTTTTCTTCGTGAAAAAATGATCCATAAGCTAATTACTCAAATGCTTTGTTGTAATGGAGTATAATTGACACCTAACACAACTGGAGTACTCAATAAGCCTCAACAAAATAGAAATGTTGCCTTCACATTCTTGAAATTTGACATCACTTTTTAATACTCTATAAAAATTTTGCCATCATTTTTAATAGAACTAATATGTCATGCTCATCTTGATCACGGAACTACAAAATTGTATAAGTAGGTCTCTAGACTATTTAAGTCCCCCAATTTTGGTCCAATCCGCCACATCATAACAAAAATTAGTTGATGTGGTACTTCAACATGGAATCACATGATCTAAACTAATATATGTTTTCATATTCACTATTCAGAGAAGAACCACTTTTATGTGGGTATTCTATCCTGGAAAAAAATGGGCTACCTTCATTTATCTCGAACTGTTGGTTTAAAAATTCCTTTTCTTTTAATGGCATTTGTGTCATTGTTTTATTTCATTATTTGCAGAATATAAGCATGGAAACAGTAAAACATGAAAGTTTTTTGATGTCATGTTTGTGTTAGCATAGAATTATTTTATTATTGTTTTTAATTTATAGTATTATACTATGTTTACCAAGGCAGAGTATTGTGTTTCTACTATATATATTCCTAATATAATACATACAAATGTAGAGTAAAAGTAGAGTTAATTGTCATCTTACGTATGTTGAGCGTAGACAGCAAATTCAGGACATTAACGGATATTTCATTCACATCTTCGCAAAATGATCTTGACTATCTGAAGGTGCTGCGATATTTTGGTCGGTGTCACTTTTTTTGTATCAGGGTATCCTTTGATTTCCACTTTATAGTTTCCCCGTAGTACCTGAAACAAAGTCACAAAGTCCAATTACTAGAGCTCAGGAGTGCAACCGTGGTTCCCCATTTAGAAATAGTTTACCTTTTTTAGAATAAATGTGAGTTTCTCTAAAAGTGGTGCATGTTCAAGCATACACTCTAGTACACTGCAATCAGCAGGCTCACGATTGTATTTCTCAATGAGTACCAGGGTCTTCAAACTAGAAAAAAGTGGGGCAGCACCTCAAATCCCTTCTGAAAATATACTGGACGGATTGCACACATTAGGAAAAATGATAAGAAATAAAAATTGTTTTGGCATAGAGTACGCGAACATGAAACTGTAGAATTTACTTAAGAAGTACAGATGGTGGGAATACATGGGGATGGAAATATATAATTGCAATCGGCATGGACAATTATCAGACTCGAAAAATGTATACAGTTTCACGATATAAATAAATGATGGACAAGGAGGAATATGTTGAGTGTACCATACCGTTGGTCTATCAGCTATCAGCACTAAATCTCTTGCTTGTGCTAAACCTTCAAGGACCACACATTTAGTATATTGTCTGGCGTAGTCACCCGAACCTTCATCTTCGCCGCTATCTGAAGTGTCACCAGCCCGTGTAACATGATGACAAGCCATAAAGTCATCACAATAGCATGTATCCAGAAACGAGCTAATCTTGACTATTGCGGTCACCAAGTCTGGCATTCTCTCCAGCAAGGGAGTCCTAACATTGTCGACATCCAACCACAAAGAAACTAGACGTGGAACACAGATCTGAATTCGTTTGTCATCCTCATTAGAATCACAAGATCTGATGATGAGGCATTTAAGTGACAGGGACGTCATCTTCCTCACACCGAGCAGGCAACACTCCTTAATCTCCAGATGTTCTAATGCAGGACAGCCATCCAGGTTGAGCCAAGGACGGAAGAACCATACGCCCGTGAGTTGTAGCTTGGTCAAGTGCCGCGAGTGGAGGAGGGGTATGTTGCTCATCTGCAAGTAGGACTCATAGTTCCCATGAGCATTTATGTCAATCCGGAGCATTTTGGTTTGATATTCCAGGATACGGTGGATCCATCTGTTGAGGCTCTCGTCGTCATCATCGTCGATTTCGGCGTACTCATAATCGCTGTAACCGCCGTAGTCCACCTGCTTGATCTGATGAAGCTTGAACTTGCTAACATCAAGGGACGCGTCACCGCGAGCGCGAAGGAGGCCATCCACGAATTCACGGACGTCCTTCACGGAGTCGCCCGTGATGAGCAGGCGCCTCGAGGACTTCCAGACATGGCGCCAAGTCCGCGCGAGGACGCACGTCCGCACGGCCTCCTGCGCCGGCAAGAAGGACAGGATCTGCGCCTGGATCTCCTCCGGGAGCCTTCTGATGCGGTCGGCGGGGTCCAACACCGGGGCTGCTGGAGGTGCCGCGGCAAGGGCTGTCTTCTGGCGTTTCGCGGCAAGAGCTACCTTCCGGCGACTCGCGGCGAGGGCTGCCTTCCCGCGTCTCGTCAGAGGGGCCATCGCTATCCGCTGCGAGGGGGATAAATGATGAGCAGAAAGACGGCGGGCACGAACAGAGTGAAAGCAATGTCCCCAATTCACCTTGCTGCTGCGCCTGGGCGGTGGAGAGATGCTTCAATCACTTCTCACGATCATCCCATCTCGATTCGAAGAGAGAGCGCGGCTGTCGCTGGAAAATGGCGATGCAGCATTGAGCGCGTGCGGCGGCGATATTCCGAGATGGAGTGGCGGCGGCGGCGGCGGCCGGAGGGTTTGGCGATATACCCTTGGTCAATCGGGCTGGGCCTTGGGCCTTCCGTATGGACCAGGTTGCTGCTTCCTCCCAAAAGAAAACCGTATTGTGCGTTAAAAAAAAACTTGCGCATTGTGGGCAGGCTAGAGCTCAAGGCAAAATCATTGCTCCTGCTACTTTGTCCTAATAAAATTAAAAAAAAAAACGTTTCTGAACATGTGAAATTTTTACATTAAAATAATAATATATAGAAAAATAGTACTAATGTTTATATCTTTATCTTTCATAAATAAATAATTTTAGAATCAAAGTACATTCCATGGTTTCTATATAAAATTATGTTTCATGAATAATAGTCCCTTCGTCCCAAAAAAAAACTGATGTACCCAAAAAAGGACTCATCCGGAAGTATGTCAATCCCATAGCATCCGCCACAGCCTACAACACGCGCCTGCTTGATCTTGCCTTCTTCTCGAGGCATTCTATCGAATAGGTGGCGAGCACCGGTGCTGGGAGAAGTGGACGAAAATGAAGAATCAAGAAAGGTGGATTCCAAGCATCGTCACACATAACTACCTCCAAAACTTTGGTGGTCACAGACTGTTTTCACTACTACAAAAATGTTTTTCAAGACGTTTCCATTATATTAAACCGCCTTTTTAATTAACAAAGGACGGTTATAAAACCGTCATGGTAAATCACTAACCGTGGGCGGAAAAACCGCCACGGTAAATCCTAACAAAAACCATCTCATCCCAATATTATTGCTCTCGTATATAAACCGGCATTAGGGTTTTCCCACCCATCCCTCACAGTCATAGACGCACCCACCTTCCTTCCTCTTCACTTCACCTCTCAATCGCAACCACTCGCGCGAGTAGTTCCCGCGCTCCCCTTCCCTCCCCTCCTCCCCCGGCGCCTCCCTCCTCTCCCCCTGAGACGGCGGCGGCACCCTCCTCCTCTCCCCGCCGTTGGTCGCCGGCACTCGCGGCGCCCTCACTCCCTCTCCCCGCGAGGTGCCGCGCGCGCCGCCGGGCGGATCCACGTAAGCCGGGCCGGGGACGCGCGGGCACGCCAGCATCTCGCCGCACACGAGGCGGATGGGGCGTTGTAGGGTGGGCAACTCTTTGTGGCCTTCCAAAATGGCGATGCAAAGATTGAGATAGGGCGGCGGCGTCGGAGGGTTTGGCGATTTACCCTCGCCAATCGGGCTGGGCCTTGGGCCTTCCGTATGGACCAGGTTGCTGCTTCCTCCCAAAAGAAAACCGTACTTGTGCGTTAAAAAACACTTGCGCGGTGGGCAGGCTAGAGCTCAAGGCAAAATCATTGCTCCTGCTACCTTGTCCTAAAATAATAATAATAAAAAACGTTTCTCGACATGTGAAAATTTTACATTAAAATAATAATATATAGAAAAATAGTACTAATATTTATATCTTTAAATAAATAATTTTAGAATCAAAGTACATTCCACAGTTTCTATATAAAATTATGCTTCATGAATAATAGTCCCTTCGTCCCAAAAACTGATGTACCCAAAAAGGACTCATCCGGAAGTATGTCAATCCCATAGCATCCGCCATAGCCTACATGACGCGCCTGCTTGATCTTGCACCGATGGTATTGCCTTCTTCTCGAGGCATTCTATCGAATAGGTGGCGAGCACCGGTGCTGGGGAGAAGTGGACGAAAATGAAGAATCAAGAAAGGTGGATTCCAAGCTTCGTCACACACAACTACCTCCAAAACTTTGGTGGTCACAGATTGTTTTCACTACTACAAAAAATGTTTTTTCAAGACGTTTTCCTTATATTAACCGTGGGCGTTTTTTAATTAACAATTGCGGTTATAAAAACCATCATGGTAAATCAATTAACCGTGACGGAAAAACCGCCACGGTAAATCCTAACAAACAAAAACATCTCAGCTCGATATTATTGCTCTAGTATATAAACCGCATTAAGGTTTTCCCACTCACTCCCAACTCTCCCACCTATCCCTCACAGTCATAGCCGCACCCACCTGCCTTCCTCCTCACTTCACCTCTTAGTCGCAACCACTCACACGAGTAGTTCCCGGCGCGCCCCTTCCCTTCCCTCCTCCCGGCGGCCCTCCCTCCTCTCTCCCGAAGCGGTGCCCCCCAAAAAAAAAAAAAAAAAATCCTCTCCCGCTGTTGGTCGCCGCACTCGCGGGCGCCCTCCCTCCCTCTCCCGCCGGGCCCGAAAGTGCTTTGCGTCGCGGCGGATCCGCGTAAAGGTGGGCCAGGGGACGGCGTGTCACGCCAAAGCATCTCGGCGGCACGCGAGGCGGGTGGGGCGCGTAGGGTGGACAACTCTTTTGGGGCCTTCCAGAATTTTAAGTGCCTCCAAAATTGCCTTGAGCCCATTCCTATCGTGTCCATGCCTCCATGGTACGCTACTTGTTTTGACATACAGACCATTCCTATTCTTCAGTGCAAGGCTCTGAGCTTGGCTCTTGCTTATTTTACATGCAAAGCATAATGATATTGGCATTTTTTTTCTTTTAAACATGAATTCAGTTTTCGTACCGCTAGTATACTGACGTTCTTACAGTTGATCAACCAGTGAGCAAAAACATAACAAAAATTTTAGTCGAAACAAAATGAGCTTATTGCCCTATTTTAATTAATGTATGTAAGTAATACGAAGAACATGTGAAAAAAAAAATAAATAAAGAGATTGATAATTTAGTGATATATAGGTTCAAATTTTGAATACGGTTGTACCAAGTACTCCCTTCGCTCCAAATTACAAAACGCTCTTGGATGATCTGAAGTCCTTGGCTGATAGATCATCTATAGACCTTTTGGCTGAACGCATAATACTATCAGGTTCTTTGTTCTGCACAAGTGCACAAGGTAGCTGCAGACTTAGGGCAGGGCCAACGGAAGCTAACATGCTTGTTAGCCTCAACCAAAGTTCAGACTCCACGTAGATGAGGATGCACTTAGGTTGCTCGTCTCACACCGCAGGCAGTCACTTTCGTATAAAAAGCCGAACAAGTACACCAACAACTTTATTTCTGCTGCCACCTTTCTTCACCCCTCTTCTCTCAGCGTGTTGTTGCTCTAAACTTTGTGTCAGATGAAGCATGCGCTGCTTCTGTAGGCTGCTCTGCTTTTCTGCGGAGCCACAAGAGGACGCGACATGTAGTTTGTGCGCTGATATGGAGCTGGGGCAGCACACCAGCGCAGCGCGTTGGGGAAGCCCTTAGGTGGCACAAGCTTTCAGCTGTACACGCCACAGTACCCATTGAGTGCGTGGATCGGAGTAAAGAGTGTTGGATGGACGAGGCGGTTTCTGTGGCATCCCCCTCCGTCCTTGTACGGAGTACTGCAGTAGCGTGAGCTCGAAGCAGCTTGCCGTTTTTGGCAACCAGCCAACAACGTCCTACTTTCCTCTTTATTCTCTTGCTTTGGCTAGGTGATTAACAATAAATAAATAAATCAACTTAAGAATTTCCAAGTTTCTCTCGATCATTTTGTGAATTTGAAATGGCATCGAGTCCCAAGGAAAAAATTATTAAAAATCGCTGAGATCGTCACACTTGGAGCCAGGGCCGCTACTGGTGGCAGTAGAATGGGTTGTGTGGTTTGATCGTCCTGGGCTCCAGCGGCGGAGGTTCCGACTACAGTTTCATTGGGTGGTGGTGGGGTTCCTTGGTTCTCCGCGTCTCCCATGTCATTGGTGAGTCAAATACCCGATGGGGTGGGGTCCCCACGGACAACGTCAACTATGGGGCCTTTGCTTGGCCTCCAACCCTCGCTAGGGGCGAAGAGCCCGAGGGCGCCCCATTGGAGGGAGAGTGAAGGTGGGTCAAAGGAACAAAGCGAGATTGCAATTAATTTAGAAATAAATGGTCATTAATTTATCATCCATTACTGTGTCACCCAACAACCACTAGTAGAGAAAAGACTCCTTGTCCCCCAACCTATTTTACACTACAACCATGCAACGAACAAGAAACCCGGACTAGAGGTGCATTAGTCCTGGTTAGCACTACCAACCTCGACAAGAGTCCCCTGAAAAGCGTTGAGTATCGTATGGTCCATACATTTTCTAGTATCGTATTGGCCTCAAACTTTTTCTCGTGCTTTCAGATGCCCTATGTAAAGGAACCACCAAGTTTGAGATTTTTCTAAATTGGTTTAGTATTTTTTTTAGTTTAATTGAATTACCGCTACGACTTCACCCAAGAATTATACGTTGAATTGAGTCCACCCCCTAAAAAGATCCGAATGGTGCTTAACTTTTTTACAAGGTCTCTTGTGCCCTAGGAGACAACTTTGTGGAGGCCGATGCAAAATTCTTGTTGTGTTTTCAATGTGTAATTCACCATATTTTGTCTCACACGCACGGAGAAAAATACAAAGAATACAAATAATAATTAGAAAAACCTAAGATCTTGTGTGAGACCATACTTTGGGTGTAAATGAGTGCAAAAAAAAAAAAAAAAAATCAAGCCATTTTGACATAGGCGGAGTCCACGTGCTTCACAAAGGTATATGAAACCTTTCACCGAACCGTGTCTATACACTTAGGTTTTTCATGATTCGGTGGTCCATGCGCTTTCCAAAGATCGTATTGGCTTCAAACTTTTCTCTCGCTTTCAGATGCCTTGTGTGAAGGAACCACCAAGTTTAAGATTTTTCTGAATTGGTTTAGTACTTTTTTTCGCTTTAATCAAATTACCGCTACGACTTCACCACCCTGTAATTATACGTTGAACTGAGTCCACCCCAAAAGATTCGAACGGTACCAAACTTTTTCACAAGGTGTCTTATGCCCTAGGAGACAAAACTTTGTGGAGGCCAATGCAAAATTCTTGTCTTTTCAATATGTAATTCACCATATTTTGTCTCACGCTGCATGGAGAAAAATACAAGAATACAAATAATGATCGAAAAAAACCTAAGATCTTGCGTGGGGGACTATATTTTGGGTGTAAATGAGTGCTAAAAAATTTCAAGCCATTTTGACATAGGTTGAGTCCACGTGCTTCACAAAGGTATATAGAACCTTTCACCAACCTTGTCTATATACTTAAGTTTTTCATGATTCCGTGGTCCATGTGCTTTCCAAAGATCGTATTGGCCTCAAACTTTTTCTCAAGCTTTCAGATGTCCTGTGTGAAGGAACCACTAAGTTTAAGATTTTTTCAATTCGTTTAGTATTTTTTCGCTTTAATTGAATTACCGCGCGACTTCACCCGAATTATATGTTGAACTCGAGTCCACCCCGAAAAGATTTGGAACGGTGCCAAACTTTTTCACAAGATCTCTTGTGCCTAGGAGACAAAACTTTTATTTCAGCTAATTTTGATAAAATTTTAAGGTGTTAACGCGAGCTTTTATTTCTAGGGTCCGACTGAACGTGGAGCCCACATATTGATCTAGCAATGCCAATATGCATAAAGTAGCCGATTATTACATTAAATCATCTCGCAACAAATTTCGCTTATTTTCGATAAAATTTTATGGTGTGAACGCGAGCTTTTATTTCTAAAGTCCGACTCGACATGGGGCCCACATATTGATCCGCAACGCTAATTGGCATGAAGTAGTTGTTTGTTACAATAAATCATCTCAACAAATTTCAGTTAATTTTGATAAAATTTTAAGGTGTGAACGCGAGCTTTTATTTGTAGGGTCCGACTCGACGTGGAGCCCATATGTTGATCTGCAAAAAAACTAAAATCATGGTTTTCAACCTGCATTAACCGTTTTCACACCGTTTTCAACCGAAAACTAGAATCGAATGCAAAATCCAACCAGCCCATTTTACTTATAACCCAAACTGAACCAACCCAAAACATTCTTGAGTCCATTTCCACCCAAACCGTATGGGCCTAAATAAGAAACCAAACCGAAGAACCGGTTTTAGCGCAAACTCCAGGTTTATGTGTGGGTGAAATAGCCGAAGAAGAATTTAGGCCGGTAGGCACTTGTTGGTCCAAAGGAATAGGTAATGGGAAACAGAAAGTATAGGGAAACAGGACGAGGCAGCATTATTGGGCCGGTAGCGCCGAAGCCCTAGAAGTTGGCGTGCCCCAAGCATTACCGTTTTTCTTTTATTTTTTTTATCGATAACTGAGAGTTGATTTTTTTTTGAGGAAATGGCTCCGGGCTCAGCCCACCATTCTGGCCCACGGATTTGGCCCAGTCGAATCCACTCCAACCCTAGCTTGGCTTCATCTTTCCTCCATCCCTGATGGCCTGACAGCGATGTTCCTCGCTCCCGACTCGTTCTCCACCGCCCGTCGCCGGACGGCGTGCGCGCTCCAGAGGGCCGCTGTCGGTGGCCTAGGGACTCAGGCGGAGCTGCGGCTTGCCGAAAGGAAGAGGCGGCGCGCGGGGGCTACTGTCCTCCCGTGTCCGAAAGCCCTTGATGGACTGGTTTGCCGCCAAGGGCTACGTAGGCAGACTGGTTGTACGCGCCAGTGCGCCACGACAGCGTCGCAGCAGCCTACGACTAACAGGTAAGTGCCCCCATTCCCGTCGTCCCCAGTTGATGTATAAGTTGCTAGGGATAGTGTATCCGTGTAAACTGTAAAGTTATGCTATTAATTGGTGAAGTAATTTTGAATTCTAAGAAGAAAATAAACTGGCTGATTTGGAGGCGCCGGTGGAAGTGGATGGATGGACTAAGAAATAATACACGGGAGCCATGCTTGGATGATGCTATTTTTGCAAAAGTAGTTTGTAAACATGGCCAAATGTCTTGTGAATTTGATTCATTTATGATTTAAATTTCTTGTGTAGCGGGGTATAATTTTCTTTACAAGTTACAAGGATAGTGACACTACCAAATGCTTCAAGGCAATGGAGAATTGCTAAGTGCAATTATGATTTTGCTTTAATCTGTTGTAGTTTCTCCACATTAGTTGACATGCCTCAAACATGAATAATTTGTATTTCTAATTTGTGATGTGGTGAACTATTGTGCATTTGAAGGTACACATTATTTAAAACTTGTGTCTTCTGAATTCGACTTTTAATCACCATTCGACAGTGCTAGCAGTGCAAGATGGAGACCATGAATGTGCCAAAGGTAAGTGGGTCTGATCGCATCAGTGTCCTCCCCGATGAGGTCATCCACCATGTTATGTCCTTCCTCCCCATGCATGAGGTGGTGTCGACGTCCCTGCTTTCTCGGCGCTGGCTCAACCTCTGAAATCTGCCCCCTGCCATGCGCATCACTAGTGTCAAGTACTGTGAGAATCCTGAATGGTTCATTCAGTACATTGAGAATCTCCTCTTATGTCACCACCCTGGCGCCCGCCTCGACACTTTCATTCTTGATCTTGATGCGAGTGACTTTGGCTTCAAGCCATTCTTGCCCACCTATGAATGGAATGTGTATATGTGGTTCCGAGCAGCATTGTTCTGCCAAGCTCTGGTAGTCTCGCTGCGCACCACTCACGACCTCTATGCTTATACCTATGACCAGCCTGTGCCGCTACTAAATGTGCCTATCATTTCCCAGCAGCTCAGCAAATTGATCTTGAAAGGGTGACATTAAGAATGAGAACTCTTGATTTCTCCGGATGTCCTGCGTTAGTTGACCTCAAGATGAAAGATTCTGAGATTCATGGAAATATGTCATCCCAATTCTTGAAACATCTCAACATTACATGCTGTGACTTTGCAACAGGTTCTTTTTGTGCTAGAATCTGGATGCCAGGTCTTACTTGACTCACCCTAAGTGATTTTACCGGTAGGACTCCGGTGCTCGGAAACATGCCGTTGTTAGTTTTGGCTGTTATCAAAGTTACTACAGGATGTGAAGACGAATGTCTTAAGAGTAACTATGGGGATTGTGGTGATCACACATGTTCTGGTTGTTATGGGGACGGTGCTGATAATCGGCGTGGTGAGTCCTTGCTTTTGAAAGGTTTATTTATCTCAAGTTATGGAGTTGGAGCTCTCAGTTGTTTCCACAGTGGTAAGTTTGGTTGTACATGATTCAGCTTGTGATGGTTTCTACTCTGCTTCCTTGCAATCAAATAAATATAAGTTATTAGTATGTTGTGAATACTGAGAGATGTTAGTTTCTATATGGTTTACATGGTAAGGAAACCCGTGGAACTTTTTTTGTATAGATTAGATGCATCTTTGACATCTCGACCCAAAAAAGTTGCATTGGCTATGGTACTATGATTGCACTGTGTACTGCTAATATTCATCAAATCACAGATATGATCTTGATCTTTTGCACTTCGCTCAGTTTACTGTCAACAGGGATTTGAAGTTATGCCCTACATTTCAAATGTTAAAGATTTTGTTCCTGATTGAATGGTGTCCGGGTGTTACTGCTGATCTTAATATATATACTTTCATCCTCCAACACTCACCAATTTTGGAAAAGCTTGCCCTCCATATTGCTAAGGTATTATTTCTTATATATATTTGATTTAGTAAGCGTGTGTTATTGAAAGTTAGCACCATCTATTGTTGATTGGTCTTATAAAATATTTGTCTCCTGTAGGTACCAAAAGTTCGAGTAGAAAATGAAAGAAGCTACAAACTATCCGAGCAGTCATTTATATGCAGTCATCTTATGACAGTTGATATCAATTGTGAAGAAGCTGATGAGAGGGTTCAGAAAGCTTTGGACATCTTGAGTACTTATGGCATACCACTTGAGCAAGTTAATATTCAACAAACTCACATAGCTTATGGAGCTTGATGTGAGTTAAACTACTAACACACATACTTTTTGATGTCTGTAAATTGCCAAAATATGTAAATATTGTGAAACCATGTGCAGAAAATGCCAAAACAGTTAGAATGACAACGTAATTGTTTCAAACTTGCACATGTCTTACAATGCAAGTTTCAACTAAACTACAAGTATGGAGAATTACACGAATCACATATACTTTTGAGAAGCATTGATTTTTGTAGGTGTTGATATAATGCATTTCGTGCTGTTAGTGATGCAATGGTAAATAACTGAATGGTTATATATTTTACGCAAGCAGATTACTCACTGTTGTGTTGGTTTCATTGTTTCTGTCAGTTTTGGCATCTTCTGCTGCAGCAGCTTTTACTCTGCCACCATTTTTAGTGGAGCTGTACTGATTTCTTTTCCCTTCTAAAATGAATGAAACGTCTGTATAGGAGCTGCAATTAATCTATACCCATCTTTTTTTTGATTCATTTAGTGGACATTCATATTTGTTGATAAAATCTTGCATTTGAAGATTTGGTTCTCGAAGAAACTATGCTTTCCCTTCTGTAAGTTTCATAAGTTTGTTGTGGCCTATTTTTGATTTTTAACTAAGATACTGTGTGGAAAATATATTTCATACATCCCACCTTAACACACCATTAATCGTCTCAGAATTTCAGTTAGAATTTTTTTTTACGAGAAACTACAGAGGGGAGAGCTTCCCCGCCTGCTGGCTTAAATTAATAGCAAAAAAAGCGACAGAGTACAGTTTTACATCACACCACGTTTTTGTAGACGCTAAACGGTAGACGGGCGGTGACCCTCCGCTTAGCGCTTAGGGTGTTTAGACGCCTAGACGGATTAAACGGTTCTGTTACTGTAGCAAGATTTCAACAGTTTTGTACACATAAATGTCAATTTTACATGTAAGAATGATCAACATCACTGATTTCATCCTCTTCTCCACCTTCCACAATCCATCCTGGGAGGATAAGGGAAGTGAGGGAACAGAGCAAGTACCGGGAGGCCGTCCCGGGCCGGATCCGCTGCTGCTCGGAGGCGGCTAATCACGGCTGGATCCGCCGCTGCTCGGAGGCGGCGCCACGGGCCGGAGCAGGGGACGCAGAGCACGCGCGCGCAAGCAGAGCGGAGCTGGCGGCGGCGGAGACGGAGGCGCCCCGCGCAGGGCTGGCGGCAGCGAGGTGTCCGCGAGAGCTCATAAGGTGCAAGAGCCGGGCGGCGGCGGCGTGAGCAAATGGAATTTCTCCTCTTAACCCTAGCCTCCGGCACTTAGGGCCTGTTTGGTTTCCATAAGTCATGAGACTTATTAAGTCAGGTGGCTTAAAAATTATGGACTTATAAGTCATGGCTGTTTGGTTGTTGCTGACTTATAAGTTACTCCAATATAGGGTGACTTATAAGTTGTAAGTAGGGGTGTACCAACTTAATTTATAAGTCCCATGACTTAATAAGTCATGTCTCGCTTTGGCAAAATAAGTCACTTATTTCAATTTTGACTTAATAAGTCACCCGACTTATGGAAACCAAACATCCCCATTATACTGCCGCCCCAAATTTCCCTCAATCGCCAAATGCCCCGCTCCTCCATTCCCTTCCCGTCCTCACGCTCCCGCCATGTCGATTTGGGGCCGCCATCACCTAAACGCGACGGAAACGGCCGCCGGCTTCCGTAATCGCTTCCCCGACGTTCCGCCTCGCCGCTTTTCAACGCTTTTTACGCCTTTGACCGCCTACATAGGAAACCTGTTTAATCGCCGCCCAGGCCCTAAACTACACGGTACCCTTGCCGTTTACCGCCTAAAAACATGTTTAGACGACCGCTTAAAACCGTTTAGGAAAACGTGGACATCACACAACGCTGACGATCGCCCCATCTCGAGATTACACAGAGCGAAGGAAGGAGCGCCAACGGCGCAGCCGTAAAGCATGGAGGCAGCTCGACCGCCTTCCCAAGTGATAAGATCATCACACACACGCGACATATTACATTTCTAGGTAGGTGCCTTTCATTCCGAAGATAGTGCCCTTCCATGCATCCCATAGCCGCCATAGCAAGGTCGCAAGACTGAAGGCCAAGATATTGGATCCGCCCCTCGACCGTATGCACCAAATCTCCTCGCCGCCAGTAGAGGCAAGCGTGTTTATGCAGTCCCAAGGCACCCGGATGTCGCGGCTCAACCGGCGTCCGAAGAACGCTGCTGCCGGTCCTTAAGAGTGATGATCACACCGCCACAAATAGCATCCGCCATCACATGTTTGTCCCGCAGATTAGCTTTGGTGCTCGGCCGTTCTTGAAATACAGCCACGCCAAGATCTTCACTTTGGTTGGCACCTTGGTGCCCCAAATCCAGCGTCCATGCAGGTCCTCCCCGGTGGTCGATGGCGATGGCGCCAAGATCTTGTATGCATCCCCTGGTCTTGTATGGCTTTCGTGTGGATGTCAATCTCCTAATATCTTGCCCCTCCCCGGCGATGCACCACCCGCAAAAGGACATGAGTGGCTAGCTCGACGCCGGGCAGCGCCTCGGTAAGTCTAAGTCGCAGCGCAAATCAAACCCGCCCCGAAAACACGCCGCACGCATACATTAGGCCCGAGGGAATGAGAAAACAAGGCAGGGTGAGAGACGGGCGAGAGGACCATCATCACCCAACGATCATGCCAAAAGGAAGTGGAGGAGCCGGCCCCTCGATGTCAATAGAGGTAATATCCCGATAGGTGGATAACCGTCGTTAATGATTTTCCGTGAGGTAGGAAGAGGAAGAAGAAGGATTATCGAGAAGGGAGGTTCGCTATGAAGATGCCATTCCTTCTAGGGAGTCTCGGGCACCAAAGGAAAGCTTTTGTCAACGAACTTTAGAAGCGCACATCTGTTTTGAGTCTCTAGATCCTTAACACCCAGCCCTCCATCCATTTTACTAGTACACACGCGTGCTCCCCAGGCCACTAGACACTTGGAGCCATGACAGGAATCCTCCCCGGTACAAAAGAAGGCACGACGACGGCGGTCAATGGCTTTGATCACTGTTTTATGAAGCCCCATAGCAGTCATGAAGTGGATGGGAAGAGCGCTGAGGACAGCGAAGGCGGGGTAAGCCGCCCAGCCCTGCTCGAAGAGAGGCCCGCCAAATTGCCAAGTATCGGTAGCAAGAGGCAATGATGGGTGACAATCTAGCCCCCGAGAGCTTGTTAGGGGATAGAGGAAGACCAAGGTAGGTTTGAGGGAAGGAGGAAATAGTTGCACCGAAAATCAAGTCAAGCTCATTGGCATCACTAGGTGGAACACCAACAGAAGGAAGGTAGTCTTGTGAAAGTTAATCGAGTGGCCGTGGCCACTCAAAGTCCTTAAGAGCATTCTTGATGGCAAAGAATACCCTACATTGGTCCAACCTTTGGGCATCATCCATCCGCATGAGGAAGACGCGATCATATCGCATCGACTTAGACACCGCCCACATCACCATCTTCGTGGCGGGAGACATCTCTTCACGTACTCATGGGGCACTAGCTTGTTCACCGCACTCCTCGAAGAGGGGTGTCCTCCTTTGAGGCCCCACACACCACGGCCACATCCGCAAGGGCACGGAGATCCGCGGAAGGAAGGGAGGGGTCGAGATAAGATGAGATTTTGAAAGAGCAAAGACGAGCCTCCCGAGACGCACTAGAGAAATCAACACGAGCTTGCCGGATGCGGGAAGCCTTGGAGCGTGGATCCTCGTGATGTCGGGCGTTCCTTCTCACCCCGCCTAGTGCTCCTTCACGCCTTCGAAAGGAGTCCAAGGTGCGCTTTGCGCCTGGTCCTCCTCTTGTGAGCAAGGTGTGCTCGTGCTCATCCTCGGTACGGCCCGAACGTGAACATCGGGATGTTCAACCAAGCGCGGCATCCGGCCGGGCTGTCCGCAATCTCCAAATACGCCATCTTCCGGTGTCACCGCCTCCTCCACATCATGCGCGAGCGCACCATGACCTCCCTCGTTCATCGCCATCAGCATATCTAGGGTCCACCTCCTCCCGATCACTTCCAACTCCTTCATGGGAATGCCACCAAACCATACCACAGCGTATGAAGGATGAACAGCAGGAGAGCGGAGCGGCAGCTGGTGGGGGTGAGGGTAGGGAGTAGGCACACGGGTGTGGACGAGGGGCGGAGATCGTGGAAGCGGAGAGGGACACCTCCCATTCAAGGATGGAGGTGACATAGTCGGCGCTGGCCGGAGCATGGCTGAAATCAGGCTAGGAGAACAGGGGGCGGTAGGGAGAGGGAGCGGGGATAGGGAACTGAGAGAAAAGGTAGCATGACCAGTCAAGGATGGGTTCAGCTTCAGACCAGACACGGATGGGCTCGACATGAGTGATGGAGGCAGCCCCGCTATGGTTGCGGGCCGAGCTTTGAGGGTCTCACGGCTATGGTTCAGCGAACCACAGCCTCATGGCGATGTAGTCCTCCCTCGCAAGACGCACTTGGGGTCAATGCAACAAATGTTGCCTGCCCTCGACAAAGACAAATACGCCCGGCCGCTCCTCCCAATGCTCGAGAGGGAAGTCGATGCAGCCGATCTCCGCGTAGACGGTACTCAGCATGAAACGGTTGTCCACATCCTCGTGCCACTCCACCGTGATGATGTTGTCGTCAAAGTGGATGGGCGAGCACTGCATCACACGCTCGCAAACATCGGGGGAGTCGAACTGTAGAACTCCCACGCCACAAGAAAGCGCCTTGTGGCTGAACGGGGGTGCACCACACACCTGCTCCAGCGCACGGCGGATGAGCAGGAAGGGGCTGTGCACCGGCACGTTCAGGTAGAGGAAGGCGAAGACTTTGGCCGCATCGAAGTCCCCATTGAGACGTGCACCTCCACCATATCGGGACGAGCGATCGGGGTGGAGCGGAGGGGGAGGGGGGGAGGAGCACGGGGGTCCGGAGGTGGGGAGCCGGGGTTGAATGGTGAAGCCGCTCCCGACGGCCGTGGCCCGGTATGGCGGAGGTGGTTGGGGAGCGAAGGTGAGAAGGCCGTTGGGTGCGGAGGGAGGAGTTGGAGTCAGCAGAAGGGGAGCTTGCGATGGTGGCGGGGCGGCTAGGGTTTTTGCACTCAAAGCTTTTGTGGCCGATACGGTGGCACAATTTGCGTGTGATTGGATCACGGCAATCTGCGACGAGATGGTCGATTCTGCGAGGCACCGATAGCAAGCTCGCTTCATCCCGTGGGTGCGATATATAGAGGAGGAGGTATGCACAGGAAGCTTCACCCAATTCTTGGTCATGCATTCCGAGTTTTTGGACGTGCAATCCAGTAGTCTGTCAGCAATCTTGTAGCCTTCGTAGGGGGGGCAATGTGGAGCACTGTCCGTAATCGGGGAAGTGATGTGGAGGGCAGCGGAGTGATTCTGATCCTGGAGGCATGCTGAGTCCTCACCCCGATCACCGTCCATCATAAGAGGTGAAGCAGCTTTGGAGCCACCGACCGTCTTAGGAGGAGGGGAGGTAGCAGAGTGACGCGACATCTCAGGATTAATGCGAGGAGGATAAGGAATTGGGGAATCCTCGATCAGATCGTGCATGGCAGTGGGACCCTTAGGAGGGTGACACGAGTCAAACATATCGCTGACATGGGCAGAGAAGAGAGACTCTACGTGATCCTCCAAGTTGCCGGCTTCACTATTAGGCTCAGAGTTGGCCATGGGCTGGAGGGGTACGAAAGGCCTAGTGCTAGAGGAAGGCCCAGTAGCAGAGGTGGGCCCGCTTGAGGGACCGACATTGGGCGGGGGAACGAGGCTGTTTTCAAATTTTGAAATGGTCATACCGTTGTCGGGCCGCCGATGAGAGGAGTTGACGGCGGCGGCGGCGGCAGCACCGGCGGTGGCGTGGATGTGGAAGATAATCCCATGGACCCGGCAAACACACCGATCTTGCAATGATGATGCTTGAAGGACACTGAGGCGGCAGAGGAGGAGAAGAGGAAAGCAGACAGGACTTCACCCTAAGAACTCAAATGGACCGCAAAAATGGTAGGCGAGAGCCTTGCTAACCAAGCTCGGAGATGCCGGGATATCCCCGTTTGATTGCGAGATCCAAAAATCGACAGGAAGGTCAAGAGGGAAGCAGAGAGGCCTAACAACTGGGCAGCGGTAGTTTAACAGAACGAGGGTTTGAAAGCGCGTACCCGGACAATCGAGGCTGCCGCCGCCGGCGAAGCTCGAGCTAGCCTCCCGCGCTCCGGCCTCCGCCGCCGCCACCATCGGCTGCTTCTCATTCTTGCTCAACACCGCCCCGCGGTGGTAGATAATCTACCGGGCCGGCGGCTGCTTTGCATGGCATTGCTTCACTTGGTCTTCGAGCATGGGGTTTCGACATTCCGTCCGAACGCCTTTGGGTGCGTGTTCCCGGAAGGATGCGGGAGTGAGGGTGCCGATGCTTCGTGACAACCGAGGGTCCGAAGTCTTCCAGACCCTGTGGCACCACCGGGTCGAGCAAGGAGGGGGCGATGGCGCAAAGGGGGGAACAAGGGGTGGTAGGAGGGGGGAGGGGAGCGCAGGTGGGGGAGAGGGAGCCAAAGCGGAGCAGGGGAACTAGCCGGGGCGGACGAGGAAGGCATGAGGAGGTGGAGGCGGGGGGGGGATGGAGGCGGCCGACGGTCCCGGTGAGGCCGCCGCCGGCGGGGGAGGAAGGGGGTCCAGGGGTGCCGCGCCCTAGGGGGGAGGGGGGGGGGCGGCAAATGGGGAGGGGGTGGTGCCCGTCGATGAATCGTGCGGACCTTCTGGACTGGTTTTCAGTTAGAATAAAAGGAATAACAATAGCTTGGCTCATTTCTTTTAGTAATACTTGACAATATATAGATAAAGTTACATGTTGGTTCAATTTAAGTTTTGTTTTATTTATGTCAGTGGCAATTTATTCATATTGTGAGCTAGCATAAGAATTTGCCATTTCCTTTTTTTTTTTCTAACATGCAGGAAATTTGCCATTTTCTTGAGGACTATTATAAATTTATATTATATGTGATGTTTTTGTTTTTACATAGGTACCTTCAAATCTTCCAGTAGAGTGTATGAGGACCTGGTCTGTTGGTTGATCTAGTCTCCTTAACCATTGAGTAAAATGAGGCTTGCAATCATGATGTTTGCACCTTTGTGTGTAGACTTGTTTGGGACTCGTAGAAATGTTCTGACTTGGTAGTATGACCTGTATGGAGGACATGCTGTATCGAGTATCTAGTTTTTAATATTGCACTTTAAAATGTGCAAGTTTTATTAACTGTGCTTGTTAGATGAGCTATTTTCATTGATTCTTAGCGTTGGATTATTGATTTACGATCGTAATATGAGTTGCATGTTAGGCCCTATTTGGGAGTAAACGTATTCCTTTGAGGTGTAAAGCACTTCGGCTTGTAATTTGCAGTGCACAAAGAGTAGTAGCGCTTTTATTTTTACACTTGGAAAATGCTGTTTGCGTAAAAGCTAGCATTCAGCTTATATCAGCTAGTGCGTTGCTTGCATCTGTGTTGTGCTTTGCATCGTAAAAGTACAAATGGCAATTTCTCAGCAGGTTACATCGCACGTCTTACCATCATGTTTAAATTTAACAAAGCTGAAAATACACAATCTCGTAAACCACAAGGACAATATGAAAGGATCCTATCATCAGTAACTAGGCATGTCATTGCATGCTGAAGTTCAGAAACAAGATTAGCACAAGCCATCACCCATTGCTTCAGTCCAAATGACACCAGATCATTTCACAACTGCTGTAAGTTTGAACCATGGACGCATGTGTTAAGGTATATTAGTCAAGGGCGTTAGTGTAATCTTCCTAGTCTAGGGTTTTCCTCATGTACTCTATATATATATTGTCCCCCTTTGGGGCCTCAATAGTATCGATCCAATTGTGTCTCTCTATTTGTAACATGGAATCAAATCTCTAAGTCTAAGATCCAGGCTCCAGTAGCGACCCTTCCCTCTCTGCCCTCGGGAGGATCCATCTCTGCTCCTCCCCCGGCAGCTTCATCGATCTTCAACTTTTTTTCCTCTCACCACGTCGAGTCATGGATCAAAGCTCTAGGTCTAAGATCCAGGCTCCAGCTGCCACCCTTCCCTGTCCTGTGCTGCCCCGGGAGGATCCATCTCTGCTCCTCTCGAGGTAGCCTCATCGATCTTCAATTTTTTCCCTCTCTCATCACGTCGAGTCATCATGCAGCAGCAGCCTATGCGATGCGTCCATTCCCACAATCTCCCGCGTCCGCCAGACGCCGGTGCATCCGTTTCCGCCCGTCGACATTGCGGCCCTGCATCTGTCTATCGGGGACTTCCGCGCCTGTCCGCAACCTATGCGGTAAGCAAATGTGAAATCTACGTGTGTTGAAGAGCTTATTATTTCCTAAAAAAAGATATAAGTGTGTATCCAACAACAAACACATCTATGGAAAAGTTGAGCAATAGCGTAATTTAAAAATGATCAGAGACAAACACAAGGACAACAACATACATAGATACATCAGAGAGTAGCATACAGATAGAACTTCTCCAAAATTCACAAAAGGCGACAACCTTGCAAGATTGTATGATGTTCACAAAAAAGATGCTCACCAAAATAGATACATCTGAGAATAGCATACAAATAGAACTTCTTCAAAATTCACATGTTCGATGCTCACCAAACACCCCTAAGAAACATGACCTACAAACCGTAGAACACACAGATAATAGGTTGAAGGTGAGAAAATAGGAAGTTTGACACAATAAAATTTGGATTTCGCTCGTTTGCCATCCTGTAAAAGGAAATCGCTATGTTGTCATTATTAAACTGGGTGCACTTGCTAAAATGACCTTGGCTGATTTCTTCAGAATCATTATTTTATTCATTTACGTTTTACCCCTCCTATACATGAACCTTTTTTCCCTTCGTTTCTCTTCCTCATTCACGCATGTCCAGTAGGAGCGCCGTCACCCAATGCCAGCTTGCCCATTGATGGCAGCAGAATCGTTGCTGCCCCAATGCTACCACGTCGCGCCTCCACCCAACACTAGCCCGCCCCTCATGCCAGCCCGCCGTGTGGCTTGGCACGACAAAGGTGGTGCTTGGTGAGGTCGTGGCCGTCGCGGCTCGCGGCGCTGTGGTCGTCGGTGAAAGACGGAGGTGCCATGGCAGTCCTGTGGGGCCTGACAGAGCATGTGACGAAGATGGCCCGGTGGTGGTGCGACTCCTGGCGTGGTGTGAATGAAGAGAAACGAAGGGATAAATTCCTTTATAGGCAGGGGTAAAACGAGAATGAAAGTTTGGTTGGAATAAAAATGATTAAATTTTGAAAGAAATCAGCTAGCTAGCAAGTACACCCTCTCCCATGGCGTCTCCTCTCCCGATCTCCTTGCTCATGATCTGATCTTATCTAAGGGACGGCAACGTGCACCCCCTCTCCTCATCAGGTCCACTTTTCTGTTCCATCTCTCTCTGGAATGGATCTTCTGTTGTCTTCGAAGGACAAATTGGATTTCTCCCATGCAAAAAGTTTCGGAAAGAAATTCTTCAACTCTTTGGTTCTTGTGTCCATCACATTGAGGCAACCCTGGCTGGATCTTTCTTTTTAATCAACAAACTGCCCATCTAAATCTGGAACTATTCCCTGCTCATGTGTGTATGGATCCATAAATTATGAAATTGATAATATATAATAGAAGAAATATTTGAAGCTACCTAGCTAATACAATAATTTAAGGACAAACTTTGTTCAATATGGTGCTATAATACCCAAACACCATGCTTTCACTCTATATACACAAACCATGAAAACCAAGATCAAATTAAACCACAAAATGGAGGATTCATCCAAAAAGACATAGGTAGACATCAACTGATCTTGAGCAAGCTCCTTCAAATAAATGAAGATCAAAACCTCCTCGTATTTTGCAATTTTTGGACATCAACATATACAAACAATGGTAGGTTTGCTTGGTCTGTACAGTGCTAGTCGGGGAGGAAGGAGGGTATTTACAGAGTTGCTTGTAGAGGTAGTATAATATTAAGAAAACTATCAGTGTAAAAGTATCTGCAGCGGCAGTAATCTTAAAAATAATCTGCCGCTAGTTTGGCTGTCACATAAGCTAAACGCCAGTGTAGATACATTTTATACTGGTGCTAGTGTTAAGTGAACTGCCTGTGTAGATTTAGGATTTATACCGATGGTTTTCTACCGTCAGTGTGGCTGACACATAAGCTAAGTCTACCGTCAGTACAGTTGTATCTGCAATTTTAGTGGTTCATAGCTATAGACCCACTTTTCTATTCATAATCAGCTATTTTATAAACATTCGTATTCATAATCAAGGCTCTCGTTATCACGTGGCAAAATAATCCAGAAAAAATGAAGTTGGAAGTGTGGCTTTCAGTATTATATACATGCATTTTCAACAAATATTAAACACTTCATGTATGTAAGACATTGTTTGAACATTATCACTTTTCTTTGAATTATAATACTGACGCAGGCACAATTATATATATGCACGCATACTCACCACTATCAACACACGTGCATACCCTACCCCTAAGGAACATCTACTATGGATTAATACTTTTTCATATAAAACTTTAAATTAATCCATCTATTTAATCAGATATGTAGTACCCAGGGTAAGCAGATAGTAATGTAAGTACAAGCTCTTGTTCTTTTCATTCATACGAGCATGACAAACTTAGTTATTATCACAACATATTACCTGTGTACATAACTAGTACCAAAGTTTTCACATAGTATGTAGCATGCCGTAATGCATGCATATATGTAATTAATCTCCCATGCTTTATTCTGCAAAATTATATGCATGGCTTGATTTATCTGAAGATTTGTGTTCATTATGAGTTTTTTTTTTTTTTTTTTTTGATCCTATGATGAAGTTGGGTAGGAGGACATGGTGGAGATACCACAGGCGCCAACGCCCATCTGTAGCTGCATGAAACCGCTCTCACCCCATCCTGTGCTCCACGAGTTCTTGAGGATCCAATACGGGGTTCCCTGGTCATCCGTGCCATAGCCTATCGCCGTGACTGCATGGTTCATGTCCGTGCCACAGCCATCCCCGTCGTATATGCCACCCTGGTAAAGCTGGAAAGGTCTCGATTTGCCGTTGACGCCAACTGACACCGGCTGGTTGGCGACTGCGTTGGCAAGCGCGTTCTCGTCGCCGCTGGGCAGGTCCTGGTAGCCGCTGATGGTGGCGGCTGGCTGGACGTTTTGGCACGTCCCTTGGGCTCCAGCGTAAGAGTAGGCGTCCTCGGTAGTGATGCCGCCGTTGTTGGCGACGTACTGGAAGGCGTTGTCCATGTAGCCACCGTTGCAGCCCTGGTTCCCGTCTGACTCGTCGCAGTCTAGAATCTGCTGCTCCGACAGGGGAGATGGGGTTTCCCTGTCGATATCGCGATGATACCTTCCATGGCAGCTACCGCAGAGAACGCCCAGCAACATCCTGCAAATTAATTTCACTTAGCTGCGTGAGAGGCCTGGCAAATTTTATTTCATGATCACAGTAACAATGAACATATATAACATGCAGGGTAAACGGAGTAGTTCATTTACCACATTGGCCTTGGTTCTTCACAGGAGTGACAGCACCCTGCTGCCTCCAATCAACCTGGACATTGTCATCTAGCTGCGTAAAATTCTGGTACTTGAAACCAGGCATCTTCTTGGCACCGGATTGCACCGCCGGCTTCTTCAAACCGGTGTACATGGCCGCGAACTCTTTAGTAGTCAAGTCGGCAAACTGGTTGGTCCCCAGGACATACTTCTTCTTGCCTCCAGCGTTGGACCTGTCAATAAACTCAGCGTTTGACTTGAATACCTGGAAACGGTGTGCTTTCTCGGCATCGTCCTTGTACTTCCGGCCATACTGCACCATCCACTTCTTGTACCTCGCCATCATTGCCTCGTCTCCAGTCTTGCCGATGGCGGCGGACGGCTCCTGGGCTGCGACTGCATAGCAAACGCTGTCTGTAACGGCTATGACAGAGAGGAGCAGCATTAGGGTTGTCATCATCATATGCTTGTTATTGTTGCTAAAGTTTGACTCCATGGTACTATATCTTGAGTGCAGCTTGCTCGTTAGCTTATGTTTTTGTGATTGATGATGTGGGGCAGCTAGCTATGGATTTCTTGGGCATAATGGCATGGATTTATTTATAATGCCTCCACCGTATCTTCCACCATGAATTCTGCTACACCTGCCTGTGGTTTGTAGTAGGCGACATCGATAGCCATGAGTCCTCACAATGTTTCCACCACTAATAAGGCGCAAGTGGATACGGGTGCCAAACATTTTCTTTGAGATGGTGGGGAAAACAGTTTCCTACATTTGCACAATAACGTCTAGTGCATAAAGCATGCTTATCATACCACCTCCAGGTAAATAGCATAAAGCATGCTTATCATACCACCTCCAGGTAAATAGCATTTAAGAGACAATAAGGCCAAACTGGATGTAGACCATACAACACAAAGCCTTATTGCTCAAGCTTCCCATATTGTTATCTAAATGTTAAACTCCATAAGTCCGATCCACCTCCCAGTGCACAAAACACTTTGTTTACAGCGTGTTTCATAGAGAATTTTTTTCAATACTGAATCAATTTTTTTTTTTGGTTTTAGCTCTATGAACAGCTCCGCTAGTGGAACTGATCTAAGATGTTTTGGTAAAAACATTTGGTACAACAGCTCCTCAAAGTAGATAGAAAAGTAAAATGTCTATAGTACCGTTATCTTTTTTTTTTTCTCTCTTTTCCTCCTCTATTTTTCTTCCTTCTCTCCACTTTCTTTATCCTTATTCGCCTGCCATGAGCTACTGTGAGGCATTCCCGTCGCACCTGAAGGTGAAGGCCTAGTGGTGGAGGCCTCCTGTTTCTTCCCGTTCGTGCTGGCACCCTGAAGTCCTAGTGCCAAAGGCTCAGCAAAGGCCCCTGCTTCTCCCCATGCTGCCTAGAAGACGGCCTAGCACCGTTGCCCTGATGTCCCCACCCGAAGCCCTAGTTAGGGTCATTTACTGATTTTGGTGATTTAGTGACAACAGGACCATATGTACTAATGTTGTACACCAGTATACAAGGTTTAATTGCTAGGATGCAAGGATGGACTTGGACCAAGGCTATGTGAATATTGAGTGACCACTAGTAATCGAAATGATTTTGCGTGATACTTGCAAAATCTTTTCCGTGGCGAGCATATCTTTTGCCCGCCACGGTTAATACGTATGATTTACCGTGGCGGGCGCTTTTTTTATTTTGCGTGGACGGGCACTTTTGCCCGCCACGTAAAATCGATTTTCCGTGGCGGGCGTCTTTAAAGGCCCGCCACGCCAAATAAAAAGCCCAGCTGCGAGGTCCGGGCGAAAAGTCCATTATCTCATCCCCATCGGGTCCATATATAAACCAACTCTTCCCAGTCCCAAAGAACCCTAAGTCATTTTCTCCCGGCACACGGCCGCTTCCACTCCTCCCTCTCTCTTCTCTCCATCCCGCCGCTCTTCCTTGCGCCCGCCGCGGCTCGATCCCCTTCCCATGGCGCTCTTCCTCGCGACCACAATCGGCGGCGGCATGGCGGCGGCGGGAAGCGGCGGATCCACCGGCCTGCCGGCGGCGCGGCCGGGCGGGCGGAGCTGCGGATCCACCCGGCCTCCCGGCGGCGGGCGGAAGCGGCGGATCGGCGAGTGCGATCGTCGGCGGTGGATCCCGGCCTCCGGCGGTGGATCCCGGCCTCCCGGCCCAGCGGCGCGCACGCGGCGGCGGTGCGGGTTCGTCATCTGCCTCTCCCTCCCTCTTCCTTGCTCTCTATCTCGCTCTCACTCCCTCTTCTCGCAGTCCGGCGGTGGTGGAGCGGCTCGATCCGTGGCGGCGCCCCTCCCGTGGGCGGATTCATCGAGGAGGCGGGTGGCGGCGCCGGATCCGCGCGAGAGGCGTCCGGCCGCGGTCGATCCACTGCGGGATCAACAACAACCCTGCTCGCCACGGCCGGCGGGATCCGGCAGCGGTCCGGCGGCGGGTCGGCGTGGTGGATCCGGCGGCGGTCCGTCGTGGTGCTGCCCTAGATGGGCTCGGCGGGCCCATGGATGGGCTTGGCGGGCCTGTCTAGGGTTTGTGGGTTTTATTTTATTTTATTTTTCGAACCACACCGTGGCGGGCATCCTAATGTGCCGCCACGGATGTCCGTTTTGGCGTGGCGGGCACCGTGTAGCCGCCACGCAAATTCACGCGATTAACCGTGACCTCACGTTAGTGACGGGTTCTGATGCCCGCCACGCAAAAACCAAATTCGCCCGTCACGCAAAAATTGTTTGGGTACTAGTGGGACGAACACCTCATGCAAAGATCAAGGAGTAGCGTTGAAGAGAAGTCCAACACTTCAAGCAAAAGAAGCTCGAATGAAAAGACGCAAAGATGTGATGTACAAAGAGCACCAATGTGGTCACACACGGTAGCATCCGAGCTCCTATGTGAAAAGCACTTGGATCTTTAGATGCCTTCAATAGACGAGAGGTCAATGAGAGAAGACTCACCTTATCTTTCGAGAGGTCACCACGCAGACTACACTACTAGAGCTTAGGTGATTGAAGTGTTCTAGAAAAGGCGTGGAGTTCAACGAGAGGGCACTAGAGTTCTTCGCAACACACAAGCTGCATTCCTCATCAAACCTCAAGTGGGCCACCGGAGTTCCATCACCAAATATTAAGCACTTAAATAGTCAACAATGGCTAGTTCCAACGGCTAGTCCACGTGGTGTAACCGACACTACTACAAAAATGATTTTCCGTGGCGGGCTTTTTTGATTTTCCGTGGCGGACATTAAAACCGCCACGGAACTAGGGTCACGGTTAATCGACCTATATTTTCCGTGGCGGGCAAATGTCCGCCACGCAAAATCGATTAACCGTGGTGGTTATTTTACAAAGCCCGCCACGGTTAATAAATAAAAAATAATAATAAAAAAAGAAAATCCAGTTTGAAACCCTAACGGGCCCGATGCGGGCCGTCGGGCCCAACCACGAGCTTTGTTGGGGTTTCGCGTCGCCGCCAGACGCCATCGCCGCCGCCGCCGCCGCCGACCGAAGACGCCACCGCATGGAGGGAGGCCGGATCCGCCGCCGCCGGCCACCGATCCCGCCCGCGCTCGGCCCGCCGGATCCCGGCCGCCGCTTCGCCGCCGCGCGCCGAGGAGGAGGATCCGCCGTCGCCGCCGTCGACCACCGTGGAGGAGCGCGCCGCCGCCGGTATGCGCCGCGCCCTTGGCCGCCGTGCCGCCGGTGGAGGAGAGCCGCCCGCCGGGATCCACCGGGCCAGATAAAGACGCTGCGGCGCCGCGCGCCCGCCACGGATCCACCGCGCCGCTCCGAGTCGGGCCGGATCCGCCGCGCCGCCCTGGCGAGCACGGGATCCGCCGCCGCCGTGGGATCTACACACCAGCCGCCGCGCTCCCTCCGGCCCGACGCGCGCTCCCTCCGGCGCCGCGCCCATCAAGCCGCCACCCCGTCGAGCAGCCCGGGCCGGAGTTGAAGGGGGGACGGACGGGAGTGAGGGTGGAGAGCCGAGGGACGGGGAAGGGGGCGGTGGAGAGTGAGGAGAGGGAACGGACCGCTGAAGGAGGGGGGCGGGGTTGGTGGAGACGGGCCGAGTGAGTGGGATGTGTGGAAACCCTAAGGGTTCAATATATACTTGGAGTCATGATATTGGGCCGAGTGGGCTTTTGTGGCCAGGTTTACTGTGTCTTTTGGGCTTTATTTTTGGTGACGGGTTTTTAACAAAGACCGCCACGGTTAATCGATTAACCGTGACGGGCATTATTATAAAAACCGCCACGTTAATGGGGATTAACCGTGGCGGTTATTTTAAAAGACCGCCACGGTTAATCGATTAATCGTGGCGGTTTTTCCCTGGGGGGCTGCCAGGCCAACTATTTTCCGTGGCGGTTTTCTAAATGCCCGCCACGGAAAATAAAAACTAAACACCATGCAAGTTCAATTAGTAGTAGTGCGAAGATCCACGTGCACACTACAAAGTGCAGCTCATGCACAACGATCGGTGAGTTGGTTGGGGCTATATATATGCCCTTGCCCAACCCATTTGAGGTTGTTAGAGTTTTATGAAGTTGTAGAGGAGTTGAGGCTATATTCCAAGTGCTCTAACCAACAAAAGCGCTTAATAAAGATTAGGCAATGGGCGTTAGTCTTTGTGTGAATTGTTTAGGCTAGTTTTATAGCACTTTCTCTAGGCTTAGACTTAGTGTTTAGAGATTTGCATATGCCACATCCCACGGACTCGGCGGTTAATGATGGCGCCTGCCAAGGCAGCGCCGGCCGGCAATGGCGACGGCGGCGGCGGCGGCGGCACGCGTGATGGGGCGGCGGCGCTAGGGTTAGGGAGAGCCGACGCTGAAGGCTTGAGAGCTGAGGGTTTTTCCCTTTATTATTTCTTTCTTGATTGCAACCGACATGCATCCCTTGTATTTATAATCCAGGGGAAGACTAGCACGCTAAGCAATCTCTAGGAGGTTTCCTTATAGATCGAATACCTCTTTACAAATCAAATCTTAATTTGATTCATAATATTTCTCAATCTATTTCTTTCCTAAATATTTATTCCTTAATATTTATTTTTATGAAGAATAGTTTGCGTTTCTTAGCGTCATCACCAGGATTGATATATCCTAGCAATGTCACCAGGAAACGCCTGTTGGTATTATGCAACGTTTACAGAACAAGTCCGCAAGCGCACGGAAATACCATTGTAGAATTTTATTTATATTTTCCCAAAGAAAGGCATGGTGTAAAAGTCTCTAATATGAATATGGACAAGATAACATGACTATGTAATGGACCAAAGTTCATAACAAGGATATAACATGATAAGTAAGGATAACTTGACACACATGCTCAAGCCAATCTCAAGGATAAAGATAAAAGAAAGAATAAAAAAATAAATCTAACATGGACAGGCATATCCTAAATAGCTATGTTAAGATAGCAAATACACATACATGCTTTATAAGATTCTAGGTTAAGATAGCCATGGTTACTGTTGACTTACTTCGGGAAACGGCTTATACAGTGCGCCAGGGTACCTCCTCCGCTTACGACTCTACGCTATACATGGACGTGGGGGATTACAAGGGATGGACAGGGCTATCACCACCTACCGCCTACCACCACAACCATACGTTAATGAGGCAAACGAAGATAGCCTCTAGCCTAGACACCACATCCAAGCTATCGACTACTACTCTAGCGTGTAACAAGGCTTACCCGTCCCCGGGGTCCTTCTACTAGAGCATCCGCTACAAGGACGGACAACAAACCCGCAAACCAACAACGACCAAGACTAAATTAAAGTAGAACTCATCTCAATTTTGGTCTTAGTCTAAACATGTGTGTATGATAGATTAAGCATATGGTTCTATATGACAAGATCATAACATGAAAACTATATACTAGTTCATATGCTAAGATCATATCATAAAAACTATACTCTAGTTCATAAGCATAGCTATATTGATAAGTAAAGAACAAGAACAAGATGAAGAACTCTATATTGATCATACCGAATGCCTCCAAGATGTTCTTGATCTCCATTTATAAGCCTTGCCAAGCTCCTACTACAAACTACTAAAAAGTAAAAAGATAAAAGTGGAGGAGAATGGCTCTTGTGCGGTGTGTCCTTTGAATGAGGGGAGAGCATCTCCTTTTATAGGTGAAGGAGAGGGGGCTCTTTGGAAGATGTCCCTCCCCACATGGAAAGCCCCCAAACCGACCTCCTATAGGTGGTTTGAATAAAATAATCACCAAAGCACCCATGAAACCGCCTTTAGCAACGTCGGTTGGAGGCGGCATCGCGAAAGATGGGCTCGAACGAGCCGTGGGGGGTTCCGGTCGGACCACGGTTCTATTGGACCCGGCTGGCCCACCCGCCACGCGACCTTTCTTCTTGTGGGCTGGTGGGCTGGCCTAGACCATGGATCCGGAGGTGCCGGTCCACTTGTTTGTTGAAGTGGGCTTTCTCTATTTCCCTTTGATTGCTCATTTTTTGGAATGTGTGTTACGCTTTGGGTTTTGTTCTTTACTTTGTGCATTTCCGCTTGTTTCCTGTGTTTGTCCTGCAAAACATGATTTCTCGAGAAACAAGTGGAACTAGTTCAAAGCACATGCATATGTGTCATAAGTATGCTTGTTTCCCCGTTTGGATATAAATTGGTGGTATAAAATGGTCGATAATGACCGCCAACAAGTCCCCAAGCTTAACCTTTACAAACTAAGTACTTAGTTGTAGATCGGGAGTTGCTTCTATGATGATATAATTCAAAAGGTACTATGCTTATAACAAAATGTACTATGCTTATAACAAAATATTCTTCCGCAATTTAAATAAGTCGACATTTTCATCCACCCTTTATTACTTGAATTATGTGGGGCTTATAACTTTTCCAAGTTCTTGGGTGGTTGCAAGATAGAACGGTTGTAACAGAATCACTAATCATTCATTCTTTGATCAACCATTCATCCGGAGGTTTTGTAAAGTTTGAGAAATAAAACAAGTTCCTCAAATGATTTTTCTCGATCACTCAAGTGTATGAAACTTAACAGAGCGTAACCTCGCTTTTTGTGGCCTACCACTACAAAGTTGTTTAAGTGGAGTTTTGGGTAGGTATAAAAGTGTGGCATACTTGTATCACTTACATTGCTAGGTCAAAAACCAGACCACATGAAGATGCAAGTCATAAACTTTGATCAAGATGTGCAAGTGTGTGGGATAAAGAGTCTAAATATATTTTTGGTACTCCTTGTATCATGACTATCTCTCTTTCTGATGGAAGTGCCTTTGAAAAAGTATGGGCTATCTTTTCTTTTCTTTTCTTTTCTTTTTTCTTCTCTTTTTTTTTTGAGGCAAGCTTTGATATGCCCAGCATTTATTGGTTGGACACATGTCCATTTTTTTCTCTCATGCCCCTTGGCATGGATTTTCTTTTTTTTTTTTCTCTCACCCTTTTAGCATAGCCCATAACTTCTCTTTTGGCATATGAAACATTGAAGAGTAGAGAGACATCATGATAGTGATGAGTGGAGTACATTTATTTGGTGGACGGAAAAGTGCATGTTGTGCGCAACTCTCAGTGTAAGAGTTGGCATTTATTTGGTGGGTGTACTTGTATCTTGATCATGGCAGTATGACAAGTATCTCAACACATGTCTCAACAATTTGACCAAAGTTCAAAGTTCAACAAGCAGCATATGACTAAGGTTTTGAATGTGTAAAGCATGTCATGTGGCTCTGGTAGGTATTTATGATCATTGAAGAACTTTTTTGTTCTTTTTGAAAAATAAAACTCCGGATGTCAAGTTTCTCATCGAACAAACTCATAGCGTAATCCATTTGTACCATATCATATCGGACAACTACTTAGGAAAGGATCATGTATTCGTAAACCCACAAGTTTCAAGTTTTTAGGATGAGACATTATTAGCCAACAAACTTAAACATTGGGGAATACAAAGTCATAAACTAGACAAAAGTGAATTATAGATAGAGCAACTATTTATCAATTCAACTTGGAGAAACTAACATTCCTTAACACATATGAGAGTGGAATAATTATTATTATCATTATTCTTTGGTTTTCATCATATCTCATCATTTTATAAGATAAGAAAATAATTAAAAGGAATGTGAGATACGAGTTACCTTCGTGGGAGTCCTCCCCAAGCTAGCTCCTCGACTTACTTTCCATGATTTAGTAGGAAATACCACTAGTTGGTGCATGCCATGGCCTCGTTTGTGGTTTGCGGCCTCCTTTGAGCATGCTAGGAGAATCCCCCAAGCTTGTCTTTTGATGACATCAAAATAGCAGGACAAGCATACTTTCGGGTTGAAAAGTTTATTATTATCTTTATTTATTTATTAATAATTGTTTTTGGTTCACTAAACAAGTTTTTATCTTCATTGTCATCTCAAGAACTTGCCCTTATGAAGTTGATAAAATTCCTCCTTAGGGGTTAGTCCATATGATCGACCAGAATCTATACTAGCAATTTTGGTTCAATAATGAAACTTGACTCCATGTCCAATTTGATTAAGGTAGATTTCTTGACCTAAGCTCCATGCTTAATTCCTATGGAAATATGATCATTAGCTATATGACCAAAACTTCCAAACCAAAACATGCCGGCATAAAGAAAGGAAGCATGAAAAGTAACAAGATTCATCGAATTGAGGTGAAGGCACTCAGAAAGAGAACAAGACGATCATATATATTATTTATTTATTTATTTATTTATTTTTATTCCAACTTTTTCTTTATTTTTCATTTTTTTTAATTTTTTTTTGCAAGGTAACAAAAAGAGATGAGAGTGCAAGATATATGTTACCTTGTTGTGGTCCTCCCCAAGCTAGCTCAAAGCCCATCGAATCGGGGTTGTACCCTATGCTTTTCGGCTTTTGCTTTGCATGATTACGATATGGTAGATCATGAGGGGACTTACCATCCCTAGTGATTACCTCATTGGAAAACATATGCAGGAAGTAGCAATTTGAGCTAGTTGTTTTTTTAAAAAAAATTATTGAAGCTCTCAAAGGAGGACATTTAATCTTCATCATATTTTTTTGTTTTTTAGGATAAATTCCTGTTATGAGCAATGGCTACTACACATGCATATTATCATGAGCATGTTCATAGTAGATTCTTTTAACAAATGCCTTCCCCGGCAACGGCGCCAGAAATGCTTGTTGGCGTTTCTTAGCGTCATCACCTGGATAGAGATATATCCTAGCAATGTCACCAGAAAACGCCTGTTGGTATTCTGCAACGTTTACAGAACAAGTCCGCAAGCGCACGGAAATACCATTATAGCATTTCATCCGTAAGTATTCGTGGTATCATCGAAGTATTCGTGGTATCATTATTTATATTTTCCCAAAGGAAAGCATGGTGTAAAAGTCTCTAATATGAATATGGACAAGATAAGATGATCGTGTAATAGACCAAAGTTCATAACAAGGATATAACATGATAAGTAAGGATAACTTGACACACATGCTCAAGCCAATCTCAAGGATAAAGATAAAAGAAAGAATAAAAAATAAATCTAACATGGACAGCATATCCTAAATAGCTATGTTAAGATAGCGTATACACATACATGCTTTATACTGTTAGAGATTCTAGGTTAAGATAGCCATGGTTACTTTGTTGACTTACTTCGGAAACAAACTTATACCTGGTCCGCCGGTACCTCCGGCTCTATGCTATACATGGACATGGGGGATTACAAGGGACGGACAGGGCTATCACCACCTGCCGCCTACCACCTCAACCGTACGTGTATGAGGCAAACGAAGGTAGCCTCTAGCCTAGACACCACGTCCAAGCTATCCTACTCTAGCGTGTAACAAGGCTTACCCGTCCCCAGGGTCCTTCTACTAGAGCGTCTGCCATGAGGACGGACGACGAACCCGCAAACCAAAACGACCAAGACTAAAATAAAGTAGAACTCATCTCAAGTTTGGTCTTAGTCTAAACATGTGTGTATGATAGATTAAGCATATGGTTCTATATGACAAGATCAACATGAAAACTATATACTAGTTCATATGCTAAGATCATATCATAAGAACTATACTCTAGTTCATAAGCATAGCTATATTGATAAGTAAAGAACAAGAACAAGATGAAGAACTCTATATTGATCATGCCAAATACCTCCAAGATGTTCTTGATCTCCATTTATAAGCCTTGCCAAGCTCCTACTACAAACTACTAAAAAGTAAAAAGATACAAGTGGAGGAGAATGGCTCTTGTGTGGTGTGTCCTTTGAATGAGGGGAGAGCATCTCCTTTTATAGGTGAAGGAGAGGGGGCTCTTTGGAAGATGTCCCTCCCCACATGGAAAGCCCCCAAACCGACCTCCTATAGGCGGTTTGAATAAAATAATCACTGAAGCACCCACGAAACCACATTGGCAACGTCGGTTGGAGGAGGCACGCGAAATATGGGCCTGCACGGAGCCAGTGGGGGTTCGGCCGGACCGGCTGTTTGGCCGGACCTGGGCTGGCCCCGTTCGCCACCGCCTTTCTTCGGTGGGCTGGCCTAGACCATGGATCCGGAGGTGCTTCAGTCTACTTGTTTGTTGAAGTGGGCTTTCTCTATTTCCCTTTGATTGTGCATTTCTAGAATATGTGTTCTGCTTTGCGCTTTGTTCTTTACTTCATGCATTTTTGCTTGTTTTCGGTGTTTGTCCCGCAAAACATGATTTCCCGAGAAACAAATGGAACTAGTTCAAAGCATATGCATATGTGTCATAAGTATGCTTGTTTCCCCAGATTTGGATATAAATTGGTCAGTATAAAATGGTCGATAATGACCGCCAACATCAATCTATTCTATTCCCTATTAAATATTTTATTTTCTAAATTATGACGATAATAGAGGCGGCGGCGACGGTGGCGGCGGCGGCCACTGATGCGCGAGCCCTTCCCGGGCCGTGCGGCTAGCCCTGTTGGGCCACGCCCATTGAGCCGTGACACCTCCTCCCCTTTTCCCCGACAAATAAGTGTCCTCGCTACCGTGTTGTTGCATGGTTGTTGATGCTGACGGGGTACTCAGAGCAGCCTGTCCTAAAGAACGTGACATCCTCGTGCATACGTAGGGGTCCATGTATTACAGCTTCTTCCCAAGTGGAGAATTGAATGAGATGGCCAAAGATGAAGTCGTTGACCTCTTTTAGTGCAGGTCTCATGGTTGGGAGCCCATTTCTTTCTTGGCCGATAGTGTTGATGCTGGCCAGGTGAAGCTGGATGAAGGCCTTCCGAGTAGCGAGGTAGTCGATGAGGTAGAAGACTCGTATCGATGGTAAGAAGCTATGTGGTAGCTCCTCCATCATCCAGATGCTTGTTGGGGAGGCTTGCGGCACTGGTGAGGACGTCGGGAGGTAGAATCCAACCGTCAGGGTGTAGGGGAAGACTCCTGTGAATAGCGCCTGAGCCGGTGCTCCTTCCTGGAGCTCGATGGTGCTGGCAAGGCTCAGACAGATGAGAGCCTCCGGGGTAACGACGAGGTTGACTCAGTAGAACACTTGAGCGTGTGGTACGCTCATCATGTTGTCGAGGTTCGAGGGAGCCAGCTAGATCGGCCCTCGATGCGTCCCGGCCGTCATAGCCGAGTCGTTGATGGTGTTGTGTCCGTCGCTTGTCACAGGGTCATGCGGCGAACATGGTGGGAGAACGTCGAGCCAACGAGCAAGTTGGATCACTTCGTCCGATGTGCGGGTGCCTCCCCGCCGCCGTAGTGCGTCCCCGTGGCGCTTGCGGGAGTCCATTGGCGAACTCGAAAGTGTAGATGTAGTTGTACGGGGCATCGACGTGTCGAGGTGGCATGAAATCGCCGATAGTGTCACCGCCGACGGCGGCCCGGCCGCAAGCAAGCCACCATGTGAAGGTGTCCCTCGTCCTCCGCGGCGCCTCCCCGGTCATGCGGAGGAACCGAGATGTGTCGCCCTATCGTGGGATAGCGGCGTATCTTTATGTAGGGCGCGAGCCGCCGGGGGTTGAGTAGGACAACCATCTTGGTGATCCATGGTGCCAGGCCGGTTGCTCCTCGCACTTTCGTGGTGCCGCCCAAGCCATGAATTGTTGATATGGCGTAGCCGGTAGTGGCACCCTTACGACAGGGGGCCGGTGGTCCGTCGTGGACGCCGAGGGGGCGCCGCCTGCGTTCGAGGTTCTTTCGCCGGCGCGGCTAGGTAGCCAGCCGGGCCGGAGGTGGAGGTACGGAGGGTGGCGCCGTTTCACGCCGGGTTGGCGCCGGTGTCGCCATGAGCTCTTGGTTGGCCGTAGATGGATTCGGTCGCGACGGTCGATCCATAGGCAATGTGCTGAGGGGAGCGCCGATGCGCCCGGGCTGGCGCCGTGCGCACTAGGGTCAGCGCCGGTGTCACCATGAAGTCGGTAGTTGTAGGTAGAAGCACCGGGGATGCATGAGCCGGTGTTGTAGCTGCTGGTGGATTAGCGACTTGTTGGGTGGTGATCTCCACCATCGCGATGACCGTGGAACATCCAAACAGAGGTGCGAATAGATCTCACCGTGCGTGTTTGGCGAGTTGATGTTCGAGGTGGCGGCGGTGCTCGTGGTGGCGTCGTTGTTCCCTTCTTTGTCGGCGCCCATAGGGGTGATGGCGCCCTCGGAGCATCGTGGTCGGCGCCAACGCCCGTGGGGCGGCGTTGCCCGCGGCGGCACCCATGATAGTGGCATCGTTGTGGGCCATCACGGTGATGTCGGGTGGAGTGTTGATTATAGTGGTAGCGGCTCCATGTCGGTTGTGATGGACTTGCTCGGTGATCGTGGAGCTCATCTGCGCCATCCGTGTAGCCGCAAGATGTTGGCTTAGTTGTGTAGGTCGCTCATCGAAAGCGTACCGGGGTGGACGCCGGTGGTGGCCTCCCCGATCCGATTTGATCCGGGCCGCGGCAATACGGGGCGTCCTTGGGGTGGACTTGTCTGTTGCTTGCAGCATTGGTGATCGTGGAGGGGACGACGTGGGCGGCGCCCGTGGCAGTGCCGTTGTCGTCATCAGCAGCGGCACCCGTGGGGGCATCGTCTTTGGTGGTCGCGTTGACGTCGGCGAGGGGTAGTCGAGCTCGCCGGTGGCCTTCATGCAAAAGCGAGGTGGTGAAGATCTCTAGATTGGTTTTGGCTAATTGATGACATCCTAAGACTAATCTCTCTATGCTAAGTGTTTGATTTAGTTGGAGATTGGTCAAGCCAAGGTTGGTGCATGGTGGTCATGGTGGATGGGTCGAGGTGATCCAAATGATGATCAAGTGCGCAACTTGGAGTGGTTCGTGGATCAAAATGGGCTCAAGGCAAAGGTATATCCATAGGGCCATTTTGATTTTGCACTCAAGACACCATAGAGGGTGTGAGTGATTTAGGATCGATAAGCCGTACTATAAAGAGGGGCAAACTATCGTACATATCGGTCCTCATGTGCCTCTAGGTTCAAAATCATTTGCATGCATTCTAACCTAGAGAGCTAACCCAACCTTCGAAATTGATTGTGAAAATGCTAACACACGAGCACATGGTGATGTACACGTGGTGGTGTTGGCACATTTGCGAACGCGTGATGGTTGCGGGTTGAGATGGGTTTGGGTACCGCTCACCATCCCGCCGAGCTTGCGAGGCGGATTCGCACTTTTGAGAAAATGAAACGCCTATTTTCTATTGGCGCCGGATGCATCGTGGTGATGAAAACATGCTAGTCCTCGTGCTCAAGTTGGTATACTTGTTGGATAGCATGTCGAAAGCAAAGGCGACGGAGAAACGACGACATTTCGCGCAGTGAAACGGCGATCGGACCTGCGATCGACGCTTGACCGGACGCTAGGGGGTCAACGGACGGTCCGGTCGACCGTTCGGTCGGGTTCCGAGAGCATGTTTTTGGGTCAAAATTCCGTGCTCGGCCGGGACGCCGGCGTGGTGGTTCCGGTCGCGACCGGACTCTTCGACGGACGCCTCGGCCAGGGTCGGCGAGCGAGCCGTTGGGCTTGTCGGGTCCGACCGGACTCTTCGACCGGACACTCACGGCGGGTCCGGTCGGTCGCGTCCGGCCGGCCGCGCCAGAAACGTGGTTTCCTCCCCAACGGCTCCATTTCGTGATGGGGGCTATTTATATGAGTTTGGCCGGCTTTGTGAGGTCTCTTGGTCATTTGAAATCATTCCTAACAACTCTAGAGCTGAGCACACTCCCTCCTCCTCACTCCATTTGCTTGTGAGCATCATTCTAGTGAGTTGAGGTGATTCAAGTGCACTTTGCTTTGATCTTTGCATCTAGTGGCACTTGGGGATCGTTGTGAGCCGGTGGATTTCTTGTTGCTCTTGGAGAGCACCACTCCTAGCCGGCTTGGTGATTGGTGGAGGCGTTGGCAAGAGAAGGAGATTGTTCTTGGCCACCTCCGGTTGATTTGTGAGAGGACCGTGCATCCTCGTCGGGACGACAAATTGCAAGTAACATATTGCTCGTGTCTTGGGTACCTCTCATTTGCTTTGGGTGCAAGTAGCCTAAAGGCACTTGGCTAGGAGTGAGCTCCACCTTGCCCCACACGTGAAAAGGTCGGCACAACGGAGACGTAGCTTGAGGGTGCTCAAGTGAACTTCGGTGTAAATCATTGTGTCTCCATTTGTCTCTTGTCATCCTTTGGTGATTGTCTTCATTGTTCATATTGATTTTCATCCTACGGTGATTGGTTGACTTGCCTCGACACATTGGTATAACACCTCCTCTCTACCTTGCATTTACTTTGATATACATATTGTGCTTGTGTAGACTTGTCTAGATTGTTTAGCCTCTTAGACTTGTTTAGAACAATCTAGCTTGTTCACCTAGGTAGAGAAGTAGAGACATAGCCTTTTGAGTGATATAGAGACATATTTGACTAGAATTGTTATTAGGAGGCTTGCCGACAAGTAGAGCTAGTGCAACCGCTATTATCGCTTTGTTATTGTCTAACAAGTTGCTCTAGTGTTTTGTAGAAATTTTATTAGGCTATTCACCCCCCCTCTAGCCGTTTAGGACCTTTCGGGTGGCCCGTGAGGATGGAGCCGTGCCGTCTTGATCTGTTTGGAGATTGAAGCCTTGTCGGTGGTGTTTGAGGATTCAAGCGTGTAGATAGCCTCCATGATCATCGCAGGGGGTAGGATGGGAGCGAGGTGGCCATTGGATCTTGAAGGCGTGGTGGGAGCCGAGGAATCGTCCCGGCCTCCCGAAAGTACCACGTGTCACTCGACAAACTCCGGGTGGCTGGACGGCGCCAAGGTGGCACCACCATGCCGCAATGGCGGCGGCAAAGAAATGCGAGGCGGCGCGTGATGGGGGCGACGGTGCTAGGGGTTAGGGAGAGCTGATGCTTGAAGGCTTGAGAGCTAAGGGTTTCCCCTTTATTATTTCTTTCTTGGTTGCAAATCGATTATAGATCCCTTGTATTTATAGTCCGGGGAAGACTTGCACGCTAAGCAATCTCTAGGAGGTTTCCTTATAGATCGGAATACCTCTTTACAAATCAAATCTTAATTTGTTTCCTAATATTTCTCAATCTATTTCTTTCCTAAATATTTATTCACTAATATTTATTTTGATTGACGAAGCAATCTATTCTATTCCCTATTTTATTTCCTAAATTATGATGATGATAGAGGCGGGGGGCGGTGGCGGTGGCGACCCTGCGGCCGATCCCCTTCCCTCCATGCGGGTTGGCCTTGTTGGCCACGTCCGTTGAGCTGTGACAGATACCTCTTTCTACTTGGTGCTTGCATACACCATTGTTGCACTAAGAGAGACTTGTAATCTTGTGAGATCACGCCAACCACGTTTGTGGCCACCATTGGTGTATTTGAGGGAATGATACCTGCGGCGTCTTATTCAAAATCTCCATGGTGGAGACGGTGGGGAGATCTAGGAGAGGCCAAGAGACCCATTTGTGCATGGGGGAGGTCCGTGGGTTATCCACGGAGTTACCCAACCAGAAGCTTGGCCCTTGCGATGGCATCCTTGCAAGGGGCTCCAATAACAAGGACTACGGGGAATCATGAACTTCTCTATACCCTAGGAAAAATCGTCATTGTAGTAATAGTTTCCATATATCTAAATCATTTACGCTTTCATTTACTTGCTTTCCCAGGTTGTGTGCTTACCTTTCCTAGTCCAGCTTTTCAGGTTAGTTGATAGGCTTGGAACCTAGGTTGCATAATTCATTTGCAGTAGAGATAGCACCACTTAGCAAAATGGTAGTGCACATCTAGATATTATCTTTCATTGGTTTTGATAAGTATATTTTATACTTGGCCAGTAGTTTTTAAGTTGCCTAATTCATCGCCCTCTTAGGCATCATAGTTCTTGGAATATAAGAGAGCAAAATGTTCTTTACATGGTCCATTTCCTACATAAAATACATGCTTGTAGGTCAACTAATGGACCTTTTTCGTTTCTATGTCATAAATCTTTGCCAAACCTTCTAATTGATTTTTGCACTCGATTTTTTGGCTTGGTTCGCTTAATACGTAAAATTTGTGAACAATGTTATGTTCATGACTTTTGCCAAAGTATAAGAAAGATGTGTAAAATTTGTGAACAATGTTACTATCTTTTGGATGAATTAATAACCAAAATAAAAGTCATAGATCTTGATAAGTTGTACAACTTTTAGTTTCATGACTTTTTCAACTAAAATCATTTACTCTTTGAAAATAGTTTCAAGTTGACATTTTTGAAATTCAATTTTGAATTAATAGAATAAAGTCACATGAAAAGATGAAAAAAAATAATAGTGGTAAGAACACAATAAATTGTTAGAACATGATTTTAGAAAATATTAGGAAAAAATCATCAAATTTGAAGAGAATATTAAGAAAGACTAGATACAAGTTTTAGCTAGAGATTAAAAAGATAAATCGAGTTCTCGCAACAATTTAAAAATTGAATATCAAATAGCATTTTGAAGTAGTAAACGATTTCAAATGGAAAAGTTGTAAACAGGAAATTTTATAGCGTTTTGAGATCTACAATTTCTATTTTGATCATTTCTCCATGCGAGGTCGTTTGAAAAAAAAAATCAAATTTTAGTACTTAATTTTTACAATCATTTGACATTTGCTTGAGAAATAAAATGACCAGAAAATAGAAATAAAAAAAAGCAACAAGAACGTCATGAATTGGTAGAGGATGAGTTTAGAAACATTTAGAAAAAAAGAATCACCACATTTGGAGTTAGCGGGGAGGGAGAAAGACTAGTTATAAAATTTCATTGCAGATGAAAAAAGGAGAAAAACTTTTTCATGTTCATGTTCATGTTCAATTCCCAACAATGAGCAACCCATATTTTGCGACGGTGCAAGTTGACTCGACAAAAAGTATCACTCTCATGAAAATAGATAATTTCGTGGTGGGATAGTCATTTTCATAAGGGGGTGTTAAATACTCAAAATAGCTATGTTCATGGCGGTGTGTGTAGCGCACTCATGAAAATAAGTTTTCGTGGTGGGATTTACTTCACCTTGATGAGAGTGTGTTTTCAACTCTCACAAAAATATGCCCCCCTCATGAAATCTCCATTTTCCGGTAGTGCAGCAACTAATAAAGCATTTTTTAGGGTTTCAGTAAAATGTTATGGTTTTGTGAAATAATTTTGTTTTAGAGTACCATGACGTATTTGGATTGGATGCAACAAGTTTTATGGTTTTAAAAACGATAGTATTGCTAAAGTTGTAGTCTTTTTTGGAGTTTTATGAACTCCCATGCTTAACCTCCTTTTTTTTTATTGAACTCTAGTTCTGCAACTTAATGGGTTGGGAAATTGTATTTCGTAATAGTACATTTTCTTACAAAAAAATATGGACTAAGTACACAAAACTTTGTTGTCTTATATAGGAAAAACTTTTGAGATTAAAATTTAAAAAATCCAGATGGAAACATGCCCTATATGCCAATTCATGAGATATATTCAAGATCGAAAGTTGAAACTTTTAAATTTGATGTCATTTAATTTGATATCATTTAGGGCCCGAAGTATCCATTAAAGGATTCTTAAAGTTGGTTTGCAAAAAAAAAAAAAAAAAAAAAAGATTCTTAAAGTTCAGACAAATGGATAATCTCCTATCTTTAGTTACAAGTGAGCGTGTAGTATAAGGTTAAGAGGGGATACACAAGGTAAAAGGTCATGGCCGGGTTAGAATCATACCAGCTCACATTTGTGAAAAATCATGGGAGTTCGGACTTATGAGTTGCGAGACAGTCCTTGCTAGTGTTGCTTGTCCCAGAATTTAAGAAAAAATGTTTTGATATTTTTTCTATCAATTTTTAGATTTCTGAAAATTACTTACTGGGACGGGCACAGCTGACTGCCTCTATAAATGGCCCATTAACATACACCATTTGATAAATACGACCTGTCTACTCACCTCTGAAAATTGAAATAAAACAACTATTTTTTAGAGACCGTCGGTAAATCGAAAAATGGATGGTGGGAACCATTGCTTTTAAATGATGGCCTAGTGGTGTCCTCTGTTGGGCTTCGTGTTGGTGAGGGCAATGTCACTAGAGCAAAGTCGAACGCGAGTCAAGCCACTAAGCAATGTATTTTTCATAGTTTTAGTAAAATGCTATTGCTTAGTGTGGTGGTCTATGCATAATAATATCCAGTATCTTTTAAAAGCCAATAATGCATCAGAGGCAATGTATGTGGCATCGCTGTCCTTTCGAACTATGTATGGTGCATCGGAAGCTAACTTCGAAGTGGAGCCGAAATAACAATCGCGATCGGCGTGCAGGAGCATATAGAAGGAATAAGAAAAGAAAACCTGCTCTTCCTTGATCCGCTGCTTTCATGTGGGAAGGGAACAAGTGGCAGAATTGGCCTACACGCACTCAAGAAACTACCCTGGAGTCCTACTCGGACGCTGATTGTGGCTGGTGCACTTGTACACGAACGACTTTTACTCCCGAGTGGAAAGCCCCTTTACTCCCGGTTATGCAACCCAAAGTATAGGTTGGGGAGTAAAGGTTTTGGAACCGGGGGCAAATGTCGACCTTTAGTCCCGGTGGTAACACCAACCGGGACTAAAAGAGGCGGCCAGGCCCGTGGCTTTTGTCAGGGCACCTTTTAGTTCCGGTTGGTATTACCAACCGGGGACTAAAATGTCCCTTTTTTATTTCATTTCAATTCATGATTTGTTTTGATTTCAAATTAGGTTTTTGAATACGCATTTTGCGCTGCAAATAATATATGTATACGCACGTGTATAGTAAAGTTTCGGTTCGAGCAATATATACGCAACAAACACAACCAATGTATTACGTAATTAACTAATAACTAAAGTACACAACATGTTTGAAAGTATGACACCATATACATATATATTACAAGCTTGCATTGTTCTTCATGTGCCAATTACAGATCAGTTGTCATCACTCAGCTTTGGCAGCCATACTTCGGTGGGGGTCATAGTAGAACTCGCTATTTGGTGCTAGGATCAAGCCATTAATAAATCCTGCTATGGTCTCTTGCATTGCTTTGAGATGGTATTCTTCCAAGGTTTTCCGCATTAGCCAAGAAGTCTTCAATTTGAGTTAAAGAAAAAGTCTCACCCGCAACCGTAAAAAGTTATCCCGCAACTGTAAAAGTAATGGCTCTCGCACTCCTTTGCCCGCAACCGTAAGTCTCGCTATTTAAAGCCTTAGGTTCATAATAAATATTTAGAGCACCATCCTCTAAAAAACCCGAACCGTAAAAGTCTCGCCCACAACCGTAAAAAAAATTCTCCCGCAACTGTAAAAGTAATGGCTCTCACGCACTCCTTTGCCCGCAACCGTAAAAGTCTCGTCCGCAACCGTAAAAGTCTTTGCTCTCACGCAACCTCCGCAACCGTAATTCTCTTCCCGCTGCTGTAATTTGTTGTCACAAATGCGGTTAAGATATTCTGAAACTGTAAGTCAAACTATAGAGCTACATAGTTTCCTCCTCAATTAACCGTAAATGGCTATAATTAAGGAAGTTAATTAACCATAAATTTTGCCTATCTATACGGAAGTACACCTCAGGCGAGATTCAACTAGTAATATTTTTTTTGACTCGAGCACTCAAGTAGTAATGTTATCTCCTAAATTCGATTAACCTGAGCACTCAAATATTTGGCGTAATGAAGGAGTAATATTTCTTTTCGAACACAATTCAAGTAGTAATATATAGAATTGATCTTTGAACTATAGTAGTAATATTTCTTTTTGAAGTTTGAACATAATTCAAGTAGTAATATATAAAATTGATCGAGCAGAGTCATCGTCCGAGGGAGAGAGGACCAGAGAGATAAGCCCAGATGTGGAAGGGGCGGCGGGTACGTGGGATGTGGATGATGCTAGGGTTTGTAGCTGCATTTTATACTTGTCAAAGATACAGGGCTGTGACAAAGGCCATAGCACAAGGCCCAGGTGGCACCTCGGTTTAGATTCGGCAATATTTCCCTGTGCATCCAGCCCATTTTGCTTTTAGGTTGACCATCCGTGCATTCTACGCTCTATGATTTTTTTTACTCTATTACAGATGGATCCAGATTATCTCCTATTCTTTCTTATAAATATACAAATAAATAATAAATATATAGTATTACACGAGTCTTTGAAAATATGGTATTGCATAAATTGGAATAATGGGAGTTATAATTTATTCGATGTTGGATTAAACTTCGATCAATATATTTGTTAAAAATATATATTTAATTACTATTGGTATGTGAATCCCATTGCAACGCACGGGCATTTTGCCTGTCAACTAAGAAATTGACTTCGGTTACGACTTCATTCAACTGAGATTTTATCCAACTATAAGAGTGTCGTTCGTATTGGTGCGACTAATTCTCAGAACCGGCGGAGACAGGGAACAGGTCCAACGCGTACTAAGATTTTTACAACTAAATAGCAAAGAGCTTCTATCGACTTCCGGAGACCGGTAATTATTTAGAATTTGGCAATTTATTGAATTATATAAGATATAGCCACTAATTTCGAAGGATTTCTATGAGAATTTTTTATTTGCTTCACACTCCTCTGTCCCATAAAATATGTCGTTTTTGGTTTATGTGTCACAAATTTGATTTGATTTATACACGCAAGATGTACCCCCGTTGCAGGCATATTTACTAGTTAACCATAAATTTTGCCTATCTATACGGAAGTACATCTCGGGCGAGATTCAACTAGTAATATTTTTTTTTGACCCGAGCACTCAAGTAGTAATGTTATCTCCTAAATTGATTAACCTGAGCACTCAAATATTTGGTGTAATGAAGGAGTAATATTTCTTTTCGAACACAATTCAAGTAGTAATATATAGAATTGATCTTTGAACTATAGTAGTAATATTTTTTTTGAAGTTTGAACATAATTCAAGTAGTAATATATAAAATTGATCTTTCAACTATAGTATTAACTAGAAGGATACCCCGTGCGTTGCCGCGGGTATGCAGGAGAAACATAAATATCTAAAAGGTTAACCACTAAGGATTAGAAAAGATGAATGTCCTCTTCTCTATTTTTCTATTTTCCTCTTTTTTCTATTTTATTTTTCCTTTTTATCTTTTCCGTTTCTTTTTCTCTATACCCCTGTCTTTGTTTATGCTTCGGTTGGAACAAATGACTCTAATTCGCCCACGCTGCGAATCAGTCGACATTTTGTACAAAGATGAGTTGCAAGACTACGTCGAATAATGAATTCAATGATTCAAAAAAAAAACTAGTCGGGTAAGTTCGACCCGCACGAAAAGGCGTAACGATCTGGTCTTCTCGGGGATACCCCCAAAAGGAACCTTCTTCTCCTCGGCCATTTCATTTCGGGTTAAGAAGATGGGAAAGGTCAATCTTTGCCTATTAGGCAAGAGGATAGCAAGTTCGAAATTCTGTCTCGGTATGAAAAATGTAACCCATTCTTTCGTTTTTTAGCTCACTGGCCATTCGCTGGGAGTTTCGGGGTTTTTGTATAGGAGAAGAAATAAAATATGTAGGGGGAGCTCCAGAATGTTTCAGTTTATGTTCCTACCTATTGTCTGGATATACCAAGAGAGATCTACGGTCTAATGAGGCTACTATTTCTTTTTCCCCTTTCCCGTTTTTCTTTTTTCTATTTGTTTTTCCTTTTTTTCTTTTCCCTTTTCTTTTTCCCATCCCTTCCTTATCCATTCCACCGCACCGCACATCTCTGCCGCACGCCGCACGCAAGTGACGCAACCGCACAATCTCCGTCATTCTCACTCCACCGCGGCGGCAGAACAGCCCAGCGGCGACCGGCTCCTCCTGGGCGCGCGGCGGACGGGCCATATCCGGCGCAGTGGGAGGAGAAGGAGGAGGCGCCGGTGAACGGCGAGCGGCGGCGGGCTCCTCGCGGCGGGCTCCTCCTGTCCATGCGCGGCGTCCTGACGCCGGTCGTGGCGCTGGCGGCGGCGCTTGTGGTGTCGTCGTCCAGATGCCGCGCCTCACCACCTCCCGGGCGAGCTCCTCTCCGACCCGACCTCGTGTCGCGGTTCGACGAGCGGGTGGACTGGATGGAGGCCAGCCATCTGCGTGCAACGGCGTGCGTGCGCGCAGCGCCGGCCTCAGCGTGCGTCGGGGAGCTGGCCATACCCGACCGGCGGGGAGAAGGACGCGCGTGGCTGAAGAGAGCGGTGGAAGTGCGACATCGTCGTACCCCTCGTCATTGGCATCGTCTGTGGCTTCTCCTTCCCCAACGACATCGTCCGAGAGCAGTTGTTCGTGCGAGGCTGACGTCTAGTATTCGGGCAGCATCGAGCTCGACCACGGCGGGCCTGCAGGTGCTCCCGTGCTCCGCTCCCATCCTCTGCTCCTGTCATATATACGCTAGCTAGCTGAAAGTAAATGCGGGTGGAGAATAATTGCAATCAGCCTCTAATCTTCAATTGCTCGGTGGTGGGTGTGATTAGTGCTCTGCGCACGGTGGTGGCTGATGAAGTTGCATGGACTTCCGTTTGGGGCGTCCAGGAGGCGGCCTTGACGCGGAGGCAAGGGTGGCGCATAGCGATGAAAACGGACGGAAACGGATGGAAAAACCCCATTTCTATATTTGTTGGCGGAAACGGGATCGGGTTCGGAAAATGCGGGTTCGAAAACGGAATCGGGATATGCGGGTGCACGAAAATGAACCAATACGGACGGAAATTGAACGGAAACGGTCGGAAGCCGGGAACTTAAGCGAAAATAACATGGTGTCGCACCCATCCATCTCTTCTAGCCCTCCAAAATTAGCGGCTACCTTCGATCATGCCATCACGGCTCTCCAACATCATCATCATCTCATCGGGATCACTGTCACTATCATCATCTAGGTGGACATCATCCGTGGTGTCTTACGGTTTCAAATCAACCACTTTGGATGGAATGCATTTACGATCTAAAACGGACAAGACATATATTAATTGATGATCGGTACACGCATAAAGGCGTAAAAGAACGCCATATTAGATCGCGTAGATCTCGTCATTAGCTTTCGAAAGGTGTGGTTTGCGAAAAACGGAGTGTAGACGAGGAAGTTATGGCCTGCTTGTAATATGGAAAAAAATGTGGTAAAATACGGAACAATTCCGACCAAATACGGGATTCGGAAATACGGACGGAAAAACGCCGTTTCTACTTCCATCCGCATTCCGATAACCTCCATCCCGGATTCCGACCCGATTCTGGATTTTCCTAAAATGCGGAAACGGACGGGTCAAATGTAGAAAACGGAACGGAAAAAACGGAAAAGTTCCGTCCGTTTTCAATGCTAGCGGCGCATGGGATCCGTGAATCGAAATTGGCAATGACGTGGCTTCACCGTAAACCGAGAGAACTCCCTAGTGGGTCCTTGCTACATAGGTGTAGTAGATTAGTCTCGCATACATGTACTACCGTGAAAAAGCTACAAATTTTCCTCTTAATTAACTTTAAATGCCTATAATTAAGGAACCTAACAATTTGTTTATTTCTAAGGGCGCCTCCAACGGTGGTTGAAATCGCCGGCTCAAGTCCAAATCCATCCAACGTGGCAGAGAGAGAGCGTAAAATAGTTCTCGCTAGCGACCAGCCAAGCGCTAGTCTCGCTCGCCTTCCAATACAAACTGTGTCTGTGTTCATTCCGCAATTCCCGGACATGCAAACCGAACCCGCTCGTGCTCCTTTTTTTTTTTATTTTACCTCCACGTAAGCCGTCGATTTCAACTGACCGCTGCGGACGCCCTGACTACTGATAGATATGTAAGGAGCGGATTTTTTTTTCCTCAATTAGGCCAGTCTCAATGGGAGTTTTAGAAGTGTTTTACGCACATTAAATGCATCGCCATATCAGCAAAACATCACTTTTGCATGAAATACCCGGGAGAGAGAAGGAAAAAAGTTTCACCATGGTGAAACCTTTGGGCACTTGTTTCACATGCGTCGGAAATGGGGTGAAATCCCCATTGAGAGAGAAAATAGTGTTTCACCATAGAACTATGCAATGAAACCGTGCAATGAGAGAGGTTATGGGATTCGTGAGCCTATGAAAAACCGTGCAATGAAACTCAAGCATTAAGGGAGACGCCTATTTCATACCAAAGTTTCACGTCTTGGACCAGGAGGTGAAACACTCCATTGAGACTGGCCTTAACGTAAATGTCTATAGTAGTAATTGTTACGTTTTCCAAATCATATCAGGATCAAATAATATTTTTTATTACTAGAGAAAATATACTTTACAATCAAATAGTATCATTTTCAGTACCAGAGACAATCTTCTTTACTGTAAACATTCCTGGATGCTCTAAGTGCCCAACGTAATTCAACAAAAATTTAAAAATCTGGAGAAAACGAAACAACATTTACACACTCTGTCTCACATCCATTGCATTTACAAAAAATCATTTGTACAACAAAAAATCCATAAAAAAATCAAATGTCGCAGCAGCCGTTCCTAGAGTTTGTCAATTGACGTCTGCCATGGCGTAGTGATTTCCCTTCAAAATAGCCACAACGAAGACAACGATGTATGACGTACAAGCAGCGTCAGATTCCGATGTGAAGCTTCTCCACTTCGTAATAGACACCGGAAGTTCTTCCTTTTCTCCACTTCAAAAGCTGAAAAAAAAAAATAAAGCTCCATTAGTAGTAAAAAATCGTCCACAAATTCATCCAAAAACCGAAATCCATGTTGCGCCGCCGCTGCTGGGTTGTTCAGGCAAGGACTATGCTGCAGCTGCCGGTGGAAGAGCATGTGCCGCCCAAGAGCCGTCGGCTATTCTGTCAACAGTCAAGAGGTACAAGGCCGTCAGGAACGTGACGAGCATGTGGAGATGGAAGTGGCCCAGCCCAGGAGGCGCCGGCCCAGAAAGGAGAACGCACGATACTCTGGAAGCCAGTGGGTTCGCTAGACGCTTGCACGCGTGCAAGAGGCAACGCCTCTGTACTTAATGGAGAGACCCCGTGAGGAGACGGGCATGAATGATTTGAACTCAAACATCTCTAATCGAACGAACTGAAGCTGCCCTCCGAGGCCAGCCGTTCCCTGTCTATCGCTGTTCTTCTCAATCCTTCTTCCTCTCCGATCCCCTATGCTATTGCTTCTCACATTTGGTATCGAGAGACAGTGATCCTTGACCGGTCGTTGCTTACACGGCGCTCTGTTTTCCCATCGATCGCTTGAATCTCACCGGATTAGGTTGGTCTAACCCCGATCCAAGTCTATGGACTGCAACTGGGTTAGAGATTCCGTAATTCGATCCGTAGATCGCGATTTGTGGAAGGGCCTAGTCGATGCGGATCCGATCTCGTCCAGCCCTCCACCACCACCTCACTCGATTGCAAGTGTCGCGCGGCGCTATGGGTCCCGATCGAAAGCTCTTCTCGTGGAGCTTGACAAGAGATTTGCTTTGCGGGAGCCGCAATTGATGCCCCGGAGAACAAGCTAGACGCCACGGCATCCTCTTGAGTCTCGTCTCGAGGCGCTGGAGTTTTACCTCAAAAGGTGTACGGTGAATGGCGTCTGGCGTTGACGGGCGTTATCGATGATCTCCGCCGTCGAGGTCAACAGGCTCTCTTCACTCAAGTTGGAAGTCGGCAAAATCTCAAAGTACATGGAGTGCTCGGTGGTTGGCAACTCCGGCTCCGGGTGTGTGTTCGCGCGCGCCCGGGGGCTCCTCGCTGCATTGCTCATCCAACCGCCGCCGCTCAAGTCGTTCTCGGCGCCTTAGTCTCCGAGTGCATCACGTTCGTGAGGTCAAGCCTGCGGTCACGCCTTTCGTTTCAGCGGACCGGCCGGCACTCACCAGGCCGCCTGCACCCATCTCAGTAGGAATCTCGCCACCTTGCCATATGGGCACCGCGTCCGAATCTGGGAACTGGGAAGGTGAATTTGGAGTGGTCACCACTCTAATTCCACCTCCCGGCAAGGGTACGCCCACTTGCCACCCCTCTTCGCCTCATCCTTTACCAAATCCTCCACCGCGTCCCACCTCCGCCTAATTTGGGTCATCATTGGGAGTCCGGTCATCGGGGTGATAGTGGGGGTGGGCATATTGGCAATTTGCCGGTTCAATTTCCTCGCTTTTGAAGGGGGATCATCCAAAGTTGTGGATCAAGCAAGCAATCCACTACTTTAGGTTGTACAAAGTCGAGCCCGAGCTTTGGGTTCAAGCAGCCACAATGCATTTTCATGGGGTCGCTAAGTGTTGGTTATCCTCTCGTAGAAGAGCAATTGGAGTCCATGCCCTGGGATGAGTTTACTGTGCAATTGCTTGAGCGCTTTGTAAAGATGAACATGCTTTGCTGTTGCGCCGCTTTATTCTAGATTCGATGACGGGCACCGCAAAATGAGTACATTGAGCAGTTTGTGTCATTAGTGGATGATTTGAAGTCGTATACCAAACATCCCGATCACCGGTTGTATATTTAGAGGTTTATTAAGGGCTTGAGGGAGGATATCAAAGCTGTTCTTATGATTCATCGGCCACCTACTTTGGATATTGCGTGTATTTTGGCTCAATTGCGGAGGAGGCAACGGGATCGACGGCAACAAGATAAGCGCTTTGAAGGGCAGCCCCACGCTCATCCCGGAATGGGGCGTTGCCTTTACCACCTCCACCGCACAAGCCGGACATCGGGGAGGCGGCGCGCCCAGCCGTGGTGGCGCCCACGCCGGTCGAATCAAGTTTCAGGCTTTCCGTGCAGCCCGGCGTCGGCGCAGGGTCTTTGCTTCAAGTGCGGCGCCAAGTGGAGCCGCGAAAGTATCGTGCAGCCGGGCGTGCGGCTTCATGTGATGCGAGGAGTTGTTGGACGTTTTTCCCCGATGATTCTCGAGGTGGAAGCTTATTCTCCAACTTCTCCAACGACGTCTTTTTCTTGTTCAGCTCGGCTAGTTCATTGTCACGAGTTCAATCTCTATCTCCAGCGCCGTGCAAGTTGCTAATGGGGAGGTGTTGAGTTGCTCTACTCATATTTCTGCTGCTTTATGGTCAGTTCATAACTGCTCTTTCTCCACTGACATCAAGGTTTTGCCTATGTCGTCAGTATGATATGACACTTGGATTAGATTGGCTTTCTTGCTTCAGTCCTATGCACATTCATTGGGGCCAACAGTGGATTTCTTTTCCTATCAGAATTCAATGGTCATGTTGCTGGGTGATAAGTTTTCCTTGCCACCGGGTTCAGTGGTTCAGTTATCTGCTGTACAGGACGTTTCAGTTGCTATACCTGATTCAGTTCAAGCTGTTGTCCAGGAATTTGCTCATTTGTTTCAGCCGTCTGAAGGTCTTCCTCCCAACCGTGAGTGTGATCACTCCATCCCTTTGATACCGTGCACTACACCGTTTTCTCAAGGCCCATATCGTTATGCTCTAGCTTTGAAATCGAGATTCGTAAAACAAGTTACCGATATGCTTGAGCAGGGATATTCGAGAAGAGTTCTAGCCCATTTTCCTCTCCAGTTCTACTGGTTAAAAAGAAGGATCGACGCGGGTGTTTCGTATCGATTACATACGGCTAAATGCCATCACAGCTAAGAGCAAGTACCCGCCCAATAATTGAGGAATCGTTGGATGAGTTGCATGGCGCAAATGTCTTCTCTACTTTGGATCTTCACCGCTTCCATCAAATCCATATGAAGGAGGGTGAAGAGTTCAAAACGGTATTCCAAACCCATTTTGGTCGGGTTCAATTCAAGGTGATGTCCTTCGGCCCGACAGGGGCACTGGGTTGTTCCAAGATGCTATGAATACCACTTTGAAGTCTTGTCTCCGCAAGTTCGCCATTGTCTTCTTTGACGATATTTTGGTGTATAGTGCTAATATGGATCAACATCCGGGGCACTTGCGCTATGTTTTTGAGCTGTTATCGAAGGACCGATTGGAAGCTCAAGATCTGTAAGTGTCGGTTTGCTCACCCAAGATTGCTTATATGGGTCACATTGTTAGTGCCGGCCGGGGTCGAGACTCATCCTGCCAAGCTACAGTCCATCAAGTCTGGCTGACCCCATCTTCTGTCAAAGAGTTGCGCTCTTTTCTTGGCCTTACGGGGTACTACCGTAGCTTTGTGCGCCATTTTGGCTTGATCTCGGCCGCTCACGGCCTTACTAAAGAAGCATGCGGTCTTTGTTTGGGTCGCAAAACATGACGCCGCATTTCGTGCCTTAAAGGAAGCCCTTTGTCGCCTCCGATGCTTGCCTTTGCGAATTTTGACAAACCTTTCGCCATCGGTAGCGGATGCATCCGATGTGGGGTTGGGCGCCGTTTTATGCGGGAGGGCCATCCGTTGGCATTTTTAAGTCGTGCTCGGGTCCTAAGTCCCGTGGCCTCTCGACTTATGAGAAGGAGTTCATGGCAATCTTGTTAGCTGTTCGGGCATGGTGCTCTTACTTGCGCCCAAGAGTTCACCATCATTACCGATCAAAGGAGTTTGACTTCGGTGACGTCTCAACACTTATTGGCAGCAAACGCGTCTTCTCTAAACTCCTTGGTCTTCAATACCGAATTGTTTATCGGTCGTGCTTCTAATGGTGCCACGGACGCTCTTTCCCGCCGCCCGGCTCCCCAGCTATCTGCATGAATATGTTCGTGTTGGTACCGAATTAGGTTCAGCGGTTCAAGCGATTATGCTCATGATTCTCGCTGCTTTCGGGAATTGTTCCGCAAAGTTGGCCCTTGACCTGCGGGTCGTTTCCTAATTTCACATTAAAGTCCAGGCTTCTTCGCTTTTCGGTCTAGTATGGATTGGATCCGATCATACTCTACAACAACACCTCATCTCTGAATTTCATGATACCGCTTGGGGTGGTCACTCCGGTGCCGGTAACGTATCGGCGTCTCAAGCGTGCATTTGCTTGGAGCCGTATGAAATCTGTTGTCACCGAGATTGTCCAATCTTATGCCGTCTGCCCGACAAGCGAAGTATGAACTTAAGAAATCCCCGCCCGCTTCGCCTCTTTCCTACGCCCGAGTCAGCTGGGCAGTTATTTCTCCGGACTTCATCGAGGGATTACCGGTCTCAAGTCATTCAATTGCATCTTGGTGGTTGTGGACTTGTTGGACGGTATGCTCACTTTATTCCCCTTCGACATCCCTTCACAAAGAAGATTAGTGGTGCAAACTTTCTTCCATACTGACCTACCGCCCGCATGGTCCGCCCGTGGCTATGGTGTCCGATTGTGACCATATCTTTACATGTCAATTCGGTCCGAGCTTTTTAGTGTGGCGGGGAGTGAATTTGTGCCGCAAGCTGACTTATCATCCCAAATCTGGACGCGGATGGAAAGTGTGAACCAGTGTTTGGAGAAATACTTGCACTTTGCTTTTGTGCATGCCACCATAGAAATGGAGTCGCTGGGCTCTCTCGCTATAGAATTTTGGTATAACAACTCTTCTCATTCTCGCTGTCGGGCGCATACACCATTCGAGGCCCTATATGGGTATCCGCTCGCTTGTTGGTCGTTGATCCTTCGGGTGCTTCTAACCCGGAGGTGGTTACTTGGTCGAAGGACCGCCAATGGATGGATCGATTTGCTTCAAAGATCATCTCAATCGGGCTAAGCAACGTATGAAGAGAGTCGCCGATAAATTTCGCTCAAAACGCTCGTTCTCTGTCGTTGATCTGGTATACTTGAAGCTGCAACCGTATGTCCAGTCATCTCTGGCTCCGCGTGCACATCAAAATTTGGCTTACTGATTCTTTGGTCCTTTTCCGATTGTTGCTCGAGTGGGTTCGGTGGCTTATAAGCTTGATCTTCCACCATTACGCTCTACACCCGGTCTTCCATGTCTCTTAGCTTAAGAAGGCCGTGGGTTCCAAGCATCGTTGTTCCTCTTCTCCCATATGACTTTGCTATACACTTGGCTCCAGAACAGGTACTGGACTCTCGTTCTCTGCTTCGTGTTTCCGAGGCGGTCCAACAAGTGCTTGTAAAGTGGAACAATTTACCTGGCCGACACGGCTACTTGGGAGGACTTTGAAGCTATGCGCCAAGAATATGCAAGAGCCACCGCTTGGGGTCAAGCGGTGTTTCAAGAGGGGAGGAATGTCAACAAATAAGAGGTACAAGGCTGCCGTGAACGTGACAAGCTTGTGGAGATGGAAGCGGCCCAGCCGTGAGGCGCCGCCCGTAAAGGAGAACGCCGCGATACTGGAAGCCGGTGGGGCTAGACGCTTGCACGCGTCGCGAGAGGCAACGCCATCAGACTTAATGGAGAGACGCCATGAGGAGAAGGGCATGAATGATTTGAACTCAAACATCTCTAATCGAACGAACCAAGCTGCTCTCCCGAGGCCACCGTTCCCTATCTATTGCTGTTGTTCTCCAATCCTTCTTCCTCTCCGATCCCCAATGCTATTGCTTCTCACATATTCTTGATCGGTGTAGGCTAACCCGATCCGCCATGGGAAGAGGCGCGACCACCACTACTAGGAATGTGGTGATACATGACGGTATTAGTTTGTCATAGGGGCCCCGAAAACCGTCATAGTTAACTATCCATGATGGTCTAACAATTGGTCACGTAATCGGCGTCATAATTCTTGATTGCTGAAAAACCGCCACGGATGCATTTGAATCGGTGACGATCGCAAAACGCCACAGGATAGCTGAGTGGTTGGTTTCGGAAGCATCGCCGCGACTAAACGAACGTCATGGACATGTGCCACGTTAGCAATGCCATCTCAACATAGTGAGGTGGAAGCTAACGTGGCCCCACCGACACGCCGACTTGTGACATGTCGGTGACGTGGCCCAACATGCCACATCAGATTTTTTCGAAAAATTATTTTTTGGGGTACCAAAATTTTGGATGGGCTGGGCCAACCTGACAGATTGGGCCTACCTAGTTTTGCACGCCCATTTTCATTTTAAATTGTCCTCAGCCCAACAAGCACATATGATTGCAATATAATAATAACCAGAACACATATGTTGCATTAACTACAGATATTTACATCCATCCGCAAACTCACCACATCCAAAATGGAAAGAATCGAGTAGCAAAAATGTAAAAATGTGAAGCAGAACTAAAATAGCATTCCCCTCCTGTTCTCGCCGAGAAAAAAAATAAAAAGAGATGGAAAGGAAGAACGGAGAGGCAGCCTCAGCTAGCAGGTAGCATCAGGTTGGCATTGACAGTTATGCTGCCCTCATCGTCTACACACTGCAATTGTACATCAAAGAGATAACAATTAATTAGTAACAAACATTAGTACAATATCATTTGCTCTAGCATGTTACTGTACTCAGGAGCAGAAAGGTTCCCTGATAAACAAAGCAAATAGGTTTCAGATAATATATTGTTCAAGCAAATAGGTTTCTCATAATATTATTGTTCAGATAGCTTCGCTGTATCTAAGAATGTTACTAGCAGCAGCAAAGCTATTGTGCTATGGAATAAGCAGAACTACAAATCTGCAAGTGGCACAGTTCCTTTAGATATAAAGTGAAGGTTACTGCATCAAGATCACAAACTATTTGTTCACAATAAGCAGGTGTTGAGGTACAGTAGGAATACATCATTTTTTTCCAACCTAACAAGTTCTAAAATAGGATTTTTTTTTTGACAAATCCAATTAGTGCACAGTCAAGTTATGATGATATAATCCATAATTTAGAAATAAGCATAAAAATGAACCCACAAAGGACAAAGAGAAGTATCACCACGGCTGCTCCATCTTGATCTTTGAAACACATTGATCAATGCATTGTTCTCACCCATATTGAGCTCAGCTTCTTTATACCTGAAATAAAATGAACCAACAGAAAAAACATAGTTCAATCAATCTCAGTATCACCACAGAACAGCAAAGCAAAGGGAGACCAAAATCACAACAGAAGTATCACAACGGCTGCTCCATCTTGATCTTTGGATCCCACTGTTTCTAACTGCATGAAAGAAGCAGAAGAAATTGAACTTGGATTTGCCTAGGCACATTTATGTAGCAGCAGTGGAACTCAACCCTAAAAATTCAGTTATGCACCAGGGGATGCTAAGCTCAGACACTGAACTTTTCTTGGAGACACTTCAGAAGATAGTCTCATAAAGCTTCATTTCGTCAATAAAATTAAAATTTTATGGCTTGCAAGCATCCAGATTTGAGGCCAAACTCTCAAACTAGCAGTTCCTATTAAACTGAAAAGCCTTTAACTGCTTTGTTAAAGGTTCAATTAACAACAACATATAGTTAAATACAATAATACAAACTGTCAAGATGCTGCTGCTTCCTCCGGATACTTCTGCGTGACGAGATGAGCTGAAACCTGCAAAATAAAGAGATAAGAACACAAGCTGCTAGCTATTGAAAAGAATGTTGCATATTTGCTTGTTGTTCACCTGCAAACCGAGTTGCACATAAGGAAATTGCTATCGAGGAAAAACAACAGCTGTTGTGCCTATGCTTCTCAAGCTATCCATGCTGAAATGCGGTGGATGAACAATTAGAAGAAAACGAACGAGCCGCTTTGTAATCTGCAATGGAAAAAAAGCAAGAACTGCTGCTCCCCTGCCGAAGCGACTTGCTCCCGCCACCTTTGGGCCTCATCACGCGAAAGTGCACGGACCGCACTTGGTGCCGAAGCATACAAGGGTTACCGGACGAGCACGGATCTGCTAGAAGGACGGATGATGCACGCCGGTTTACTTGCCGCAAGGGCAGGAGGTGTAGAGCGCACTAGGGGCAATCAGCGCTCCCACTCGGAGCTCTTCAATAGCAAAACGAACACCAAGAGCAACGACGCAAACGTAAAAGTAATACAAAAGGGGGCGGCACCAAGAATCAACCAAAACCGACCCAAATCAAATCCCCACGCCACAAAACTAAATCCGGATGATCCTAAGGTAGTAAGCAGTCTATGTCCAAGAAATTATCGCCCACGCTTTGATCAATCCACGGAAAATTTAGATCACGGCCAAGAAGACGTAAAAAATCGCCCAAAATAAAAGTCGGGTCGATCTATGATGCCGGAAGAAATCGGCGGCCCGTCTGCGGTAACCGGGCGGATTGATGAGCTCTGGCGGTGGCGAGGGGCTGCCATAGCCCCCCCCCCCCTTTGCAGCCGGGTTGATGTGCTCGAGCCAGATCCGCCGCCCTTGGCCGGATCGACGCCGCATCCCCGTCGGGACGCGGATAGACGCCGCCGCACTCGTTGGAGGGCCGGGTGGCTGCCGCAGGCGTGCCGCCCCCTACTAGCCGTGGCCTACGCCTCTGCTCCACCCCACGCGAGCTTGGAGCCTGAGGAGTTCCTCTATGCATGGTGGCTGGTATGCGGTGGAGGCGGGAAGTGGTGGTGGGCGTGGGATAGGGCGAATGAAGAACTAGGGTTTAACAAAGGTGCCATGTATCTCGGCCGTCGATTGAGAGATCCGGCGGCCAAAAATGATATTTGGATCACTTTGGGCTGGGCTGTATCGGAAGTTGGGCTGAATCTAAAGTTAGCATGGCCCGTTTATTATTTTTATAATTTATAGGAAAATCTATGATAATAATTTTAAAAATCTTAAAGAATGTGTGCCCGTGCGGCTTTGCGGTGTGCTATCGAAGATCAAACTTTTTTGAGGCGTCTACATGGTATGTGTGAAGACACCGCCAAGTTTGAGAATTTTCTCAGAATCGTTTGGTACTTTTCTCTAATTATTTTAATTACCGCGTGACTCCTCCCGATAATTATACGTTGAACTACGACCACCCCCCCGAAAAGACCTAAAACGGTGTCAAACTTTGCCGCAAGATCACTTGTGCCCTAGGAGGCAAAACTTGTGGAGGCGGTGCGGAATTATTGTGCTTTCAAAGTGTAATTCACCATATTTGGTCGGACGCGGCACGTAGAAAAATACAATGAAATCCAAAAATGGCTAAAAAAATCTAGGATTTTGCGTGGGGCCATATTTTGGGTGTAAATGACAACAAAAAAAAAAAAAATGAGGATGTTTGGAGTTAGGCGAGCGGGACGTGCTTCATAGTGGTATACTCAACCTTTCATGAAACCCTATCCTCACACTATTGTTTCTCATGAATGTGTGTCCCGTGCGCTTTGCAATGTGCTATCGGCCTCAAACTTTTTTGAGGCTTCTACATGGCATGTGTGAAGGTACCGCCAAGTTTGAGAATTTTCTGTAATTGTTTGGTACTTTTCTTCAATTATTTTAATTACCGCTATTACTTCTCCCGATAATTATACGTTGAACTGCGACCACCCGAAAAAGACGTGAAAGCGGTGCCAAACTTTGCTGCATGGTCACTTGTGCCCAGGGAGGCAAAATGGAAAATACAAAAGTGGTAATATATATGCACACATAATGATATTTATACAAATATGTGTGTGTGTATAAAAATACAAGTATATGGAAAATGGAAAATACAATTCTAATTGGAGAATGAAGCTCGGGCCAATTTCTTTCCTGGACAAAGCCCGACTCTCCCTCCACTCTCGTGTTGGGCCAAAGCCAAGCCGAGGTCCAGCCCATCAACGTGAGCAGCCAGCAGCAGCACAGCCTGTTTAATTTGATAAAAAACATAAACCTTCCAATTCTATCGTAAAAGCTTCCATAGTGTAGTGGTAAGACTATTGCCCTGCACTCAGCTGGTTGTGGGTTCAAGTCCTTTTATGTGATCCTGTTTCTTTTGTTTTTTTTTTTCTTTTCTACATCTCAATCAGCCGCCCACGTTGAGGTCCATGTCGGCATCATCACACGGCCATGTCACCCCCTAATACATCTGTGATGTTTATTCAATATCGTCATAAGTAACTATAGTGTTGACGAATGGTTTAAATCGTCATTGATTTAGCACCTAATTATCAAATCGTCATGGTCTAAAATTTCTATGACCATTTCAAAAAATGTCAACAGAAACCGTCATGTATCAACACATTCCTAGTAGTGCACCTTTGGAGAGGAGAGGGCTCACCGACACGGGGATGCACCGCTGCCACAGTCGCCGTTGGGGGTGGGGGAGAGGACGCCGTCGCCGTCAGGATGTCGCAGTAGATGTGCGAGTTGAGGAGGCCCGCCGCTAGATCTGCGGTAGAACTTCACTTCAACTCATTTTATGGTATTTCTGTTACTGGCACAACACAACCCTGAATGTTTGTCTCTTACACAACCCACACGGTAGTTGGATGACACAATCCACACATGTTATATATCTAGCATCATGATCTTTTGGTATTACGACCAAAGTTAAGGCATTCCTCATAGATGTGAAATACAGTAGCACATATTGTTTTCCTAGATTTTTTTGAGAAAAAACCTGTGAAAAAGAATATATACCAGTTGTATTCTTGTAGATGCACACCGGGGGAAATTTCTAGAGATAATTGATGAGTATGTGCATCTTGGAACTATGAAATGTATTCATCTAACTGTTGAAGATAAAAATTGGTAACACACCAAAACAAGAGCTAGATCGCTCTACGTAGGGGCAAGCCAAATCGTGGATCAGCAAGCGCCTAGGGATATCCACACCTAGACCATGTGCCTCCAACGAAGAGAGCGATCATAGCAAGACATGTCGTTGGAGGAGCCTCGTCGGGAGCGCGATTGTTGACATTTACTTAGCGTTGTCACTAGAAATAGATATAGGACCTATCCCTAGCAACAAATGCTAGAAATGATTGTTGGTATTTCTAATGCTCATGTAAGATATTCATAGTTTACGTGAAATTACCGTTGTAGCATTTCACCCGGGAGTATTCCAAGGTATCGTTATTTGTATTTAGCCCATGGGAAGCGATGGCGTAGGATGTGATAACTAACAATCATGTATCCACCAACTAATATACCTTCTAGACTAAGGTGGGGGTAAATGATGTATATGATATAGGCATTGACACACACGAGAATAGTCTAGACACACAAATAAGAGAGTAGTCTAGCTAGCGGGGGAGGACAACGAGTGAGCAAAGGATTCCTATGATTCTTACTTTACTTCTATGATACTAATCTAGGCACAAAGGACGATACAACTAGTTGTGGTTCATAGGACAAGTATGCTAGGCAAGAGGTGAATAGTGGTGGATAAACCACCACTAAACAAGCTACTATTTTTCTTCGAGCCTTACCTTTTAAGAACTTGCCTAACACGTGGTGATCTATACGAGAGACCGGAAGGGCCGTCACCACCTTACGGCTATCACAATCCATCCGTGCGACAGCGATAACCACGTGGCAAGATCGAGTCTAAGCACCATGCTTATACTTCCTCTCACTACTCTAGATGCTATAGCACGTGGCCAACTAGAGCACCTCTTACGAGACGATGATCGCATACGCATGGGTTCAAAGTGAACCATGGCTTGAACCATAACTAAGTGTGAAACGTCTATATGCTAGATAATATCATAACAACTATATTCTAGAGAACTAGAATAAAGTTGTACTAAGTAAATACTCAATAGAGTAAATACTAGAGTAAAGTAAAGAAATGAATTATAAATGTAAAGATCTTACTACAAAAGGAATGATAAAAGAACAATACCGGACCTCCTAGAAGACCAAATCTGAAACCCAAGTGAAGCTCACTACTCACTCTAACTCCCAACTATGCTAACACTACTACATCTTGATAGAGTGGAGAGCTCCTTCCTTATGGTGTGTCTTGGAAGTGAGGGGGTAGGGGGTATTTATAGCCCCAAGGTGGAGTAGGGGCTACTCGGTAGCCACGTCATCGATCCGTGTGACCTCTATTGTCCACCATTGGATCTAACCGCCATGCAACCGCCTTAGGATCAACGTGTGAGGTAATTTCAGCATGTGGACAATGTGATGGGCGTGGGAGGGCGTCTTTGGCTAAGTGGGCCATGGTCGGCCGACCATGGTCCATGACCTGTGGGCCATCCCCCCGTGTCTTTGGGAATGTTGGCCCCACCGTCGGTTCACGTGTCTTGAGTCCGGAACTTGCCGTGGACGTTTATTTTGTACCAACACGATCCATGTGACGTATTGATGGACCAATCGCCTTCTTCTCTTGTTCTCCTACGGATTAGTGACGTGGCGGTCGTATTGGAAGAGTTTGGGCCAAAGGTCATGGGTCGGACGATCTTTGGTCCATTGGGCCCTCGGCCTTTTCCAACTCTTCTAGAAGGCGTCCCCACATGTCGGGCTATCTCGGGGATCAAATGGCCCTTGGTCGGCCGATCTTTGGTCTTGTGGCCAAATGACTTCAAATTTTGTGTGGAAGTATCCTAGAACATGGAGATCATGATGGTGATGATATTTTATCCATTGGCCATACTTGGGTCACCGACCGGATGGCCACTATTCACGCCGTTTCGGCCGGATTTCCTTCGAATTCATATCTGCATAAAAATAATGACATCTACATGTGGAACTAGGTTATTGGGTAAAATATGTTCATGAAATGTTATTCTTCCTTTCAAAACAGGGATGTTGACGGTGTTTTTATGATGTAAAATAAGGGTGTTTTCACCGTCAACAAGATCCCCCAAGCAACCTTTGTTCGTCCCGAACGAAGAATCAAAACTTAGTCTTGGTGGATTAGGAGTTACTACTATGCTTCATATTTCCATAGTACTATGTGCACAACAAAAGACTTCTCTTCGAATGGAAAACTTTTAGCAATGTTGAAAAACTCACCCTTATTACCTTAGTCCTTCATGGGGCATATGGCTTCTTCCTTGTCTTTAGTAATAAGGGACAGACCACCTTTGATTTGAGCTCTAATTTTCTCATTCCTCACAAGTTTCATGTTGGAGTGTTTTGCAATGTTTTCAAAAAGAAAAACTTAATGTTCCTCAAATGGTGCTCTCTTGGTCACTCAAGTGGTGGTTGGTTTCCTCACCAAGGCATATGTAATATTGCCTTCTTTTCCTACATCTAAATGGCTTATGTGGATCTTGGGTAGGGATAAAGTATGGCATACTTACCTTGCATATGTTGCAGCGTCAAAACTTGGATCCAAGGAGAGAAGTATCATGCTCTAAGATCAAGATGTGCATGTGTGTGGAAAACCCCGATGAACAATACTCCTTTATTTGATCTCTCACTCTCTCTTTCTATTTAGCATTGTGAGACATGGCTATCTTCTTCTTTTTCTTTTTTTTTTGGAGAGGTGGGCTCTCCTCACCCCTCGGACTTGTGTCCATTATTTCCTCTCTTTTTCTTGGAGATGTGGGCTCTACTAGCCCTTGGACACATGTCCATTTTCATCTCTTTTTTTTCTATTTTTTTTATATATATATAGCCAACGTCTCTTCTACTAGAAACATAACTAGAGAGAGGTCATAAATATAACTGCATGGAGTATATTTATTCGGTGAAAAGGATGGATGTCATGTTATTGCGTACTTCTAGTGTAGAAGCAAAGATGTGTATGGTGGCGTGTACGTGCACTTGATTTAATGAGCATGACAAATCTCTCTACAAGGGTCAACAAGACTTGACAAAGCTCAACACAAAGCAAGCGAAAGATATGTAAAAGCTTATATCATGAAATAATGAGTATGGCTTTGGTAGGAATTTTCACCATAGAGGAAACATCAAGTGTTTTATTGATTTTTAAAATAAAGAGTCCAACAACCATACTTATTTGGAACAATAGTATAACAGCTCTCATCTTAGGATGAATCATATCTCAAAAATTACTTTAGACTTAGTTGAAAGCACTTGCAACCCATAGAAGTTTTAGGTTCATGATGGTTTTCATGTGAGCTAAGTAATCCATACTTAGAGAAATATTGGGTTGTATACTACTAAAGAAACATTTAGCAGAGCAACTATTCATCATTTCCAATGGAAGATAAACATTCATGAAGCATACGAAAGGAGGATTGTTTATTCTTTCATTCATATTTTATTAAGATGCAAAAGGATTTGAAATAACAAGAGTTAAGAATACTTACCTTAGTGAGGGAGGGAACCTCCCCAAGCTTAACTCTTGCTCACTTTGCTCCGGTGGTGGATATGGTGTCGGGTAGACTCCTATCTACGCCCACCATTGTACCCATTGATGGTTGTTCTCTACTTGGATTGCTTGAGCAATCGAGAATGGGAGTGTTACGAGTGATAAGAGGTGGGTCCAGGGAGTCCAAGGTGGTGGTCGGCCGACCACTCTTTTGGAGCTCCTGACCATTTGGCCTCTGTGGTGCTCTTCTTCTCATCTAATAGACCAATCCTGCACTGACCGTTTTTGAATTTCTGAAATTTTCTTGGTCGGCCGACCAACCTTTTGTGGCCATTTAGGCTCAAATTTTTACAGTGTGTTCTTGATGTGAAGGTGATCAATATGGCAAGTCCAAACATTGAGATCCTTCACTTGTGTGGTCGGCCGATGTGCCTTTTGGGGCCATTCAGGCTCAAATTTTTGCAGAGTGTTCTTGATGCAAAGGTGATCAACGTTGTAGGGTCCAAACGTTGGGATCCTTCACTTGGGAGATTGGCCGACCTCCCCCACATTGGCTTTTGGCATGGTCCGAGTCACATCAGCAGACAAACAATCAAGTGCAGGCATCCTGTTGGTGGAGAAACACCCATAGTATGCACATCTAAACCCTTTATAGCTTTCTTTTATTCCTGCAAGCAAAGACAGAACACAAAACCACAACTAGACGACAAAGGTTTAGCATTAGCGTTAGTCATTTGGGGTAGTCGTCCTTGTGGGGCTTGGTTGCCTTTGTGAAACCGTTCTTTGTGGGTAATGATATACCACAACAAGAGAGCAAGGGGCAAAGCTTGCCTAAACACTACATTTTATTATTATTATTATTATTATTTTATTATTTTATTATTATTTTATTATTTTATTTATTTATATATATATATTTTTATTTTTATTTTCTTTATATATATATATTTTTGACTATCTAGAACTATCTTACACTTGAGAAGCACTACTCGGGAACTTTGAGAAGAGAAGAAACTCTATGCTCGGTAATTTTTTTTTTTTATGAGTTTGTGTGTGAACTTGAGCTAGAGGTGGAGGGTATTGACAACAATGGTGTGCAAGCCCCGGGTGCCACAAGGATAGGTCGGTCGACCTACCTTGTGCCCCATATGATGGAAGTGCCCCATTGTTGTTGATGATGATGCCTTGCACAAGTGCTCTAGAAAATATGAATGTGAGGTGACACCAAAGGTAGGTCGGCCGACCTACCAATGTGATTACCACACAAAAAAGTGGCTAGTGGAGAATGCATCTTGTGCTTGGTAGAAGTGTAAGGTGATGGATTTTTGTGGTAGAGGCGTCTAGACCTAGGTCGGCCGACCTAGGGTTGGATGCCCTTGGAGAATGGTTTCTGGATTCATGTTGATGATGTCTTGGTGATGTGAATGGATGGTGGATGTGTGAGATGGGGTGATAGAGGGGTGAGGCAACCTCTCCATAGACCCCATGAGAGATCAACAGTTCATGAAATAATGTTCTCAAGTTTTTATTATGCAAGAGAAATTTGTTTGTTGAAAATTAAAACATGCAAAGATGTAAAAACAAAAACTAGCCTAAATGCATTGAAAAAGGGAAATATGAGATAACTACCAATTTACCTTTTTGGCGTGTGCTCCATGTTTTAAGTCCAAGAGCGGGACTTCTCCTCCTTGTTCATTTTTTTTTGGTGCATCGGTTGGTCCTGGAGGAGTGGATGTATGGTTGCACCTCCTTCTTCTACCGAGTCTTGTTCAAACCTTGATGGTGATGGTGGGTTGGAAGACTTATTTGAATTGTGGGGTCTCCTCTAGTTGATTTGGCGGATCATCACTTGGGTGAGTCGGTCAACCCCCTAATGGGCCGTAGCCCATCTCCATTCCTTCTAGAAGGTGGTCCCACATATCATAGAGTGTCTTGAATGGTGGCAAGGTGGAAAGGTGGGATCGGCCGACCAAGGTTGGGGTCGGCCAGACCATTCAATGGATGGTTTTCCACCTTCAATTCTTCTACAAAGGTTCTCCCACATGTCAAGATGACTCAAGGATGTGTTATGATGAAATAGTCATGGTCGGCCGACCACCATTTTGTGGCCGCATGGGGCTCAAATTTACGGGGTTTGTTCATGATGGGAAGGTGATCAAGGTGGTAGGTTCAAAATGTTGAGATCCCACACTTGGTAGTTCGGCCGACCTCACTTTATGTCATGTGAGTCTTCTCCTAGGTCCTAGATGTCATCCCCACTAGTTATTGACTTCATCTTTAGGGTGGAACTCATCGAGTGCCACATCATCGATCCATGTGACTCCATCTCGTGGCCACATGACCCGAGCAGCCTCGAACCGACTTTCTCCGTGAAGGGACGAGATTTTTTTTAGCATGTGCACAATGTATAGTCGGTGGGGGAAAGTTGGTGGACCAAAGTGGGAAATCCTTTCCTTAATGACATGCTCTAGGATTATCCATTCTATTAGGGAAGCAACTTCCAAGTCATGCATCATTGTTTCATCCTCTTAGATTTGAAAGGTTTCCTACGGGGGTTAGTCCAAATTGCAACCAAATTCTTGATTGATGAATTGACTAGACAACTCATTCCCCACAATCTGAGATGGAATTGTGAGTGCTTTTGTTCCGTCACATATGATGATTTTTCTCCATTTTGACGGTGACCTTTTCTTCATTTACGCACGGGGTTAGAATGTATACATATACTCACCGTGGAGCGGCAAGGTTGAAGTTTTGATGGTTCGTGAATAATCAAACACCACAGGCTCGTTCTTAATACTTCTTGTTCTTGTGGAAAGCAGAAAAGATTGAAACGGTTGATGCCCCGTTATTCCACACTCCACAAGACAACGATATTCCCACAATAGCTAATGGTAACATATATTAGTGGACATCAAGTTTAGTATCAACATCTTTTTGCCAATTGCTTCCCGACAAGAACGCCCGAAAATGCTTGTTGACATTTACTTAGCGTTGTCACTAGAAATAGATATAGGACCTATCCCTAGCAAATGTAGCGCTAGAAATGATTGTTGGTATTTCTAATGCTCATGTAAGATATTCATAAAGCGCCTGAATTACCGTTGTAGCATTTCACCCGGGAGTATTCCAAGGTATCGTTATTTGTATTTAGCCCATGGGAAGCGATGGCGTAGGATGTGATAACTAACAATCATGTATCCACCAACTAATATACCTTCTAGACTAAGGTGGGGGTAAATGATGTATATGATATAGGCATTGACACACACGGGAATAGTCTAGACACACAAATAAGAGAGTAGTCTAGCTAGCGGGGAGGACAACGAAAGTGAGCAAAGGATTCCTATGATTCTTACTTTACTTCTATGATACTAATCTAGGCACAAAAGGGCGATACAACTAGTTGTGGTTCATAGGACAAGTATGCTAGGCAGTAGGTGAATAGTGGTGGATAAACCACCACTAAACAAGCTACTATTTTCTTTGGAGCCTTACCTTTTAAGAACTTGCCTAACACGTGGTGATCTATACGAGAGACCGGAAAGGGCTGTCACCACCTTCTTGGCTATCACAATCCATCCGTGCGACAGCGATAACCACGAGCAAGATCGAGTCTAAGCACCATGCTTATACTTCCTCTCACTACTCTAGATGCTATAGCACGTGGCCAACTAGAGCACCTCTTACGAGACGATGATCGCATACGGGCATGGGTTCAAAGTGAACCATGGCTTGAACCATAACTAAGTGTGAAACGTCTATATGCTAGATAATATCATAACAACTATATTCTAGAGAACTAGAATAAAGTTGTACTAAGTAAATACTCAATAGAGTAAATACTAGAGTAAAGTAAAGAAATGAATTATAAATGTAAAGATCTTACTACAAAAGGAATGATAAAGAACAATACCGGACCTCCTAGAAGACCATTTCTGGAAACCCAAGTGAAGCTCACTACTCACTCTAACTCCCAACTATGCTAACACTACTACATCTTGATAGAGTGGAGAGCTCCTTCCTTATGGTGTGTCTTGGAAGTGAGGGGGTAGGGGTATTTATAGCCCCAAGGTGGAGTAGGGGGGCTACTCCAAATAGCCACGTCATCGATCCATGTGACCTCTATTGTCCACCATTGGATCTAACCGCCATGCAACCGCCTTAGGATCAACGTGTGAGGTAATTTCAGCATGTGGACAATGTGATGGGCGTGGGAGGACGTCTTTGGCTAAGTGGGCCATGGTCGGCCGACCATGGTCCATGACCTGTGGGCCATCCCCAGTCTTTGGGAATGTTGGCCCCACCGGGTCGGTTTACGTGTCTTGAGTGCGGAACTTGCCGTGGCGTTTATTTTGTACCAACACGATCCATGTGACGTATTGATGGACCAATCGGTGCCTTCTCTTGTTCTCCTACGGATTAGTGGCGTGGCGGTCGTATTGGAAGAGTTTGGGCCAAAGGTCATGGGTCGGCCGATCTTTGGTCCATTGGGCCCCGGCCTTTTCCAACTCTTCTAGAAGGCGTCCCCACATGTCGGGCTATCTCGGGATCAAATGGCCCTTGGTCGGCCGATCTTGGTCTTGTGGCCAAATGACTTCAAATTTTGTGTGGAAGTATCCTAGAACATGGAGATCATGATGGTGATGATATTTTATCCATTGGCCATACTTGGGTCACCATTTGGATGGCCACTATTCACGTCGTTTCGGCCGGATTTCCTTCGAATTCATATGCATAAAAATAATGACATCTACATGTGGAACTAGGTTATTGGGTAAAATATGTTCATGAAATGTTATTCTTCCTTTCAAAACAGGGATGTTGGCGGTGTTTTTTTATGATGTAAAATAAGGGTGTTTTCACCGTCAACAAATATCACGCAAGACACGCCGGTGAAGTCTCTTGAACCCCAAACCCCACACGCCGGGACAGACCCCATGAGGACGTGCGGGCGGCAATGGGCTGCCCTAGCCCGGCCCTAACCGCTCTAGGGCATTGTCGTCGCCGATCACTGTTTATGGCGGCGGCAACAAAAAGAAGAAGAGAGGAAGAAGATAGAAGATTAGGGTTTGGTAGATGTGTTTTGACGATTAGATGTAGATGGGATCAAATCGGCCATGAACCTCTTATTATATAGAGGAGGGTGGTCTTATCCTTTTAGGAAATCGTCCAAAATGTTCCAAAACATCGGACTCTCAAAAACCAACCTGAAATATAATCGGTTTAGAATTAGAAAAATCACGGGCGCGGTCGCGAAGACGCCGGACGCTGGATTTTTAAGCGCCCGACGCAGCGTCCGACGGAGGGCGTCGGACGCGAGCCGAGAGGTTTGTAGGCGCTCGGCCGCCGGACCTTGGCGCCGGGCGTGCAATCGGGGCGTCCAGCCAAGACGCCGGGGACGATCGAAGAGGTTCCCGCAAATTGGCCCACCGCCGGACGCTCTATTCGGACCGCTGGGCGCCACCGTGCTAGCGTCCGGCGCCGTCTACCTCCTCAATTTTGCGTCCACCGACCGTCCACTTGGTTTGCGGCTGGGCCCGCCTCCTCGGCGTCCGGCGCTTGTTTCACCGTAGCTCTTTCCCCTTTTGTCGGATTTCTTGATTTCTTGACCTTTTGGACTTCCTTGACCCTCATAAAATTGGCTAACTCTAGAATTTTACCGTGCCTTAGTCCAAGCCAATTTTTGGTGTCAACATATGCCCCCTCGTTTTCGGCGAGGAGTGCACGAACCTAAAAACAAGACAAAGAAAACCAAACAACACGAATGCCCATCATATCTCGGTTGCTGGCAACTAAGGGGCGATACTATGTACCGGCCATTTTGTTCTATGGGCGATGCATGCATCGGCCATTGTTTGGAGAGCACTAGGCCTCTTGCCGAACACTAGGGAAATATTTCTTCAAATACCTCCTGTTAATCGCCTTTGCTTGACGTTCTCCACTCATTGACTCAAGCACATAGGAGTTCCCGAATATTGCTTTAACCACTTTGAAAGGACCTTTCTAATTGGGTGACCACTTGCCAAATTGATTGCTCTTCATCCCTATCGGTAATATAGTTTGCCAAACTAAGTCACCGATTTGGAACGATTTGCTCTTGACTTTCTTGTTGTAAGCTCTCGCAATGCGGGCTTTATCCTTTTCTATTTCCTTTAGAGCTTGTACTCCAGCTCATAAGGAGTGACTTTAGTAGCACCATGCCTCGATATGCGGTGAGCCAACAAAGCTTTCGACAAGACCATGCCACCTTCTCGGATGATCATCTATCTTCTTTTTAATGAGCTTGATCAAAGTTTTGTCAGTGGATTCCGCTTGACCATTGGCTTGAGCATAATATGGAGATGAATTGAGCATCTCGATTTTGTATGATTCGGCAAAATCCTTTAGTTCTTTTGCCATAAATGACGTTCCTTGATCCATAGTTAATGTTTGAGGAATGCCGAATCTATGAATAATATGTTCAATGATGAACTCAATTACCTCCTTGTGTGTCATGTTCTTCAATGAAACCGCTTCCGACCATGTAGTGAAGTAGTCGGTAGCAACCAAGACGAACTTATGCCCCTTTGAAGATGGAGGATGAATTTGCCCAATAAAGTCTAACCCCAACCACGAAAAGGCCCGCGGTTTGATAATAGGATGAAGCATAGCGGTGGCACTAGGCTGAACATTCCCAAACCGTTGACACTCTTCACAACCTTTGTAGTAGCGAAAGCAATCGGCCATCATAGTAGGCCAATAAAACCAGCCCTTCTCAATAGCCACTTCATCTTCGGGGCCGATTGATGCGTACCACAAATGCCTTCATGAACTTTTCCCATTGCCACTCTTGCTTGACCGGTCCCCAAGCATTTTAACAATAAATCTTTGGCGGTCCTCTGATAGAGCTCACCATTATGTAATGTATACTTGAAAGCGAAGCTGCCGAACATTCTTGTCAACTTTGGCACTAGGATCCTGCAAAAAGACAAGAGAGGAGTTCTCCAATCTTCAAATCGGTACTACCATTGTTTAGGACAGAAATAGACCGATTCAAAAGAATTTTACTTTGCTGCCCCAAATCACAAGTAACATCGGTTTGTCCAACTAAATTAGATAGTTGAACTGAATTTTTCACCCAAATCAAAACAAACAAACTTTCACGCATCGACAAATGTTGTAAATGAAAATCTCTTACCTCAAAGCCGGATGCCGCTTGAGCAAGCAAGTTTGCTCTTTGCATTTACTTTACATGCAAGTATCTAAGAGCACAATTAACACCATTAATTGGCCTAACTTGATTAACAAAGTAAGGCATGATTGAAAGCACACATATATATAATCGGCTCAAATATGATTGAGCATTAGCTATGATTTAAACATGCATAAATTCAATCGGTTGAATTTGATAAACAAATAAAAACCATGATCAAATATACACATTTAATCGGCTAAGTTTGTCAATCATATATATACCTTCTCTTTGCCCCCGGCCTTAAGTCATCGTAAATTTCCCTAGGGGTTTCTTCAAATAGCACGATGATTGTAAACACTCATCGGCTATATTGCATGCTCGAGGCGATAACAAAGTATCGGCCATACAGTCACACAACGGTATGCATGACCAGAAATAAAATATTTCGGCTCTTGATCATTGATAAACGTAATAATCCGCGACCCTCCACAATATAAAGACCCATACCAGGATCAACATAAGAATATGAGGGATAACCATGCATACCATGAGATGAATTCCACATATGCACAAAAGGGCGAGAGAAAATGGATGATGCCAAGACCAATGATTTTGATGATTTGGTGCAAACCTCCAACTTGGCAATCGTGTCTTGAATCTTTTTCTTCTATCCTTTGTCTTCTTGCACCGCTTGCTTGATCATCATCCTTTTGATCTTTAATGCTTCCTTTAGGGACCCATGCTAAGCCCCTTTCTCTTAGCTTCTCTGCGCACGAGAGCTTATGCAATTCCTTTTCCGGCCATCTTGGTAAACCCGATTGAGCATATCGGTTTTGTGTTTGTTAATGGACAGCAGCAATTCCCTCTTGTTTTTAGGCACTTTTATCTTCTTTTGTTCAGATTTAGTACCTGCAATATAAATGGATGAATTTTCAACTTGTTTACCATTAATAGCCAGATTTTTCAAAGAATGTAATCGGCTCTTTAATGGCGACATTCAGATCTGAATTTTCCTTTTCTCGTCCATCATACTTCACGCGGTAAACTTGCTTTACCACTTTCCTCTTCGGCCTGACTCGGTGATTTCGATCAAATCGGTCTTTATAAAATGATGACTCTTTCAAGCGTTTGAGCTACATACTCCACATGTTGTGGCTCGAAATATGATGGAACATTCACCTTCCTTTGCCAATGTTGTTTTTTGAGGCTTATGCTTTGGAAGAAACTTTGATGCTTGGATTTTCTTTAATCGATTCGCTTCCCCTATCTTTGTATATTTAGCTAAGAGCTCCTCGAAGCTAAGCTTCGCCTTCTATTGCCTTTTTCCTTGTCATGTTCCTTGCCTCCATTAGCTTTATGAGCATCCTCCTTTTCTTCTTCTTGATGGACATGCTCCCAAGAAGGACCTCCGTACGATTCCCTTTGCTCAATGTAATTAATCGGCTTTTGGTAGAGATGGAGAAGCTTTATTTGCACCCCAGTGTCTTCTAACATAGGAGCAACATTGCTATCCTCCTGCGAAACATCTTCAACTTGAAATTTGTGGATAACAACTCTATCTTTGTTTGAGGGTTCTTCATCTCTCTCTTGGGCATTAGAGCCTTGAGCTTCAAGTGAATCGGTTAATACAAGGTGATTCGAAACTGTTTGCCATCGAGGCCCGATTCAATCAATCGGTCCACTTGTTGAGCCTTAGAAAATCTCAACCGGTCATCGTCAATGTCCGATTGGATCTCATGATGAAATATATTGCAATTACAAGTATTATGATCAAATGAATTACACCATTTGCAATATATAAGCTTTTCCAAGTTACGAGTCGATGGCAAAGCATTGTGATCAATCATAAATTTATTTCTCGAAAGAAAATGTCAAAGACACGATCACAACAAGAAGCACCAAAGGTGAGCATTAAATTTGTAAGCCGATTTTCTTGTAGAATTGGCCTCAATGCTTGGCAAACGAAAAGATTTAACTTGACATTAATCCATTCGGCCACACCTTTGTAATTATCTTTCATGCCGATGTTTTAGAATCGCATGTAGAGCAAACATTGGCATGAGCAACATTCTTCAATCTTGGCCCCAATTATAAAACCCGAAGTAATTGCAAAACTTATATCTCATTCGGGACCAAATATGAATTGAATTTAAAATAAATAAAGCAATCCACATATATGTATAATTCACATTAAGCATTGGGAAAAGCTTTAACTTCAACAAAACATTACCATCAGCCTTCTAATTGAAGACAATATGTAGGCCGATGCAATCTTGTACCTTAGCGACGAAAGATGCAGCAACCAAGGTTCTGCTCTCGATGGTCTCACCGTTAGCAATACCTTTGGAAAGAGTTTGTGTGCTCTCTCTAACGCCACTAATGTCCTCCTCAGGCTCTTCTTGCATCTTGATGTCCACCATAGTAGTGGCAAAATTTTCTAAAGCACCAAGGAAAGTCTCTATAACAATAGGAATCGGCTTAGCCGACTCGAAGTCGTCAATGCCGATTTATGCTCAATGGCAGCAACCTTAGCTAGCTCGGATGCCTTTGGGGTCGGCTTAGCCATCTCAAGTAAGGTAGTTGGCCCGGTCGACTCGAGTTGGTTCTTTCTTATCAAAGCATGATTGGCTATGACTCAATCGGCTCACGAGGTAAATCTGGCTGGCCATTGCGAGTTTCACTAGCACATGCCCTCTTTTGGTGAAGATCTTGACACATTAATGGGCGAGGAACCAATACACCACCTTTATGCGTGCGCTGCACTTTTTGCTTATGAATAGTTTGACCGATTTGAGCAATCAGTCTTGCTGATTTCCTTAGTCCACTAGTTTTAAACTTGTTTTGGCCAACTTTTAGAATTGATTCTAACAATCCCTTTTGGATGATGACACTAGTGGTTGACTTACGCTACGAATGGGACTTTGAGCTTGCCCCCAAGCCCAGAAGACTTGATAGTGATCTTGAGGCTTTCCCGATTGTCATTAGATTTTTCTAGCATCTCCTCATGGTCTGAATTTTGCCTTTTCTTCTTAGGCTCCCTAGGCTCGCCGATTATCACATTTTTTCCAATAGCGGAATCGGCTTGCCCTGGTCAAATTAAGATGGCCGGATTATTCTTCAGAATTTCAGCCATCGAAGGTGTCTTCCTGCAAGTCGGCTGAATAGGTTTTTGAACCATAGAACCGGCACTCTCTAGCACTTTCTCGATTCTTTTCTCTCATTGCAATCTCAGCCGCGCGACATGCTTTCTGTACATTATAGAAAATGAATCTCTAAATTGGTTTTATCGGCTTTGGGTGCCGAAGAAACCAATTTGTTTTGACTATGAGAAACAATTGGTTTATCCGACTAACAAGTCGGTTTGACCGATTCAATGCGGGTGTCGGGAGTAGCATGTTTCGATGTTCCCCATACTTTTCTATAGTGAGACTTGCCTTTTGATAATCAATTAACCATCCCGCCTCAACCATTGTCCTAATATTGATTGGCCTTTTCTCGGTGTTTCTCCCAAAGAATTCATAGAACAACTTCTCTAGAATAGACCATGACCAAACGTAATTTTCGGGTAAAGATGTAAACCATGCAAAGGCAATACCAATGAGAGATAAAGGAAAATTCCATATTTTCATGTAGTCTTCTTTTTGGCGAAACCCAATTGTGAGAGATATGCATCAATATGCTCCATGGCAGTCCTACCACTTTCTCCACAAAACATATGAAATTTAGGTACCCGCCAACCATTAGGATATTCCAAGTAATCATAATATAGCATATAAGGTCTCGTGATATGCGGGCACTCTCCATTTAGAAGATCCAATTGGATTTACGGCATGACTTTGACAAGGATTGGCATAGTTTGCTTTGAGAAAGTCAAAAACGGCTGAATGATAATCAACATCTTCCACAGTATCTTGTTGGATTTTCATTAATTTGGCTAGAATTAAATGAAGCCGAATTACGAAATAATCACTATCATAGGGCACTGAATTTTTATTGATTCGGCTATGGTTATTATTAATAATACACGTAGCCAAATCATGAACATTAATACCGCATGAGATGTTGATTTTGGAGAGCAATTGGCGAATCATCATCATGCATCGGCATGTCACGTTGTGAACTTATAGCCGATGAAGGTATATGTGACATGTTGCTAGAAGAATTAGAACTCAATAAAATCTTAGCATACATCGGCTCTTTGTCAACGAAAATTGCCGATGGAACATATCTATCATTATTATAACTAGCAACGCCATCATAAGAATTTATATTACTTGTGAAATAATTACTAGAATATGAATTTGCAAGTTGTACCTTGGACGTGGAGTAATGATGTTGAGATGTAGTGTCTTGATACGCCTCCATGTATTCTTGGAGTCGTAGGAAACACAGCACAACACGCCCAAATTTCCTTCACTCGTGCGTGGCGAACACCAGCGACCAATTGATAGATCAATGATAAATTAGGGCTAGGGTAAAGATATATTCGGCTTCAAAGTAGAGCCGAAACAATTTTCTTCCCCAGCGGAGTCGCCAAAAAGTGTGTTGACGATAAAAATCGGTAACACACCAAAACAAGAGCTAGATCGCTCTCACGTAGGGCAAGCCAAAATTGTGGATCGGCAAAGCGCCTAGGGATATCCACACGGGACCGTGTGCCTCCAACGAAGAGCGCGATATGCAAGACACGTCGTTGGAGGAGCCTCGTCGGGAGCGCGATACGCAAGACACGCTGACGAAGTCTCTTGAAACCCGAAACCCCACACGCCCGGGACGGACCCCGTGAGGACGTGCGGCGGCAATGGGCTGCCCTAGCCGGCCTGACCGCTCTAGGGCATTGTCGTTGTCGATCACCTATTCATGGCAGCGAACGAAGAATAAGAGAGGGAAGAAGAGAGAAGATTAGGGTTTGGTAGATGTGTTTTGGACGATTGGATGTAGATGGGATCAAATCGGCCATGAACCTCTTATTAAATAGAGGAGGGTGGTCTTATCCTTTTAGGAAATCGTCCCAAAACGTTCCCAAACATCAGGACTCTCCAAAACCAACCCAAAATAAAATCGGTTCAGAATTAGAAAAATCACGGGCGCGGATCGCGAAGACGCCGGGCCGCTGGATTTATAAGCGCGGACACGTCCGACGGAGCGCGTCGGGCAGTCCGAAGAGATCTGCGGCGCTCAGCCCCCACTAGACGCCGGGCGCCGACGCCGCAATGCTAGTGTCCGGCGCCGCCCGGACGCAGTCCGCAGAGGTCCGCAAATTGGCCCCACCGCCCGTGCGCTCTGTTCGGACCGGACGCTGGCCTTGTGCCCCGGCGTCGGCGGTAGCGCCTGCCTCCTCAATTTTGCGGGCGGACCGTCCGGCTTGGTTCACGACGCGCCTCCTCGGTGTCCGGCGCTTGTTTCGCCGTAGCTCTTTCCCCTTTTGTCGGTTTCTTGATTTCTTGACCTTTTGGACTTCCTTGACCCTCATAAAATTTTACCGTGCCTTAATCCAAGCCAATTTTGGGTGTCAACACTAACCATACAGGAACGTCTCTTGCCGTTAATTATCTGGAAATTGCAGTTCACAGTACCTTTCTCTTAACAAAAATTGTTCATTTTGCATTTTAGAACCCCGTTTCAAGTTCCCTGATTCATTTTGCTCCAGGTTGTTATTCTGCATATTTTGCTCCAGGTTCAGTTTGTTAATCCGTGTGTCTTCATTCCCACGCTTGCCATTGCTAATAGATGTCACCTTTTCCTGGCACAGATCCCCAACACACTAGAAACAACTGCACATGTATTAGAGTTTGAAACAGCGGAACAATCAAAGATTCTTGTATTCTTCCTGGGTCCTTTTTCTGTGCTCTGTTTTCTTATTATGAGCGTTTTCATCCAGTTCATTAGAGAACATCCACCATCAGCCTTGTCTACTCCTGTGTGCTCCACAATGTTCTTGACAGCTCTTGATTGTGTTTCACCCACTTTTTTACCTCGAATAACATTTTGCTTTCTCTAACAAAATTTCAGATCTGAAATATCAGCCAAGCCTTCCTTTTATTCTTACAAACAAACCAATATTTCTTTTCAATGATGCATTTTTTTAGATAAAGGATAAAAATATCCGCATCATCTATCTTTCGATAGAATCAGGCCAATTATTACAAACCTAGCCCATAGGCTAGAACATCCGGCTGTAGAGGATAAACTTTACATAAACAATCTCGGAAAAAAAAAAAAAAAAAAAAGGAAAGTTTAGACTTAAAGATAGACCGATGAATCTTGATGAAAGCCAACCATTGTGTTGGAATTTACTAACATCGTTACTAGAAATAGATGTAGAACCTATCTCTAGCAACGGCAAATCTAGAAATCCCAACCATTGTGTTGGAATTTACTAACGTCGTTACTAGAAATAGATGTAGAACCTATCTCCGGCAATGTAGAACCTATCTCTGCAACGGGCGCGAAATCCCCTGGGTATATCTTATGACTATTGGTATTCCGTGAGCGCCGTAATATATACCGCTGTAGCACTTCACCCGGGAGTATTTCAAGGTATCGTTATTTGTATTTAGCCCAAGGGAAGCAATGGCTAGAAAAGGGTAATGAGAGAGAGAGAGAGATCCTGTAACACCCCAAAATTTTGCATTTTTCAAAAATAGGTTAAATTGATTTAATTATGCAATTTGTGGGCATTTAAACTTAGGCAAATAATAATTTTTATAAAATTAAAATCAACTATAAGGCCTAGCAACATTTTTGTGTAATCATGCCGGGTGCATTGGAATTTTTGTAATGTGTGGATTTGACCAAAATTGAAAAGGAATTCAAAAAATCATTTGAAAGGGCTCTTGCAAAATTCTAAAAATAATAAATAAAAAAAAAGAAACTCTCTTCCTCTCCCCTCTATCTCACATTTGGCCCAATCGGCCTTTTCCTTTTCCTTCCCTTGAGGCCCGGGCGCCTCCTCCTTGTTGGACCGGCCCGGTTGCTAGGCCTGCCCGTGCCCTCATCCCTCCCTCCTCTCCTGCTTGGCGGGGGCCCGACCATCGGCCAACACCTCTTACCCTACCTCCCGAAGGGTGACGACAAAGCGCCGCTGCGTTTCCCCTCACCGTCGAACCGCCGCCTTCAAGACCGGCCTTCACGCCTTGCTCGCGCGCGATCCGTTTCCCCTTCTCTCCTCGGCTCGCCCTATAAAGCCATGGTCGAGCTCCTTTCTTCCCCCTTTTTGCATCTTGCTAGGAGCTCGACGCGCCACTGCCCTCTCCAATTTGCATGCTCCGGCCCTATCGCCGTCGATTCCGCATCTCGAAGAGTCGCGCGACTCCACCGCGGCGAGGGTGCTTTTCTATTTTTGATTTGACCCCAAATTTCTTGTCTTCATGCTCACCGGTGGCTCCTTCTTGTTCCAGTTCGCGCTACACACCATACGTCATCATCATCGTACCTTCTCGGACGTCGTCGAGTTCTCCGACTTGTTCGCGGTAAGCTCCTACCCATCTCGGTGCCTTCCTTTTTGCGAGCGTGCACTCAAGCATCGCTTCATCGAGCTCGGGATCCGCCCGTCAATGGTGCCGCCAAGGGAGCACCGCCCGTCGCGTTTCTCACCCTCGATTAGTCCTTCATCGGGTTAGCGAGGTCGCATGCTTTACTCAGGTGCCCTTAGTTTTGATCGGGCGGCGGAATCACCCGTTCCGTCGAACAGACGAGGCCTCGTGTAACACCCGATTTTAAGGACAAAACCGAATGTACACCATATGTGAGCTCTAGAAGTCAAATCTCACATATAATTACAAATAAAGGGATAGTATCAATTCACAATGCTTAATATAACGTACATAAATATAAAAGATATCACCTTAGATAGCACACAGCGGAAAACACTCTAGTCTTCAAGTGTGGACTCCACAGGGATCAACTGACTGGTTGATCACAAGCCTAACATCCTCCAAAGGTGTAGGGAAATAGCAAGGGTGAGTGCATGTCGAACTCCTTAAAATATAACATGGGGTTATGAGGCTCAAAAAGGATGACACTTGTTTACTACGATCGAGAAGGATGACAACGGTTTATCGATCGGAATTTTTAGTAAGTCAAAGTTTTAACATTTATTTAGCAATAAGCTCTGCTTAACCCATTAACCCACATGATCATCATTATTACAATGTTCTCATCACTATCCATCATCTAGTTCTATAGCCATCATCTTCTTGAATCCATGTCTCAACATCATCTCTATTCCGTAGATGTCTCCAAGGCCGCTCGTGATCGTGAGCACGGGCCGATATATCGATTTTAAACTCTGTTGTAGATGTGTACACTTTCACTATGAGTCATGATCCTCAAATGCATGGGTTAGCAAGGCCCAAAACACCAAGAATCATATAAAGCCTTTCAAAGGTTTGTCTAATACGTAGTAGCCGATAGGTATCTTCCGTCAGTCCGTGTGATACAACCCTCCCGGGGATCCACGGTCTGCGGCCTGTGTGATACAACCCTCCGGGGATCCACAGATCCGGTTTTACCCCTCGAACCACATGCGTTTTTACCCTAATGCCACCAAACCACCAATATTAGACAAGGTCCTTTGACCGACTAGAGCAAAAGCCATATAGCCCTCACAGTTGTACGGTTGTCCCGGATGATCACAAATAGATAAGTCCTTATGGAGAGCCTAGAGCATCATGTAAAAGCATGAGCTCTCTCACTCTATAGACCGTGTTGCCAACATTCAAGTCTTAGCCATCGTTTCATATATCCATTCAGTTAAAGTTCAAATCATAATTATTTATTTGAGCACTAGCAAGAACTACCCATATGCAAATAAACCCAATAGGAGACAAGGTAGAAAGTTATCAACATCTAGGAAATCCTTAGGGTGACAAGTTAAGACACATGCAACATGAATTATGATTATACAGGAAATAGGTAACGAGGATAGTCCCATGCTATACTTTCCTTAAATATCGATCCTTCTTCAAGTCCAATTCTTTAAAGGAATTCCTTCTTGATCGCAAACTTCTTCTTGAATCACCATGTAAAACTCATCGTCTATTTGAATCAATCGGCAACACACAAACATATGGATCCATTCATGCATCACAAACAAGACTACAATTAGAACAATACACCAACAGAGATAAATCAATGTGAAAAGCTTATACAACTAATCAACACATCACTACGACACGCAGACGTAAAGATCGCCAAAATAGCGACTACAATGAAGAAGTTATGAGTTAAACAAGATTTTCTTTAGTAAAATAATAAAATAAATCAAAGCTTGATTTTCAAAAGTTGAAAACATAAGTAATAGAGATATAAACATGTAGGTTATGAAATTACGAACCACACGCAGCTTGAACGGAGCTAATCGGAGCTAAAACGTAGAAGTTATGGCTTAAAGAAGGCAGTGGCAAAACTGTAAATAACTTGATTCGATTTTCGGAATAAAAAATAAATACAATACCGGGATTTTGAATTAGCTGAGGGACTTCGGCCATGAATACTTAGAAAGAGAGGGACTCTTAAACAAAATAGCCAGCCAAGGGTATCTTCTAATCTGGAGCGTTGATCTGAGAACAGGCGGCTCAGGATGATGATGTGTATTTCTATTGTATTTCAGGATTTATTTTTCTATAAAGGAAAACGGTCAGAAAACAAATGATGTCATCACATGATGTCATCAAGCTAGCAAAACTGATCAGCAAGGTAGGAATTTGAGCAGGGTGCACGCACGGTGCAGGAGCGCATGGCTGGCACTTCGATCGACGCCGACGCAGTAGCGTTTCTTCCACAAGTGTGCTGAGAAAGAGCAGGGAGCTACACGCTCATCTCGGTTGTGGGCTGGGCATGGTGCTTTGTCATGGCAGCGTTACTTGCACATGCATGCAGAGGGCAGCGCTAGCAGAGTAGCAGGCAGTAGCGCCGGCGAGGGTGGGGCCATTACTGGCGATGAGGTCATTGCCGGAGTTCACGGTTTGGGCCATACAAGACACGGTTAGGCTCTGGTCTAGTACGAGAAGAAAGAGTGGAAGATGGCAAGCTCACCACGGGCAGTCGATCTTTGACGACGGGAAGATAGACGACCGAGGCATGAAATTCGGAGGGACGACGATGGCTTCCTGCAAGGTACGGTGAGGGTGGATAAGCGAAACCGAGCCAAAAGAAGGGAGAAAACAGCCTCGACGAATTCGCATGAACGTCGCGAGGATCGGCAGCAAGCTTACGGTCAAACTGAAGCGTCGGAACGGCGAAACTGTTGGCGGCAGCTCCAACTAGGGTTCCGGCGGCTGAAGCTCAACGTGAGGGCGGTGGCTTCGAGTTAGGGTTGGAAAAACGCGTTTCGGCGTTGAGGATATATATAAAATAGGGTGCTAGGCTCCAGAGCTGGGCCGGGGTGCCTGCGGCCCAAGATGAAGGCGATCTGATTGCGGGGCCAATGGAAGAGATGCCATGCCCTCGGGCCAGGTGCAATAGCAGGCAAGCCGACGGGCCAAAATGCCAAGAAGAAAACAAGTAGAAAGAAAAATACCTTTTTTAAATATTCTTTCGAACCAACTTTGAATTTTGGTAAAAACCACTCAGCACAATAAACCAAATGCACCGGCATGAATTCACAAAAATGTTTTTAAGTCTTATGATAATTTTTAATTCAATGAAAAGCTTTATTTGCCTATATTTTCATGAGCACCAAAAATTCAAAATTAGTCATTTTAGCTCTATTTCCAAAGTTCAAATTTTAGGGTGTTACATCTCGTCGCCGTCTATGCCGTCCACCGTGCCGAAGCTCCTGTGCAGGCCGGTTTCCTCCCCCCATCTCCTTTCTTTTAATCTGAGCCATCTATTCTTGATCCAGTGGCTCAAATTCGCGATATACCCCTTCGGGGGCATAATGTCTAAAGAGCCCCTCGGTTCTTTGAATTTTATGCCCGAGGTCCCTAGCTGGTTTAATATCCCGATTTTATTTATGTTAAACTGAAAATAAGTTCTGTTTATTTACAGAATTGCCACTACACTGTTTTACTCACAAAATGCTTATTTTAACTCTGATTCGAACCGTTCAAGTTGTGTTAGGTTTGTAATAAAGTTTTCTACATGTTTATAACATTGTTAATCATGTTTTCCACTAATAAAATTTATGTCTTGATTTAATCTTTTAAATTGCTAAAGAGAACTTGTAAAATTCATATCTTTCACGTTTTTAGCTCCAATTTTCGTGATCTTCGCGTCAGGTGATCGTAGCGATGCATAGATTTGTTTTATAAATCTTTTATCTTGTTTTCCTACTGTTGTTGTAATGTTCTAATATAGTTCTATTGTTTACGTGTATGATTGCTCGGATGCTTGGTAATGTTCTAATATAGTTCTATTGTTTACATGTATGATTGCTCGGATGCTTGTGTGGTGCTTTGTGATGATATACGGTTGGTGAGCACTTCGGTGGAAGATCAGGAATTCTTTGAAGATCGATCCTCGAAGTTATTTGAAATACTAAACAAGAAGAAGGATCTCGAGTTTAAGGCAAGTATAGCATGGGATCTTCCTTGTTGTCCTAATCACATTTTAATCACAACTCATATTGCATGTGTCTAATTTGTTACCTTTAAGGACATCCTAGCCAATTGTTATCCTCGTCCTTGTTACCTATGGGTTAATTTGCATGTGGGGTAATATTTTTTGCTAGTGCTCAACTTAAACAAACATGATCTAATGATGACTAATGACCTTATGCAACAAAGGATAAAACTTGTTTAAGCAATTGGACCATAGGGCGAGAGTTCATGCTTTTTGATGATGCTCTTGGCTCTCCATAAGGACCTATCCTTTGGCAAAAGCTAGGATTTACGGTACAATTGAGAGGGCCAAATTGCTTTGGCTTTAGTCAAGTATGAGGAATTTTTCTAATTTGTTGGTTGTTGCCGATCTTGCGGTAGCCTAGGTTGCAGAATGGGATCATGGAGGGTTCCATTCGCCTAGACGCATCCACGCTAACCTGCTAGGTTAGAGAAGGACTTTTGAAAGACTTCATAGTGGACCCCGCAGACCTACCTCGGTAGTGGGTCAAGAGACTAGCTACCTCAAGCGAAAGGGTAAATCATGACTCACAGTGAAAGCGTACACCTCTACGTAGAGTAAAACTGGTATATCAGCCGTGCTCACGGTCACGAGCGGCCTGGAAAACTGATGGAATAGAGATGGTGCTGAAACATGGATTTAAGGTGATGATGAGAGTGTGGATGATGATAATGAAGACGATGGTGATGATGGTACCACTCATAATATTGATCATGTGGGTTAATCGAGGCTTAAGCACAACTATATGCTTAATTAATGATAAAATTTGATTTATTAAAATGCTAACCACGCTTTAAACCAAAGTCAACCTTTTGAGCCTCATAACCCCATGTTTTATTTGCGGAGTACGACATATGCTCACCCTTGCTATTTCTCACTCAATCCAGGGTGGTTGCCAGATTGATAGAGTTTTGAAGGAGTCAGGCTTGTGATCAACCAGTCAGTGAGTCTCTGTGGAGTGGAGTCTTCATCCCAGGATCAGAGTGTTTTCCGTTGTTTACTATATAAGGTTATCTTCTTTTATATTAATTTCGTTATATGTTAAGCATTATGTTTTGATATTTCCTTTAATTGTAGCTATATGTGAGATTTAACTTCCTAGGCTCACATATGGTGTGTATTTGGATTTGTTCTTAAAACCGGGTATTACAGATCCTTAGGTTCACCTCAATCTAGTGCCGACCAATGTGTAGGGTAAATGAAAGTGATAGGAAGGGTGTGTTCAGGTTAAGTTGACTAAGCAATACAAGATAAACAATTAAATATAACTAGTAAGGATTAGCTAGGTGGGAGGACAACGAGTGAGTGAAGAATCCTAGGACTCTGACTTTACTTTAGTGATACTAATCTAGACACAAAGGATGTAATAACTAGTTGTGGGTCACACGACAAGTACGCTAGGAAGCAGGTGAGTAGTGATGAATAAAAATGCCACTAAACACGCCACTATTTTACTGGGGCCTTACCTTTTAAGAACTTGCGTATAAACACGTGGTGGATTACGAAGACCAGACGGGCTATCACAACCTCGCTGGCTACCACAGACAATCCATGCAGCAAGTGGCAACCAAAGGCAAGATCAAGTCTAAGCACCACGCTTACACCTTCTCTCACTACTCTAGATGTTATAACATAGATCAACTAGAGCACCTCTTGCGAGACGTTGATCGCATACAGGCATGGGTTCAGGAATGAACCAGGGTTTGAACCACAGACTAAGAATATATCACCTATGTGCTAAACTTATACCACTACAACTATAATCTAAATAACTAGAGCAAAGTTGTACTAAATATATCACTACAACTATAGTCTAGATACTAGAGCAAAGTTGCACTAAGTAAATACTGAAATAAGTAGATACTAGAGTAAAGTAAAGAAAGAAATATATTATAAAGTAAAGATCTGAATACAAAAGAAAGGATAACTAGAACTATACCAGACTCCTGAAGACCAGCTCCGGAACCCCGAGCGTAGCTCGACTCAACTCTAACTGCCACACTAGACTAACCTACTACACTCCACTTGGAGCTTTGCCTCACTTTGCAACTCACAACACAACACTCAACACACTCTAGAATGAGAGGGGGTAGGGGATATTTATAGCCCCAAGGTGGAGTAGGGGCTACTCCAGTGCCACGTCAGCGATCCACATGGCCTCCATCACCTTCTGTTGGATCAAACCGACCTTGAATGGACGAATGACAATTGATCACATGTTTCTTATGCTTCCAGGATGATGTGGAAGGTCGGTGGATGGATTTGGGCCAAGGAGGGTAGGTCGACTGACCCCCTTATAGTGCCTTGGCCCACACCAACCCTTCTAGAAGGTGTCCCCACATGTCATAGAAGAGATTGGAAGAGTGCATGAAGAAAAGGTGGGGTCAGTAGACAAGGGTGGGGTCGGCCGACCCCACAACCTAGCTTGTGGGCCTTCTCCTCTGTCCTGGAAGTTGGCCCCACTGGTTTGTAACTCCATCTTGTGGGTGCAACTTGTTGTTTCATCCAGATTTGTACCACCTTGATCCATGTGATGTCTTGATGGACCAATGATATTGCTTCTTTGGTTGTTGCATGGATTGGTGATGTGGTGGATGACATGGCCTGACTTGGCTTGATGTGGCTTGACATGGCATGATGTGGCATGACACAAAGACTCCATGTGGCAGGTTTGGTAAACCTTGCTCTTTATGTGTCATAAATGCCTCGTTTGCAAAGTCGTATAGAAAAATACTCCAAGTACAAGTGGAACTAGTTATTGGGCAAAATATGTTCATGAAATGTCGTTCTTCCTTCCAAACCGAGGATGTTGACGGTGTTTTGAGGGTATAAAATAGGGGTGTTTTCCCCGTCAACAATATCCCCCAAGCTTAACCTTTGCTAGTCCCGAGCAAAGAATTAAGACTTAGTCTCGATGGATCAAGAGTTGCTACTATGCTCTACATTTCCATAGTACTATGCGCACAATAAAAGACTTCTCTTTGAATGGAAAAATTAGCAATATTGAAAAACTCACCCTTGTTACCTTAGTCCTTCATGGGGCATATGGCTTTCTTCCTTGTCATTGGTAGTAGGAGATAGACCACCTTTGACTTGAGCAGTATTTTTCTCATGCCTCACAAGTTTCATGTTTGAAGTGTTTTGCAAATTTTTCAAAAGAAGACTTAATGTTCCTCGAATGGTACTCTCTTGGTCACTCAGGTGGTGATTGTTTTCCTCACCAAGGCACATATAACGTTGCCTTCTTATCCTACATCTAAATGGCTTATGTGGAGCTCGGGTAGGGAAAAGAATATGGCATACTTGCTTTGCATATATTGTAATGTCAAAGCTTGGATCCAAGGAGGGAAATGTCATGCTCTAAGATCAAGATCAAAGTGTGTGTGGAAAATGGTGAAGTAATGATACTCCTTTATTGGCTAGTGATCTCTCTCTCTAACTTAGCATTTGAGACATGGCTATCTTTCTTTCTTTTCTTTTCATGAGCTTTTGCTCTCTCTTTCTTTTCTTCTTTTTATACTATGGACTTGCACATGTTCATTTTCTTTTTCTTTTCTTTTGCATAGCCAATGTCCCTTCTATCAAATGTGTAACTAGAGAGAGATCATAAAGTTTTGAAACATGGAGTACATTTACTTAGTGGGAAAGATGGATGGCATGTTGTTTGCAAAACTTCTAGTGTAGAAGCGCAGGTGAATATGTGGCGTGTACGTGCACTTGATCTAATGAGCATGATAATTCTCTCAACCAGGGTCAACAAGACTTGATAAAACTCAATGCAAAACAAGTAGCTTTTGTGGAAGGCTTATATCATGAAAGACAAGTATGGCTCTGGTAGGAATTTTCACCATAGAGGAAACATCAAGTGTTTGTTATTTTCAAAATAAATACTCCAACAATCATGCTTATTTGGAACAGTAGTATAGCAAATCTTGTCTTAGTGTTGGTATTTCTTAGCGTAAGCAGATAAGTCCGCAAGTGCACGGAAAGTACTGTTGTAGCACTTCATGCGGAAGTATTCAGGGTATCGTATTTTCCATAGGGAACGGGCGCTAAGTCTTTCTAGCTAGCTACCAAGAGAAGGATGGAGAAGGTAGACTTGGGTAGTGAGGCTCTACTACAGCTGTGATCCTAAGTTAGGTTACCTTCACCTTTCCAAGTTTACTTCGGGCACCGGATCGCACCT